>OZ024769.1:0-1200000 GCA_964017025.1 Stenichneumon culpator | reverse complement strand
CATCGGACTGTCCGACACTATACGGGTTGCCGTTTCGCGTTGGCGGCATCGAGTCGGCAACAGCAGCATCGTCTGTAGCCGGACGCTGCTGTAATAAATGGGGTCCGTCTGAGGTTACAACCTTCATCAGGGGAGATAAACCCGATAGCATCGCCAATCTCGTCACGCCACCACCGCTGCTTTCAGAGAGCGTACCAGGAGCAACCACCACCCGAGGGAGGCGATGAGGACGACGCCGAGGCCGCGGAGCCGCTCCAAAGTCTCCGTCTTGGCATTACCCAAGTGTCTACCAGCGAGCTTTTACCGCAACCCCGATTGCTGCATCCCCGTCGTCCCAGTTTTCATACCACAGTCCTCCACCCGCTCCCCCCTTCATCCCCCAGGGCGTTCTCCTACCACAAAACGTCATCAGCTTCAGCACCGTCTTACCCGTTCCGATAACTTCACGCCGTGAGACGCCTCGGAGCCGTGGTGACGTTTTCAGGAAGCAAGAGACGATCCGCTGCTTGCTTGACAGGTAGTGCGGAAATTGCTGGTGAAGATGACGAGTCTCTGGAATTTAACGTTGGATTTTCTATTGCGAGGCTCTGCGAACTGAAATAGCGGCAGAACTTTACGGGTGTTCTGGTCTTTTATGGAAAAACGACATTTTCAATTTCGCGATTCAAGTTTCATTTTAGCTGATGCTATCGCCGTTGATGATAAACGGTGGACACGACATCCGTCGATCAGAACCGTCACGTATGCAGGATGTAAAACATAAGAAACAATGCTTTCGATTTATACGATTCAACATAGTGAATTACGTTACGCAACGCGCCTCGCGTCAATCATCGTCCTGATCAATGAACGTTCATCGTTATTGATGCTTACGTATTTTAAAACTCGACGAGCCCCTCACGTTTTTCCAACGCTCGGTATCGGACAAACGAGGATTCAGCGAGATTGATAGCCAAACATTCGAATCGAGTTATAAATGCGGGTAGTCGGCGACACACTGCTGCTGCTTCAATCTCGGCTGATATCACTCGTGGCAGAACCCCGCCGATTGCGCCAGAATACCACCCCAATTCCAATCGGGCGTTCAAATATCTATAACAGACTTTTCTTTTTTTTACCGACAAAAATCTTTGTCGTCAATATCGGACGATATCGCTTGGCGATATTGACGGACGATATGGCCAATCGTTATTTCTTCTTACCGAGGCGAGCTAACTTCTTCAAGGATTCAGGGCCGCAAATTTGTGAACCCATGCTGTCATTCAAAAGGGACCAGCTAGATGGCCATGCCGAATTCGCCAACCTCGAAGTCATATTAATTGACAACATCTAGATCTGTTGATTTTTACTTCCCTGGTGGAAATGTTTAAGCGATAAATCTGGCCCTGATAAGGCCATAACAAGGTCTTATCAGGAACTTATCAGACCTCGATTTAACGTTCGAAAATTTTTGTCAGAGTTTAAGTGCGGACAAAGCAAACAACGATCGAGTAGATTTCCCACCGGCAATTGTTATTCACGCACTGATGTCGATGTCTCAACGTAGAAACTCGTGAAATTAATATTCCAATTTGATTTCCTGATTCGGCTCGACGGCCTATCTCATTTCTCTTTCAGGAGTCAATCGCCATACGTAGCCGAGGCTCGAGACAAATGAGGCAGCGAATGCCTTTGCGGGCGAGGTATGAGACAGTCGGATTAAGATTTTCCCTTCAGATCGCGAGACGGCTCCCCGGGAGCGACAATAAATTAAAGATAGCTTGATAGGCATGGACGGTCGTATACGAAGATTGAGCCACGTTTCGTGGTGCACGTCCTCGTTGTACATCGCAGCATGGATAACGGGACAAAGAACTTCTCTTCGAGCGAAACTTTTCTACCTACACAACACAGCGTATTCATGGCTATCCTCATTCTATCCATCTCGGTTTTGTTGAGGCCGTTATGGCTGAGCCATCCCCGTCGAACGTGGCTTTCACGGATGACAGACACGTCGAAGCATTATTTAATAATCGGCAAAGCGAGCGAGCCAGTTAGAATGTTGCCGGTGAACGCGCCCCTCAGTGCGATATGAATTTTAGATCGGATCGACAAGCCAGCCGGCTTCGTTTCCGTGAGCCTCCCCTAAGCTGCAGTGCGTAGCAGACAGGAATATACCCTATAAAAATATTCCATACGTAAACTCAACGCTGCACCGACGTTTCGGGAAAGCATGCGCGTGTATGCAGATACGTCGCTGGGAGTTACCAGAGTGTAAAAGGTATAAAACCTACCGGCGCATCGTCTATCGATCTTGAATTTCCACCGGAACTTTTATCCCTTCGCGTTCTTCCGGACCGTTTGTCGCTGCAGCCGCGTTACTTTTACTCAGGTAGGCGGAGTTTTCCGGCTTATCTCCGTCGGTCGCTTTCTTTCGCGCTTCCTGCACCTTCGTCCGCAAAACGGACCCTTCTTACTTACCACTTCATTTCGTCGCAAACCTTTCGACGATCAACTCCGTTAAATTTAATCATTCCGTATTACTCTGTTCCAGGTAAGGCAACCACACACCCTTCTGACTCACGAGGTTTTATTTTTTCCGTCACGCCGATGCCGCATCCGATCGAGGACCATTGTCGCGCACCGCTTCGTGTAAGATACGAAACAAGGTATATCATTATAAATAATAGCGCTGGGACGAGGCGTTCTTGGGGATCCTATGAGACGGGATGGACACGCCCGCTTGATTTTTTTTTTCATTTTTTTACGTTTCCGTACCCTGTCCGTGTGCAACTTTTGATCGTACTCACACGGCGACGCAGTGTGCGCGCCACACGGGATTTGCGTTAGCGCGAAATTAGCATCGGACGAGGCGGACGATGCGCATCGGCAAGAACCGACCGTGAAGAGACCCATTGTCATCTCACGTCGATCCACGCACTTCGTGTCACTGACAAATGACGGTGCATGTATCTTGTAATCTGTACGATGGTCGCGCGGGAGTTACAGCGAAAAAATACAAGGCTCTGCGCATCGGCGCGATATCAGAGAACTCGAATCGCCTACGCCACTCGTCTCCGGCGGACGACACGATCGGATGGCTACAATGCATCATTAATGCATGAATAACTTTCGTTGCCGTTATCCCTCCTCCTCGTGGCACGACGATCCGTAATCGCGTTGGAGAGTATAAGGTAAAAGTGGTGAATATGGACCACTAAAAATTTTGGCCTGTATCAACTGCTCCCGGAAGTAAACCCGACTTCGGTGGAGGAAATTTGTAGCCGAAAACACCCTTTATAAGAGTCAGACAATTGTGATGAATAATTTTTCATCACAATTGTACATGAAATTTAATATACCAGTTTTATGCATAAAGACTTTCAGTACCAGTACATTAAATTTCATAGGATTTTTTTTACGGTGTGTATCAGACACGTTCTTCCACCCACTTTTCTATTTTTCTTAATTCACACGTTTCTGTCACTGGCTGCGTTCGAGATACAGTCCAGAGAAAAATAACAAATTTGCTTCGTAACGTCACTTCCGATTTGAAAATCTCACTTTTAAACTGGAAGTCACGTCACAAAAAAATTGTTATATTTTTCTCTGCCAGGCTGTGGCGTAGCAAGCATCACGCAGTCCTCATTAGTGCTTGGGAGACTGTCGGCTACCGTTGCCAAACTTCTCTTTTGATCCTTTGCGTGTTCCAGAATGACCGCAAAAAGAGTAGAGTCGAGTGTCCACAGATGAAAGAAGTTAACTTTTGGAAAAATATCGTACACAGTACACAGTCTCCGGGTCGCGGGATGATAACTTTTTGGCCAATTGGGCGCGGTTAGATGGCGCGTCGTCACGCGCGACCTCATTGACTGAACTTTACGAGCTCGTAACTCCTACAACGCTCGTGCAGTAAAAAGTCTCGGCAATGACAAAGTTTCCTTAATCCAAGAGCAAGAGAATATAAGTTTAATTGCGCTATTTTTTTATTTTTTGTTTTGCAACATTTTGTGTAGCTACTTGCAATGTTAATTACTTCAGGAGAATTATTTCAGGGTATTCCTGTGCATGTGTTGGGTGAATCGCCCATAGACCAAACACCAACCAATTTGGAAACGAAAACTGTGACTTCTGCATTAATGTTTATTACGATACATATTTTATGGTCCGTTATGCATTTCTGTACGGTCTAAATGTAAATACGTTCGAAAAAAGTAACTAAAAAAGTGCAATCAAAAGTTGCATAATTAATATATTTTCGTGAGTGTTGATTCAACGGGAAAGGCGTTCCTCATTCGAATTGCGGGCAACGGGTTTATTTTTCTTCATTTTCGAAAAAAAATCTTTCGAATATCCCTTTGAGTTTAAAAAATTGCACACATTACAAACGCCCTTTAAGTTCTCGCTCAATGCACCTCTAACCCTAAAGGCCTAACACACAAAAAGCATGTGGTCAATTTTGAAATGCCGCCCCATTAGGCAAGTTCACAAGTGTTTGCAATAATTTTGTTAATACACAGTACTGCAAAAACAAGTGAGCTTTCGGGATAACGTAACATTGAACAAGCCGCGAAAGCTCAACGTGTATGTTGCACAGTTAATCGTGCCACCGGCTTCCCTTTTTAGCCATATACAGAGAAAATGACGACACTACAGTGTAGTACAGTGTACGCGAGGGCGAGCGTTAGATTTTGATAGGCCATTAGACACTGTAGAGTGCGGAAAGGGTCTCGTCGTCTGGCTTCGCTCTTGGAAGAGCTGCAACTACTGCCACTACCGTTGGCGTATACCCGACCGAGCGGCCACACTAAAGTATACTTCTAACGAGCTGTTTGCTGAAACGTGCACTTCAGCCTCGCCGGCTGTCCACCTACCTCATCTTCGCTGCACTGCCGGCGTTTTCCCTCGCTCCTTTCCAACTCTCTCTATTTTTCTCTCTTTCTATCTCTATCTCCCTCACTAACATCTGACAATGTACGCCCAGGTTATACCTTCAACAAGAGGTAGAGGTCTACCCAAGAGCGTCGGAAGTGCACTGGAGGCGCGAATACTTCCGGTGGAAGCAGCCTCCGGCCAAATGACCGCCGGGTAAGCACGAGCGTACATGCTCGAGCACCGTTTCGACGTTCAGAGCGAGGAGAACTCCAAATTCGTCTTTTTCTAAAGCTGAATAAAACGCAAGTCTTCTGTCATTATTCTGTCAAAGTATCGGAAATGATCAACAAATGAAGGCGAAATTCAATACCGAACCACATTTTATACGTGGAAGACATATGGAAATGTTATATGTGGTTTCGGACGGGACAGACACGCAGACAGACAAACGGATGGACGGGCGGATGGAACTGCTTTTTTGCATTCTAAGACACGTAAAGTATATTTCAAGACTGTAATCTAACAGTCCAATTTTTCTGTATTACTTTTTCTTGCATGCATCGCATGTGATAAGAAATCTAAAAAATTCTTGTCCAAATTGACGCTTAACATTGATCGTACAACTGTTATGTAATCTGGTTTCAAAATATCTAGGTTTTTAAATGAGATGTTAGAGATAGAACGAACAGTGATCCAAAGTGTCGAAACTCCATCTTCGATAAAAAAAAAATGGCCCCTTCACAATGAATAATAAACGGGCAAAAAATGTTTGTCCAATTACCTTTTCCCAAAGCTATGAAGTTATGGCTGACGATACTCATATAATTTAATTATATTAATGCAACACGGAGAGATTGTATCGTACGGGCGAGTAACATCGTTGTTACGTCGTCGGCGAACAGTATACACATTCACGCCCATCCTCGGATTGATGTAACCCCGGCCCCGCGTAAATGGCCGTAATTCGTCCCTTTGAAAAGGGTAATTCGTGCCGCGCGAATGCCACGGCTGCCGTGCCCGCTGCTTCCGATGGTTGCGTCCTCGTCGTTTCTCGCGCACGTGTGCGACGAGTCGCCCATACGCGCTTTCCATCTCCGTACCAGCGCTGAAACATCCACTGTGCACTTATACACGGCCAAAGTACCGCGCGCAGCGCACCGAGAGTCGACCATCGGGCTCGTGACAAAGCGCGTCGTGTACCCGACGCGCCCCCGACGTTGTACAAAACTCCGATGGTGTTTGTAACTCCCCGTGACGTTGCCGCACACACGGTATCAACAATGCGTTCGTACACCGTGGCCAGCGCCCGTTTCCAACAGTGAATACGACTTCTGGGTGGTAGGTCGTAATTACCATAAGTCGTGAAATATGACTTCATGATGACGCGAACGTGCAACAAATGAAACAGCCGGTACGAGACTCAGCCGCAACCGTGTTGGGCGCAATAAACCCAACGTCCGGATTTCATACTCGCACACAACCCTGTTAGGACTCTTCTGCCGTTGCATTCTCGCTTTTTCATTTATTTTTTTCGTCTCTATCTCGCGCTTCCTTTCTTTTTTTTTTTCGCCAGCACCCTCGCAATCCGCAAAGAGCTCGCCGCCTCGCGCAGCGTCGCTGCAAGGGTCCCCCAATGACCCTCGCATTCGAGGTTCGAAAAATCACAGCTGCCTACTCGGACCCTCTCCTCACCCGGTTAGCCCCGATCTCTTAGCCCCGACTTCACCGCCTTCTATCATTATCCCCATCTTCGTATGCCGTGCGTGGACTCGGCACTTTTTTCGTTCTTTCTCGTTATCTGCACACCCGGAATTAAAAGGAAGAAGTGCGAAAGCGTTAAAAGAGACTCGCGGGCTTCGGGAGTCCGCATCGGGACTCTTTCTCATTACCAGTTGCGATCTCGACGACGATTGGAACGGCGCCCACTTGTGCATCAGAGACAACCTGCATTTGTCCTTGCTACCTGATCTCTTATCGACGAGTGACCGACTATACCTTACCGGCAATCCACTCGGGTTGACTAGAATTCTCAGTCTCAGTCCAATCACATTTTCAGTCGTAAGTTCGGTCTTCACAAACTCTTCGAACAAGATAAGCTTTTCTCAACGTTTGAAACATCTCGCAATTCTATCTTCGCGCCAACATTGATTTATAATCTTCAATATCATACATGCCGCGAGATTAATATACACATCTCTTTAATCTCGCTATCGCGTGAATATCCCCGAGAAAAGAATTCCCGGATCGTGCCAAAGAATTCTCAGTAAATTGCGAACAAGAAGCTTCAGCGTCGATACAGCGTATCGGGTGAATTAAGTGCGGCTCGACGGGCACTCGCTCTCTTTCCCGAAGTGAAAAGTCTTAGCGAACAATGTGGTGAGTGTATAGGTACGTCTGAAAAGTTTTGAAGCGTAAGAGTCGAGTGGCTACTCGGACTAATGCTACTGGGGTGGAAAAGACCGTTAGCGAGACGCGGTCGAATAAAGTCGAGGTTGACAAGTCGGATAAGCCGAAAAGGTGTTCGCGGTGGATGCTGCGAAAAGTATTGAGACTCCCCGGCGTTGCGAGGGATAAAGAAGTGGACGAATGGGAAAAGCTCCTCGAGTGTACGTCACCTTCCCTGTACTTTGATCTCCCATATATCTATATATACTTGAGCGCGATCGCGACTTTCTTCATCCCCCGGTTCTCTTCTCTTCGCGGATCCCTTCAATGGCGCAGAGGGAATTTCGTGGTTTTTCCTCACCCGCCACCCACCCAAAGAGCCTTAACTCTCCCATTCGATCGTACAGCCCATAAAACCGCGCGGCTCTGTATAGATATACACAATGGGAACA
This sequence comes from Stenichneumon culpator, assembly GCA_964017025.1. Classification (NCBI taxonomy): domain Eukaryota; kingdom Metazoa; phylum Arthropoda; class Insecta; order Hymenoptera; family Ichneumonidae; genus Stenichneumon; species Stenichneumon culpator. Next base: position 1,192,309 of record OZ024769.1, on the reverse strand, counting down.
CTCTCGAGCGATTTATGCACCGCCGCGAATACGGGAAAAGCCATTTATCTTCGGCAACAGTGACGCGAAACGTGGAAGCTTTTCCGATTGCTGAACTTATATTCTTGAAATTAGGTGCATTAGCCGAGCGCGATCAGCGTTTCGCTCCCGACTGTCTCGCGCCACTATCTGAGGTGGGAAAAAATATATGGAAAATATATTTTTGGCAAAGTTTTCTGTGTGTCGCATATACGTCTGAAAAGACATGTCGAACGCTAAAAGCCGAAAAGGCGTATCACCTTTTGTTTCTTAGCAATCAATATCTGAGGCATGCATAGACGGTGAAATTTTTTTTTTATAGTGTAGGGTAATTGAGGGGGATAAGGCCAATCGTTATATTTTCTCACGATGTGGTTTAAGGTTTAGCGAAATATTCCCGTCGGTAACAAAACCTGTAATGAATGCCGTTGCGAGAGCAGGAACGGCTGAGGAAAAAGAAAATTGTCTTTCCCGGGTAATTGGCAGAGGCAGGGAACGACAATTTTCTTTTTCCCCAGCTGTCTGTGCAGCATTCATTACAGTTTTTGTTACCAGCTGCGCGCTGGATGGATGGGAGAGTATACCAGATCACCTGAAGTTTACGAACCCACGGTGAAATTCCGTCCGAACTGGCACGATTGCTATGCCGGACAGCGTTTCGTACAGGAATGAGGCCAACACCCCGGAATTTCCGGGTGACATAGCGAATCAAATAGTTATTTTTGCTCGGACCACCATGCGAAAATGTTTGAGGTACCTAAATATTTTCAACCTATCCTATTTCCATATATACCTAGAATAGAATAGAACGTTTTTGTAGGGTTTTTTTCAAAGTAAAATCTATATTTTAAAAACTTTGCTCTACGGATTCACCAAGTAGATTTTTTTAGGTTTCACCGTTTGACAAATCGGCCCGTTGTTTAAACGGTGAATTTTTTTTCGTATAAACAAACTGCTGTAGTTTTTAAAGGTCCAAAACTATGAAAACCTGTACTTAGTGAATTCGTAGAGCAAAGTTTAAAAAACAACATGATCCGTTACTGTTAATAAATGCACAACATTTTGAAAAAACTTTGGAAATTTTGTGAAAATTTAGCACAATTTCGACTAGTGTTCCGTGCAGGAACTGCCTTAACGGGTCGGGTAACACACGCGGCAACATTTCGACGCTAAGTATAAAATAAAAATTAATTGACGTTCTTACGCTCTGCCTTCCCTGTGCTATATACATGTTCATATAAGCCCATTTCCCCGTCTACCCACTCGTGCGTCGCTATCTCCTCTATCTTTCGTATTATAGAGCTTTCGCTCATCTTCCCGTCCATGCTGTCACGTCGTTACTCCGCCCGTTCATACCCACTCTTAATGGCAAAACGATTTCCCCAGGCTTCCGCAATATTCGTCGAATCGATGCCCCGGAGGGCTTCTAGAAGCTTTCCGCGAGGTTATTGGTCGTTCGGCGCCGTGCGTGCGCGGAATGTCGAATTACCGTCATGCTCTCGAGATCCGAGCCGCCGGAGACGGCTGAGTTAGAGCGCAAGTGCGCCCAAAGAAATGTGTGACATTGTAAAAAAAAAAGGACCAAAACCAAGTTTGCGGATCGATAGCAAGTTTATCCGATTTTTTCTCCTCTTTTTCGTACTTCTTTTATATTAATTTATTCGCTTTGTGCCACTCGCGTGTAAGAGAGCTTTTTCGCAGCGGCGAGCCTGGCGTGAAATGCTTTTTTTCTAGCAGCGACGAGGATCCCTTTAGAGTAGAGACTGTTCTCGTGTGGTCAACTAAAAAAGCGTTGCAAAAATTTCAACGGTTCTACGGAAAACTTCAATGGAGATCAGCCAGTGACTGCAAAGCGAATAGCCCGTGGACATTAAATATTAAATTAAAGGCAACTTATTGAATCGTAAAAATTCGGCTGGCTTCTCGAATCCCATGAGTAATTAAAAATATTAAAACTCTATTATAGAACCTGTAAAAAAGATTCAAATGTTGATGGCCGAGATAATTCCGTTAGCGACTGGTCAGAAGGGCTCACAAAACTTTCAGTCGGATATCTCAGTTCCTTTCTTTTTCTTTTCATACAATGAAGAAATGTAAACGATCGACTGCAAAATTATTACCAAGATCCCCAGTAAGTAATCAATAGCACAGCGGAAAAAATATTTACGCGTATATCGCGTAATGTGTAGAGTGTACAAGAAAGAGAAAACACGTTGAACTCCAGAATCTATTAACGCCATATTCATGTAAAGCTCGAGCTTTGCGGCTGTGGTTTCGCCGTGCGCTCCCGAGCACACAGAGAATCCGCTAGTCGCTACGCAACCCTTACCATTTCCTCCGTACTCTCTCTCTCCGCGACCGTAACACACACTTTGGAAGTCCTTCTCTGCGTCCGATTAACATCAGTCAGATAGGACGGGGGCGCGAGGGCTTGAAAGCGCACTTTGCGAAACGGGCAGCAAACTCGGAAGAGCTTACGGTGTACCTTTGCCGTAGGTGCTTGGCGGATGATGCACCGGCGGTGCGCGTGCTCTTTGACATCCCGTGGAAGCAGCAAAGAGCACAAGGATCGTGGCACGACTACGACGATGACATAAGAGACGTCGTCGGAATACCCGCCCTCGAGCCACGTGACATTATGTGTACTATAAAGCGCAGTATTTATGAGCGGGAGAACGTATCAACGTCTTTTCGTCGAGCTTCAACGAGTCCGATGGAAATCCTGATGCACTCATAACGCTTCAATGCTCGGGGAAGGATATTCCGAGTAAAGATCCGCGGGTCTTTTAGCCTATGTGAATTTCTCATTCCAATCCGCTTCGAAGAATTAAGCTTTTCCGGATTGACGAAAGGTAGTTTAATAAAAAACCTCCAGTGACGCGGTCGCAAAGAAATGCGCCAAAGTAAATGAAAGTTTTTGATGTAGTGTTTTAATGTAATGTACTGTCTCTCCGTCCGCAATTACAGATTTTTTCTAAATAAATATTTTCAAGCAAGAAGTTGTTAAAATACTTGTCAGACCGGTACGGCGTAAATTTTGTATTTTACTCTGAAATCTATATCGAATGCAGACAGCAATAGAAACGTGTAGATTGCAGTAATACAGGAAAGTGGGTAAAAGTAAGCGCGTAACACATCTCAAATGTGTTTGGAGTGGATCCGGAGCGCACCGGAGTGAACCGAGACAGATTCATGGTCTTCGAATAACATTCGCAGACGGTGAATCTGCGGAATAGAGGAAAGGTTCTAATACTGTGCCCGGTACAGGCGCCGACGATAACACTTCTCGTCGGGCCGATATGTTCGGGCCCGACTCAATGCCGGGGTCTGGCCGACACCGACATGAGCGTCGGGCCAGTACAAGACTCTCTTGATGCGGCTATTCATGCGTAAATCTCAACTCGATATATTCCTATAAAATCCAAACCCCCAATGGATCGAATAACCGGTACAGGGTAACTCAATTTGCAACATATTATAAGACCCAGTTCAGCCAAAGAGTCTTTAGGTCTCTCCGTCCTCGATTACAGATTATTTTTAAAAATAAATATTTCCAAGCAAGAAGCTGTTAAAATCGTTCCGAGACCGGTCTTGTGTGCGAAAGACACGTCGATACTCTCATCGACTTCTCAATTAAGTTCCCCTGCCGTCGATAAACTCACGCGGCATAGGAAAATTGAATGGGTATACGTTCCCGCGGAGCTGTTCCCGATAGTCGAGGACCAAGCGTGGTCATAAAAATTAAATTGGCTTCGTAGAAAATCGACTCTCAGGCTTGTGCCTTGACGGCGCTCGATACCCAGTTCTCGCGCTGTCCGCGCGACCGATCTTGTCCACATAGTAGTGCGGCAATGAATGCAGAGAGAAAGGGCGACGCGGAGACCAGAAGCGCTTGAGAGAGACGCGAAGAGCTGCAACGGGGGATCCTATCGAGTTTTCGCATGATGGCGCTTGAAAGGAGAGGCTCGAGGGCTAAATGCAATCTGCGACTATTGACGCGCCAGCAACGGTAAAACTAGAACGCGCAAAGCCCTCCCATCCTCCTTTCTCTGTACCTCATCTATGAATTAGTGTTTGGCGAAATCGTATTACAATGTTTTTTTCTTGTTTGACTTTATTTTTTTTTTTTTTTTGTTAATGCTGATGGAGTAAAAAAGTATACAGACTGAAACGATTTCGGGCAGTGGATGTTCAGTGACCTAAATAACATCGATTCGATTAAAATCGACTACGGGCGCGCAGGCTCACCCTATTCAGAAACGATTCGATTAACTTTTTCATCGTTCGCCGGAGCGAGCGCAATACACGAGATTATTACATCGGTCATTTTATCACTTGTATCAATATTGAATTCCGAAAATCATACCGATGCGAAAGGTCGCATGCAAAATCGTATTTCATTGGGCTAGGACTCCATTGTCACGGTGAATTTTATTAATCACGGGAAAGAGAGCGGGTCAAAACGGAATCCTGAGACGGAACGAACGATTTTTGTCAATTTTCCGCGGATCATGAAGAAAAAAGTCTCGAAAGAACGATACCGGTCCGTCTTACCCCGGGGTTGAGTTTCGCTCCGATCTGCACCAAGTCGACAATCTTACGGTCCGTCTCGCTTGGTGGATTTTTTTCTTACCGATTTTTACGACGTCTCGTATTTTTTTTGTCGCAACAAATTCAATTAAAATTAAATTTTTTTAATTAGAGGTTTAAGCGAGCCCGCGGAGGAGCCCACTCGGAATAAATTCGATGACGTCCCGCCGATCAGTCTCGTGGCTAATTTAATTGACGGAGCGTCGACGTGGTTAGTTAATTGTCCGATGAAGCTCCGGGATCGCGTCCTAAATTCCGGGGGCCTCGGAACACCGACATCGCGGTACACCTGCGAGAAGCTTGGACGCGATCTTAATAGCCTTTTGCGCTGCGCAGAAGTCTTCGTCGGTTAGCGGCGGTAGCACGGTCATCGGACCTCCGCTAAAGCCTCGGCATAAATAAAGCCTCGTTGCCGCCCCCTGGAAAAAGCCCTCCATCGAACTAACCAAGAGGCAACCCACTCAAGAATTAATAGCTTCCCGTTCTTATGTACTTACCCGAGACCGTGGAAAATAAAAAAAACCACGCTTCCATAGTTTCCAAGACGCACATCTTTTGCTCACTCCCCTTTTTCGGTCTTTCTCATTCTCCTCGTCGCTCTTGGCGAACTCATCTTCAGCGACTTCTCCTTCAGCCGAGAGTCAATTTAATTTCGCAAACCTTCACTGAAAACACACTCGAATTCATCTTTCAGTCCGTGTGAGAAAAAAAAACGACCGAATTTTATTATTTTCCGTTCGATGCAGCGCTTTTTGAGAGCACTTTTGTCAGAAGTAGGACAAGAGTGAAAAATACAACCGAGTTCCAATAGGGAATTTCACGCAAACAAATTTCCGGCTTGGTAAGAACGTTTTCCCGATCATCGAGATTGATCGCAAAAGCATTCGTCCTTTTCCACCTCAAACGGCGCGTGTAACGAGAATGTAGGTACGTGAAATAACAATCGGCACAAAACCCTCGAAAGTGGATGGTCTCTTGGCCTCTTTTTCACCGGGGCCAAGGCGAGTGCGCATCCGGCCTTCGAGCTGGCATGGAGACTCTTAGATCCGCCGATAACTTACTGGAGCAGCAGAACTTTCTGATCTTTTTTTTTTAATTCTCATGTAACCGAAGGGTTGACAGGGAAGCGTGCGATAGTCGTCGGAAAGCTTGTTGAGCTGCAAACATTTACGAGGCGTGCGAGTTTTACGGATCGCAATCACCGCGAGCCGATAGGACACTCTTCGTTAACGAGGGATTGTCGCGACACGCGGAAGGATTTTCCTGTTCCAGCGCTTTCGAAAGCCTCCGCCGGAAAGTCCATGGAAAGGAGGAAAGCTCGATTGGAAAATACAAGAGGCGAAAATCAGTTCATGAACTGGCTCAATCGATCACTGCTCAACGGTCATCCAGAGATGAGCGGCAAACACATCCATGGTTTGTGTGTACGATGGTGAGTACATCTACGAACGCTGCACGTAGTAAATGTACAGCCGGAAAATCCAATATCTGGACCAGCCGAAATCATTCGATTTCCATCGCGCCACTACACCGGAATCACATCCATCCTCTTCGCTATATCGGATAAGGATGCCTCGTGACTTCCCGGGGGGCAGGCTTCCGCTTGTCAGCTGGGATAGAGCCGTTCGCCTGCATTGCTGCCGCTGCTGCTGCTGGTTCTGCTTCTGCCGTGGACGCCGTCACGAGTTGGTACATCGATATTTCACAATAACGCGACCGAGAAATATATACCGGAGGTCGGAGGTCGGAATCTCTGTACACTGGCGCATTCCCCCGCAGTGTACGTGGACATCGGACGTAAGGCGTATTACAAGCAGTCGGGCCATGCATCGGCATGTGGGAAGATCGATTGGGAAAGATTCTCTCGGCTTGGGCACGATATTTTACAGTGTTTCGTCACGGAAACGGATGTACGCTCAAGGAGAATTTCCGGACGTGTCGCGAAAGAATTTGACGAAGCGTTTGTTAATTGTTCGTTATAAATAGGTTTTTAATATTTTTGAAAAAATATTCGTAGCTGCTCTGACTGAGGCTTGAAGGGATATTTAAAAAATAACAGCTGCAAATTTGATTCTCGCAGTGATTTGCTTCTTTTGCTGTAATTGACGAATATTGCTCTACGAGGAAGGTGGCATTTGTTGGCATATCGTTTCATGCAGTAATAAATATTACTTTGTTCGATGCATCTGTAAAAATTAAATTTTCAATCAAGTTTCTGTACCGGACATAAATGTGATTGATAATTACATTTTTAATACTATACTTCACCTTTTATTTAGGAATCGTTGAAAGTACATTCCATTTTTTTCTTTTTTTTATTTTCCAAAAATGATTTCCAATAAAGTGTTCATTAATTCCGCAGTATTATAATAGAATTTTTTAATTATCGAACAATTTGCGTCGCTACTTCAACCGTGGCTTGACGCGATATTAAAACATAACAGCTGCAAATTTGATTCGCGCATTGATTTAATGTTGCTGTAATTACCAAATATTCCTCTACGAGAAAGCCTGAATTTGTCGGCATAATTTCATGCAGTATTAAATATTACTTTATTCGATGCATCAGTAATTGTATTACACAAATTTGATTGCAAATTAAATTTTTATACTACATTTCACCTTTCCTTTACAAATCAATGAAAGTCCATTAAAATTGGCTTTTTTTTGTATCTTCCAAAAATGATTTCCAATAAAGCCAAAAAGTTGAATGACTTTGCCAAACCGACGCAAATATCCTTCATAATATTTTATTTTCTTCGCGAAACAAACCAGTCAGCCGGTCACCGACCTCGGTGAGAGGCGAGTGACCAGTGTGGGTACCAGGGATGATGGAAGCGAACTTTGACCGCTCTTCCGTCGCGATATTGCCAAGGGAACTCTCTCCGGCCGAGGAGGCGAAAAGATAGTCCGCACAGTATCAACTTTTCAACACTCCCCGGGACAACTTCGCAAGGAAGTTTGAACGAAAGTCAAATAGCGTCGCTCCTCGGTGGACGTCATACTTCCCTCCTCGCCAAAAAACATCGAAGCTCTATCGCGAGTGTGCCGGAAGGTACTCGAGAAAGCGTCGTCCTTCCTCCCGGAAGTTCCAGGAGACGAAAGAGGGTCGAAGTTCGACGCCGGGAAGTTCGCCGGGAAGTCGTCGAAACGGGGACAATTCCAAACGAAAAAAAGGACTAAAAAAGGACTAAAAATTTTTAATACAAATAAACATATCAAAACTTTGTATAATAAACATAAAAAATAAATAAAGTCGAAACTGGCGGTTCGTGTAGTCCGCGAGATGACGGCAACCCGGGAACTCATATTTCCACGGCCAGCAGATTGAAACGTCTCGTTTGTCACGTACGACATTGTAACGACGTCGATTTTGCGGTGAGCCGCACGTGCACACATACACGCTCTCGGCAACACGAGTGTCGTGGCCGAGAGAAAGCACGAAACGGGAGAACTCGCTGGTAGCTCGGGAGTGTTATTGCTCGCTCGAATCACAAGGATGGGACGTCCAAGGATGGGATGCGACGAACCCGAGTTAGTCAAGTGCATGTACGACTTTTCTCGAGCGGTCTGCCGAGAGGAGTCAGCGGCGACCGAGCTATCGGTCGAAGTGGATACAGTTAGTGGTCAGACACGGCTGTGGCCTGGCGCGTCATAACTCGGCCAACTTAACACGAACGTCACGCAAGCCTCTTCTCCGATTATTATAGACGCTTACAAAGTAGTCTCCAAAGGTATGTCGTAAAATATGTGGAAATCAATAGCGCTACATAAAAGCTTTCCGAGAGGAATAACACTTATAGTGTTCGTCGAGAAAATTCCATAAGAATGATTTCTCGCTGTATTTCAGCTCGGCTGAAAAAAAAAGTTGTTAGAATTTAATTTAATTTTTCCATTTCCACAAATACAGTATTCGAAGCTCATTACATTTTAATCCTTAAGAACCAGTTCGGTCGACTGGCAGTGGACCGAATATATGTTAACGATATTAACTAAACCATAAGAATTAGGTTTGAAAAAAGTCGTATGAATAAACGTAAGGGTAATTTCCATCTTGGCTAGGTGGCAAGTGTCTGACGTGACGGAACGCGAAACGGTACGTACCGCTTCGAAAACATTCTCTCGCTACTTTGCATTCTCGCGTTAATGAACATTCCTCGAGAGTCCCTGCCAAGCCCTCCGAGGCGACCCTACATACACGCCTCTATATCCCACGGTATAAACTCGAGTGAACTTCTGTGCTCTCCAAAACTTTCCAGCCTCTTCGTGTGCCTGTCATCCATTCATTCATCACGAGAAGAGCGAGCGTGCAGCGAATGGTTAAAGGTTATGAGAGCGATTTTTTTTTAAGACCTAGAAGGAAAAAAAAAAATTCGTCCCAGTTTATAAGACACGGGAATAATTTTACGATTTTTTAAAACTCGTCAATGCATCGACTCATCAGGCCTGCATATCACATCCGACAATTACAGTCAAGCTGTAAAAGCCGTCCGAATCGAGATCGAGGTTGAAGTCATAGGCGAGATTTGCATGTTACTCCGCCGCGTTGGCCGCTGTCGCGGTAGCTCGTTACTTGTAATCTCGTTCGATCTCGATCACATGCAAGATCATCGACTTGCATATCCTCCGGTTAGTAATCGCGATAGAATGAGATATACCTCCTAGCTCCCTCAACCCTCTCCCCGCACCGTTCCCCCGAGGGATCGAGAATTGTGTAAGTACAACGCGCTGGAAGAAGACTTCTCGTCTCAAAGTAGCACTTCGGCTCCTGCGATCGATCGAATAAATCTTCGCTCGCGGTCACGCGATGATTGCAACTTTGCCGTGGCGGAGAATATCACAGATCTCTCGCTCGATGTAACACCATAGGGTAAAATGTGGTTAATGTCGGCCGACGCAGTAAGATGAACCACTGCGTGTCGATACAAATGCGGATTAAAAAGAAAAATCTAAAACTTCGTTCACTTGTTTTTATTAATAACAGTGAGGTATTTTTTATTGTTAAATCTTGCTCCTGATTGAGACTCAAAAATATCGAATGCTTTTCATAGACAACACAGTAAAAAATACTTTCGTACAAACGGAATACGAAACAAACCTAAACTCGTTTGTTTAGATTTGAATATACAAACCTGTCCTTTTGTTTCGCGTGTCATTAACATTTGTAGTTTGTATTTTTGTTTGTAAAACGAAAGCCGAATTGTGTGATAGGAAAATTAACAAATGAAACATTGTGGACGTTTCTGGAGAATGAGTTGTAAAAGGTACAAACTTTTTTCTTCTATGCACCCGCAGTTCGGTAATGTGGAGCAACCCTTTATCACGTTAATTGTAACGGGATAAATAGTCAATAGTCAATAGTAAAATTGACTTAATTTGCATAAAAAACCGCAAGATCCGAAGAAACTTTAAATCAATTCTCAGTGTACGAAGCCTCACCGAGGCATTCATAGGTAAGGTCCATTATAAGGTGAATATTATGGTCCATATTACCAAGGATGCGATAAAGAGCGGGTTATATGGACCACTGCATGACGTTGGTGGAAAAAAAAATCTTAAAATATGTCATTGCCAGCCCTTTAAAAAGGGTATTTTCGCGTATCTGTCCCTCTCATCGAAGTGGGATTTTCCCTCCGGGAGAGTAGATACAGGCCCAAGTTGTTTATCTCCCTGAAGATATCTGCATGCGACAACATTTCATCAAGTTATAACGCCTGTGTTTTGCATCGCACAAACTTCGCTCGAGGATTTGATGTCATGCGGATATCTTCAAGATCATAACTTTTTCGTGACCAATATTCATCACTTTTACCCTACCATAGTAGAATTTTTGGACCGTCAAATCGGGACCTGATAAGTTCTTGACAAGATCTCAAGGCCTTATTAGGTCCTTACTGTGGAATTTTCCGGTTGCAGTTACGTATTACCAAAAAATACGGATCTTATATATTCCTACTCGAACGAGTTCCATACCCGAAGCCCTCCTTGGCTTCGTTGCGTTGAATTCTCTAGTGGGTCGTTTCTCCGGGCTCTGAGTACTCGCTCCAGTTGATGTCGTCGGGGTAGCGCACTGGGGTAAAATGAATTCTATTGGGCTCCCGGTCGTCTACTCGACCAGCTGCGGAAGAGCATCGTTCGTTTTTCCTTTTGCCTTGTGCCACTGCGATATACGTACGGGGCCAATTAGACGTGGAACGCGAAGCATCCTCGACGTAACGTATTTATGCACACGCGTCGCCGGTCCCGCTCGCGACCGCTCTCACTGCACTCAACTCTCGCTGCACCCAACCCGGCAAAGAGCGTTCGTTCCCTATCTAGTTCGCTCACCCACAGCCATTTCCTCCTTCGCGTCCCGTGTAATCCGATATGCTGATGCGTGCACCAGCAGCAGTTCGCTTACTTGCATATACAATATATCATATATCATATATCCATAATTCAATGCGAGCACGCGAAGAGGTCACTTGACTCCGGCCACTGTGTGTCATTTTACCCCGGTCTTCCAGAATCTTTTTATGATACGAGCGAAGGATATTACAAAAATTACCAGCTGCCCAAGGAAAATTACCATAGTGCAGTGGAACGGAATGAGAGCGCCTACACTGAGAAAAAAAATTGGTTGAATTAAAGAAAAATCGCGGTGACATAGGTTCAAAGCTATTTGTACCAAACGAATAAACAATGCTTTATTTGTTTGGTACAAATAAAGCATTGTTTTGTTAAATGATTATTTGCTTCAATTTATTCAAAATTTTTCGACTGAATCAAACATTTTTGTTGTACCAACTAAATACACGGTTGAACGTATGTCACCGCGCATTTGCTTAAGCCAACCATTTCTTTTTTCTCAGTGTATGGCAGAAAGTGCTATTGTTTTTCGAGAAACTTGCAATAAGAGTTTCCAAGAATTTTTACCATAATATCGGCGCAAAATTTTGTATAAATCTGGCACTTCCTGTCATATGGTTGCGCCATAGTTACGTACTAGCATGTGCCATGGTTTTTTTTTTCTTAAGCGATATGGTCATTTTTACTGGTCCGTTGAATCGGTGTACGAAAAGAATGACATTATTTTTGTCATTTACGCCACACGTTTGTTTTTTTGTGCTCGCGATAGATTTTTACCGAGATAATCGCGTGGGAGATGTTATTTTTATTTCCCCGATCGTCGGTCGAGGTCGTAGAATAAAAAATGACGGGACGATGTTTAAGGCGATCGAACGAGTGAGCGTTTCACTCGGTGAATCGGCAATTGAATTCGACGTGACCAAGCTGATACACCCTGACATACGTATATGCGAGGGAAAACGACAGCAAAGTATACAGTAAACTGTATCGTATAATCCGAGATGGGGAGGAGGTGGAGGGCCGATGAGTCTGTATAGCGCATTGAGGGTCGCAGTGCCTCGTCTGTGAGCTATACTCGCGGCCTCGCCGTAATTGACCTATCGATTCTCTCGTAATCCGGACCTGCCGCTGGACAAGCTTCGTTATTGGATTTTCGTTAGCCCCGTACGTATTATACTCTTCTCCATCCACCTCCTATCATTGTCATTTTCTCCGCGACTATCAACACAGCCGTGGCTCGATTTAACAAGGCTCTCCCGTTTATCCGCGCCAACCACGCCGCTTGATTAGTTCTTGAGACAACGAGGAACTTAATTTAGCGATCGTACGAGTTCAAGTGTTTTTTTAACATTTATTATTGTAGACTGTAAGGTAAACGTTTTGAATGTGCTTGAGGTTTTCTGTTGGAACGGAACTCCTGCAAAGATATCGGACACGTCCACGTTGCTACTGGAGTAACCGCGACTCGTGATTTGCTCATCGCATTTTTTGCACGTCAAATTACTTGTTTAATTATTTGGAGTAAAATTACGAAAGATTTGGATGGACTTTTCCATTCTCCTCGACTATCAACACCGCCGCGGCTCCATTTAACAAGGCTCTGACATTTATCCGCCCCAACCACGCCGCTTGATTATTTCTTGGAGACACCGAGGAACTTAATTTGCCGGTCGCAGAAATCACGAATCATATGAGTACGAATGATAAAAAAAAAAAAATTACTGTGGACTAAAAGGTAAACGTTTTAATGTGATTAAAGTTTTCGGTTGGAACGAAACTCCTGCAAAGATAGCGGACATGTCCGAGTTGCTACTGGCGTAATCGCGACGCGAGATTTTTTTCATTATATTTTTTTTACGTCACGTAATTAAGCCTGTCGTTTAATTAATTGGAGTAAAATGGCCAACGATTTAGACGAACTGTTTGGATTTTCGTAGAATGATTTACTCTTGAGACTGGTGCGGGAGCTTCCACTTGGAGTTCTCCCGCGGGCTTTAGAAAATTTATCTCCCAGTGGGTACTTCATTGGTTTCACAGCTGGCGTTAACGTCGCGTCACTCTCATATGCGTTATCGAAAATTACGGTAAGTAGGAGAAAGTATTTTAAAAAAACGGAAAATGAAATGAAAAATAACGTTTTGTGAAAAATAATGCGTTTAAGAAAAAAGAAATTGTTGCCAAGCGTCATCTCGCGTCTACTCACAAGTTTCCTCAAGAGTAGTATTTTTTTAAAATTCTATTACTATTTTTTCTTTAAATATTTCATGATAAAAAAAGTGCTCGCTAGACATTGTCAAGAGTACATCTCGCGTGCTCCGCGCGTATCTCAGTTAAATAAACGAACTCGATGTAAAAGAAGGAAGACATACGTGACGTAATTTGACGTTGGACAGGTACACATCGGTTTTTTTTTTCTTTCATTTCTTTTTTTGCCACGACCTACGCGAAGAATTATTCTTTCCCTCGTAACGTTCGCCCTCCCATTGCCGGGTTGCAGATTCGCCGTCGTGGCTTCCAACCGCCACGGTCGCCCCGTTTTTCCCGGCGTGTCTACCTTGCAAAAACACCCTCGAGCATCGCGGAACTCGGTCCCCTCTGCGCCGAGCGAGCCATAAGTTTCGTTCACCTCGTGCCAAAAGAGATAATAATAAAAAAAAAAATTAAAAAACTGTTGTAAAAAAAAAATAAACGAATTTTTTTACAAAGCAAAGAAAATATAACAAAAATTTAGTAACAGAGGGAAAGAATATGAACGTGGCAAAAAATATTGAGAGAATGAAAGAGAGTAACGAGCGAGTGCGAACTCCGGGCCGTTCACACACTCACACACACACACACACATAGAGAGAGAGAGGGAGAGAGAGAGACACACACAGGCCAGAGAGGAACACTCGAGAGAACTACTGGCTATTCTTCGCCGCACGCTGTTCCGCGCCACAATGGCGTATGAAATTATAAGTGCCGCAGGATGGAAGGTATGGACGTGGATGATAGAAGTATGCGGCTGGAAAGGAGTGAACCGGCGCGTTCTCTGTGCGAATAGTGTATTTTATATATAGAGCTACCGGGGCTCTCCGCGGGCCGCGGCGACGGGAGTGCGGAAGGGAAGGATGGGGAACATAGGCGTGCATAGGATGCACGCTGCGGTACGGATGATGCACCTAAGGGAAATCCTCCCGATGTGTATAGTACCTGTATTACTCCGCAGTGTGTACTCTTCTCGAACTTCGAGAACCCGCTGCTGCAGCTTCGACTGGCAACCGACCGCCACCGCTGCCATTATCTCATTTTTATTCATTCCCCACATTGTTTCTGAATTGCCGGTTGTCCGCCTTGTACTTCCATTTATCATTCAATTTTTTTTTTTTTCTTTTTTTTTACCACCTTCTCTCGATCTTCGTCTCCGGCTTCATTCCGCGTCCCGGAGCACAGGCTCGTTCAGTTCTCTTAGCTCAAAGCCGCTCTTTGTGTCGTCCGTACTCGTTCATATCTGCACCGTTCGCCCCGCGTCGTTTGACGATTTAGGATGAGATACCGACTCGATTGATTTTTTTTTTTTTTTTTTTTTTTTTTTGCTGATGCACTGCGGCAGAAAGACAACTTTCTTTCCTTATCCCGTCGACTTTATACCCTTATGCGCGGGACATTTTTTGTCGGGATGGAATGAGTTGTACAATGTAAAAAAAATGTTATTGGATGTTTTTTTTTTACATTTTGTGTATAATGAAATAGCCGGGTAAAAAATCGATTTCACGGCCGTGAAAATCGTTTCGACGTGATTCACCAAGAAAATGCATTCGATACTACGGAATCCATTGATGGTAGGGAGTGAGCCAGGTTTCACGAGCGCGACTTCGACTACTGTCGTTCGATACGGCATAGAGAGCAGCAATCGAGAGGATCACTGCGCAGCGGTTATTGTTAACCGTTGAATACATATTTGCATAATGCCAGCCCTCGGTACGTCCGAATAACTCTCTCGTTCACTACCAAACTTAGGTATATAAAACTGTATACTCGTATACGGTATACTCGGAACACTTCAAAATATGACTTATGGGGTCTCGGGAGCCTCCCGTCTGCGCGAATTGTATATCTTCAAACGAGACGAGAAACTAGAATTTTACTCGCCTCTCTAAAAGGAAAATGTTTCAATCATCCAGGCTCACAATTCGAAGACAGAGAGTTATACTCATTTGCATCTTACCATTCTTACTAAGATGAACGAACTCGTATACAGTTTGCTCGGAACACTTGCACACAGAAGAAAAATTTATTTGACGAATACCCCGCAAACAAGTATTTACTTAAATTAAATAAACATTTATTATAATTTAATAAATATTTATTTTTTGCGGCGCCCATCAACTTAATTATTTTTCTGACTGTGAAAATATGACTTATGGGGTTTCGGAAGTCTCTTCTCTGCGAGAATTGTACACCTTCAAAGGGGGGGGGGGGAGAAACTAGAATTTCACTCCCCTCTCTAAAAGGAAAATGTTTCAATCATCGAAGCTCACAATACGAAGACAGAAAATTATATCCAATTGCATCTTACCTTTGCCCCTTCGATACATCTGGATTTTTTGCCCCGTTTTGCTCCACAGCCCCATCCAAAAATTATTGTAAAATTGCGTTTTTGCCTCACTATCCCGTATTGCCCCGCCGTCCCATTTTGCCCCGCTCTTCCCTACATATCTCCGCACCTATATGTATATACATACGGTCGAGCTGCTGATTCTATACAGGAAGCGTTGAGGAAGGGCGAACGAGCCACGAAACCCAGCGTCTCCTCGTCTCCGCATGCATCCGCCCTACGAGAATGCAGTCTTATCTCGTTGCCTCGTAAAACTCAAGCGTGACACGAGCAGTTCTGCTACTCCCCGCCGCCTGAAATCGTAAAAAAGTAGAAGCATTCGCTCTCCGGTGGTTCCCAGCAGCGGATAGAAGGCGCAACGATATATAAGCAATCTGCATCTACCTAGCAAGCTGCTATTCTCTCCTGCTAATGCTGCAGCCGCCACCGACAGCGCAGCTTCGGGCGCTTATCGAGGGGGATTGCGGTGGCTTATGCTCGCGGTTAATGCGCTACATGTTTTATGATCCGGATGCGGCGACCAGACGCTTCGTGTCCTCTGCTCCGCTACTCGTCAATTTGCATACTTCCCGTTTCGGCGATTAATAAGCGCCGACGATATAGACGTGTAAATACACGAGGTGGCTCGATAACGAATATAAATCAAGGTTTACGAGGGCGTATTAAATCGGTAAGGAATTCCGTTCGTCCCATGGCGAATGAGCCTAATTGCATTATCGGGTTGGAGAACTGTATTACGATCGACGAAGTCGTACAGACAATTTTTTTGTTCTTGCTCAAGGAGACCTTACTGTGGGATTCAGAAGAATTCTTACCCTCAATTTTGCCGAGACACGAATGGAATGGAGAGCGCTCGAGCTCGAGTATTCATGTAAATAAATAAATAAATAAATAAATACATAAATAAGTAATTAAACGATCGCTGAGCGTTCCATCAGGCACTGATAAGGCCTAACGAGGCGTTAACAGAACCTGATCAAGCTCTGATCTAACGCTCTAAAATGTCTACGAACTTGAATTGTTGTCCAAAAAGCGACCAAACTTCGACGTTGCCCAGCCTTCCGATAGAGTTGTTCATTTTGTCCTGCGCAATATATATATATATATATATATATATATAATATGCCTCATATCGATCTTCAATTTCCAACGAGTCCGTTCCGCAGTTCCGATGTGTATCCTCGGCAGTCTCCACCTCTTTCTTTCTCAATCTATCCTCGTCGTTTGCCATCCCCCGAGAAGCCCTCGATCCTTGCTCTCCCGGTGCTATAAAGCCCGTGCACCTACCTCGCCTGGGCTCGCTCCTGCTAACGACCCTCGTCAGGATTTCTTCTGGCCGGGCGAGCAAACTGTCATCCACCTGGCTCTCTCGCCGGCCGGGTTTCCATACCCGATGCTGTACAGGGGATATAGAGAGATGGGAGACACTTTGCGTTCCTACGTGCTGAACTATAAATCGTACTCACCGACGGATGCGCCGTCTCCAACCTCCGTCGGGATAATATCTTCGTGAGTCTTTTGTCGTGCGTTCGACGTCACGATGACGCGGGAAGAATTATACCCGGACATGAGTTTCCGCAGCTATTCGATTCGCTTTGCACATCAGCTACGCACGGATATCAGCTTTGGCTCCGGGTATCGCGAGTAAAAAAAAACCACCTTCGGTCTGTCATCCATTGATCAACGGAGCGAAACCCGCAAAACGATATCAGCCCCCAAAAAGTTGCTGCGTCACGATATATGTCGACTTTTGAGATTTTTTCATTATTCGCGAGCATTAAAAAAATGTTTTCTGTGTTGATGGGATGAGGTGTAAATAATATCCACTCCTGTTGGAGAAAAACACAGTTGTCGACTGTTGAGCTAATATTGTGTCGAAGCCACTCTGAAAGCTATTTTATTATCAGATTTTTTTTTGTCATTTATTTTTATTTCGCATCGTCGACCTTTTGCTCCCTAGAAACACTACGCAACTCCAGCTGGAGCACATATTTCTTCGAGCACCGCGTCGCAGTATCAACGGCTGAGTGTGAGTTCGAGACACGAGTTGTACCTTTAATGGGCTAAGCCTGTTCGTCGTGGCCTGTCGACGAGCTCGAGTCGTTCAGAATCTGGCACGAGCTGGTGAGACACGGTTTTCAGGCTCATCGACACGAAAGTTTACTTGGACCATTAAAGCCCGATAGATGTCACTCCCAGCTGTTTTTTTTTTTCAAAAGCTCTTTTTCAAAACTATAATACGAATTACAATGGAATGATTTACATAATTTTTCCTTAACAAAATGGTCGTTTCAATCTTTTATTCACTATCCGGAAGTTCCAACAAAAATAAAATGAAGTCCTCCTTTTTCTGACAGATAATTTAGATTGTCGCAGACAGCAGACGGAACGATGAAAGCCTTATTTGCTTTGTTCCGAAAATTCAGTAGTCTCGGAGAAAATAGCCAGCCGATACGTTATCGACCGCCAGATTTCACACGATCTTAAGACAATAGTGAGTTTGACGTAAACTCACGATGTTAGAGACGCGTTGGCGAAGGTATTCTTTAATTTCATCTTCGGACACGCGACATTTGTGTTTCTCAGGTTCACATGGAGAAATCCAGGTATGGAAGACAATGCAGATACAAAATAACGGAAGATCGCTCGAAGCGAACGGGCGATACGCGAACGAAAATGGGAAAAGCGGCCAAGTGCCACGTCGGTCGTGCTACATTCGAAACTCGGAGAATAAGCACGCGCCCGACGGCGAAGTCGAGCGAGAGAAATATACAATGTATCAGAAAACGTACAAAAGGAAAAAGTTGTGCAAAGGCTCTCCGGAGCGATGTCGCGTGAAAGACCGAATAAAAGTTTCGCCGGGTCTCTCTCGGAATCCCACGCGGAACGGACCAGCCGGGAAATGTTTCGCATTTCAACAAGACCGACGGCAACACCGCGAATAACCTCGAATCAACGTCAAATATCCTCCTCTATTTTGAACGTGGGTCTCTCGCCCGCACTCGAGAGACATCGCGTTTCTTTTTTTTTTTTCTCTCTCTTTTTTCTCCCCCAATACCTTTACGCAGCTATTCCCTCGGGTTTCCTCTATCATTTCTCGATACATTTTTTATATTTCTCTTTCTCGAATCCCGCTCTGTAAATTATTTCATGTCCGCTACTTTTTTCGGCCGTCTTTTCATCAATTTCGATTCACGATAGATGCGTGAAACCTTCGTGTAGACGTGCACTTCGAGATGTACGTTTTTGAGGAGGTTGGAGCGCTTTAAATTAGTTAAATAAGTGGTACATTTTTGAATTCGTTTCCATGCAGATATTTGACAGTATTTTCCGTTTAAAAATGACAGCTGTTTGTTGCAGTGCACATGTGTTTGAAACTTCAAAAACAGTTTATGTAAGCAAAAGCTTCCAATACCGTTAATTAATTTCCAAACAAAATCTTCCTACACAGTCAAGCGTTGCTGAACAGGTTGGCGGGATTCACTACTTTCCCAATAGTACATCGGCGCTTCGCAACATTAATCGTCACGCTTACGACTCGTCAGTTATTCATCCATCGAACTTTTGTTCCAAACATCAACGAGAAAGCAAGCACGATAAGCTTTCGATAGTCGTCGAATTCGTATCTTCGCGTGTACTAAACTCCTTCGGACAAGAGAACAAGCTTTTCGAACGGCAGGATCTTCAGATGCTGCGTGCCTCGCCAGACTACAAAATTACAGTAGCAGCGGTGATAGTAGTAGTCCTACCTTTATGTCTGTATCTACACTCGTAGATGGAATAAGCCGGCAGGAACCCTGAGAATGGAGCTCGGGATGTTATCGAGGCCGGGACAAGGGATATCGAGAGATTTCCCCGAGGACGATGCTTGTAATGCTATTAGGTTGTAAAATTTAGAAGCCAGTCGACGAACCCAGAGCCGCGGATAGGGTAGGGGGTATAAGAGGACGAAATCTCGAGATAGAAAAGAGCACGGTCTTACGAGATCGTTCGGACAATCCAGCTACCCTTACGTCGATGTTTTTAATCGAGTCGTCTTCGACCGACCCCTTGTTTCCCTAAACCTGGGAAGCCCTCGTATCAACTCGACCCCTCGCTTCACGTTTATCTTCCCATCTTCCGGAAGCCCGTACATCCGCCGGATCGTACAAATGTTAAGTAAACCATTCGCCACAGTACACAAGCGGGCAAGCTTTCATAATACGCAGCAAGATCGAGAGCCCGCGATATATCGGTATAGAAGATAGCACATAAGAGCCGGCTGCGCAACGATGGGAGAGCAAATCTTTACCCAATTGGAAATTCTCCGAATGGCCCATATCCGGAGCGTACAGCACCTGAAATGGAACTCCCGCGAGCACTCTTCCTCCGACTATCTCCATTCCCGACTGTTCCACACGGCCGGATTAATATCTTCGAGTTATTCACCGCTATATCGAGGCCCGCAAGGCGAAACTGACCTGGCTCGATACAGATAGATTCGGAGGAAACTTGGATGTGATCAATTTAGTATCCTGAAATGAGAGGGAAAGAGGGAGTGAAGGGGACACAAATTTAATGAGAATTAAATTAACTGTGGCGCAGTTATCGATTAATGGGCCTATCGGAAATTTTGACTATTTTCCAATCGATAGCCGCACGCCGAAAGTGGCCTAGTTTGATACAGTGAGATTCGGAGGAAACTTAGATAATCTCCTTATCATTCTCAAATTAGAGAAAGGGGAAGTGCGGGAAAAAATCGAGAGAGAATTAAATTAAACGTGGCAAAGTTAATGATAAATCGCCCTATTGGAAATTTCACTATTTTCCAGTCGACAGTCGCACTTCCGTTTCTTATTGATTTTTGAAAACGGATATTCATAAAACTTATTGAAATGGAAATTAAAACTGCACCGTTCGATTTAGATGAAAGAGAAAATGTAAACTGTTTTCTTCGGAGTGTGTAAATTCTGTAGAGGACACTGTGACAGATTAATTCAGAACCAGATACAGAATGAGATAAAATTATTTTATAGTCTGCGGGTCTCTGTCATTGCGTTTAATAACTGGCGTGCAGACTTTGATCGTGCGTCGTATGACCAGTCTATAATTAAATGGAAAATACATATACCCTCCGTACATACGGTCCATACATAGTAGAGCATCTTTTAATTGAGAATTAAATTAAATATGGCGCAGTTAATAATGAATCGTCTTATCGGAAATGTTTACTATTTTCCAATCGACACCCGCACGTCTCTTTCTTATTAATTTCCGAATACGGATACAAATAAAATTGATTGAAACAGGTAAAAAATAAAGGTCAAGTGTTCGATTAAAATGTAAAAGGAAATATAAACTATTTTCTGCGGAGCTTGCAGATTCCCCAGAAGATACTATGACAGATTAGATTGGAGACAGAATGAGATAAAATTATTTTATGCTCGACCTGTCTCTCCCATTGCGTATAATAAGTGGTGTGCGGACTTTGATCGCGCGTCGTATAACGAACCTATAATTAAATGTAACATATATCCACAGTACGTACGTACGGTCCATACATAGTAGAGGATATCGCGGCGTGTTACAAACATGCTTCTATGTGTTCATGCTAAAGTGCTTATATCCTCCTTACGCTCCGCTATATCGAACGGCTGCTCGGAGGAAGTCTGCTAACCGAGCGAGGCCAAGTGCATACGGGGAGACGACGAAGTCCTTGGATGGTGCTGCCGATGAAATCATTATCTCTTCCCTGGTGGTAAAGTCTCTTATGCACCGTCGAAGCGCAGGGTAAAAGTGGCGAATATGGCCCACCCCGACTAGCACGTAAATCAATTATATATATGGACCGATCCATGTTTACCACGTTTACTCTGTACAGAGTGATTCAACATAAGCTCTTGCATTCCGCCAGCATTGAACGACGAAGAGCCTACGTGCCCAGACTTTAAAAAAATCTCAATTCATTTTTTTTCGACATTTACTTCACTGTTACAGACTCAAGATTGGAGTATTCGATACAATTTCTTACTCTTTATTTCCACGTATTGCTCAATTGACCAAACTCGTGGACAAGATTGTCAATAACGCTCACGGAAATTTTAGAGCGTTACATCGGGACCTGGTCGGGGCCTTGTCAGCCCTTATCAGGGCTCCGAAATTTCTACCATTGGAGGTTGAATTATTGAGGAATCGCAATATTTATTGGTTCGAATCGTTGAGGATACTATCAAAGAATTCCTCAATGTTTTCGCTACAGTATGCGTTTGCAATTATGGTCGATTTAAGGGGACGCACGTGAGCGGTCAACAGTAACGACGGTTCGGGTAGAGTTATCTTTTAATCGCTCTGCCATACGGTACACCCGTAGAATGGCTCGAGCTGTAAGGATCGACGCGAGCCGATTGTGAGAGCAATAGGGCCGTCCGCGTACTCTGCACTCTGCTGCATAGCTTAATCGGGATTGAGCGGTTTATCGATAGATCTCCGTGACTGTTTAACGTTCGACGAAATATATATATATCCTTTAGCGGACGTGGAGGGTAAACCGGAGAGTCTGTTGGAAGAGCGTATCGGTCTCTCCCTCACTCCCGGTAGAGTGACCACCAGTGGCGAGAGATGAACGGCACGTGATTCCGTATTCACGGTGAGATAATTCCATGCTCCCCCTATATACTTCGCCTTCTCTGGCTCTCCATCCCTCCGTATCTGCCTCTTCTCTCTCCGTACACGCTGGAGAGCGCGGCTCTCTTCACCGCAGCGAAGCAGCCGCCAACGCCGTTGCTCCCGCTGTTGCTGTTCCCGCTGCCTAACAATATCAAGACCACGTGAATTGCCCCATGAATCTCTCGGAAACGTTTATTCGCGAACGGCACGTAACTCTCGTGGATTTAGTGCGTTCGTCGGACACACCTGACCAAACTCGACGGCCGACAAGCTACGCCGCTCGGCTACGGACTTCTCCTATAGCTTACGGCCATCGCGGTTCGCCCAGTTTGCCACTGCGCTATAGTGTTAATAGCTATAGCATTAACATCCCGCCGTAAGAGGCAAAGGTGAGAGACGGGGAAACGCGTTGGATCGTTGTTCCCTCGGCGAAGTTTCCGAGAGCCCCCCGAAGCTCTCAACGAAACTCACGTGTACACTTTGAATCTGCCGCTGCATCAATTCCACCTTCGACAAAACCGTGCGTGTACCTCCAACAGCTAATCCTCGCGTTTTGCATGGAGTAAACGGCGTCTTTGCCCACGGGATCCTCGATCTTCGACGCCTCGGTGAAGTATGTACTTCGCCTCCTAATTTTACTTTGAAATTTAATTGAGTCGATAGTCGAGCGCCGTTGCTATCCGATCGTACGGGACCGTTATGGGCAAGAAGACCACTTTGTTGCGCGGTTGGGTTTGTAGAGCTTTGTCTCCAATTTCTGCACGGTGGTCCATCTTACTCGCTCGGTAATATGGACCGTAGGGGTCGGCTAACGATGCGACTTTCCCAGGAATATCTCGGTACGATTGTGGACACTAAGAATTGAATTCAGGTTTCTTCGAAACTTCAAGTTTTTATAGCAATTGAGTCAACTTCACTTGGTTTCCCGGTCGAGTTGGTACAGCTTTGTCTCCAATTTTTGCACGGTGGTCCATCAAACTCCCTTGGCAACATGGACCATAGGCGTCGGCTAATGATGCACCTTCACCCAGGAATATCTCGCTACGACCTCGGGCTCTGAGAATTGAATTCAAGTTTCTTCGGACCTTGAAGTCTTTACAGCAATTGAGTCGATTTCACTGTAGCAACGAGATGCAGTCGTGGTCCATATTAGCGACTGTTGGTCTTTCAAAAACGAAACTGTTTAAATTCTTTTCTTCATATCCTTCTTCTTAACTGCCTGCTAGGAAATACGTGCTGGCCAACGAACGTTTTATTCCTTCCATTTTGAAAGAAGGTGCAATTACGATCAAACGCCCTCAGGCTAATTCCACCGACTACCTGCGAATTGCGAATGTTTTCCGAACTCCGGGGAAGCGTGCACGTCCTCAAAGTGAGCCGCGTGTATCCGTGGAATTGCATACGAGCAATCGATAGGTGGGGAGGCATGTGCGCTGCACGTGTGTACATAATAAAGGATCCTCGTTGTGCTGGCGGCCCGATAGCACGGCAATCACCTAGGAGAGCAAGATAACTCCGTTTCACACTCGCCCAGCCAGCTGAGGCACAGAACGGGTGTGTGTTTCATCGTGTACTCATACTTGCGCAGCTCATTCTGTACGTAGGCACGAAGGGAGCGAACCGTCGCTCGGTACACCGATCGAACTGTATAGGTGGAAACTAGCCCGGCCCGGTAAGATAACAAGCGTGTCGTTAATTTGGCCACGCCCGATACCGGTGCTGTGCCAGCGGCAATGTGTGCTGTTGCCGTCTACCTTAATAGAAGTCCCTTAATGCGACACGGCACCGTATAAAAACAATGGCGCGAGACACCCAGCGGAGTTCGAGGGATGGAAATACAGAGAGGGAACGATCTCTATGGAATGATAAAGAAAAAAGTGCGACAGAGCGGAGAACAAAACGACTGCTGCGGAGGCCGTCTTTGGCACACGGTTTTGCGCCGGCTGTGTCTGCAATCCTGCTAATTACCGGTTCTCGCTGAACCCACCTCCACTTTCACGATTCTGTACTCTACCGGCTATGGGTTTATTCGCATCGCGAAAACAGCACTAAACTCCACACGTTCACGATTATGCATGCGTTTCCTACGGTCAACGAGCCGGCCGTATTGTATTTTTTTACTGTCTCGACTTTCTCTTCCTGTAATACGCTTTGTAGAATATTAGCGTACCAGTATTAGGCACTCTGGATATCACTATTTAATTTTTTTACAGAAACGGAAATAGCCTGTATTCTATGCTGTAGGAAGTTATAACGCGAAACCCGGAGTCTCCGCGTTGCACAAATAGAGCAGGTGAAATATCGTATGAATATTCATCGGGCTTCTGCCATCGTGAATATCGTGAATTAATGGGATATCGCTAACGGCTTACACCGATCAAACCGATCTTTTTATTAATATACTGTATCGTGACATATACATATATACATACTTAAGCGGGCCCGAACGGCTGCGCACTATTCAACGGAATCGGTGATTTCGCACAAGGGAGTCGACTGTGCCGCGCACCAGCTGAAGCTTGAAACTTTCCGCTCTCGTTTTTATTATCAACGTTTCACAAACGCTTTGTGGACTATATCGAACGTAGGTATACATATTCTTTTGAATTTTTCATCCCAGCTGATGCTTCCCCGCAACCGTGGTGCACGAACAGTTTCGATATCAACGCCGTGAACTATAAAAGAGTTTACGGGTCGTAGAGCGTATGCACCGGCGAATCCGCCGCCGCTCTCCCGTGCATCCTCGACGTTTCTATCTCTCTTCTCTCAGTAGAATTTTTTTTCTCTCCCTTCGTTCAGTGGAAAATGAATTTACCGGAGTACCGACGCCAACAGCGGGCTACGGCGGCTCAATGACACTCAAATAAAACGGAATAATGCCCGAGAGATTAAAGCGCGAGAGCGGTAACTATGGAATACAAAACTATCTTCTACTTTCGTTCTTCTCCGAATGATCTTTATATATTTTTTTATTTTTTTCATGCTGAAAAATTCGAGAGGTCTCGTGGAATTCGGTACTACGGAAACCAGGATTATCCGATGTGGATCTGCTAAGAGCTCTTGGTGAACAATGAAACTTTTAATAGATATCGGGATTTTTGTAACGAGCAGATAAAGCCAGTCTCTGGATGTCTGCCACAGGGCATTTTGATTTATCGTACAATAGCGGAGATAAAAATTTTAATGCGGATCATTGCCAAATGTAACTTATAGTGACCCTCCGGTCTTCCATGTTGCTCATGAGCTCAATCGATATAATCACTTTGGCCACATTACCAGTTTCCTACCAAATGCACGGCAGCCACATATGGAAAAAGGGAACGCAAACAAAAAGGCGCCCAGTACGCTGAGGCAACTAATTCATTACGCTCCCGAGCGTGACTTATTACCGGTCGTTCGATCGGGCTCTATCATTCGCGGCCTCGTCATGCGTGCAGCAGCTTCCACAGTTGTTGTATTCGATACATATGTATGTGCTCCACACTATGTATACCTGATCTCGGTATACCCACACATATCGTACATGCATAAAGCGTGCATACACGAGGTACACCCGATGAGCCACCTTGGCCACTCGATCCAGCAGCTGTTGCGGTTGGTCAGCGACAACACCAACAGCACTCTCCATGATGCCGATCCACACTTGGTCTGCGCTTCGCATCTATCAGTGAAGTTGACCGGTTCTCCACACTCTCTGTTGAAGAGATCCCTAGCAAGTGTCATAGTGAGAGTGTCAGCTTGACCGTGTAGACTCGGTACGCTCACACGCCAAGGGCACACACCAAGAAGCTTCCTCGCCAATTATTTCGTCCTCCGATTCTTCGGCGCGAGATTTTCTCCCTGTCGCGTCCCGCTCGCAATATGCATCGCTTTCGCCCGTACATCGATTACCCTCGTCTGTGGTCGTGGACGTCCCTCGGCCGCGAGAGGATCCAATTATAGCGAGATTGAGGTACGCCTCCGATACTCACTTTGTCGCGATGCGCCAAGAATCGAACGAAGCTACTTTGTCGGTACACTCCAGAAACTTTTTTTTTGGTTGTCGTTGTTGTTGTTCTTTTACGGCCTTTCTGATTTATAATGCACGGTCGCACCGGTCCTATCACCATAAACATGTCGAACCCTACTAGCGGTCGGTTGGCAAGGAGGGCAGCGTGTTTGAAAGATAAGAGAACGAATGAACAAATCATCAAATGTATGATCCCGGCCGTCGACAATTATACCATCTTGGCACGGATCATCGTCGATGTTACGATGAACGACCATTTCGCTGCTTTTATGCTGACCAACAGGAGGCGAAAAATGATTCAGCGATCACAGCCTCTGATATCAACACCAGTGCAGCGTAGATCAGGTGTAAACGTGTTTGCATAAAAATGTTTATATAAAATATTGCAAGAAAGGATACCCTATAACCGGTGATTAGTTACACTTAAACTGTCGATACCTTTGCCGTTTATCTGCCCGATGAAATGTCGCCCTCTTACATCCAGGGAAAACTGGTTCGCCAGTTACATTGACCCGGCACAATAGCAGTCATTTCATAGGTGCAATATTGCCAGACTTAATAAACAACACCCGTAACCCTTTTATAGTCCCGATGTTGCCGGAACTAACAAACACGAATATCACCACCGGGGGAAACACGCGGGAACAACGTTACTGCAGAAGTATAAGACTCGATGGTTTATAGTATGCGAAGGTAACGTCAGCATTCCGGTGCGCATAACGGAGTTTGGGATCGTACGACAGAACATCAGAAGCATCATCGTCAGGAAGAGCATTCAGGTCGTGCTTCGTAGGCCGCTGTACCAACTTCCTATCCACGTAGGTGAACGCACACGAGACTGTAGTTGAGTGCACGTCTTCTCTCACTCACCCTGTCCACCTCGACACTACCGCTGTGGGCACGTGAGTTATTGCACATTGTTCCATCTCCCTGCGTTCACTCGTCGCCGGGCTGTGTCCGGTACCTTCGATGCCATGCTGTCCAGGGAACCACAAACCTTGCTGGTTAAGCTCCACTGCCAGTTCACCGCGCCTATCTCTCTCGGGCCTGTGCGTACGCGCAGACGACTACACGTCTTTGAGGGTGGCATGTAACCCTGGGAGCTAGGCCGTCGCATTGCCACAGAATCAGGAGTATCTGGTTAGCGAAACCTGCTGAATGCCGGACCCTATGGAACCGTTAACGCGATGGTACGTCATACAGTCCGTGGCGGGGGATCTCAAGGCTGTAGCCGGAGATTAACAAGCGTGCTGACGCTGCTGGTCAGCCTTTCTGGCTTATAGCTTATTGCATCGGTGCACGCTTGCGTTCGGATAGAATCGTCAGAACGAAGGGCATGCTAAACGAGACATCGAACGAGCTTGCAGATCATCCGTCCATTAGAACCTTATTGGGAATATGGTCGGTACCAATGCGCGAATGGTTATGAGGTATTTGATTCGAGGCAGCGCAAATGGATGATGATTCTCGTAGGAAGATTATATGGTATGTGCGACATTTTCCATAACGCACTGTATTACGGTGGTTGTTATGCGGGATTATGACATACGGAAATCACGGGCAACGTGAGTATGCACTGCCATAATCCATTTGTTTTTCTGCTAGAAAATATATTCGTCACGGTACGTACCGGAACATGGAACGTTTTATTTAATTACAGATTGGTACATTTTTGGTTCGAACGATCATTGAATTGCCGATGTCTGAAGGCTAGCAAGTCAAACCCAGCGAGTGGAAGACGCCAGTCTTCATGAACTTCTATTCGCCCCAAAGCCAACTTTACTACTGCGGTTTACTGTACTTTATACCGGCGAACCTCAATTAGGTCCGACGACCCAGAGATCTCTGGGTGAGGCTTTTCATCCCGTCTATCGCAACATCGCGGACAAGTACAGCCGGTTCCTCCGATCCATTTTCCACTTCCAGGCCCTCGCACCCCGGTACATAACGCCAGGGTCTGCCTTCTAATACTCGTAGTAGCTGCAAAACGGCGATAAAGCTCGACGCCTCTGTCGGCGGGTATTACCCGAGAGGAGACCACGGTGTTCTCCGGTAAAGCTCGAATGGAATGAACAGACCCGAGAAACGTAGTAGACCGAGAGAGCGTGCCGGAGGAAAGCAGGGAATAAGAGAGAAACGGCGAGGCGCGGGTCCGTGAGGCCTCAATGCCAAGCCGGCATAGTCTAATCTCTCGCGATAAAGAGTGAGTTCGCCTTCAACGTTGTAATTCAAGCACGAGGCGCCCGTACTCATCACCCGCGACTGGCGTTAATGCGCGGTGGAGAAGTAAATCCTCTGCCTCCTTGTCTCTTCGCTTTTCTCGTTCTCTGACTCGTTAACTCCCGACGGTAGTTCACGCCGACGAGTGAGAGACGGGAGTATAATACGTGTTGCGTGTTCAGACAATGAAGAATCCTTTCGTGGTATCAACACTCGCGTGGGGTCGCTACCCTTCCCAATCCTTCAAAGCTCTTATAAGCTTTCGTGCCGTACTCCTTTCGCCTCCTTCGTGCCAGAGAGCGTGCGGCTCGAAAAATATCTTCCTTAGCCCAGGCTACCCTGCGTCATGGTACGGCAAGAATGGACGACGAGTAAAACTCTATCGCTCCGACTGTTCGTTGGAACGGCGAGAGAGCCTTCCGCCAATGGGAAAACACCAAACGATGAGATTGCGGAAGCTTCGATATGTTCCGCCGAGCACTTCAGCGACGATGCTATCAACGTTTGTATGCCATAAGTGGGGAGGAATGGAGGATCTTATTTTCCGAGAAAATATGACGATAATTGAATGAGGCCTGTTCGAGATGTTTGTTCGCCCATTTTTCGTTCTGAAACGCGAACCCAATGAGCCCAACAACCTGCGTCGTTCTTAGTAAAAAAAAGGATCTGCCGGATGTATTATTGTTCTAATGGGGTCTTTTATGCCGATTCACTCTGCGATGTTGTGCAGCTTTGTAGAACAAG
The DNA here is from genome assembly GCA_964017025.1 of Stenichneumon culpator. Taxonomy (NCBI): domain Eukaryota; kingdom Metazoa; phylum Arthropoda; class Insecta; order Hymenoptera; family Ichneumonidae; genus Stenichneumon; species Stenichneumon culpator. Next base: position 1,163,138 of record OZ024769.1, on the reverse strand, counting down.
CTTTGCCGGTACGGCACCCGAGCCATATTATAATGTGCATACACTGAATAATCCTGCGAATGTGAGCCTGTCACGGAAACACGAGTACACCGTACACAGTCTCGGCCGATTCCCGTTCACGGCTGCCAGCCTCCCTGCACAAATGCAGACCACTCGTCTTCTCTCGTTCCTTTACCGTCTAATAATAACTGCATTAGCTGCACTCTTTCGATCTCCTCTATTTCTTTTTTGTGCTCTTACTCCGTTGAACTTCCACAGTTCATTCCGTGTTCGTACTCCAACACTAAGCTGTACACCGTAACTCATAACGCTCAAAAGTGCAAATTTCTGACCGAACGATGACGCACGTGTAGCCGCGGGAATTCAAGAGGCATCAGCTAGCGGATTGCCCACTAAGCCTGATGGAAATTCATTGCGCAGAGGTCATGGTTTTTTTCTCTTACGTTAACACTGAGACGAGAGGAATGCCGCGTACTTGCACTAAAGAGCGATACGCCTTTAGCTTCTTCAGCTCTTACTTTTTTTTTCTTTTTTTTTCGCTCTACCGTTAATCGGCACGCCGTCCAGCTCGTGATAGCATAACAGTTGGAGCGTGTCCGAAGCATCGAAGCCAGAAGTCTGTTATGTAGTGCCAAATTCCTAGAATCGGACAATACACTTTTGTTTGTTTAAATAATCTATTAGTCTGCGATTTGTGCTCTCGAACTCAACCGATCGAGCTAGATTTTCCGTAGTTCGGTAAAAAACGGTACACCAAGAAATGAAGTGTCAATAGTCATTGTTACGTTTACACTGGCCCGATCATTGGCCGATCACTGTATGTTGGATACTCGCTAAATTATAAAGCCTCGAAAAAGTTTATTGACAACGACCTAATCCTAATCAAATTAAGCAACTAATCATTGTACACCAAGGTTTGGCGTTAAAGCTTGTAAAAGGATGTTCTGCAGGATTAAACTAATTTAAAAAAAATGGCAATCCATAGAACTATCCTACCAACCCCATCGGTGGCATTCGGGGAACGATAATGATAGCGTTCACGAGCCCAGCGATAACGTACACGAAACTGCCTGCGTGTACGTATGTACGCGCTGACCTCGTCGTTCTTGCTACAAACAATGGCTGACTAAGCCGCTTCCAAGAGCACACAATGTCCAACGAGCCGCGAGAACGCCGACACGGTTGCTCATGTGGCTACCGTGTGCTTCGATCACATCGACGAGATCAAGCAGCTCAGGCCCTGAGGACGACAGGTAATCCTCTGCGGATAGTTCAGATCCCGAGACCCGCAGAGGAGCGGACATCAACAACACAAACAGTGTGTTTACCAGCCTCACCGCACCTCGAATCTGCCTTTGTGAACGCAAGAAGCGTTAAACCGCAGGACCCTCCAAGAATTATGAGTCTTGCAGGAGATCAATTTCGTCGTCGCAAGACTGAAAGTATCATCTTTGCACCAAAATTGCAGAGGGTAAAAAAATCGAGTACCTCATTCATGTTACCTTCCCGTATGCTCCATTATAAAAACTAACAAGCAGCCCTTTAAGCGTTCATAAACACTTTGTGTATGAGTCCTGGCGCGACAATTTCGGCAAGGGGGATGATTGGACTTTAAGCATATCCAGGAATGTTTTTTCTTTAGTTGCATGTCGGGACAGCCCCAAGTACCATTTGCTAGTATGTCGTCATTCTCATGGTTATTGTAGTACTCGTTAATTATTCTCAAGCTTAAAGGATCGAGGTAAATGTTCTACAGGACGACCGAAACTCCATTCGAACTCTAGTAAAAGTAAGTACCGGAACATGTAAATCTCTGGGGCTGTGCGGACCGCTCTTATCGGAACTGTTCAGAAACGGACTATTGAGAGCTTTCTCTGCGCATCAATGTTACATAAGCTCCAAGCCCGATCAGCCTATCTGTGCCGAAAATGCACTCGGGGGAGACTTACCAGTTGCCAAAACCATTTTCATTACAGAATTATGGTCTGCCGCTCGTTATAGAGCAGAGTTATTAAGGCGACGAAAGCCTCCCCTGGCACAATGGATTAGCCGAGTTGTGGCGAGCAGGATTTTGAATTTATTATCAGCACCGGTCATTAGCATTGCAGTCTTGTGAGTCTCTGGCGCTGACCAAGATTACCGTGGTAAGCCTGATTTTGGGAACTGGATCAATACCTTTGGTCGCACTTGCGATCGGGCGGCGGATGCGCCTTTCAGTCTCATCAAGTATTAATAATAATGCAGAGTGTCTGCGGCGTATACATCGTTTCTTTTTTTGCTCTTGTGCCACCCATGGTGCGTCGTACTGATTCCCTGTTGAATGCGCAATTAAATTCAACCGAAACAATACGTTCGCGAAAGAGGGAGTGGGCAGACAAGCGGAGCTGAATGAATCAGAGACGAAGGGAATTGTAAGGAAGACACCGGTTGACCGAGCAACGCCCGGACGCCACGAGAAACGGACGCCCCGCGACGCTATATGAATCCAAGAACAATGCCCATAGCGTCGCATCGAATGTCTGAGTGCGGAGCAAACTCTATTCGCAGTCTGCGCGAGAAGTCGAGAGTGACGGAGACAACGGGGAAAAACGGGAGCGTAACAGCCGGGAGAATCAAAAGTCGAGGTGTGATTGCTCTACTCTGTCGTCTTCGCTGAAACTATATACCACCCTTCAGGCACGTAATTCCCTCGAGCCGACTGCTGAAACTTCCGTTTAGCAAACTTATCAACACCGACAAATACTGTATAGGTATAAGCCATCCGACAGACCGCCTTCTAATGTATATAAACGAAGTTACTCGCGAGGAAGTTAACAAAGTGCTTTTAATAAGACTAGATGGGACAGCTCGCCATCCCGTAGAAATGTTCAATCTCCTGTGGAAGAAAGATGCGCCAACGAGGAAAGGGGCAAACACGGATTACTCTGTTTACGGGAGGGATGATTCGTCTTTGTAAGACAGTCATCGTCGAAGACGTCTTTCACTGGCTTCATTCGAGACACGATCCAGAGAAAAATTAAAAATATTGTCTGCAACGCCACTTCCGGTTTGAAAATCTCATTTTTCGACCGAAAGTGACGTCATAAGGGAGCGTCAAAGCCTTTTGACGTCAAGGGGACGTTAAAAGGTTACTTCCGGTCTAAAAATTAAATTTTCAGAATAGCAAGCGACTTACTTCCGGTATAGCGGAAGTAAGTCGATTTTTCTGTGGAATTAATTTTGAATTTAGCCAGCGACAGAAACCCATGATTTGAGGAACACCCCGTGAATTATGCAGCGCCAATGAACCTCAGCTGCGTGCGAAGCTATGCGCAACGTAGTCTAGTTGAATAAATGGACGTCGAGTTGGTGAAGAGCGTGTCCCAAGCCGCGGCAGAAAAAGGGATGGGCGGCTCGTCGAGGGGATTATGAAAATCGACTCAACAGCCGGCGGTACGAATCCTCTCGGAGTTCACGCTGGTCGATGGTCGGAGGGATTTCCGATGACTTAACGAGAAACTTTCATCACGATTGCTCAACGAACTCACGGCCTATCTGTCCCGTCGAGGTTTAACTCGTTCTGCGTGTAATCTTTCTGGAATTATACGGTTCCTCTACCACACCTCAATTTTTGTAACGAAATGTCGACCGTTATTACGACATGTCGGAATATATTAGCGTTCAAATTATTGTTTTCGATCGGCTGATGCACACGCATGGTATTTCGAACTGATGTCACGTTGTTGTAATATCAAGATTACAATAAACGTACCGATTGCATCGAGCGACGTATGTTGATCCTTTTTCCATTAGGGCCATTTTAACCATATTTTTTACCTATTACGATTAAGGTATTTTTTTTCTTTTGGATGGAAAAACTCCAGTAGTCGTTCGTTATTAACAAATAAATGGACATTTTTTTTTTATCATCCGGTCATTAGATAGAAAATGTTGTAATCAAGGATCTATCAAAATTTCCGAGCGAAATAAACAAGGACACGGGTTATAAAAAGTACGAGAGACGCAAACAGCACGAATAGGAAATAGTAATCGTAACTATGAATACGTTTCTTTGTGTTAAAATCCCGAAAAAGGTCCCGAAAAAAGCTCTCGATAAAATCTACGATCGCTGTGAAGTCGATCGTGTTTGTTTGTTCGTCGGACGTCCTGCTGCTCTAGCGACTCGTCATGTCGCTCACCGCTCGATAAATCGTCCATCCTATCGGGCATACGATATCCGTTACAATATATGTGTATATATATATATTTTTTTTTTTTGTGGAAAATCGCGACAAACAAGACGAGGTTGCAAAAATATCAGCGTCCATCGCCGGTTAAATGAATGTTATTTCAACAAATCGTACTGAATAGAGCATGTCACTTTTTTCCTGTCTGGTATCGGTTAACATCGCGATCTAGCGTTGGATGCAGTGCAAATGCAATTTTATCAAACGCGCCTATCGTTTGCATGTCGGCAAAACGTTGCACGAAGCGGAGGCTTCTTTCGTCGTCGCCGTTTGCTCCGCTGCTTGTGACATATCGCGCTGCTTTATTCGTTGGCCGCTGTGCCAACTCCGGGACAATAATATGTAACGTCTTCTCTGTACACTGTGTGTGTATGTGTGTGATATAACAGGCTGGGCTCTCGCGCATTCTGCGCATGGATCTATCCAGTTATGCTCGGTCCCGGTCGACTCTCAATGCAGAACTCGTACAATAGACGCAGACGTCGGACACTTGCTCGCCGCTCTCCGGGCGCGGATGTCGTGCTCGTCGATGGGATATGCATACGTGTCGAGAACTCCCGGCAAATTTGTTGTACGAGCAACAGAGATTGATACCGAGATTATGCTTATCCGAATGGCGACGTTGACGCAGACCTCTGCAGACCTCGGCTGTGCGCGTTGCGTAACGCAACAGGATGCGGCCTTGCCCTTGCCCGCGATCAGTCCGAAGGCAGATCAAGTCACTTTTATACCGTGTATCGTGTATAATCATCGGCTATGCTCCGCGCACACTAAGGTGACATTTGACAGAAAATTTGAATAAAACATAGACGGCATTCGTCGCTATAGCAGATTCCTCAATTACTGTCATATCCGAACAGTTTCATTTCACTTCACTATAAAGGTTCATAGGCAAATTGACTCTTAAAAAAAAAGCGTATTTTTCCTTTTCTATATCAAAACGAGTAACGGACAATACATAATTTATTGTGATGAAGGCACTTGTCCGCGGCATGTTGTGCGTGTCAATTTCAAGCAAACGCGATACAATAGCGTAAGGAATTTTGAACAGTGAGCGAATTAATCGATAACGTGCGGAGATAATGAAGATGAAGGGTAACTCGGTAACGGAAGTGGATGAAATCGCGAAACTTGTTTTCGATCTCGTGATAAAAGTGTCACGCGAGACTCAGCTTGAGTTTCACGGATAATGTTCTTTGGTCGTACCGTAGCTGAAGGTCTTCAAACACGTGTGGTTTGCGTTCAACAATGGTGCCGGTAATTTTCCGTGTCGTGCCGATAAAGCGCAAAACTGCTTAATTAACTCGACCGTTTCGCCGCTACATATCTTCTGATTATAATACCTCTATAAACCGTGTACGGAGTGGTGTTTATCTTCATCGCGCCTCCACGCGTCAGTGTGTATTCTACTGGTTTGCCGTTGCTGAAGAGAAACCGCCTCTCGAAATCCGTGCAAGTGCGCGCGGGAGAACAGCAGCGGCGAGCAGCAGCCGCGACAAATTTGCCACGCGATATCGTTGATGGGGTTAGATTAATAAATAATCATTAGCCGGTAATAAATAGCACAGACGGTCTCCGGGTGTCCGCAGAGGCCGGCTGCTGCCGCTGGTTGGGGGGGTGTCTCTCTATAATTATTAATGGTCGGAACCCTCCGGCTCGCCGAGGACCGCACGTGGAGTCTTGCCGCTCGACGATGAGCTGCATAGTCTCTGCACTCTGTACTTTGTACGGCTCTATCTTACCCCGCAGTTATCACGTGACTAAAACATACGGCCATGGAAATTCTACCGACGACGCAACCTCCGTCCAACGACAATTTATTATCTCGCCAATTAAATATTCACGATTTCCTACCATCTCGAAGAGCTCATGTTGTGTGAAAATATTTTCATGGACAAGAGTATTATTATTATTAAAATTTTTATGAAAATTATTATTAAAATTATTATTACAATCGATAATAAAAAATGTTACAGCACGTCCGTTTTCATTGCTGATGAAAGTAGAGTGTTTCAATTTATTTAAACTCTGGCTAACCGGTGTATCTGGCAGGCTGGTATCCGAACAAGTAAGTTGTCAATTGAATTGTACCATGGGATATGAAATTTCGACTGTTCCCTTTTGTTCGAGCACTTTTGCGGTGATTTCGCGTCTTCTCTCAGCCAATATTCTCGCTTCTACCACCGACAGCTCATCAGCCCTTAAAGCTCCACTGAGGTTTCACCTCCTTGTCTCCATCCTCTGCTTTGGCGCTTTGTCGGTGTAGCCTTCTGATTGAATTCCTGTCTACCGATCCATGAATACTTCTGCTTCCTTGCATCCATATCCCTTTGTCTCTTCGCCTTTAACTAACTCTGCTCGGATGCGCCGAATTTCCGCCCGTACAGCTAATTTCCTCCAGCTCGTGTAGATGATGCCGTGAGCTGATGCCAGCGAACGAAATACCTTTTGCCGCATTAGTTGGAATCTTCATTGTGTTGAAACAAGATCGGCAGTAATTTCCCCTATATGCGATTCGCACATTGCTGTATTCGCACGAGTAGGGAAGAGCGAGGCAATATGGGACAGTGGGGTAAAACTGGACGGTCGGGCAAAGCTCAATTCTCCAATAATTTTTGGACGACGTATTTTGCCCCATCGATACATCCGTATTGTCTGCTCCGTTTTGCCCCAGTCGCCCATCCAAATTTTGTTGGAAAATCCCGTTTTTCCCTCACAATCCCATTTCGCTCCGATCTCCCCTATTCTGACATCCGCGATATGTACGCAATACCACGCACCTCAATTCCGAAATGTGAATCTTATATGCATATCAGCACGCGACAGATCTACACGGTTTGTGCCACATATCTCGATCCGTCGTCGCCGCTGCATCGCTTTGCCGACGACACGAAACATTGTTGGAACTATTTGCTTCAGTAAAGACCGAGAATTGTGGAAGCGTGATGGCCTGTACGGGGCATTGCGCGAAACACATAGAGTGCAGCGGTCCATTTGCCTATTCTGCTTCTGTCACACACGGGCTCTTATCGTCCTCGAAGTTCTATGTGTTTCTGGTATTTCCGAGCTCATACAAAAGCCTCGTCCGCACCGGTTGGCACTGAAGATCCGCTACAAAGCGGATCTTCCTCGCCGTCTGCTCGCCGCACACGTATCCACTTACAGTCTCAGCGCTGGTGTACAGGGTGCAAGCGTATTCCACGCACACACGCGTGTAACATCAAACGCGGGAGGGGAGTGCCTTAACGTCTGTGCGCTCGCGAGTCGAGACAACGACGGATATGTTATGCAGCACCGGAGAAACGTTGCATCCGTCGTCGCTCATCTCGTCTGACTAACGGACGTCTCTTTCCACTGCGAGGAGGACAAAACCGACTTTGACCGGGCATGAGAGCCGCCTTGATCCTCCTCAGCGTTTGTACGGGACACTAGGTTGCATCTCGGAACTCTTAGAGCTTTGATGCACTATTTACAATCACTGGTAAACTGTACGAGCCCGGCTGTTTTTCTCATGGAAATAAACATTGCTGGCGTTTTTTTTTACAATCTTACGCGACAATCGAATCAATGTTTTATTTTTCCATGAGATTTTCGTAGCAGCATAATGTTCTCTTGTCTTGACGAGACCGTCGAAGTAAGACATCGCTCGGATGCAATGGAGGGTTTGGTAATTCGGAATGTTAAGAGATCAATCTAAAGGATTCAGGTGGGTTCAACCGTTGGCACAGCTACGGGGCTGCCCGAGTCGCCAAGGCCAAAGGTTCTGTAAACTGCGCTTCATTAATGCCTAGCATTAATAAAGGGGATGGAATCTGGCATTAGTAAAGGATCTGGAACTCCCACCAGTATCCCGTCTACAAACAGACTACAATTTTTTCAAGCTCTTCCGGATTCAGGCTAAATCGCTGATACCCGCGAAATCGATCGACAAGGCGGGGCCTGACTGCTGTTTAGTATATTTGAACCAGAAACGCAGCATTAGTCCAGCACTGGTGTAATGGCATAACCGTGTAAAGCCACTCGACTGTCTAAGTTGGAACCTCGGAAACCGAAAGCTAATTAGGCAAGACCGAGTAAGTGGATGCGTTACTACCCATCCACTGTCCCTTCGCTCCTGTCGCGCGTACAACAGCGAGGGGTATTTCGTGTCCCAATGAGCAGCTACACGAACCCCGAGATGTGGTCGACTCGGAATTATGCGGTTGTGATTTTCGGAAATACACGGTCGTGCACTGTACTGGAAAGCCCGACCGCTCAGCTCTTGGTAAACACATTAGTCCGAGATGACTCGCTGTTACATTTCGGAGTACGGCAGCCAGCATTTAGCCAGAATCCCAGCTGGGCTGCGGTACATTAAACCATACAGTGGAATTTGCACAAAAATTTAAACTAATGAGAAAAATGGCAACAGAGGCGAAACATCGACTTCTTGTCCATTGAGCCACGAAGGTCCAGGCGCGTTTCTACCAACGTGCGAATACGTATAAATATGTATGTATAGTTACGCGCAATGCGCTCTCCACGAATAGAAATGTCCAAATTAGTCCACCGCGGAAATGTCGAGGAACGGGATCGCGGCGAGAGTGCTCGTGCGACCTGTATGAGTTTCGCTGCCATTACAGTAAGCATACACCTACACTCTTGCACTTTTCATCGGTGCCCTCGTCTGCGTGCAAAAACTGCTTGCCGATGACAAACTGGAGCAAATGCATGGCATTAGCCAACGCCGCGGTCTCCGAAAGTTCTGCGGTTCTTGGACCGCCACCGCTCTCCTCGTTCACACTCGCATCTTCCCCTTCCTGCTTATAGCCTCGCCGGTGTCTCTCGGTCTATATTTGTCGAGACATATTTTCCAACGAGTATACGTATATGGGTATGAGTAAAAGATTTGTAATTTTAATATCAGGTATTTTGGTAAGGAAATTAACGAGTTCCAGTACATTAAATTTACAATTCATTTTTACGGTTAATGTGTAACAATTTGCCACATCACCCGACAGCCCGTATCACCCCTGAATCACCTTACATTTGATTTATCCTCATGCGGTCTTTGTAACTTTGTACGACGATATGTCGCTTGGGAGCAAAAGGTGAATGCGACATAATTCCTTTGCTTTGAGCTTTGAGCGGTACAATAGTGTATATGCATTACACTGCCAGTGTACATACCAGCTCTATGTGAGCAACCATGCGTGCACGTAAGCCCGTATAGTGCACAAGGACACTTCCGCTCTGCTGCTGCTGCTGCTGCTGCTATGGTCGCCACTGTAGCTGCAAACTCGCGGATTCTGCAAAGCGTGTGACTTGACCGGCAGCGAGAAGATGTGACCGCGAGTGAGGGCTCTCCCACACATACTGCATATATTCAGAGGGCCGCGATCATGGGCCATTGTGACGGGAGTTAATTACCGAGTTTCGTCACGCTCGAGCATTCGACAGTACAGAAGGCCATAAAGGGTCCTCGACGCTTCAGATGTAACGCAAAATTCCACCGTTTCTGCGCTTTGCTCTTTCACTTTTGCAATTCTCTTTGCACCCCATTCCCCGTTTCGTCATCTACACGGTAACATGTAGACATGCGTTTCGGTGATAACTTTAAATTCCGGAAGATAACAAATAGATCAATCGCTTCCACAGCTCGAATAATCCAATCGGGCTCTTATATAATACGGGCCCGTAATAATAATCAATGCAAAAAACCAGAGCTGGGCAAACACACTTGAATTACTTGAAGTATGCATTGAAGTATTAAATACTGAGCCATTGAATCGCACGCACACACACACACATCCATCCGGATGCCAGCTAAAAATCACATTTCTCGACGTTTTAGACTATTTTAAGTACTCTGACATTAAAATCTGGACAATTTTTTTTTTTACGAAAACAAAGCTTCTTTTATGAGGAAGCAAAATAAAAAATAAAAAAAACCATAGCAACGATGACCTCTAATATCCCATTTTCTCACTTTTCTGGTGAACCTTCCGCATTTTTTTTCCTTCACCGCCTCTCCTTTCGTGGACCGTACAACGTGTCCGTATAACCCATTACACATAATACCATACTCGGGAGTAAAGTCGGAACGAACGTGCGACTCTGGCGTCGGAAGCATCAACGGCTTTTTCCCTTCGTGTTTCCCACAATCTTGCCTTCAGCGTAGCTCGTAATCTTCATTCGTCCGTCCGCGACTGCACGGCGACGCGCACGCCAATCATTAGGACACGTATTTCGCGCTTAACACCAACATTTTATCCACCATCAGGATTATTTATTTCCGTTGGCACGCGTGTTTGTAGCTGTGAAGCAAAGTCCTGTGGGAGACAAACGTGTATTGGAACGAAAGCGTTCGGATATGTAGGGTAAATGTGGTGAATCCGGGTCACTGAAAAGTTCGGTGGAGAGAATATGTTCCTGAAAGTAAACTCTATAAAGGTCAATGTAAAAATTTTCTTTTAGACCATTTTTTTCGCATCCTATTCGCATGCTTAGTAATGTGGACCATAAGGTTCGGCTAATAATGGACCTTACCTACGAATGTGTGGGTAAAGCTTCGAAAACTCAGAATTAAAATCAAGTTTTTTCAGAACTTCCAGTTTTTATGTAAATTAAGTCAATCTCAGTATTGCAACGGAAAAGAGTGGTCTACGGAACTACGGGTAGTTTATGAAAATCGAGGAAACTCGTATGATATTTTTAAATCACATCAGGAGCAAGATTTAACATTTAAATTACCTCACTGTTATTCAGTACAAATAAGTGACCGAATTTTTAGATTTTTCTAAATCCATATTTTTATGCACAGGTACTGCTTCATCTTAGCGAATCGGTTCATATTCACGACTTTGACCCAATTATGATTTGTCTATAGCATGTATCAATAGAAAATTTCGTCAAATAGGAAGGGAGATACAATTTTGCCAATCAATGTATTTTCGCAAGATCAAATCGGTCGATCATCGCACTACCCTCTTTACCCAAGCCGTTCGACATGCCTCGTCAGCTAAAATTCTCTCACGCACTCTCGCGAACTCCGTCGTGGCTTTTTCATATCGTCTCGGAGACTCATGGATGACGACTCCGACACGTTCGATCAATTAGCCTTTCGGAGAAACGATCGACTCGACTTTCCCCGTTTGTACGATGTGTTTCTTTGTTTTTTTTTTCTTTGCGCATCGCCGTATTAGTTCGCATCCAATTTAGCTTCTCGACGAATTCTCTGTACAGATATTCTTTGAAGAATTATAACATCTTGAGGGAAGAAAAATTCATCGGATAAGATTGTCACATATAATGAGCCATACTTAGTTCTTACAGCTTTATCTCCATTGCAGCACCGTCCATATTCTTTATAATATTAATTAAAGACGAAGTTCTATGTGTAAGTTGTTTCGTTAACAAGGGCGAGAACTTCTCAAAACTCACGATGGTTTCAGCGTCCCGTGAAGATACTGCGGCATTTAAAATCCTCACCAGCTCCGCCCAACTGAGTCTTTTATTTCGAAAGTGTTAAAAATCAATCTGTACAGTGTGAGCCATGATTCAAGCAAAACAAATTTTTCGAGGACGTGTACGGTATTCAAAATTCAGGAAAAGATGCCGACACATTAATATCATTGAATAGAGACGTTATTCTGATACGTCTAAGTTCGCCTCGCTGTGCAACCCGAGCACGGGAAAGCCGACCTGCGGTGAGCACACGGTGCAAGAAGATATCAAAGTGGAAGCGGAGATCGTTGATAGGGACCGCGGGTCTTTACCATAATATATCCCTGGTTAACCCTTTCCTCCCGCCTCACTCATCTGCTCGCCGCTCGCAACTATTCTAAGTGGCGCGCGGTTCGAGCTCACTGAGATGCAGTCAGATGTTTTCGAGATTAAAATAATGAGATGTGTATGCCCGATTCCTGCTTCGGCTAAGTCAGTTCCGCAGCTTCTACCGACCCGACGAAATGGTCACATATTTCTAGGCTCCTCATCTCCGATATCGCGCTCCCATCGCGTATCCTAAACTTCCACTATTTTCAGAAATGTGCAAACGACATTGAATACCGTTATATATTTTTTTTCTTCTCACCTTTTTGCCCGCCGAGGTAATGTCTTGAGATAATGTCTGAACTTATTATTACAGTGGTTCTTGCAATCAAATTCACGTTATTGAGAAACATGTGTACAAATTTACACATTAGTGTTTAAATAACGCATTTATATTAAAACGTCCTCAATCTTTATTCTTAAAGATAATAATATACAACTCAAAATTTTAATATTTTAGGAGTTTACTACAATATTTCCAAGGGCGCAATGTACAAATATATATTTGTATTTTCGACAGCTTCTAGTTTCAATATAGACTCGGATAAATCAGTTTTATTCGAGCCCGCTGCGGGAGATAAATCGGAGATCCGAGCAGATGACGATGTGGAAGGTGGGCTTTTGAATTATTGATAACAGCGCATATACACTGGAAGTCGAGCGATGTTTTCCCTCCGGTGCGCCGGCTGTACTTCTTGCCCTTTGAATTTTTTACTACGAACCGTCGAGAAACCGAGAGTTCGCGACGACCGGCAGGGTTTGTGCGCAGTCGATCATACTCTCGACAAAACCGTTTTGGCTTTTCCGCAGTCCCTCGGTCTTCTCCTCTGCGGATCCGTAAAATTATTGTCCCTCTCGTCCGATCCATATCTGTGAAGTTCTTGCGAATTTCCAATGGATTTCCCGCACACGGAAACGTAAACTCAGCGGCGGCGAACTTCTCCGATCTATATGGAGCGACGTTAAAGTGTGCGGAACAAAGGATCTGTGTATGTATGTGTTCTTATCGTCGAACTCGCCCCGAGCGATGCTAAACCCTGCTTTACACCTATGAGACGCTTTATCGGCATCAATAACGATAAGGCGCCAGCACTCGGCGCCCTCGATTTACAACGTCCGCGTTAGAGGAAATCCAAACTCGCGCCGATGTTGATCATTATCGGACAGATAAATCGATTACATTCACTAATGGAGTGTACCCTCTTTTTGTTTCAGGTGAGATTTTGCGCTGTCGGAGATTACCTCGCGAACACCTTATCGAACTTAAACTCGCGATATGTGGCGAAGGTAAACTGCATGACAATTTTTTTTTTTTTGTAAAATATAATCATCCCCGAGATATGAATTTTCCTTTGCACGAACTTTAAAAAATAAGAATTTTGGTATGTTGTCGCATTGAACGAAACGGGCTGCGAAGGCATTTTTTGTAAGGTGAAATTAAATCGAAGCTCAATAATTTTTTGACACCTGCAGCCGTTTCGTTTAGACTAATAGACGTTTAAAATTAAGATTGTAGGACCCAATTTCTTCTTTAGTATATACGGTTGATTAAGATGTTAATTATTATTTTTTAGTTTTTTGTCGTTCATCGGTAATTTATTGACAGATTAACGTGGTAGAACATTTTTATAAACTTTCATATTCGACCTTTTCGAAGTTCCAATGATATTCTTTCTTCGACTTTTTTCAACTACTAAAACAAGAGTACCAAGAAATGTGTTTTTTTCTTCCTCTATTGCCGACGTCACCCACCCGGAAAGCGGTTCGGAACTCTTTCGAGTTATTTTCTTATCTCATTTCCTCCCTTTCGATAAAACGAGGGAAACGGTAAATCCAATGGACCATGCCTGTAAATTTATCGAGTGAAAAGTGCTTTGAGAATCTTCATCTGTCCCTACGCGCTTCGCATCGTTAAATATATATTTCCGAAACTTCTTTATTATTCCCGTGGAACTAAGTAACAAGTTTCATTTTTGTGGGCGTTAAATCGCATAATGTTTCGATGGTGTTTTTATTACGAGCAAAATGTGCGTTACAGAGATCGCCGCGTATAAGTTTTCAACTTTTACGAGAAAGCGATACGAAAATTTCAAATTTCAACTTTTATGAGGAAGCGATATGATTTCAATTTTCAACTTTTCTTCTTTAATATATTCGACTCGCAGTCGGATTCACATCCGAGCGATAGATACGTCGCAAGTGCGTATATTACAACTACAGTTGTTCGTTACGACAACCACCGAGGTTCTGGAAACGGAACGATGACTCAGCAAGCACAGGATACATAATATATATCGCCTAGTAAAGTTCTCCGAGCACTTGTCCATTAGTTACGATCGTGCAACATGTTATCTGTTATTTTGACACATTGCCGGAGGCTACGTGCGAATAGCGATATTCCGAGCGTAGCAATTAATGCGCTTTGTTTCCACAATCGCTATATATTTTCATATTTCGATAGAGAAATATTGTCAGAGAACAAAATAGGAAAGTAAAGGAAACGTAACAAAATTAAAAACAACGGCACAAGCAATCACCCCGCGTGGGAGTGAAAATTGCAATTATATATTGTATTATTGCCTGGGGTCGCTGGTAGAAATTTTAAAGCGGTAAATCGGGCTCTGACAATGTATTAATAAGTTCTTTTTAACACTTTATCGGGCCTCAACTTAACGCGCTGAAATTTCCAATCGGAATGATCAAAATTTTATCGTACAAATTAATTTATTTCTTATTCAGCAATGTTGATAATTGTATTTCCTGGTATTTCCAAATTTTGGAAATACCAGTAAATAAATATATATATATTTCTGTTACGTTTATTGACATTTTGACAAGCAGTGTAATAGTTACATATGTACACTGTCTCGGGAAACTTGATTAACCAGTAAATATGATTTTTATTTATTCATATTTTTTATTGGTGAATTAATGTATCACGGAGAGACGACTGTATAAAATAGGGTTTTCGTGCAGAGCGGCACGCTCGAACCGCTCAATAGCAGCAGCTCACTTGAAAAGCCTCTGCCGTGTAATATCCACGCGCGATGCATTAGCCCGATCGAATTTTTATACCCCGAGGATGAAACACGCTCGAAAGTAATTTCCTTACAGATTGAATATGCTAATGCGCCTCCCCAGTTGACGATTAAAATTAGATTGTGAGCTATTCGTGCGCATGGGACGCAAACTTCTGTATCGAACGTTTCTTATCGATTTAGCCTACTCATCTTCTGGCGCATCATGATTCATCGATTACAAGTTCGAGGACGAGTACTCGTCTAGCCGCAGGCGAAGCCTCAATCCCGTGACCGAATTCAATGTTGATCGAAGATCGATTAATTTTATCGAGGCTCTCGCACTCGATTATTCAGTAGCTAATGGCAACGGCAACTTTAATACCAGGGGAAGAGTCCCCCGCGTATTAACCAAAGGCATTCGCCCTCTTCGAAGCAAAAAATAATATATTACCTTGAATAATTGATTGGATAAAAATTGAAAGAAAGACCTTGGGAGCGATATTAGCTTTCCGAGGACGTCATGAAAATTTCGTGACGTTTAACCGTCCCATTTAAGCATAACGACCCTACCACGAGACAGCAAAAATACATGTGCCGCGTAGCAATCAAGAACCCCAAATGGTAATTTTTCTCATCCGGAAAGCGACGATTTTTCTACGATAAAAAAATTCCTCAACTATGTCACAGTTGAGGAATTGTTGACCTACATTGGAGGCCATCTTTGTGCGTTCCGAGAACGCGCAGACCTCTATTCAGTATTGTATTAGCGGAAGTATTTTTTAATAGGAAAAACGATCTGTTTTGTAGCGAGATAAATAAATTTTTAAAAAATTAAAAAAAAGATAGCGGTGGGAACGATATACCATCGAACAAGCACTTCTTTCATGTCCAGGAGCGTTCAAGTTTCGTCGCCGGTGTACGAGGAACCGCGGGAATAAAAGTTTCGTGACTTTTCGCCGAGTCGTTTTCAGAGTAATGGCTCTACCGTGAGCCAGCAAAGATATATGTGCACTGTAAAACTAAGTTGTACATTTAATGTACTGAAACTTGAAACTTGCTTACATTACTTACATTAATTGAATATTAATGTACCGCTTCGTAAAATAGCAGTACCAGATATTAAAATTACAAATCTTCTGCCTGAAATGTACAAACATTTTAACGAATGGTAACAATTTTACTGTAAAATTGCAACGCACATGTGTTTAAAATTTCAGAAAGAATGTATGTAATAAACCTTCCAATACCGTTCATTAACTCTCAAACAAAATTGTTTACACTGTTCCCAGCACCAAACAAAACCACCAAGCAGTAAATTCTTTTTAAATCCTAAAAGCAACTTTTCTTCTACGACAAAAAAGAAATACCTGGACCATGCCACAGTCTGTGACTGACCTACATCAGACGCAATCTTTGTGCATTCCAAGAGCGCGCAGACCGCTATGCAATACTGAATTACCGGAAGCAATTTCATGTTAAAAAAATGCGACAAACGATCTACTTTGTTGCAAAATAAATTAATGTAAGAAATCGAGGAAAAAACGAAACAAAAAAAAAGTAGCGATGGGAACGATGTACCATTGAACAAGGCCTGCTTCGATGTTCAGGCGTGTTCAAGTTTCGTGTCCAGTGTGCGAGGAACCGCGGGAGAATCCGCGGTCAACCGTGATGCTCGAGAGCCACTTGGTAATGAGAGGCTGTCGTCGATATTAACGAGGCTGCCGGAAGAGGCAAAAACATTGACGTTGACTCGGTTACATGTTGGGGTGCGTCGTGCAGAGATGATCCGGATGGGGTTCCCGTCGAACATTCTTGAATGGGGGTCAAGCAGGGGGGCACGGAAGGGGGGGGGACGGACAAGCTAAAAGGGAATAGCAGAGAAAAGAGGTGAGCCACGAAGAGACGGCGATTTAAGGGGAGAGCAGAAAGAAGCAGGCATCCTCTTGTAATTCACCGCAACTCACCGACCCCCTGGGCTGTTTGCTGCGCCGCTGCAGCCGCGCCGATGCGCGCGCACGCGCGTTCGAAAGAGCTCACCGTTTAAGAACACGCACGACTCTTCTGATACGTCTCAACGTGAGATGCGCGAAAAACGAGTTGTCCGACTCGGCTTCACGTTGACGCTCGGGCTCCTTGATGACAAGCTCGTATCTCGCTTCAACCGACGATAAAACGTTCGTTCCTCCTCCGAGGCGCATGCGCGTCCGCCAGCTCATTCGATCATTCAGCCCGCCCATCCTCCTTCTGCCTCGCCGCTAATGCGAGCAAAAAAGTTCATGGTTTTTGTTTCTCCCTTTTCGTTTTTGTTCTGTTTCGCCACGAGAGAACACTCGGGTATTTAATCGTCGATGAATCGTACGGCAGAATGTCGGAAAGTTCGCTCCCTGCCTGAGAGCAGTTAAACGCAGCCAATTATTAATTTATAACTATCATCATGCTTTTTTGTTTCTTCCTTTTTTTATCTCTTTTCTCTCTACCGTTTCTCTGTTTTTTGCATTTGGAAGCTGCACGAACCTCATTCGGTAATGTATGGAGTAATTGACCGATGCGCATGGCTTTTTCCGTGATCGTCATGGAAACGGGTGGAGAACGGATGCGACAAATTGGCCCTTCATCGAGGATCGTGACGATTTTTGTGTAATTTACCCTTCGTCCAGCTAATCGAGCACTCGAAGTGCGTTCCGCCGATGTCTGCGGTAGGCGTCGAGGACGATCATTACCCGCGTCGGTGCTGTTGCAATTTTCATTGCCGGAGCAGTTTGGTTCGTCAAAGAGATCGCGACGAAAAGAAGAGAGAACAAACAGACCGTTGGCTCGGTCCCGCAGCTCGATGGATGACCGTGTGGCACGTTTTATGCCCTCGAAGATTTACGAGCGATCGGTAGAGCGATCCTTGGCCTCGTGTGGATGTACCACCAGGTTTCTCGCTCCGTTTGCTCAATTCTCGCGTGTACATACACACACACACGCGCGTGTACGCAGACTATGTCACGCCCTCGCGTTTTACGGACACCTTGATAGCGCTTAAAGTTCTGCCGACACGCCAATGGCACACTTTACAATTTGCATCTGCGTTGATGTACTGTTTCATCGGCAGTTCGGACAAGCGCCGTTTACGACATCGTCTGGAAACGTACGCCGTAATACCGGAGAACACCCCGTTTATTTTTCATCTCACCACCCCCCGGGGCGTTCAAGCACCCCCGGACAGAATTGAAACGTCACGATCTCCTCTTTCACCGGAAAAAGATGCAAAGGAGACTCCACAAAGCCTAGCAGTTCGGGAGAACAATGATGAAGGGCGGGCAGTCTTTCAGAAACAATTTTCTGCCTTCCACCATCTTACTGAAATGTTCTGCCCGAACGGGTAGTCAACCGAGACGCGTGCCAGAGCCAACTTTCCACTATAATCATTGAATTCAGAATAAAAAGAGATTCCAAAGTATCGCAGCCTGAATCCGTTTGTCACCTCTCATTATTTCCATTCTCTTACCGTTCGACCACCCCCGGACAGATTTGAAACGTCACGATTTCCTCTTTCACCGAAAAAAGATGCAAAGAAGACTCCGCACAGCCTAGCAGTTCGGGAGAGCAATGATGACGGGCGTCTTTCAGAAACAATTTTCTGCCTTCCACAATCTTACTGAAATGTTCTGCCCGAACGGGTAGTCAACCGAGACGCTTGCCGGAGCCAACTTTCCACTATAATCATTGAATTAAAAATAAAAAGAGATTCCAAAGTATCGCAGCCTGAATCCGTTTGTCAGCTCTCATTATTTCCATTCTCTTACCGTTATCTCGTCTTTCTCTTCGACCCTCGCGATTAAAAGAGAAAAATGAATTCCAGTAGCCTCGCGCTTCCGCGGTTCAAAGTTATTCGACGCTTCGAAAGGCGACTACAAAGACGCACCGAGAAACGTCGGCGGCGGCTTCCCGCCAGAAGTCTTCCCAGTCAAAGAATGAGAGGAGTTGTCCTCGTTAAATATACATTGAGATTTCGCGGGTGCCCACTTCCTACCATCTTTCATGTTCAATTCTCCATTTTCAAAGGAACATTACGTAAAGCGTACATGGCCGAAGCTCACGGCTGGCAGATGGAGAGAGGAAAGCGCGATGTCGCATCTACAAAGGAATAGCTTGTTCACGGTACAAGATTCGGAATAAAGGAATTTTACCGGATATACACGGAGAGGA
This sequence comes from Stenichneumon culpator, assembly GCA_964017025.1. Classification (NCBI taxonomy): domain Eukaryota; kingdom Metazoa; phylum Arthropoda; class Insecta; order Hymenoptera; family Ichneumonidae; genus Stenichneumon; species Stenichneumon culpator. The sequence continues at coordinate 1,143,886 of OZ024769.1, read as the reverse complement.
AACACCCTTTGTTTCGGAATGTCTCCATCCGGTTCTGAGCTACCTCTGGCTCGTCTCTCGCGCAACCCTCCCTGGCCTCGTCCTTTCGCTGTATAATTCCTCTTCAGTTCGTTCGTCATTATTTTCTCACTCTTTTTTTCTCCGCTATAATTTCTTTTCCAAACCCGCTGGCTATAGCGCCGCGTTGCTGCCGTGCCCAACCCCCATGCACTGTTTGTTCTTTCCCCATTCAGTCTATCACCACATTGGATGATCCACCCTGCTGCCTCCCAGACTCGTCGGGAACGAACGTTTGTTCGACGTAAATAAAGGTGATGCGATATCAGAAGGACGAATGGATTTCGTATCATAATTCCACCGGACACCCCCTCCCCCGGTCGCTACAGTGATTGGCACACAGACGCTCCCGCTTGTTGATTTTGTTGATTTGGATCTCGCCGACACTCCTCTGATCCATCACCCCCGTGTCCGCCTCGCTGTTTTCCCCGTCACGGTAAAACTCGCTACCCGCGATAATTTCCGTGTGGGGAAGACCGGCGGGGCGAAAGGGGGTTGCCGGGAGGGAATTGGCTGGTTATCCGGCCGCCAATACCCTCTCCAGAGTCGGAACCAATTCACCTTTCTACGCGGTAAAAACATCCGGGTGACCCTCCGAAGTTTCATCCTGCAATTTCCGGTATCGCGCTTGCCGGTTTCGACGACAGGGGATGAACGTTTAATCCCCCCCCCCCCCCCCCCAGAAGCCGCCGGGGGACTGTGGACTAACTCCCACTCGGGAATGTCGATAAAGCGAGATTGAAGCATAACCAAGGCAACGAGTGAAAAGAAGCGGGAGGCTGCGTTCGCACGCGCATGGCGACAGTCATCGGAGGGGGTTGAAAACTGTTGCACATTGAATGCAACGAAAAATATTTGGTACAAACGATACCATTCAGAATTCACATCCGAATGATTCGGTGTTTGTAGATACAAACGCCCACCCGATGGACATGCAATCTGTCGGCGGCAACAAAATAAATAGATATATGCGTACTATGACGCATCTGACGCGTCTGTACTGGAAGCCTTGCAAACGAGTTTTTTTGTGGGTCATTTTACCGCTTCGATTGATATTGGTTTTACCGTTATGAAAAAAACATTCCGGTTTTGATGTTTCACGAAAAAAATACTGATCTGTTTTGCTGAATGCAACGTCAACAAGCCACCCCAGCTCAGTCGGTCATAACGCTCCCTATACAGAAAAAACGTTTGCACTGTCTTTATAAACAGTGCAAACGGTTTTTATTTTTTTTAAACACACTAAAAAATTGTGGACGTTTGTTATTTTTCCGAGTGCACAATCCAGCTCTAGTTCTACGAACAAAAATACAAACTAAAATTGTTAATGACGTGCCTTCGAAAAGACGCCAAAGTCGGTCGTGACAGTCAAACGCATAACTCCTCTCTTTTGCCCGGAGGGCATTGGGGAGTTAAAAAACGAATATGCCTAATTACGGAGTACGAATAGTCTCGGGGAAAATAGAAAAGACACTTCATTTCCGACGACAAGATTTCACATACGCTTAAAAAAGGAAAACCTCGTGTTCCTATGATTCGCTGATGTTTTATCTTCAATTTTCATGGCTGATATAGGTACGCGAAGGGATAACCAAGTATGCTTGAGGATGGTACACACGATGGAACAAAACAGTTTCAATTGTCTGCCGGAGTAAAGAGTCGAGAGCGTCGCCGCCGTGCTACAACCGCTCGGCAAAACTCCTTTAAGTTGCCTCGAGTGATGCGAGATTGCTTCTGAAAACAACAATCCAGAAGAGCACCCAGCGGAAGCGACATTCGTTTCGCTATTCCACTTACACGAAAACACATATAACCTTGTATACAGAAAAATTGTGAAGAAGTCGCTGCCACACCGAACTCCGACACTTCGCGTCGCCAATTTGTTTGCAACAACTTTTAAATTGAACTCTCTATCTGTCTGAGTTTTCTCTCCGTCACCATTCGGAAACTTAATTTTTTTTTTCCGTTCCATTTTTCGCTCCGTTTTATGCCACGTTCGGTGGTATATTATACGAAATTTGCAAATGAAATGTACGCAGGCACATAATTTTTTCCGTCCAAGGGGTGCGTGTCTGGAGGGGCCTTTTTTCAACCCCCCAACTCGTGCGCTAGCCCGGAGAACGTTATTTATTCGGCTCGAGATAGCGCCTTAAGCTGGCGCGGCAAACACACGGGCGAAACGCACGCATTATATTCTCGTACATATAGTTATTATGCATATGCGCGGCAGTAATGCGCCATACACGATAGCGGGATGAACATGTATTTTTTTGGGGTAAAATGCAGGCGAGATAAACAAACGCTTATGCTAATTACAGTACTACGCTGACCACGGGCCGCTGGAACGAAGGTAACAAACATGCACAGCGTTGTGATTAATGCTTTCGCGGGGTATTCTTACCTTCATTTCGACCCTTTGTTCTCCCGTTTCAGTCGTGTATCGGCGAACGACCGGAGCGTAACGAACCGAAAGTAGGATTGTGGATACAGTTGTTGGCAGTCTAAGGCAATTCGGTGGCTATATAGGGTGGGCTGCACCCTAAAAAAAATTTACGCGTGCCGCGAAAATAAGTATTTATTTCAATTGAATAAATATTTGTTTCAATCAAATGAATATTGGTTCGAATAAAATTAATATTGGTTTGAGTAAAATTAATATCTATTTTTATTAAACTAATGAGCTGAAGGACTTTGGGTAATGACCTAATGGCCCACACCAAGGAATTGTAATATAAAAAAAGAAAGGAAAAAAAAATGAAACGAGCATTGTAATGGAGTTCAAAAATGTCTTTTACTGCGACTACTACTAAATTAATGTTAAATTTATTTTAACTGAATAAATATTTATTTGCCAGAAAAACAAATGATTTTTTTCGGATATAAGACGGGAATGTAACTGGGGCGAGTGGTGTGACGAAGACGTCTTTAATTGAATTTATCTCCAAAAGTAAACCGTCAATTGAATGGAAATTTGTATCTGTTACGTATGCATATGTTCGGAGTACCTTTATCCCACGCATAAAACTTTTATGAGCACTAACATCTTTTCCACAAATTTTATTATGCTTTACACAGCGGAATGGCCATGCGGTAGATTTTTAATACGATAGGGTTACGACATTGCCGAGATATTTTCCGGTCGAGTTGTTATGTGCCGTAGTTGTTAGGGCTGTGTTTCTCGTAGCTTTATTTCCGGCAGATATGCAAATGTGCCTATATCGCTCTACGAAAAAAAAAATAATAATAAAATAAAATAAAACATTCAAATATTACTGTCTAAGATCCAGCGAGCCTATCGTTTTCCGGACCGCTAAATCCCGCACGAGAGAGATCTCGAAGTACCTCGACGACGGCATAAAGTGTCGTTGAGTCCGGTACTCTACGAAGCAGTCTATTTTCATTGGTCTTGACTCCTCATGAACCCTCGATCTTATCGCAGTAACGTTTCACGTGCGGAAAATATTCTCGCTCGGTCGCTCGAACTCATCGCTGTATGGAGTTGATTGAGATAACTCCGGCCTCTCCGTTCCAGAAAGAAAAAAAAAAAAAAAAAAGTCGCGAGACGCGATGCGAAAGGACAAACTCGACGGATTTACGTGAGCGCTTCAGTAAAGAAAATTCAATTACTCGAATGAACCTTTTGTGGAGGCAATATGCGACGTCGTCGTCTCTTGCCGGACGGCAGGATATCGCACCGAGGCTGATACGGTGTGCTCTGGCGACGAAAAAAAAAAAAAAAAAAAAAAAAACATTGCACGCTGATACACGCGGCGCACCGAAGGTAATGCAACTCGTAACTCGTTGGTATGACGTGCGTGCAACCGGAGGCGAATGGTATTTGGTGTCATATTTCAGAATAATACTTTCGGTTTATGCGTCTGTGCTCGACGCTGGCTGCATACTAATGCATAATACGAGGGAGCTCGCAATGCTCGCGAGCACATGCGACACGAAAGCTCGAGCACCCAGCAGAAGACACGAGCTGGTTGCACACCTTCGGGTGTCGTGTCTTGCCTGGCCGGTGGGACATGTGCACCGCGGAACTTCGAAAACATTGCAGTCCCGTCTCCGTCCCTGCGTTGCATATCGAGAGCGCAATGCAGTTCCGTGTTACATCTGTCCTGCGGTAAAACGAATATATAAATTCCGTGTGGCAGAGGCGAAACGCCTGTGCGCTCTCGACTTCTTATTGAACTGTAAGTCATGCCGTCCGACCAATCCTACCGAAATGAGACTGCCAACACGGATACATTTGCGAAGATATGCAATATTCTTGTTATGGGGGAAAAGCATATTCGAAGCGAAAAAAACTATACTTGTGTACCAGCTGAATTATCGTGACAACTGTATAAACAATATTAATTTTCCCTATGGGGTCGTTCCGTTTAGACTACGAAAAAAAAAATTCGTATGAAATTTAATGCAATGGACTGGAAGTTTTTATACAAAAACTGATATATTGAATTTCATGTACAGTTTTGATGAAAAATTAATGTTCAGTGTATTAAGAACATCGGGAATACTTTATTTTTATTTCATTATCAAAGTATAATTTAATTTCAATGAAAAAGTGTATGAAGTTTTCTTCACAATTGTAAATTAAATTTAATGTACCAGCTGTATCTGGTATTTCAATTTTATGAAAAGTACATTATGTTAAATTAATGTAAGTAGTGTAAGCAAATTTCAACTTCCAATAGATTAAATTTACAATTTATTATTACAGTATAAATATGTCGAGTTCTCGAAAATTCCGAGCTCAACACGCGTATAAAACACAACTTTTTGTTTCCAAGATTTGAGCAAGTTTTTTTTCGTGAATGCGGACTTCCTGCGCACCCCAGTATACTGGATTAAAAGTCGTAAAAAACATAAAAATTCATGAACCGGACGAGGGCCGGTGTTGCGCCGATATGGAAAAGCCTCGGAGTGAACTCGTTGGGACTTATGAAGGCTTAACTGACTTAACGGAAAATGAGCGTCTTTATTTGTTTCTCGCGCGAAGGAGGACCGTGGCGATCGTCCCAAAGGATCTCAGGATTCGAAAACAAATCGACGGGACATTATTATCTATACCCGTGGGAAAGAAATCGCTTCCGTCGGATATTGAGTCAACCCGCGGAAGCTTTTCTCCTTTCCTCCCTTTCCGATTTTCTCGACCGTTTAGTTCTTTATCCCAATCGGATCTTCACCTCTCGTGAAGCTTATCGCTACCGAGCAGAACCGGCCGCCTCGATCACCCGAACATTTCATTATCTTCGGGAGACACGCGAAAGGCGCATTGAATTTCAAGTGAGCCGAGGAGTGTTGGCTCGTGAAATAAGTGAATTCGACTTTGATTGCTCGACCAGTGCCAAATCGGTTAGGTCCGTGTCCACTGTTTCCTACTCCGGGCACTCGCTCGCGTTTACTGTTTGCTTTACAATTATCCGATTCATCGTGCAGTTCGCCTCTACGAGGCGAGGTACGTGCGGTCCATCGATCCTTCCTACGGCCCTCGTCTACTTCTCTTCCATTTTCTGTCCGGCTCTGCGATGCCGCAATCAATCCTTCCCAGGTTCGTTTATACCTCGAGTGATTTAAAGATTCATCGACGACGGCTCACGAAAGTTCATTAATCAGTTGCAGGGCTAATTATCTTTCTTTGGCCTCGGCTGAAGCGGATGACGTTGAACTTGAGCCGCGCTGAGACCGGGAGAAAAGAAAAGTGATGGTTTTCAACAACTGCCAATGACTCGCTCGATCTTGGGCCACAATTGATGTCGAATATATTCGGCGCGGAAAAAATGCATAGAGATGTGTGAAAACATTTTTTTTTTTTTAGAGACCTTCAATATTTACGCTAAAAGAATTGCATATTATTCCTGCTAAATATTATGATAATCGCGGTTTTTCTCTATATCCGGCCGGGAAGCAAACATCTCGCTGTTACAAAAAACCGAGCACCGACATTTTTTCATTTTTTCGATTTTTTCCATACGCCAGAAGCGCAAGAACTTTCAAAGGGTTCCGAAGGGCTCGAATAAAAGAATGATAAAACCAGTAATTTAAAGAGGAAATAAAAAAGTTGCAAAGAAATTAAAATACGAGTAGAAACAATTTTAAAAAATTACGTTAATGAACGGAAATAAAAGTATCTGAGTTGGCAGGGCCAGCTTCATTACGAAGAGCGTAGTTCTGAAAAAAAGTAAAAAACAAAATTATCCGTCGATCGGTATGTAATAAAAAATGATCTTCCGAGAAATATAGCCGGCGGCATCGCCGGCGCTTGCGAGTGCTCGAGGGTTTTTTCGTCCGCAAGAAAACTTCGTAATAAAGAGTGACACATTTTCCTACAGAGAATTTCCCATCCGCCGTTTGAAACAGCCAGACGGCAAAAATGTCGAGTCCCGACGAACAGATTCTCCGAAATAGCGCAACCTTCGCTTCTTATTACAACGGATAGAGATGGAACGGAAATCCCGCGCGGCAAACGTCTTTTTTTATTATCGAGTTTCAAAATTGTTCGAAACAGCATGGCGGCCCGGTGGTCGACGGCGAAGAAGCTATTTTCTCAACTTTTCATTTTATATTTTTTTATGAGCAAAAAAATAATGGATAAATAATTTTATTTCAGGAGCGAACGATGCACTCCTGCAAGCTTATGCCACGTAAAGGCGCAGCGCGCATAGCTGCACGATACAGCCGAGCCCTTTCCATCTATCTGCTTACCGCAGTTTCATTAGAGAAATATCTCCCCATACGCCAGTCATAAACCCGTACGACATAGCGTTTCTCCTCCCGCCTGTCGCATGATTAACCGTGTCGCTAACATGAGAAACGTGTGTAAAGCTGTTGAAACCCCTCGGTGTATTAGCTGCCGAGGGAAATTCGAGAATTATCTCCCAGCTCCGGGACGCGGGCGCGAGAGGGCCGGGAGGTGCATGCAAGCGGTTGAATCGACGTTGCTATATACGAACGGGTCGAAGTTTAATTACAACAATCCTCGAAATTACGGCAGTGCGATAGACGCTGAGTGGCGATGAGGAAGAGCGTAAGTGAGAGAAAGGCGCGAACAGCCAAAGGTAAATCTGTCGCGCAGCAGCGAGCTGCATTAGGAGATTAGTTCGGATACGTCTCGTTCTATGGCTGTTTCCATCCGAAATGAGACGCAAATGCCGGCTCTCATTATTCACGAGGAGTACCGAAGTAAAACTGACTATGTCCATAATTGTCGAAATTTTTTTGCATTGTATTCGCACAATAAGAAAGACTAAAACAGAATTTTCTTTTATCGTAGCTCATAATTTCTGCGGCCAATCAGAGTTTCGATGAAGAAAAAAGTACTTCGTGACGGAAGTAAAAAGCTACTTGTCAAACTATAAAATGTCATTCGTTGATCCGTACCGAGACACAAATAAAATTTCACCGTTACAAAAAATAATTGTTCCTACCACGTTGAGCTTGTGGTCCTTTGCACTTTTACGTCCAGGGTTGAAGTGGCGAATATAGCCATATTCATCTTTTACATGCTTACACCAATATCCACCACTTTCATCCCCACATGCAATCGTGTTTTTGGCGACTCCACAGTATATCCGAACCTTTACGATGCTCATTGACATACAAAACCGCGTATTCGCAATTCGGACAACAAGAGCTTAAGGTTTCAATTACCTTTAATGGGTCCTCTCATAGTTTTTGGCACGCCGAAATCTTTTTCTGGCATCGCGCGCTAGGAAAGAAACTGTTATTAACCCGGTTGGACGGGATTTCCTCCTCGTCCCATCTTCTACACCAGACTACAGTGCACTACCGCGATCTCGCGATAATCGAGTTTTTGGACGAGTTTATCAAGATTTCACGGTTTCATTCTATTCCGCACAATCTTACGAACCGAACTAACCGAGCGCGGGACTTGCAAAGCCCCCTTCTCGTACCCTCTCAGGCGAAAATATTTCTACTTTCTAACTAATCCGAGTTGTTCGTAGTTTTCTCCTCGAGAGTCAGCCGTGGTAACTGCATAGAACAGTAACGGGTGCTATACTGCGCAGTTTGAGGGTGCGGCAAGTGCAGGACGCCAGGGAATCGCCTTCCACTGTGAACGGAGCGATGCCGGCTACCTCAGATCGCAGCTTTCAACGGACTCATCTCGTTCGAGAGATTTTGCGTCTTTAAGCTCTTCTCGCCAAGTCTCTCAGCTCCGACGTCCAACTTTTCCGACTTTGTTCCATCCTAACGGAGGATAAACTATTTGATTATTGTCGGGAAGATTATTTCCTGCAGGCAATAATCCTGCCCGTTCTCACTTGCCTTGACTCGCAATTATGCAAAGGAGTTCGAATAGTTGGACTAACCATATTTATCCATGGTTTTTCTCACCCCGATCTTCTTAGTCTTACTTTACACTCCGAAAACAAGTGCGATGTTTAAAAGAGCTCAAAATTAATGAGTCTTGACACGCGTCGAGATAATACGCTTTTTATGTGTTAATCCACTTGAGGGCGCTGCCCTCGAGACTTGGGGGTAAGTCACGTCATACCGGAAATACGTCGCTTCCTGTTTGAAAAATCTCATTTTTCGACCGGAAGTTACGTGTTACCGGTATGACGTCACCTCCGGTCGAAAAATGATTTTTTTTTTCAAACAGGAAGTGACCTTTTTCCGTTAAGATGTCACTTCCGGTCAAAAAACCTAATAAAGACCTAAGTGACGTATTTCCGGTATAACTTCACTTCTGGTCGAACAATGAGATTTTCTTGAGCCGACGTCACTTAAGGTCAAAAAATGGAATTTCCGAACCGGAAGTAACGTATTTCTGACATTTTTTTCCAACGCTCCCGTGCGAACAGCGGTGAAAGAAATAGACTGTGGAAGGACGTTGAAGCACTACGACGGAAACGTTCTCCGCACACCAGTTGCATCTGGAGATTCCCCATCTCCGTTCCCTTTCCTTTACCTCGTTGCCTGTTCCCACTTGTACTATTTCCAAACTCGCGACACGAGCGGTTGTATAATACAGCGCAACGAAACCCCGGTAATCTTTGGTCTCGAGTAACTTGCTGCGATTCCGAGTGGAGAGGTACCTTTTGAACATATCGCAGTAGGTTTGCCCGGGGTGTGTATCCTCGGTTATTCGCGTGTTCGTACTATACGACTATATGCGCAGATTACGTACGAATATGCGGATCGGCCGGCTACGTGCATGCCACGCGAAGCCACGGTGCGAATTAACGGAATGTTTATATACGTATTGGTAACCACGGTGGGTTAAATTCGACGCGTGCACATAGCAATGTAACGCCAGAAGCGTATGTAGGCTATGCTTACACACTGCCCATATGGCCTAATGGCATTAAACCATCTATATACACATATATATATGTATATAAAACATAGCCACTAATTTATCACGCAATATGAAGGCCCCAACTGTAACAATCCATCAATATTAATGGTTCTGTATATAACCGATATGTATAAGAAAACTAAATTCACTAATATCTTTTTTCTATGATATACATTACGATGTCGATAGGATTGTAGACTTTTGTATACTGGTTTTGCAATATGTACATTCGGTCCCCATATGAACCCCTTCATAAACATATATTTATATAATATATGTATATGTATATAAATATAAAATCTCACACAGCGGGCAGACCCATAATTTATTTGCGAGAAAATCAGCGGAAAGCATTACTGCAACCTGGATATGCGCGGGCATTTTCAGCATTGAGACTATACGATGCGCTGGATCCGTTTTTTCATTTTATTTTTTTCGTCAATTTTTATTATTATTTTTTATTCATTTATTGTCTTCTATTGCGATGCATCGCGGCTTCTGTGCAGCTTCTGTGCCGTATATTTGAAATGCGTATGGACGCATAACTTTGCCATGGTATTTATGTAGCACAGGCGAGTATAACGCGTGCACGCAGATATATCGATGGCTAACGACGCGGCGCTCGCGCATTCGAACAGAATAACGCGTCGTCGGTGAAAAACGGAAGTGGCGGAACGGGTCGTTGGCTACGGGAGTTTGGTCGGCACTCGATCGTCCATCTATGAACCGTGCATTGGCCGTGGAAAGAATCGTCGCGAACGTAGGGAGAAACGGTGGCGGAGGTTTGAATTTAAGAGGTTTCCCTTATATTTACTTGTATCGCGTGACGTAAATCAGAAGGTCGTATCTTTTATGCCATTCTGATTTTTTTTGTCGCACGCGATATATAATAAAACGTCTCCGGTCGGTACGCTATAATTGTAAAATATACTCGCACCCGGGGAGAGGAATGAAACAGCGGCAAAAAATAAAAAATTAGATCGTAGTATCGTCGTCGCCGTCTTTTCATCGAGTCACGCTACTAAATTTCGCGATAGGAATTTACGGACGAAGCCGGGTATACATAAGCAGGATCGCGAGCTAGAAAGCTCGATAAAATCGGCGTGCGCGATTCACATGGCCTCGGGTACGTCGCTTAAGAATGTAAGTGACCAACTCTTATTATTATATCCTTTAGTAGTAAAGTCTGGTAATACTCCTTTAATTACCTTGAAGTATGTAAGGGGAAAAGTATTGTAATCCAACAAATATGCCATTATTGCATGTGCAAAAATGGCATTTTCCACATTTCTGTATGTCTGTCCGTCCGGTCCAAAAAGACAATTACTTTTCCAATACTTCCGATAGAAACGAAATATACTGTTTAAGGTACACCAAGTATAAACTGTGGTTTTGGTCATTAAATTCAAATTAATTCATTCGTCCATCCATGCTTTTTGGCACTTTACCTTAAATAGCAACAAATTGCCAAAAAAAATTGAAATAATGTCGGCAAAAATTCGTGTACGAGTTTTTTCTGCCCAGACAAACTTGCACGGAGATTGTCTTTAAAAAAATTAGTGAAACAATACAGCGGTGTCTGCGTTATTCTTTGAAGTCACTCGATTGAGATAAGAACAAACCATCGGTTGGAAAAAACGTGCATCTATCGAAATACGGATCTTACAAAGTAGTGTAAAAAAAGATGATTGCAAAGTGAAAAATCTTAAGAGGCATCCAACGAGAATATTTCTCGTCGAAACCCTCTTACGACTTACAATTAGTCGTGCCACGTTTCAATCGGTCTATTTCATTCGTAATTTGACCGCAGTAATTTCACGACAACATCTTCGTGGCAAAGCGAATATGACGAGAAAGTCATGAGTCGCGATTACGCAAGTAGCAACCGAGTCGCAAATTTCTTTCAGCTCGAGATAGAAAACTCTGTGAAACGAGTAGCGCGGATGTTCGTCGCGAGCACGAAGAACTCCGTCGTATAACAAAGCGCAGGTTGTTCAAGCGAATTAATAATTAATACGTAGTAATGAGGGAGCAGTCGTAGAGATGAGTGAGCCTTTCGTGTAACGAACTACCTTAACGAAGACTTCCTCTTGTGCAAAAGGGCTTCTATCTCACTGTCTCATCTGCTCGCCTCCACTTCTCGTTTCTTGTCCCTTTCCTTTATTTGCGTCAAAGATAATACCGTCTAGCTTTAGCAACTGCTGGCCACCACCGCTGCGGAGACTCATCGCTTCGCAATTACAGCAACACGGTCAGCAAGATGCTATCTCAGGAGCGGCGAGATGACACACTGCAACGTTGCAACGTTAGTCGTGCGCTTACTCGAGTTACCGTGATAATAATAACGCTGACAATGATATTAGTCATCGATCTATTGATATACATTAACAAGAGGATTGGAAAAAAAAATCTAACAAAAAAGTTCGAGTAGGCGCATGACGTAATAAATTGATAATCTTCTGTTCGGCCTGTAAAAACCGTACTGTCGAGAGATCAATACATTAATGAACGACGGGGAGTCAATTGATAAGGATTTTTCGTGAAATATTTAATTAATAATATTTGTTGTCTATATTGTCGTTCGGCTTTTACAGAAATCTAATTATGTTCGCCGAAGGACACAGTCGGACTGTAATTATTATTATGAAACCGCGAACGCACTCCGCTTTGAAAATAAATTGCCCCACGGGTTCCCGGTGAGCCGATAATCGACAGAGCCGGAGCAAAAGCGACGTTGCAAAACGAGCGCGCGGTAGAAATTAAGCCGGAAAATATAAAAGTTCGTCGAGTTTACATTTTCCTATGGAGATTCTCTCGTGTTTCCGCATTAAAATTCTCGAAGCAAGCGCTTTTTTTTTGCTCGTGTATTGTTTTGACAGAGTACACCGAGTCGTTTTCTCTTCGGGGTATGCAATCTATTCGCCATGTGAATATCCGCGTTATCTACGCTCGTACTGTAGCGCAACGCTGCGACCTCCCGATAATACCATCGGCGGAGGGAAACGATAGTGCTTCTGGCGTTAATGTCGTTCGGAAAAAACGGCTCAATGGGCGGGTTGACGGTTTCATAAGTTTGCAGAAAAAAAAACGAAAGGTAAAACAAAAATCGTTAATCTCTGGTTAAATGTGCAAACTTTACTCGTGGCACCGCGCGGTAAAGGGTTAATCGTGCTTCAATATTCGCTGCTACACCCTTTAACGTTATTTCTCTTCGGGATTTTTTTGTTCTTTTTTCAAACTTCGCCTCTACCCAGGGCACTTTTCGTAATGAGGCATAACGTTCAAATAAAGGTGGCCCGTTTTTAAGCCACGCGGGACATTAATTAGCCAAGTCGCGCTTAGCCGCATAAAAAAATGTATCGACGTCGCGGACACTTTTTCAGTAAATCAGTTATCGATTTTATTTTTATTAATACTTTTATACATACATTCAAACTAAAATGCAAAATATTTTGTCGTGGATCGAAATTGTATGTTCTCTTCTAAACACCTTCCACAAAAAAAATCTCGACGTCTCGATGACATTTTCATTATTTTTCCTTCGCGCGAATTGTAATTCACACCGTAAAACTTCATTCTCTTTCGCGTATCCGGAGGGTAAAATAGGAGCGAAAGAAAAATCCCGAACGCTGCCGACGACAATTCCCGCAATAATCTATTTCGCGCCTCGACCGCGAACTATAATTCGCTTTGCGCGCAGTGGAATAATAAAACGTTCATTGCCGTAGCCGAGTTCACGATGCTGTGTTTCGTGAGACTTCGCACACACCACGTATTCCCCCGTGGAAGAGGAGCAAAAGCGTCGGGAACCAGGAAGGGGGGAGCGCAAGGGGGAGTGCAGATGCAAACAGCTTGCCACAGAGTACGTGTTAAGCGCGAACAAATTACGAGTCAGGAATTAACGTACGCGACAGTTCGAGCCGTGTGTGTCGGTTCAAAGCTATATTCGCCGAAGCCGAAACTCTGTCCACTCGAGATAGAGGCAAGAGTTAGAGCGTGGAAGAGCATATAGAGAGGAAGAGAGGGGGTGCGAAAGCGGGGAGAGAGGTTTAAGGGAGAGGCATGCTCGCCTGGATTATGCTTCGCTCTCTCACCCCCTTTTCGACCCTCCGGCATCCTTTCGCACCACCAGCAACAAACCGTGTCGGGGAGCATAGCTTGTCCCATACGAAAGGTTTCCCTCTTAACATGCGCGCAACCCTCAGACCGACCCGGCGCCTCGACTTCCCCTCCCTCTCCCCCTCGGTTATATAACCGAGAGACTCTGAATTGTTAATTCTGATTATACCTTCGCGAGCTTTCTCTCGACACTATCTGCCCTCTCCCTTTTTCCATCTCCCTCCACCTTGCGCTCCATCCTCGTTCGTGCCGTTCCCACCGTATTCGAGCCACCTTTCAATCCCCCCTAGCTTAATGTACCCTCATTTACGTCGCTGCCCTGTGAGTTACGTCTCAGACTTCGGAGACGTTAACGTGACTTTCAAGAAGTTGTTGCTTTCGGCTATACGCTCTTTCGCACCGCACTTTCTTACTACCCTCGGACTTTATTCCACCCTCGGTATCCCCCCTTCCCTTCCACCCGCTCCCCCTTTCTCGTATCATTATTCACTCACTCGTTTACTCGCACTGTTACGCGGAGTGGAGAGTAATTTTGTGAATTGATAAAGTTTGGGTTCCAGTAAATGGGGAAAAGTGCCGGCCGTCTGCGAATACAGTGTAATTGACGTCTCTAACGTATAGGAAGTTTTTTGATCCGGGATGTTTTTCTCTGTTTGCCTAAAACTTGGATTCTTTCGGAGCGAAGGGCTGATCAAGACGCTAGCTGTAGCTGTGGCACGAGAGGAAGTCACGAATGAAATTTGAACGTTTTTTCATAACTTTTTCAAATTCTATTGCGATTTTTGAAAATCATGGATCAAGGAAACAAAGTTTTGTCTATTTGGTTTTTTGGACTGAATATTAAAAACCAATTGTCTCAAATATTACATCGTCACATTATTATTCATTAAGATCAAACTTTTACGGTTTCTAATATTTTGGTGTAAAAATCGAACTTCGGCGCTGATGTAACAGTATATTTCATGCGTAGCTACAAGCCGATGCAAAGTTCTTCCAAGTTCCCATTAGAGCACCTCGCTAGTGATTTTCTTCCACGTACAGTCTGTACCGGGAAAACCATAAAAATTCATTGAATTTGAAAATGTTTCACTGAAAGCTGCCGATTGCCACGGCAACAGGATCGTCACCTTATTATTCATCGAGTACCGTCGGGATCATTGAAGTCTCGGTAGACGCATGCCCGAAACACAAGAGCCTGCCAGAGCGCCGCCCCGGCTGAAACGTCTTGAGACGATAGCCCGGAGCGAAAGCTCCCGTCGGCGAACCGCCCGTAAATTTTTAACCGTGCAGACTCGTGAATTGATAATTGGGCGTACCTATCAAACTCGACGTGGACACAACGGAGGTATACACGATGTCCATTCATTCGGGAACGAAGCAGAGAACGGAGGCTCCGGGATAAAAGCGGGTTGTCGAGGTTCGGTATTTCGAAAATCCCCCGAGGGCGATTCAACGCTGGTGGTTTTATTATTTCTTTTTTGTCAAAAAAAATCCATCTCGCTGCTTTATTGAATTTCTCTTGTTTAAGAAGAAAAGTAAACTCGCCGCACGTAAATTCCAATCGATGAAATTTATTTTTTGTTTTTGCTGCAATGTTTTCCGCAACGCTAACTACGCCCCTATAGGTTCATTAAAATTCAACGATTTATAGTCGAAACGTCGATTAAATCTGCACCGAATTGAATTTGGGCTCTTTGAAATATTGACGTTAAATCGACGGCGGAACAGCTGCCAATATGTCACTGCTTGGTGCGCCCATGTCTCCATTCGCGCAATGCCTAATCGTCTATCGTGAAAATCTTCCCGCCCGTAATGACCGTAATTTGTTTTTTGATTACAGTAACAGCGAATCATCCGCCGCAAAGGCCGTGGATTCCCTTGACGAGGCCAAACAGGACGAGACCCACGTGTGAGTGTAATTCGATTTATCGATAATAATTATCCATTGATTTGACACATTAATGCACTATCGAGAATTCGATTTCGAGCAGGTATTAGTAAATTTGTGCCGGTGAAACAGAAGAGTCAATAGGATGGCATCGAAAATTTTCGATAACACCGTCCATGCCACAAATATGACAGTATCGGGATAATCAAATACCGCTTATTGTTTGGGAGGTAACGTTCGTGTTATTAGGTTATTACCATAACGAACGAAATCATAACGCGCCGGTGTAACGGTGCGCCCGTTATCTGCCCGATATATGACGCATAACGCACACAATTCTGAGTCATCATCGCTGTCGCGAAATTGCAGCGACTAACAATGCGTTACGATAGCAAACGTTGCGTAACAAAATATATAATCGAAGCCCCCTGTCTCCCGGGAGTCGTTCGTAACTCGTTGTGGGCTGTTTTACCCCTCCCCCTCCCCCTCCCCTCTGCCTATCAGTGACGCTATTAAATGCACGAGCTCTAATAGCCACGATAATAATGATGATAACAATAACGATGAGCGCCATTGATTGATAATCGTGGGGATGGACGGTAGACGTTGCATAAAGTAGATAATATATCGTTGCAGTTCGGAGAAGAGTCCACGGTAAGTGACATTTAAAAAAATATATTTTAATCGCCTGAGTAGCAATTTAACTAGGGTGTGCATGATGACCACCTCAGGCATGTCAGACTTCAGTTCAGACGAGGTTCACTATACCGGAATCTCATCTGGACCTTACAGGTTGTGTACAGTGGATGACTGGATAAGTTAACGCCTTGGGGGTTTGCATGCCTGGATAAGTTAATTCGCTCACCATCTGCCCAAGTACCAGCTCACTCTTTCGGTGTAAAGGTCTCCCTTTCCGGGTGGCTCCTTTGCTCGTTCATTCCCCTTTCATCGTTGTCCAAATGAGGTGAATCAGTCGGTCTCTGTTCCGCAGCAAGCTTGCCGCCGCATCACCTCACCTAACACTTTTATTGAGGCGACGATTCCGACCGCAGGTAGCAAAAGGGAAGATGTGTTGCGTCTCCCCACTGAGCAGGTGCAAGGACTGTAAGAAGTGAGTTTAACTTATCTGGATGTGTTAATTTATCCAATATTAACTTATCCCGTTGTCCACTACAAGTTGGTTTCCAAGGGCCCAAGACGGCAAGCTTGATATGAGTCCAGTTACGTGACCCAGTGAGGACTTTTGGTACCTTTCGGCACCTTTTGGAAAGGAAAGTTGAAAATGGTCCTGATGAGGACCTAATCAGGCGTTACATTATCGGCTTTTCTTAGATCAAATCTTAACAAGGTTCTCTTAATGATTGAATAAGAATTGTCGGAATTGGGATGAGCACATGTGGACCAGAGTAGGACTGAATGAGCCATTTTAATACTAACGGGGTGCCCAGATGAATGATATGAGGGTCCATTTTAGCATTGTCCGAATGCGGCCAAACCTGAATCATACCTGATTCAGGACCTTATACAACATCAGCCATGCCCCACCATATTTTTACTCGGCCCGGTCGTCGCACCGGCCGCTGTTTAGGTGTCGCGATTTCGATTAGGAATTTCACAAAGATCAAAACGACGCCAGCAAATGATGTCTGCCGGCAACGGGAGGCTGCTTGAATCATTAATTTTGCCATCAGTATGGTGCACGCATGCGCACATGCCGCACCGGATGACTTCCGGCACAGAGACGTTTCACCGCGCACATATCGCGTGGAGTCTTGGCCAGCTGTGCCGTTGGTGTTTAATAGAACGTACGGAAAGTAAGCGAGTAATCGCGTATGCGCATTCATGCAATGCACTATTGAATAATGTTAATATAGTAGTTACTCCGAGCTAATGTACAGTTATTGGCCTTTTAGGGCGAATCAAGCCTCCGGAAACGTCTATTTTTTCTGTCTTCTTACCACGATTTGAAAATCACGGACTTTCTCAACGCTCTCAACCGGGTAACCTTTCCTCCGGGTAACTTTTCCTCTGCCAAGCCGGCCAATCACTGTGCCAATCCTTCGCCTTCACTATATATTGCAAAGTTACGAGTACGAATAGAACGCAAAAGCGTTAACCTTCCACGGTGTTGCAGCCACCTTGACCGTCGTCGTTGTCGTCGTTGTTGGTTCCGTTTCAAGCTACCAGACCGCATCGACGACGAGTTTCCTCGGCGAAGCCCCGGACCCTCTCATCGTTGCCCCTGGAGTGCACATGCGGTGTGCACGCTTTCGCCTCCTGAAGCCTACGGGGCCCTCTCTCTGCACTGCAGCAATAGCTCGCCATCTGGGACAGATTTATTACGCGGTCTGGTCCACGGACCGCCGAGCAGTGTCCTGCCTGCACGTTGTGTCGCTGCTTCTCGCAAGCAACACGGGAAGGTACACACAAGCGCGTGTTGCGATTTCCGTGTCCGTACGAGGCACTGCTGCGTGCGAGGACTGCTGCCGACCGCGCAGCAACCGCGAGAACCAGCCCAAAAAAGAAAAGCATTGTCAGCTGTATGGGCAATGGCAATAGAAACTATAAATCATTTCATTATAGTTTTATCCTATTCATTATTTATAATGCAATCCTATTATATTACCAATGGAAGCGAGAGGGTATCAGCGAGGCACGAGTTTACCGTACATCGTGTGCAACTGCAAGGCGCGTTGGAACATCGCTACGGGAAACGGCGAGACAAGAGCGGCTTTGCGAACAACGAGGAGAAAACGATGGACTATAAAACTGTTCTCCGGGGAGCCAGCTATTCAACCTCAAGACGCCTGAGCTCGCTACTTTTTTTTCGCTCCGCAGCGAAATTGTGCGAAGCCAAACCGATACAAGGGATAATTGATCCGTGAGACGGACGTCCTATGTACCGGAACGGACGGCAGTCAATTCGAGGGAATAATAATATCAAAGTCGAGAGAACGATAACACGAGCTTTATTACTCTTTATCGTGTCGGCAACGATAACGAGGCGGTGATAATTATGGCTGATATTACGTGATTAAATCGGATTGACGATGGTTTTATCTTTGATGGTTCGTCTTCGATGGTTCAATCTTCTGTCAGGCGACTGAGAAGGACGCGGTTGAACATTTTCCTTTTTTTGCTTCCTCATAGAGGAAGCTTTGTTCTGGTAAAAAAAAAAAATGTCAAGATTTTAATGAAAACATATTCAGAATGTTCCAAAACATCGAAAAATCACATTTAGAATTTAATTTCTTCAAAAATGTGTCGACCGCGACGCATTAATATCCCAGTTCTCTCAAGGCGACCGCCGATCACTATATGTGGAATACATTCCCTCGATGTAACGCGCTTGCCTGTATCTATGGGGTGCATTATTGATTATCGATCTCCTGTTTCCCACGAATACCGCAGGGGGGGGGGGGTTGGGTAGACCTCGGCAATGCGTCAATCCTCGTCAACGCGAGAGTGCGTTATATCTCTTAGGATTTCCAATACGAGCGCCTCCATCGAAGGTGATAATAAACACATGTTTGCTTTAGCCATTAGTCTCTCCCCCGGTCTAACGATGCATCATAATTACTCAGCGCGCTGTTATATCGCCCGTATGCTTTTCATCGAGATACAAGCATCCTTATACGCGCGACCGAGAAATATCGTTCGTTATACGCGAGTGAATAAACGTCGTATCAGCTCTCACGCGTTCGCGCGAGGCGAACTAATTGCGTCCGTTAATTAGAACACACCGGCTAGGGCGATTACCAAAATTCGTCGCCTCGCCGAATTTGCCTGACGGTCGCGCGCAATCACCGCCCCCATGCGAGAGGTCGTTTTCTATCGCGATTCCGAGAATCGAAACGCGACTCCGCGCCCGATCCGCCGACAGGCATTTATCGTAAAGTCGCACCGCCTCCCCATCCCGAAACCGCAACACCAACCGTTCCCTTCCCGTCGTGCAAAACGACGTTGTAATACGAGAGCAATCCCGAATTCGCGCACACGCTTCGATAGGCGCGATTTGCTTTCTGGGCTGCTCGTTCTTCGCACAGTCTACCCGGGCCATGTGCGAAATTCGCACGCATATAGGCGGGCTTTTACGGAAACGCCGCGATTTATTACGCGATAAACCGAGGGGTTCGACGCGATTTTGGTATCGGATAAACTAACAAATGCGATTATTTATTACCGAAAATCTTTGACCGGAATCGAACGGAAAAGCTGCAGTTTGTCTGGATTTTGCGAAATTTAATTTTCAGCCGTATATACGTAAAGCTGATCATATCTGTATCCGCGGGAATTATCATTCGATGAAATATTTTCATTATTTATCGCGACGTCTCTTTATTTCTTGGGTTTTATTAGGCGATTTTTTTATGTTCGTTAGGATAGTGCGCATTTTTATTTTTTTAATTTTTTTTAGTACCAGAAGGAAAAAGCGTACCGGGAATGTTTACCGGATGGTAAATGCATTTGCGCCTGCGGCGTCGAGTCTCGGGCAGGTCGCCGACGAGCTTAAATTTTATAGCTCGCGGTTTTCCTAACGACGAGACCCGCACGCTGGATAGTGTATGCGGAGGCGGTGTTTGCTTTTTCTGTGCTCTTTTGCCTTCGCTGTTATTTTTTTCTTTCAATTTTTTTTCTCTGCCACCGTCGACGCTCTCCGCGGCTTCCGTCCGTAGATGATCACGGCCAATTAGGAAAACCATGCGGAACTCTATGCAGAATCGACCTTCCGTTTGTAATCGAGGTGTGTTCTCGAGCAAACATCCCAACGATGGCACCGAACTTTTTCATTGTGCAATTGAAGCTTCGCTCGTAAGGTCAATTCATTGCAGCCGTTAAACAGATTTTCCTGTTTAAAAACTCTCATTGTAAAAACAATCTTTAGAACCTTTTCTTATTTTGTCTTCTTTTCTCAACGCCAACAGTATATTTTGCTTCTTTTATCGGTGGAAAATAATAGAGCGGGTTTAAATGATAGCGCCCTTACATTTTGCCCTTACATTTTAATAAGCGGTTCAGAAAATGCATAAAAATTTTATACAATGTGTTTTTTTTATCGGTAAAGTATTGCAGAATCACTTGAATTCTCGCAGTCAATTCGCGGAAAATCCCACACTCTGTTTCTCCTCTGTCTACGTGAATTAATTGATATCCTCTGATTTTCTACAGCGTGAAACTGGTTTCGCGGTTGGTCGCTACACTGACGCAGGTCCCAAGACAGTATCATAGCTACACATATGTATACCTACAGGGTGGTCCAGAATAAGTGGTCCAAAATAAATGTCGCGTTTTGTGGTTGCCCGCTGGGGCCATCAAGAATGAAGTTGCTTAGCGATTTTTAATTCACGTGTTGATGGTATTCAAATTATTCTCAACTTGTACTCAACTTATTGTCTACATGCTCTCAACTTATTCGTAACATGGAATCAATTTGTACGCAACATAATCTTAATATGTAATCAATCCGCACTCAACTTAATCTTAACATGTAATCGACTTGCACCAACTTATTCTCATCTTGTACACACTCGCCTTATTGTCAACATCGTCTCCACTGACTTGTGCTGTGCCGTTTTGGTACATCCCTATTATAACCTTCCAGACGATTCGCCCAAGCTCCAGTAAAGCCCGAAAAGCTCCGAGCACTCTCAGAAAAATCTGTCCTGAATCTTGGTCCTTGCATTTCAACTTACAACGAGAACTAAACGTGAGCTCGCCACTATAGCAGAACTACACAATCACAGAACTACTATCGCTTCCGGCATTACCGTAGAGGATGTCTCGATCCCAATCTCTCCTTCACCAACATCCGGCGTGGCAACATCATGAACTTTCCATTTGTCATTTAGTGTTCAACTTTAAAAAACTTTGATTAACATACTGTTGTGAATTCTCAAAAATCGTTAAGTAAGTTTACTCATTATAATCCCAACTTCCGCCACGAAATGGGCTCTTTACCTATTCTGGACCACCCTGTATATATGTATATATATATATATATGTGGTGTTCGTGTTAAGACGACGACCTCCAGCGGGGCCACTTCATTAGTTAGATACATATTTCTTATGCGCTCGGCCCGACGCCGACGAGAAGTCCGGATGAATGAATGAGAGACCGCATGCTGTGCGTGCGTTAGCTGTTCGCAAGCGTGACTTCCACCGTATATGCGGCAATGCATAGACCCAGTGATTCATGAGTTGTGAACGATTGAGGGATCGGAATATATAGCTCATTATAAAACTCGACTCGTTTCACTTGTGATCTGACAAATATAGTACTCTTAAACGGATACCGTTATTAAGTGGAGGTGAAACTTTGAAATCTTACACCGTTCCAGTTTCCGTTCTTGGCCTGTTATATCAAAGAACATTATTATCTAATTATTCTCGCATTCTTATTGCCTGCTCTACGAGGCTATAGTCGCCAAATCAACGGTCTCTAACTACAAAAAAAGGTTAACTTTTTTAAAATAGCTATAAAAATTCACGTCGGAAAATTGCGACCCGAAATACGTCACTGCCGATTTGAGCATCTCATTTTCCGTCAGGAAGTGACTTCACACCGAAAATGCGTCACTTCAGGTTTGAAAATCTCACTTTTCGACCGGAAGTGACATCACACCGGAAAAACGTCACTTCGGATCGAAGATTTTCAAACCGGGAATGACGTATTCGCCCAAAGGGAGAAAAAGAAACAAGTGGCCTCTTTATGACTGTGGACCCGCCTTTAGTGACAATGTAGTATATATTTACGCGATACACACTGCCTATACGTACCGCCATTAAGTTCTCGACGCCGAGAACGCGATAAGTCGCTCACGTTTAACGCGCTGCGCGACCCAAAAGCGTTCGTCGGTTTATACGCAACAACGCCCGTGCGCCTCGGTCTCTACGTGTATATCGCTCCGAAGAGTCTTCAATACGAGTACGCTATAGAGACGCGGGAGTGTGTGCCAGCCCCGGCTCGCGCACTCGTCGTGTATCTATCGTGACACAATAGCTCTCGAGCGGCTTTAGTACCGGCGCCTCGCTCGACTCCCTCGAATCTTCGACGATCCGGGCCATAAACCGATGATGGAGAACGTACAAGCCAAGATCGACCTTTACCATCGTCATCGCCGTTCGCCATTGCGATAGCGGTCGCACTATTTCTATATTAACAGTGTACATAGAATCGAGCCGATCTCACCAATGGAAGAAAATAAAGAGTAGTCGACCGACATCCACGTTGCGCGAAAAGCGGGGCTATTGCTTGCTCGCTCGGGAAAGAACGAACAAACAAAAGTAGAGAAATAAAAAATAACAAATAAAAGAAGAGGTGGAAAATCGACCGAGAAGAGCAAAGGAAGAATGGAACGGAAAACGTTCACTGTGTACAAGGTGTATGTGTACAGTGTATGTGCAGCTTCTCTCTCGCGAGGCTTTACTGCATCGTAAATCGAGTCTACGGGGCAGAGCGGCGGAGAGCACTCCGGGCTTTGCTCTTGACTCGCGATATCCTTCTCCACCGGCGACCGCATCTTATCGAATTGTCGAGAGGGGTGTCGGCGAGCCGACACGTGTGTGGAAGTACGAATGGTGTGTTCCATGCCGTGTTCCGTGTCGTCCTCCGTATCGCCCGTTCTTCGTTTCTCTCGTTCGCTATCAGCGGCCGAGAGATGAACGCTCGCGGGCTCGACCGGGCAAGCTGCTACCGCGTATTTCTCCACGGTAAACACTTTTCCGGCTCTGAAAGTGATTAACAGGCCGCTCTGCTTCGCACACAGGACGAGAGGGGTTGCTCCCCCCTTTTCGTACCCAGAGACCGAGAGCGTGCAGGACCGCTCCTCGTTCGCCGACGTCGTCCCGCCGGAATTCCGCGGGGACGACACGAGTGCAACCGACTTGGACCTGCACCACTTGCGTGCTCGACAACCCCCTCATCCTCCCTTGCTAGCTATCTCGGCTCGCTCGCAACCGAGCCACGGTCCAAAACACGGCGGTTCATTCGCTTTAGTGACTTTCGCGAAGAACTAAGCTGGAGGATTTTTTTTTTTCTGTCGTGGATGATATACTTTATTTCGTCGGTTTCGAAGATTGCGAAGAGAGGAGCGCGAAATTACGAAAGAGACGCTTCGGAGGATAGATATGATATAGAATGTTCGGGGATGATATTAAACTTCGGCGGGCTGGTTGGACTTGAATCAAAGAGAAGATGCGCTTGAGATGAAATGGCATTGAACATTAACATTTTTCTTTTTATTTGTTTATTTTTTTTTATGTATTAAGTTTAAAAAAAATTTATCTTGAGGCAAGACGAGAAAATCCGGTTTAGTGAGATTTCTTTTCATGACGAATCACTGTCCTGGTTTATGAAAATGTATCGGATTGTGTAATAATATTCGTAACAGGAGCATGATTCGTACGATTTTCGCAATTGCTTTTAAGGCGCTGTGAAATATTCTGACGCACGGCGAAACCCCCGCGCAGTCGGCAACAATTCGTCTATTCAGTTATTGCATATGATGATAGATTGGACATGTGAAAACCTTATTCGCTGTTGTCTGAAATATAAACAGCCTGAGAGGAAATAGAGAAAGCTATTTGTTACCGTCCGCGGGCTTTTCACATTCCCGGAAAATCTTCCGTGCTTATGGCGCAACATATAACGTTTTCTTGTTGCTTCTCCTATTCTCTACGTATGTACCGAGGGTATAAGTAGGGAATATGGACCACCATTTTATCTCGGCTTTCCATCTTGAATCGGATCACCATATTTCTAGATTATCCTCGTACATTAAATTTAATTAAACTCGGGCACCAAAAGGTTAATACCTATATTTCCGACTGAAAACAGTTGATGTGCATCGTCATTTATTTGTTTTCACCAGAAACGATTCGTTGGGTTGAACGAAATTCATTTAATTCAAATAAAATCTGCTCGATGACAGTCCACACAATACAAGGCTGCAAGTAGACGAGAACAATTTATTTAAATAAAACAAAATATTCCTGCAATTAATTTCAAATTTGATTGATTTCATGATTTATCCCTGTTTAATCGTTCAATGCACCCAGCCGGGAAGTTGTTAACAGAATGAATACGCGTGTGCGACGGCCGAGTAAATACTGTTTCCATAGAAAAAAAGTACACGCAAAAATATATTTTAAAATATAAATTTATTGTACACTAACAATAGAAGTATAATAGAAGGATACAAGTACACGTGCAAAATCGATTTGAATTCAAAAAATCCTATGAGTAATTTTTAATTCGCTTGATTTCTTGATTTCTCCCAGTTTAATCACTCAATCCATGTACCCGCTCAGGAAATTGTTAACAGAACGAATACCCGAGTTCGACGCAACTATTATTTTCATCTCGCCCACTGCTTCTTCGGGGTCATTCGCGCGGATCGTGTTAAGAGGGCATTATTCGGGTTCGATGTTGCGTGAGATATGCGCCGTTAATGGGCGTCCCGGGACGTCTTCCGGGCGGCGAGCACAGCCCTTATATTTTCTGCATACATTGGCTTAGTCGGAACGGTACCATACATATATATTTTCGTCAAACTGAGAGAGGATAGAGACAGTGACGTATATCGCTCGGCAAAGAGCTCACTCGTCTCTGCAGCTCTATTGTTCGGTTATCTCGAAACCGCAGCGATAAAACGACAGTATCATCGTTGCAGTATCTGTTTCTATTATAGTCGAGCGTGTACCGTGTTTCCTTCTTTTTCTGTGAAAAATATACGGATTATTTCAGCGAACCTATTGTTTCGGGCCATCAAATAAATTATACTTTAAGCTCAGTCTGACAATTTTTTTTCAGAATTTCTCAACGACAATTTCGTGCCAATCGAAAAGTTCGCAGGTCGACGGGAGAGCGCAGTATAGAAAGGGTTAACAAAAAAAAATCCAAAATTCATCGTTCTGTATTCTCATTTTACAAGTGCTTTTTTTAATGGTGATTCTCAGAAATAGTAAATTCTTCTCATTTTCGAGACTTATCCGCCCAAAATTTTTCGCGAATATCAATTATTTAATCAGCATATCGATTCCCCACAAGTAAAAGTCTCGAAGGTATTGCTCAAACGATTCTTTAACTTTCTATCCTCGAGCATCTTCAGCCTTAACCAATAACATTTGCTCCACCTGCTGACTGTCCAGGATCCAAGCTTACTTGTGGCTGGGCGCAACCGGGAAGCGGAAGTCGATTCTACTTTATATTGTGTGTCGTGAATAACGTTTGCTGCCCCGCCTAATCGACTAATGCATTAGATCTGTCCCAAAGTACGACGCGACATAGAAAACGAGTGTGCGAGTTCGACAATTGCGTCGCAGTAATGATAATCTCGATAAGACGAAAGCGTATAGAATCGAGAAAGGGCTTCGCGAACGATCGGGCAAAAAGAGTATCGAATAAGAGATAGGAGAAAACGGTTCGCGGAGCATCGACCGCATTGACGTTTTTCACTATCACCGATCGGATAGTCCATTTTGCGCATCGTCAAGTGCATCACGATTGTGTGTATAGCATATAATACGTGTAAAGTTCGAAGCGTAGACGCGTCGTATTGTACTTCACGAGGCGAAGAACCCGATGCACTTAACCGCGGGCTCGCTTCGATCGACTATCGTGAAAAAGGTTTGAGTAGAGTCAAGGTAAACTTTTACTTCGATAGACCGAGAAATTGCACTTCGCGATGTCGATGCTCTCGAGCTGCGTCTTCTTCTTTTACGCTCGTAATCCGAGGCTCCACGTACAGGATGAAAAGCTTGAGGTTCAGGTGGCTCGATGGGGTCGGAGGGTGAATAGGGTCGTTGGAGGAAAAACTGTTGCCGCGTTAAACGTTTTTAGTAGCGGTATTACAATCTTTTTCCACTTTTTAAATGAAAATATTAAATATTGACGCTACGATTATCACCGCTAGAGCCGATATTGGAGTTGGAAACAGGATGTACCCAGGTGGCGTTTGGTCGGGCCGTAATGTAACGGCCAGCCAAACCAACCCCGACAGGGTAAAGTCTGTCCCCAAGAAAAAAAGGTATATGCTAAAATGTGTTTTTATATATTATATGCTAGCAGGTTCCTGCGGCTCGGGCACTTTGCGACCTCGCTATATAAACTACGGAATTTGGAAATCAGAAATTGCGATTTCTGAAGATTTCTCGGAAGGGCTTCACTTTCGGTTTGAAAATTTCATTTATCGACCAAAAGTTCCGTCACACTGAAAATACTTCACTTCCGGTTAAAAAACATCGTTTTTCAACCGGAAGTGACATTATACCGGAGATGTGTCACTTCGGGTTTGAAAATCTCATTTTACGATTCGAAATCTTGGAATCCGTCTGGCGACCTTCGATGCTTAATAACATTATGATCGGTCGGTGCAGCCTCCGCAGGAGACTCTCTCATCAGCAACCCCTGGCCTTCGCTCCTCCGGGCAACGATGATATATACCTGCGTGTGCTGTTTCTCGCTACACTGTACAATGCGCTTGCCTGTGCCATTGCAATTAAGCTAATGCACTCGTGGGCATAGCTCCACGCCGGTTATCTTCCAAATGGCCACAGGGGTTATTAACCGGCATGTCGGTGAGTGCCGGCCCCGAGGATCTCTGGCACGGTATCACACTCCCGCGAATTTGCCTCATCCACGATCCATGATGATGGTGCTGTTGTTGGTGCTGCTGGCGATGGTGTTGCTGCTGCCGCTGCGTCTTCGTCGGTGACGCTTACGATTGATCTTCACGAGGGAATATTAGGGATCGTGCAGTGTCGTAGCGGTAATAGCGAAGGTCTAATGAGTCTAGGCTCATCAGGAGACACGATACACCGAGAAAGCAAAAGTAATAGGAACGACCGAGTGTCATGGAATTTCATTAATTTCCCTGAACTCGCCGGCTGACAGACTTTTATCGAACGGATAGCCTTAAACCTACGCATTTTTTCGGATGTTCATGACTCTGAAGATATCTGCATGACATCAAATTTTATCTTTGGTAAGTTTCTGTTAATGCACGGCTTTGGGAAAAAAAATTGTTCACTTGTAGAATTTCATTCTCTAAGTGAACTTGCCCGAGTAAATTTTGTCCGATGGAAAACGCAGCCGTTGTGACTTCATAAAATTTAGTCTCATACACATGTCTTCAGAGTCATAGATGTTTTACATATTGCATAATCGAGAAAAAGAATTCGTGCTTAATCACCGGAAAATTTACTTTGCATGGCAAAAAACATACCGGTCTCGGTTTTTTTAGGTCAAGTATATCCGAAGAAAAAGATATTAATTTGTGAGCAGTCGTTAGCTCAAAATCATTAGTATCGCACAACGCCCTGTCGGACATATAATCCGCCATGCAGTTTAACCAGCTCATTTAATGTTACGCAGACTCTCCCTTAACGAACATCAAATAAGTTAATCAAGAAACGTTCTTTTAGCAAAAAACAAAAATGAAAAAACTGCACTACATTTCCCGAGAATATCATGTGCAACCCAAGTGTGAATCTAAAGTTTCTTCGGCAATTGATTATTAGATAATCCGAGTTTCTGGTATACACCCTATGCTGCTTACGCTATTGGATACCCGGTTGATACCGCACAATGTTACGCGTACGATACGTACACCGCGGAAACTCTCGCTGCGGGGTAGTCCAGTTATTTACACTCCGTATAACCGGGTTACGAAACTCCTGCACCCCCGTGGCCCTGGTGCACCCTTCGACCCGCCATCCCCCGCGCTCTCCTAGCCGACGCCCGTTCGCGGTAATAGAACCACTGATTTACTGCGATTGCTCTACTGCTCCGGGTCGTCTATCGTTCTCGAGGAGCCGCGAGAGACCCCTTTCCGACTGGAATTAGTTCGAACCTACACGTATATCTACGAAATCGCGAATAGCAGCCAGCTCTACTTCTCTCGGATCTCTCGAATATTTCGCAGAACCCGCGCACCAAAGTGGAAAGACACCGAGCTAGGAGACGTCGTGAAACCATTTCGAGAAATCGAAAAATGACTATCCGACTTTTTTCCGTCGATTTCCGATACACTCGCGGACTCGTAATATCCGCGATGCCGAGGAAATACAATAAAAAAGAAGGTAATCCAAGCGCGCTCGAAGAATTTTCCCTTCGATTTCTGAGCTCAATTCTCGGGCTCAGGATAACAAGAAGTGAATATCGATACTTCGTACACGTATCGCTTTGCTTCGTATATTGCTCCTCAAAGACTCGATCAGTCCATCTTCCAGGATTTTCTTCCGGATCAAGCGCATAGAAAACACGCGTACCGGGGCGTTGTCGAGAGCAAATGGTTTCGTCATACACAGTTATTATCGTATTTGACAAGACAATTTGCCAATTTTTTACATTTGAATTTTCACTTTCTATTACTTAAGTAAATTATGTAAAGAAAATATCATAAAATAAAATAGAAAAATAAAAAGTAATGAAAATGTAAAATACAAATACAACTTGGGGCTGGAAGAAGCTCGCAACTTTAGATGGTGGATTATCATTAACTATACTCACTGCCTTCAAATTGTCCATTTAATTACAAACTTTGATGAATTATTGCTGGAAAACTGATTACGAAGAATTTATTGCAAAAAACAAAAGGCGTTCGCAAACATTTTTGCCGGTGAAAATTCTCCCTTACGCGAGGGGTTGAAAATAATTTCCATCTATCTCCCTGTTATACGCGCCGAGTCTTTCCGCGCGCGTACATCATCTTATTCCGTAATGAATATAAACCGATTAACTATTCCGCGCGAGAAAGTGTGCTTGAGCACGTTCCTCCTCCTATGAGGAAATCGTGTTAAGAACTGCGCGTATCCTTCGCCCTCGTCTAATTCATATTCAAAGTCTCTATCGAGTTTTCCTCGCCGCCAGGTAACTTCGAGAGCTGCGTTATAATTCATTCTTGCCGGAGATGCAACGTGTCGAGCACGCGTTCGTTACCAACTGGCAAGTACATACGTGTACTCGCAACATATACAGCTATATATACGTATCTACATCCCACGTACGTGTCACACAGATAACCGGCATCTGCAAGTGTACTACTTTACGTACGTGCCCGACGTGTTTAACAATTTATGCATACATCGGTTTCGCTATTCTCTCTAAGACAAGTCACTCTATGCTGATCCTGTTAGCCTCCGAACTTCAATGAGTTCGCGGTTTCACTTTAGACAAGGCGTAAGAAAGGCTCATCCTTACATCGGGGATGATCGGATAGAATAAAAATTGAAGATCAGGCTCCGACTTTTAATCATGTAGATGGAAGTTCTCTTGGATATTCATTCCGACGATATGTCTTCGATAAAAATTGGTGAAAAATTTGATCGGATTGCACGAGGACTTTTTTTTACCATTTCTCTCGTAAGGTCTTTGGGACTCAATATGTGCTGACAAAATTACAATGCTAGTTCGTTCCCTTGGCGTCCTTTTTTGACGCCAACTCTGTAAAGTTGAAGATGTAATTTCGGACGTTTTACGGGTGTTTGGGTATAAATTCATTTCTGTTCGATCGTCACGGAAGTCTCTTAGATTGGCGATCAATAAGACGATCAAATCTGATTTGATCAATGTTTGTTGAGATGTCTACGATTTACGAGCCTATTAATATTAATTCTTTCGATATCTACATAGTCGAGGATTCTATTACGAGTGACATTTATTGATGGTCGGATATTCATTGACATTTTTTTTTAATTCTATATAGTTAATAGTAAAACTTCTTTCGAGACAACGTCACGCTTATGTGGCATTCGCCTTTTTAGCCTCCACTTTCAGGCCAAGGGATGTTCGCCGGAAGTGGATCTCTCGCCTCTTCGACAAATCGCCATCGACCGGGGAAATCAACAACAAAATTGAAATTGTTTTTTTCCGATTTGAGCAGAATTGCTTGATTCGTATGGTTTAAATTAATCTCTCCATAGCTTCGAAGAAAGTCAAAACTTCTACGAAATATCGGTTAACAAGATGCGCGTCCTCGTATCTCCGAGCTTGTAAAAACAACTCGCAAAGCCTATAAATTTTTTTATGCCGTCACTCCGCCGAATACGCAAAGATTCTCATAACAAGATACGGGAGAACGGGAACAAGAACTCGGTGCGCACAGTTTCCCAGTGTCGTACAGGACCGTTGATGCCTTGCACTCTTCAAGAACAATTGTAACGATAGAGCGAGGAGAGAGCGTAAGATCGAGATAACGAGAAAGCAAAAGACTACGCCGAGAGTACCGAAATGGAATTGGAATAAAGTGAGTCGTAAACGTTCCGAGTGGACATTTCATTACAGCAGTAAACTGCCAAGAAACTGTGCGTCCTCCGGTGGGTTTCTCACTCGGGTGTAATCTGCTGCCCGATTACTCTGTCCTCGGGCTGACTGAGGTTGAGTGCTTCGAGCTTTCCTCAGCAAGTTTTGGTATCAACTATAAACGTCGCATGAACGAGCTTCAACGAGACGTTAAACTCTCTGTGAGCGTCGGTTGCAGATCCAGGAAGTGCGGAATCTCTGGTCCGCAGGGAGTTCCGTTGAATCCTTACTCGCGCAACCTGTACAGAATAACGCCGGGTCAGATGGTCATGCTATGGCAGTTTTGTTTGTTATCGGCGATGCAAGGTACGCCCATTATAATATTTCATAATAAATATTTTCGACTTATATTAAATTCACCCGTCTTATATGATAAGTATATTGTAACGACCGGACGAAATCAACGGATATTATTTATTGCATTTATTTTTTTTGCATGTGAAATTATGGGGGATATTCCTGACAGTAATGAACTCATTCGTCAAGGCCTCAGTAGTCGTAATTAATCGTAGAAAAAAAATGTACATCTTTTCACATATCACCCACCTTTCGTAAAGCAAATGAATAAAACACCCCATTATATATTTCCGCATGGTGCTAAAAAAAATTGTTTTATTAGCCATGTCACCCGAGTACTGCGGCGTGGTGAGCTTAAACCCCTGAAAACTGCTGGACGACTTGGTTATTCTGCGACCAGGTTTAACGATCAATGCCAATATCACCCGACCGGCGATATCACCCTTAACTCCGCTATACCTCTGTACATCAATTTTCCGTGTTCTCCTATACACATCTGTGCGTCAATGGTCTGTACTCCCTTACATCTCTCAGCATTTGCCGAAGACGTATGTACAAGTACTGCGCACCGACGAAGGGAATGGAAGCGGTCAAAATGGGACCAGAGTTTAATGCCGATTCACTCGGTCTATTGCCTATTCGTAGCTCAGGTTTGCCGTCTAGTGGATCCCTCGATGGGTGGTCTGGGCGTGACCGGGTGCATCAGAGCCAGCAAGCAGTACGCCTTGCATCCGAGGATCCTCCGGGACTATTCCCAAATGCGATTGCCGCAGGCAAACCGACCGCATAAGCGCCACTTCGGTATACTCTCACAGCGATTCTCGGAGAGCAACCCAGGAACATTGCCGTGGCTCTTATGTATATACCCCGTAACTCGCGACGCTCCCATTGCGAGACTTATCGCTGTAGGATTTGCCAAAGTACGTTGCACAACGGGAACGGAGATCTCTCGTCTGATCTCTCTGCGAGTAGAGCCAGAGGGGGGGCGGTGAAGGGTTGGCGGAGGTGGGCAGAAGAGGCCAGGAAGTGAAGCTGACTGCAGAGTGAAGAGGCAAAGTCAGTCTCTCCGGGGGAATTAAATGTTGTACGGGGGTAACCGCTAGCAAATTGGCAAACAACTTGAGAAGTCTCGTTCCCCTTAAGGTTTCCGGGGACGGAACAAAGTGGGATAATACCGGAGGGTAGGATATCACTGCGGTCGTTAGCCGACAGACGCATCCATAAAAGTGATGTATTGTAGTGGTTCTCTTCATAGCGCAGGACAGAATGCACAGTTCGATCGAACGAATTCGAATGATACTTCTTCGTGCAACGAAGAAAGAAACCTGCGCTGGCTGCTGTTAGGGAATGTTATTATTTATACATTTTTCATGGTCTTTGGCAGCTAATAAATAAATCTCGACTGTCGTCGTTTTTTTTATCGTACCGGAATGCTTTTATTTATTTCTGTCTTCAGTTTATCAAGGCGTAAATTATAAGTACGTGCTCTAAAAATCAATGTCTTTCAGCCTCAAGATATCGAGACTTGACGAATTCTTTGATTTACCATGATTTCAGGCATATTCACAGTGATGTGTTACAACGTACTGTGCGACAAGTACGCGACGAGACAGATGTACGGCTACTGTCCAAGCTGGGCGCTCGACTGGGAGTATCGGAAAAAGGGAATACTCGACGAGATACGCCATTACGCTGCGGATCTTATCAGCCTCCAGGAAGTGGAGACGGATCAATTCTACAACTTCTTCCTTCCCGAACTGAAGCACGACGGTTACGACGGGATATTCTCGCCGAAGTCCCGGGCGAAGACGATGGCCGAGAACGACCGCAAATACGTCGACGGATGCGCCATTTTCTACAGAACAGCCAAGTAAGTGAACGATTCACCTTACCCGAGCTTCCCTGACACTCTTTTATTTCCCTCGCCAGTCTCTGCCACCCGATAACCCTTGCATCGCCGGTCGACCCTCTATATAGCAGTTCGCAGTTTCCCACTCTTTCGTTCGCAGCGCGCGGCTTGTTTCCCGACAAAAACCCCATTCGCGAGGAGTCCTTGGGTTGCGAAGAAAAAAACATTACAAAAAAGGAATAAAAAAAGGACGCTGAAGTGGAAGCGGAGAACGAGGGAAAGGCACGACCGCACAGGGAAAGGTCCCTGTGCGGTCCCTCGAGGCTTCCGAGCTCTCGCGATCGATCCGAAAAAAAAGTCTCCGCATCACTCTCGGTCATGTAAGATTCGCGGCTACCGGGCTTTTGTGCCCGAATACCCCGGGACACATCCTTGCTGGCGTCTCGTACCTGGCTTCGGTCCACCTCCTCTTATCTTGTCGATATTTCTCAGCTCGATTAGACGGAGCGCGTCCGCGAAATGCGACATATCGGACACCAGCGATGATTTCGCATTTTTCATCATTTCCGCGACGGGTAGTTTCGCTCGATGATTCATCGTTGCGTCGAGCCGCACAGCGTCGGGGTCGAGCTTCATCAAACGTGGTATAAAAAAAACGATTCGCACGGAGTTTCTCGATTATCTTTCGTAACCCGAAAAATCGGCGATTTATCTTTCTGACAAATTTATTCGTCGTCGTCGATAGAAAATTAAATATACTTCGCGGAATAAATGTACTATAAAAAGGCTGAACCTCGGTACCCGACCATCTACGTGTAATATCGATCCGCGATTTATTTCAGTCCGTTAGCGAAACTGTGATTGATGATAAATTTTTTTTCACCCTAAGGCGATGAGAAACGAACTCAGTCGCCTTGGTAGAAACTTTTTAGCGTTACATCGAGTCCTGACGAGGTCCGGAAAGGTCGCATAAAACCCTAAAATGGTTTCATTCTGACGCTAAAAATGTGTACTAAGGTGGTAACAAAATCTGCAATTCATTATTTTTCAAGTTCTTCATTATTTTGGGCTGAGCACACATTATTAACATCTTCACCTCACAATTGAGCTAAAGTGATGAGTCAGTTGAGTTGATTAGTTTTTTTCTTAAACGAAGTAAAAATGCATTATCATTATCATTATCATTAAAAATTAGATTCCAGTTTCTGTTATCGTCTGGGCCCGGAATGGACGGGGAAGGGGGTTTCACATCGAAGATAGTCGTGTTAGTATCGAATTTCCCGTAGAAACTCATAAAACATATATTATGCAATTAAATTGACAGATTCGACGAGTCCCCGTGGCCAGATTCACCTTAAGTAGTTAATGGCTCCACGCTATCGATTGTACTTCGTATACAGGGAAGGTGCATTCGTGTCAGCAGGTGCAGGATCATTTGGTAAGCGGCCCGAAGAGCCCATTACCGTGATGTATAGCGCGCGGAGTACTGGAAGTACTCCACGGGTATACATTATTATAGGATAGCGAGAGCCGTACTCTACGATACTTATGTGCAATCTCGTTTCTCCGTCGCGGTCAGTATTTAAGTATGTCCTCCGGTAACGCCACTCCGGAATATCGCTGACACTGCGCAAGCTCGGGCTATCCGCAACATCCTGCACACTATTAATGTCTCGTAAAGCATATATCTCCATAACGAACCGCCGCGTAAGAAAGTAACTGGAGGGATAATAACGTTCGGTGTCGCTCCGGGCCAGCGAATCGAACGATTGCGTGTTCCACCCTTATCCTACGTTGAAATTCTAACTCTGCACACATCTGATGTAGATTTTTTAAAAATTGAATAAAAAAGTTTGGACTAAGATTTTGGTGAAAGGAAATTATCATTCATTTTTACAGTGAATTTTTTTAAATCGATTTTTTCGATTTGAAAGAAAAAGCATTTGCTCCACGACTTTCTTTACAATCAAATTAATCTCTCGTGGAAGTCGCACTCGAGACATTAACGAATTTATCCCAATGCGGACTCGAGCAACGTTCAAGCAAAGGTTTTTTTTCGGACTACCGCGTAAACTTTTCGAGACCGATCGGAGCGGCGAATATTTTTGAAAGCTTCCGCTCACCCCGTCCCGAGATCAATAAATGAAAGAGTTCAAATAAGACCTAGGCATCTTTAGTATGAAACTTTTCAGTGACCGGCGGCGAGGAACGGACTGAGATTGAACCGCGAATTCGCGATGGACGTGAACTTGCCAAGAGTTCAATTTCCGGCTCTTTTAGCCTCTCCATCCTTCTTCCAACTTTACTACTGCCTCGGCGTTAGTCAACCACGTATATATACGTACCCACGGTGGATAGACAGCCCGTGCTAGACGGGCAAGGGGCGTGGGGAGCGCACGTGGCGATTGCAATTACCAATCGCCACTTTTAAATCGGAAACTGCAGTTAACGTTCGCCGAGTTACGGGAGACTTTTCCACTCTTCCGACGTTCGTTCGACTCTTCGAGACTTTAGACAGTGGATAATAGCGATGACCCGACTATGTCCCCGTAATTGCTCGAAGATGCGACGAGAATGCCGATTCGCGGAGTCTATATTGACCGATGGCTCGCTATCGGCCTCCTGGCGCACCATTCGCCGGTTCCAAGTTTTCTTCGATGTTTCAATACACATACTCTGACACGGAGCAAACTTTATGTAATTTTTATATCTTTACTCATTAGCGATCCAAAAAATTTCCTGGTTCGTGCAATTGCCTATCGAGGAATCGGAGCGATCGAGCCGTTCATCGGGACAAAAATTTACCACAATCGATCATTCCGGTCGCGCCTCAGATCACGTTTGAAAAACGCTCGGATACGAATACATTAAAGTGTAGGGCGAATTCCATTTTCAAGTGAAATAAAAAATAGTAATTTCGTTGAAAAAATTATTATCTACGTTTTTGTTCTTGTTTTTGTTTTTTTTTTACATTATCAGAGAAACATTACTAATTTTTAAACCAATTTAATTGCCCGATGAAAAGTATATTATAATTGATTGTTTTTTGTCTGAAACAAACTCTGTGGGGTCGAATATCGTTAACGCCAAAGTGCTCCGGGTCATCGGGTGACCCTTGAGGACAAACTTTTTCGCGCAAAACGTATTGTATTTCGGAGAATGTCCATTTCGACTGTGAAGGGAGAAAATGGGAAAATTCGACGGCAAACCAATACACAAAGTTTAGATACACAAAGCTGGTACGTTCGACCAGTGACGTCTGGAACCGATATTTTGATCTTACCCGTGAAATGGAGTAAAACGTTTATGCCAGGGGTGAGCTGTGTAACTCCAGTTCGAAACTTTGCGGAATATAATATCGAGCCAGCAGATGGGCTCTCCCGGAAACGTATTGCGTGCAGCCAACTATTATATTCAACTTGGTACCCCGAGTTTCTCCCCTGAGAGAAGCCTACGGCAATTCGTCAGATATTATACACGAGCTCGATAAACCAAACGAAAATTTGTATACATCTATCGCCGATTTGTCATACCGTTCGAAACCAATTTCCTTTTTTTTCATGCTGATATGACGCGAACAACAAATTTTTAGCCCGTATATAAGACTCGATATTTAATATTGAAGCTACGCAGGATCCATTTCTACAGTATGAAAGTCTTATTGCCTTTTCATTCGAGAGTTTTCTGCAACGCGCTCGAGAGTCTTCGCGTGCATAAACGCTTTGCCATACTTTCTGTATAGAAGTGCCATCAAAGCGCCTGTGATGGACTCTTGACACGAACCCACGCGTCGAATTTGGTCCATTGAGCGTATTCATGCCGGGTATGAAACGGTATAACAAAACGGGAGCAAAACGGTATAAGAGGATTGTAAAGGATCGAAAAAAAAAATGTTTTCAACTACTCGTTTGAGTATAAATAGTACTCGGAGTGAAACGACTGCTAAAAAGCGGGCTTTCGGCGAAGCGTGTGACGTTGGGCCACACGAGATGAAGGCGTACACTGCTAATTTTACACTCTTCGTCGAGTGGCCGCTCTTTCGTACGCGTGTCACACACTACTTTTCGTAACGAATAAACAAAAAAAGTCCCACAACGACTGACGGAACCATGAAAAAAATCACCGTGGTTTATTGACGAAAGGCTTGTACGGTGGTTATTTTGAAAACGCCCAGACCGCAAGCTCTCATAGGATCATTTAGGCCCGTGGCTTTCTCAGTTCTTTGGACGGTTAAGTGTTGACAATCAACAACCGTGGTATTTTTTTGGTGCTAACCGCATCGGCCTTGTACGGCAGTCGAAGCTGCCGGGGTTACTAAAAACGCGGCGCTTTTTCCCCACTTTGCAGACTTTTTGAAGATGTGCTAAAAACCGAATTCGTCTGCAGAAGCATGTAACTCGATTGTCTCGTTCGCAGGCGTATAGAAATCTCAACGGAATTCCGATATCCTGTCCGATAATGAATAACATGATAATCGAACTATCGGAGTTCGCCTTTCCCATTGGCTCAGTCGCGATCGATTCGATACATCGATCTTATTAGCGTGACGGGACAAATTACAGCTGCACCGCAGAGCTAATTCAACATCAGGTGTTGTAATTATCTCACGGGCGATAAAGATCCTGAGATAATTACAGGCCGACGATCGTGTGAATAAAAGTGAACCGCGGCGATTCGGAGTCGCGTTCCAGAGACAATTCAGCGAAGCTTGCATCCGGCGAATGCTAGCGAGTTAAGACACTTGGTGAATGAAATCTGTGGACAGTATGATCCAAAATGCTCACGCAGCGTTTTCGTGGGTGATTTATCGTACACAGTTTTACGACACGGCTGTTAACGCTCTCGGGTTTTTGTAAGTATTCTTGCCGGGCTCTCCAACCCGCGGGTGTACCGCCTCGGGTTTATTAATGCTTGCCTCGGGGGCCGCTACCGTAAACTATGAAACGTTTAATATCCACAAATTAGTCCCAGGCATGGACATAAATTCACTCAAAATGTATGTTTCTGATATGAATTACTTGGAAGGCGGAGAAACACAAAAAGTTCGTGTTATCCGGTTCACTGCATTTCATTACTGTCATTCATAAATTTATACAATTGATCAATCATTTGAATTGTAAATATTGTAAGTGTTCTTGATGGACTACCGCTCGAGTTTATTAATTGCCTCGGGGGCCGCTACCGTAAAGTATGAAAACGTTTAATATCCACAGATTAGTCCCAAGCACGGAGATAAATTTACTCCAAATGTACCTTTCTGATATGAATTACTTGGTAGGCAAAAAAAACAATAAGTTCGTGTTATTCGTCGCATTCCATTTCATCGTTTTCATTCATTCATTTATACAATCGATCAATCATCCACTATACCGCCGAATGGACATTCATTTATTACATCAAATTTATTAGTTTTTCAATGTAAATTTAATTAATAGTCGTCTGTACTTTGTCACGGATACCTTTGACGCTTTATAAGCAAGGAGCAATAAATCCGAAGTCGCGCGAAATAAATTGTTTGAATTGATTGAAAAAAAGGGGTCGACATTTTTTTCTCACGTTTCTCGATAAAGCGAATGAAATAAAAAATATTGCCCTGGTTTACGAAACACAAAAAGTTCGTTTTATCCGTCCCATTGCTTTCATTCATACATTCATACAATCTATCGATAATTCGCTATTCTGCCATAAGCGAGCATTATTTGATTACATCAAATTTATTCGGTTTTTTCCATATAAACGTATTTTATCCTTTGATGCTTTGTAAGCAAGGAGAAATAAATACGAGCTCGCGCGAAAGAAATTATTTGAACTGATTGAAAAAAAAAAAAAAAAAAACGGATCGACATTTTGCTCACGTTCCTCGATAAAGCGGATGAAATAAAAAAAAAATGCACTATTTTCACACCGGTTAGGCCCCGCTCTCTCTCTCACTCTCTCTCTCGGTGACTTTTATTCAATCCTGTTTTTCTTCGCGGGGGCAAGGGAGGGGAAAGGGTGTAACGCGGATGATAGCTTGTGTGCCGATTCGAGAGGAAAGGGGGTGCCAGCTACGGAGGGAAGTACTTTCCGACTTACGTGCCACACATCGCCAAACGAGATTGTATTCTACATGTAGTACGTGATGCGCTTGCTTACTCGTCGGTTTTCGACAGGAGGAGCGCGGTACGTCGAGCCTTGGCATGGAATATCGAAGGCCCGGAAGATGGTATGGGAATGCCTTTTTCCGGAGCGAAATACCTTACTCCCGGCTTGAGAATCGACGCTTGACGTAGCAAATATTTTTCCAAACTTTCCGATCGCACCGCTGATCTATACACACACATCGGGTAAACCTTCGACCGTTCAGCCGAGGGTATATTTTATATCGAGCTCTCATCTATTGAATTTCCGTCGGCGCACTGTTAGTCCATACGATACTTTGAAAACTGTATGACTTTTCTCGAATAACATCATTAAAATTTTTGCGTTTTTTTTCGCAGATTCACCCTGATAAAAGAGCATCTCGTTGAATTCAATCAATTGGCAATGGCCAACGCCGAAGGATCGGACAACATGCTGAACAGAGTCATGCCCAAAGACAACATCGGACTTGCGGCACTTCTCAGGACCACCGAGGCTGCGTGGGATAACGGTGAGTAAAATACTTTTTTTTATTTGCATTTTCTGCCGTCTTCAGGCTTACCTATACAGCCTATACAGGGTCGGCCCGGATCAATAGCCAATCGGCGGCCGCATTCGATGTGTCCCTCTGCACAGTAAAAAAGATTTATACATTTAACAACTTTTTTTCTCCACAAACTGCCTCAATTATTTTGTTGCTAATTTTACTAAAGAATATTCGTAAAATGAACAAACATTTTTGTAAAATGGGCAAGATTTTTTGTAAAATTAACACGAAAAGAATTGTGGACATTTGTGGACAAGAAACGAGGGTACCTATTTTACTGCTTGTCGTCGCCCGATTGTTATCAAAATGATAAACGAACGGTTTTTTTATACGGAAATATGTAATGTAATTCTTTCTACAATGGGAAGTTTTTTTTATTAATTCCTTTTTTATTCAGTACAATCTTCATGAAGATTGAAGACCGGTTGGAGATTTTACGGGTTTTCAATTTTTTTTGGCGCAATGCCTACGGATTATATTTTTATTCGCTGCACGAAACGATACACAAGATTGGACAATCAAAACATCCAGATCAATTTTATCTCAGGACCGTCGTTAGTTTTTCCTCCCGTCTTCGTGTTTCCTGCCTCCAGTCTTGCATCAGGTAGCACTATCCGTTTGAAGTCGATTTA
Organism: Stenichneumon culpator; assembly: GCA_964017025.1. Lineage (NCBI taxonomy): Eukaryota > Metazoa > Arthropoda > Insecta > Hymenoptera > Ichneumonidae > Stenichneumon > Stenichneumon culpator. Next base: position 1,103,748 of record OZ024769.1, on the reverse strand, counting down.
TGTACTACTCGCACATCCCGAGTCTCGGCGTCTCCCACTTCTCTTCCCATCGTTGGTGTTCCTTGATTCCAACTGAAGCCAGAATCCACCGTCGGGTAGCATGGCGAAGCTGCTCTTGCTTATTTTAATCGGCAAAATCGTCTTCGGACTCGGTTTTACATAGCACTTTGACAGAAGATGAAAAATCGCGACTTTCGTCTCGAGCAGGGCGAATCTGTTGCCGATACATATTCTCGGCCCTTGGCCGAACGGAAGATAACTGAAGGGCTCGATGTCATTCTTTCTGCTGCCAATGAATCTCTCGGGATCGAATTTATTCGGTTCTTTGTGATACTTAGAATCTCTGTGTATGGAGTACATGGGACACCACACGATCTCCCCAGGTTCGATGATTACCGATTTTCCTCCGGGCAATGCCGGCGGCAGTTCGAATCGTTTGACGCACTGTCTGTCCAAAAAAGGAATCACCGGATACAGTCTCAGTGTCTCGTTTATAACAGCGTCAAGATATTCCATTCCATTAACAGCCTCGTAAGTCGGTTCTCCGTTCGTCACCTCGATAACAGCGTCAATTTCGTCTATGAGCCGTTTTTGAACGTCCTCGTTGACCGCTATCTCCATCGCAGCGAAAGACATTGCCGTCGATGATGTGTCGAAGCCACCGAAGAAGAATATGAATGCCTGAGCTGTCATGTCGAGAATCGTAAGTTCAGGTGAACCGACAGATTTTTTACCGCGCGTCTCCATCATCAGTTGTATCATATCCGGTCTCGTGATACCATCGCGATCTCTCGTCTCTATGGTCTCCCTCACTACACCCTCGAAGAACTTTTCGGTATCCGCGTCGAACATCTTTAGTTTAAGCAATTTAGATACTCGAGGAAAAGACGTCAAGAGAACAAATTTGAAAGCCTTGAAACCGTCGAATTTTGTAGCTTTTTTACCGAGGACGTAAAACTCATTTTCAGGATTTCTCATGGAATCGACGGCGATGCCGAAGGCGCAGGTCGCTATGACGTCGTTGGTGTATCTCGCGAAGGCATCCTTCATGTTCAATACGTTGGGCTCATCGATAGAATTTTCGGCCAGATAATTGGCGAAATTTTCGCCACATTTCGACATCAGGTTGAACATTGATTTCATTTTGCTTCCGGTAAACGCTGGACTTAGGAGATTACGCATTTCCTTCCATTTTTCTCCTCTGAGGAAAAACAAGTTGCCGGAGAACATCGGATCTATATCAGCGTCAAGGAAACTACGGTGATCGACGAAATGATCGAAATTTTTCACCAGTATGCTCTTTATCAATTCCAGTGATTTAATCATCACCACCGGATTTCCGAAACCGAAGTGACCCACGTATTCCGCTTGTTCGTCCAGGTCGTAAGATTCCCCTATGACATCCGTCAATGAGCTCCGTTTCAATAACAATCGGGCCGTGTTAACGAAAATTCTCAATGGTTTCGTATGTGCGATACCGAATTTTTCAAATTTTCCCAATTTTCGGACGTAGAAATAGTGAAGGATAAGAGCTCCCGTTAGAAACGTCAGGATAAGCATTAACAAATCCATGATCCACAATCCTTATGGTTGGGACACGTTAGGAGAAATTATCGATAACGTGATATTGACCTCGAGTCGGATAATCGAAGCCACTGGTGATACCCGCACGAGCTGCGTTGAGAGACTAAACAATGTTGCAGATGTATCGTGGCTAAGATTATTACTAAACGAGCCATCGCCGTATGTCGCCTGCTTTGAACGCAAACACTGACTCATCATCAAGAGCTCGCAGCTACGCCGACGTGATGTTTCAATTATCACGGCAACCTTCAACTGCGGTGATATAGTCCATATGGATATAGACACGCTGGTACAGATCTTCCAATCACCGTCACTTTAGCTTTAATTGTGAGTAAATGGCGCCTATGGCCGGTGCCAATGGATTTTTCCGTGCTTTCTCTGTGATCTTCGATCCAAAGAACCAAAGGAAAAGAGCAGCGCCCCGGTGCGATGATGTCTGAGGGGTTCGATCCACAATTAGCGCTTAGTCCGAACAGACGTCGTTTCGCTTTTCACGAGACTAAGTGTGCCGGTTTCGTTCTAATTCACACCGATCGCATCGCCCTATGTGTTTACACGTCTTTGCTACGACGTGTATTCGGTACAGTCGTCGATGCGTCACTCGCTACGTACATATCTACCTATATTCTCTGAGTCCAACGGTTGTGTCGCCCGTACAGTCAGTGCGTGAGAGTGCAAGTGTGATGGACTCGTCGCGGTTTTTTTTTTTTTTTTTGGCTGGACTCTATAGAACTGTTATCATTCTGACTTGAGTGTGTGTCTCAGTCGTTCGCGTGTCGCTTTGCTGCCCTCGTCGCCTTCCCGTCGGTCGCCTCCCACACCGCCGTAGCGTCATACTCAGCTGTTAACGCACACGCTCTGCTGTGCCTCTAACTTCATTACTTATTACTTACACTTATTTAAATTAAATAAAAATTTATTTGCGGAGAGCCCGTCAAATAAATTATTTTTCTGAGTACATGCTTTTCCTCTCCACTCCTCGGCTTCGTGAAAATCCACGCTAGGCGAGGCATCAATACGCTCAGATCGAACGCGTAGTCAGGAAGCTGCATTTCGCCGGATACGGGATGAACTGGACGTGCGCACTGATGCGCACATGCGGCCGTGAGACCGGGTTACGCACTGTTAACCGCAATGCCCCCGCCCCCGATCATCGCTAATTGCCGTTCATCTGGACCTACTCCGGCTCCGTGGCACAGTTCAGATTTAACATTTTTCAATGTTCTATTCTGCATTCGAAATTAATTTACTTTATTTTTTTATTTTTTTTATTTTTTTTATTTTTTTTATTTTTTTTATTTTTTATTTTTTTATTTTTTGCCCGGCTCCGTGGCACAATTGGGAGTTTTTAAAGAAATGTAATTTCCTGTGCTGCGTTCGAGATGGATTTTTTTATATCAAAAGATCTATCTCGCGAAACTCACAAGAAACAGTGAGTGCCAACAATGACCCTACCGTTTAATAACAAAACTTTTTCCAATAAAGAGAGAATTATTAAACGACGACTATGTCGTCAATCCGTTAGTTTTCGTGCTCTATTCGGCGCAAAATTTTCTACAAGTGAGACAATAAAAGTTCTGTAGGTAGGGAGTTAAAGAGAAAAAAATAAAGTGATAAAATAAGAAGCGCTCTAAGTAGACGAGAAAAGTAAGAGAGGAAGATTAAGAGAGCCGAGGGGACTGAAGAGCGATAAGAAGAAAAAGGAGTTAAGATAGCGTGGTAGGAGCGTGGTACTCGATAAATTTTCACCGGATTCCGTGACCCACATAGCTGTGACTTCGCTCCGATCGGGTAAAACAATTTACCTCGTCGAAGAACCGTTTAAAAATCTTGATCGATCGCACCCCCGGCTGACTTATATACCGGGCTTACGTGCCGCTATCATTGGTACGTTTTATGTACTTGCACGATCCCGTGGCGCGGTATTTCTGCGCGGCATAGGCAGCGCGAGATCGCATACATCCTTTTGGTGTACCTGCGGTAAAGGGGTAAACTCGCACTTTGTGAAAAAAAAGTCGTATGAAATGTAATGTATCGGACTGGAAGTTTTTATGTAAAAACGGGTATATTAAATTTCATGTACAATTGTGGTAAACAATTAATGTTCAGTGTATTAAAACATTGGGAATACTTAATTTTTATGAAAAAGTATATTCATTTTTCATCACAAATGTACATTAACTTCCCGGTTACTCTGCACTCGGATATCTCCAGTGAAGAAACGAACCATAAACCTATGGTCGTATTCCTATTCATCTCCTAGAGCCACAAAGATCACGAATAACAACACCAAGGAAATAAACCCCAATATTTATATGTTGCGATAAAATCTCGTAATTCGCAAACGTTTCACTACACTGGGCGACGAAATATCACAAATTACTTCAATGCTAAGCATAATCGGCATTTTATCGTGGAAGTGAGACTGCCCGGGTGTGTAAAATCACCTCAAGTCTGCCGAGGGTTAAATGTACCGGAATGGCAGAAAGAAGAAGAAGAGGAAGAAGCAGATCACCTCGAGTAGTTTTTTCCTTGCCTTTTTTATTCTTCGTATCATCAGCAAAAGAACAAGAGCCAGAGACAAGTGGGGCAATAATTTCGCACCATTGCGGGATAGTTAACGAGTCTCGGGAAACGCATTTCAGTAATTTGAGCCAATTAACGGACGATCGTGGGTAATTTATGAGGATGCTTGCAGGACCGTTTAATCGGCACGCAACACTTCAGAGGGAAAAAATCGTCTGCATGCTATCCTGGCGTGCACAGCAAAGTTGCCCACTCGTAATAAATCTGTACGCACGGCCTCGGTTACTATACGAGAGCTGATCGTTCGGTGCTCGGCGGTCAATCAGCCGCGATTGATAAACGTATTGAAACACGAGGGTAACATTATACGATTGACGTCATACAATCGACAGGTAGATTCGACTCAACTATCGGCAACCTCGAGATTCTTCGACTCCACGAGGTAACACATTTTGCGTCATCTCGCAATAATTGCGAGCACGTGGACCTATATCAATGGCTTATCGTTCATTAGGATTGTTCGGTCTCAAATAGTGCGACGAAGCCAGTGAAATCATGTATTTATTTCATTTTTTTATTTTTTAGATAAGTTGAAAAATCAAGATGAAGCAAAAACCGACAAACTTTTGTATCGATCTAAAAATTGGAAACAAGAACGAATATGCATTCGTTCTTGTTTCGAATTGTGTTTGCTTATTTTCTCATTCTTTACAGAATGAGGAAATAAAAACATCAGTACCAGTATCAATTTTTGAGATTGGTAGAAAAATCTCCGATTCGATCGGGTGAAGCCCCGTCGGGTATTCTCTATTTTATGCTCTTTGCAGATTAACAACTTTTCGGTCCAAAGATTTTTTTGTTTTTTTTTTTTTGCAAAATTTTAATTTTCCTTTTCTTTACTTGACAACTCGCTGAAGCCTCGTTAAGTGAGCCGGGTGTAATTAAAATCTCGAAAGCTCAGTGAAATCAGTCACGAGCATAGCCCCATCTGTGTCGATCGCAGTTAGTCGGATGAGAATCCCGCTGAGTGCAAAGGCTCGGCGATGCCAGGTATTCGAGAGCGGCAGTTGACCGCGAGCTTAATTAATTACTCGCACTAGTGAAGTTCCATCCTCATAGTTTCTCGTCGCATATCAAAGTGCACGCATACTACAGGCAAGAACTCTAGTATATATAGATATAGGTACAAGTGCATTGCTAGAAGGGGAGGGGGAGATCATAGAGTGGAAAGAGAGGATAGAAGATGAGCGAATGAGATGAAGTGCCCTAGCCTCGGCAAGCCAGAGCTGACCACTGCGACCGGGTATATGCAAGTGGCTTTATAATTTGCAAGCAGCACAGAGGATACCGAACGGCCCTCGCGTTCACCTGCCAATCCTATCTCGAGCAGAAATCTCGAGCGTCGTCCAGCCGTTAGCTCCATGACTCCAATATATTTATCCTCTCTTTTTTCGTTTTATTTTTTTTTTATTCACGAGCCTCGTTTTTTCGAACATGAAAGAGCCTCGCTCGCGTAGGTGACCACTCGTGCGGATAGTCCAGAGGTCAGATCAGCGAGTCGCACGATCCCTGCGTGTGATTATGAAATCCCGGAACCTTTGGCAAGGGCTAGCAGGCACTTCGACAAATGAATCACAATTTATCTCAAAAACCGAAGTAGTTTTTTACGCTTTTTTTTATCCCGTCAACTCCCATGTAGATGCGTGCAATCTTCTATTTACACAATTTTTAAAAAATTATTTTGTTCCAAATTCACTTTTAACGATGGTAACGTAAATTTTTTTTATGTCAACATCTTTTATTTTTACGATGATTGCAAGCCCGAAAGACAACTTTAGATCCGTGCTTCGTAAGACTAATGCAGCAGACTTATGAGTATCTAACTATCGGTCACGTAAAAAAAAGCTCCCGACGTCTATCGATGCAGTGGTGATGCAAAGGTTGCAAAACGTTTCGCTCCAGGAAGTAAGCATAGCGGTCGAGAGAATTCGAAGAAGCATCCAGGCATCGTTCGTAGCTCCCCGGCTCTTCTGCCGTGGGGAAAAAAGAAAATCCGATCGGAGCTCGCGCATCCGATCGTCCCGAGCGAATCGACCCTGTATTAAGCGTTTCACGGTCGACAGCCCGATATTATTAGCTCTGACACTTTGACTGCTATAGAATTTATGATTGGCTTGCCGTTGCACGGTACCAAGTTGGCGTTCTACAGCCGCATCGCAAAGAGCACGGAGCTCGAGAAGAGAGCAGAGAAGATTTGCTGTGGACGTTGCCAGAAAGAATTCTCCTGATCCGGCCCTCCGGCTAACCGTAGCGTTCTCCATCGACGATAGAATTCCAAAAAGTCGAATTCTTTATGTGCGTTTATGTAGTATATGTACATAGAGAGTTGAGTCTATAGGCAGAGAGGTAAAGAGAGCTCGACCGGACCGTCCCAACGATAAAAGCTTTCTTGTAAGCCCACTCTTGTGATATTGATTCCTCGCGTAATTTACGAGCCCTGGGCGACTTTCCGAGACCTTAACGTACGGTGTATACCTGTATATGGGGGCACACGAGATCTATACGACTCGATATCGTCCGTGTAGCGAATCGTTGTGTGCACTCACTGTACACATCGGTACTGACTGTACGCAACACAGCCCACGCTATTCTAATCTGTACGGGTGATTTATTTCCGTAATGGGAACACCCATATCGCTGCTCGGCTATTCTCAATTAATGACCTACTCTAGTCGTGTAGTACGCGTTATTGAAACGTCCAGGGCCGAGAGCGCAACACGCCGGACACTGCGAGTGGTTCCCTTCACTGCCGGGCAACCGGTTCGATCTAGCCTAGGGCCCATCAGCGAAACAGGGCTCGTTGTCGATCGGGACCGGGAAAATTGTAACTGCAAAACGAGATTTACATGTTTATGGATGTATCGCGTGTACAGTCACGGCAAAGAAATGAGAACCGATGAGAATTTTGGATACTCGTCAATGGGACAAATATATACATTTTTTTAAATATCAACTATATGGACAATGCTAAGAACATTGATCCTTCGTAATAATAATGCCGAAAAGTTGTCGGCAGGATTGGTGAAACAAACAATTCCAACTGCGTCCGTTTTGTGGCGCTTGTCTATCAGGCTATGGCTAGTGTACGTATGGACGTTACCACTCTGTGCCAGTGGATGAATAAACAATAAAAACCTCTAACATATTCTGTAATGAACCAGATGAGTTTCCTCTTGAAGCCCGCCGGTGCAGTCTAGTTGAAACTTCAAAACAACACTCGCGGTTGAAACTCGGCAAGTTACCGAGTTTCCATCACGAGTGAGATCGGAGCGAAACGGGTCCTAAGCTAGCGACGCAATTCCAGTAAACTCGCGACAGGAGTTCTATCGGTGTACGGTATTGGTTGTGGAACTAGAGGGTCGGAAGTTTACTCAAATTCCGTCACTGGTACAGATTCACTTCAGTTCGTCACCGGTCGAAACTTGATAACGGAACTTTGCCACACCGAAGGATATTTCAGGTAGTATCAGCGTAACGGATAAGATTCCGACATTACCGACGAACGGCGCGGCGTCCCGAATTACCAAAGTGTCTCCATCTCATCGGCAACGACTCCGCACAGCACCGAGCGATGCTAGCCGAACCCGAGCGGCATTTTTCCAGCTGACGTGTGTCGGCGGACTCATTTCCGTGTTCCCCATCGCTGACAGCATTGAACGTCGATCCGACGAAAAAAAATTCTGAATTGTAGTGAACAACAAACAATAACAACAACATCAACAAAATCGTTAATACATTCGTTCGATCATGGCGGGCTACACGGGCCAAGAAAATTATTGGTCGCAACCGCCGCAGGGACAGTACAACTTCGAGACTCCTGGCTTCGGTCAACCTAACCAACAGTTCGAGTTTCAATCTTACACCGAGGAGCAAGTCGGGGATTATTCGCCTTACGCTCAAAAGAGTTATCTCGATCCAACGCAAAATGCATACACCGGCGATATGATGTACGCCTCCGATGATTTCGGCAAAGGTCCGTATCTCAAAAACTGTCGATGACTGACGAACTCGAAATGTTCTGGTCGCTGTCTCGCTCCGCCGCTTCGAGAGGGTCGTGTAACGCGAAAGATAAATGACGATTTTTCATTTTTAAGCTCACATTTGTTTGCAAGAATTATTTAAAGCTCGGAGGGCCATTTTTCTTAATCATGTGTCGACGGGAGAAATGGTAATGGAACTTAATTGTACGAACGGAAGTGAAGATTGATGGGAAAATAATTGTCATAATTTTTTGTCCATAAAGCAATGCTTTTTGTTGAGGCTCTGTTATCACTGACACAGATGTATTGTCAATCAGAGCTGGGCAAAAGCTCCGAGTACACGCTATGCGTACAGTAGAGCGGTAGAGAGCGAGTGATTTTCTTTGCTACTAAGTATGTCATGCATACCTGGCAGTTCACGGACTTGAGTACTCGAATACGCATAGTCGGTAATTAGAGTTTTTGCACAGCTTTGGTGTCAATATAATCAGTTTAAAAAAAATTGATTCAATCAAACCATTGATTGTAAAAAACAGCTGATTCATGTAATGACATAATGGTGTAAATTACAAGTAGAGTACAATTGCACATTACGATGGATTGAAGTATTTGACACAGACCTACTTGCAAACAAAAAAGTGGAAAACAATTAATCAAAATAATAATAATTCTGTAACACAATCCATAGAAGAACATATTTTTCCATTTTTTTTTACTTGTCGTAGAGTATTTTCTTTAATGAACCGTGTTACAGAACTATCGTTTCATCGATCAAATCCCTTCACCTCCTTCCCTCATGAACAACGTAAGCAGGCAAGCGAGACAGCAGACTCGGGGCATCGCGACAAGAGCCACGCCGATCGTTACAAATCGAAATAACAAAAAAATTCTTGTAGCTCCACCAGGCTTCGGCGAGGAAGAGGACGAGCCGCCACTTCTGGAAGAGTTGGGCATAGATCCGGATAGGATACTGCAGAAGACTCTAGCAGTGATGAATCCCTTTCATCGGCGTGGTCAAACCGACGACGCGAATTATCTCACCCAAGACTCGGATCTGGCAGGCCCGGTGACGTTTTGTCTGGCTCTGGCGGGATTTCTCCTTCTCGCCGGATCGAAAGCTCACTTCGGTTACGTTTACGGGCTGGCCGTTACGTCGTGCATACTCATGTACATGCTGCAGTCGCTGATGAGCAGCACCGGAAACATAACGCTTTCGTCGGTCGCCTCAGTTCTCGGCTACTGCCTGTTGCCCGTCGTTGCACTCGCGGGCCTCAGCATATTCACGACTCTTCGGGGACCGGTCGGCATGATGCTCGCAGCTTTCGCAGTCGCCTGGGCCACTCTCTCGGCCTCGCGACTCTTCTGCGCAATGTCCGGCGAGGAGAAACAACGCCTTCTCATCGCGTATCCTTGCGTGCTTCTCTACGGAGTTTTCACGTTGATCGTAATATTCTAAATTCGAATCCTGTTGCGCCATATCGGAGATGACGAAGGATACGAAAGAATATCGGGTTTATCTCTTGTATCGATTGTCAAATTACAATGAAGCTTATATATTTTTCAATGTTTTTGCGGTCAACGTATAAGCGCTGCTGATACGTCGTTTGCCTCTAAGTTATTTGTAACGATTTGTAAATAAATACTATAAAGATCGAAACTGTTATTTTATCTTTTACCCCGTATAAGAACGCTCGGATGAGAGACTGTAAACGTTACAACGACAACTAAAATATCCGAAATATTCGAGCAAACGTTGTTCATTCCTAGAATTACGGTTTTATAGGCCTTTACAACGATCGATAGTTATTTACTTGAGATGATAAGCGAGGAAATTGAAGCTCTTGAAGATCAATTAAAGATGATGAAATAATATTATTTCTCACTTTGGTAATTAATTTTGCATTTACTTTACAGGACTTCCATCTGATCCCGCTCAAGTTCAACAGCCCATTCTAGTTTGCACCGCGCACATCCATTGGGATCCCGAGTTCTGCGATGTCAAGCTCATTCAGACGATGATGCTAAGCAACGAATTGCGTTCCATACTGGACCAAGCTGGCCAGTCGTTCAGACCTGGTCACAAGCCCGACTCTTCCAATGTTCAATTATTGCTATGCGGTGACTTCAATTCGTTACCTGATTCTGGTAATTTTTCTTTGTGTAACGCATTTTATATATATATTTTTTTTGTAACTTGCCTCACCGATTGGATACAACTGTAAACGATTTTTTTTTTCACATTCGCAGGAGTCATTGAATTTTTGACATCGGGACGTGTAGCGAACGATCATCGCGACTTCAAAGAATTAGTGTACAAAGCATGCTTACAAAAAATATCCGGCTGCGAAAAACCGAACGAGTTTACACACTCGTTCAAACTTGCTTCTGCGTACAGTGAGGATATTATGCCCTATACCAACTATACGTGAGTTTCCAAAGATAAATTATTAAAATAAATATCTTCCTATGTTCGATGAAATCTCATTAAGCATAGTTTACCCGCATGTTTTTTTTAAATGTTTTTGCAGATTCGACTTCAAAGGGATAATAGATTACATTTTTTACTCGAAGCAAAGTATGGTACCGTTGGGTCTGCTGGGACCGCTAAGTGCAGACTGGTTTAGAGAACACAAAGTAGTCGGCTGTCCGCATCCTCATATACCTTCCGGTGAGTGTTGGACGTTCGATCTTTACTTTATAAAATTATTTCTTAAATTAAGCCACACACTCGCACAACTACAAGTAAATAATAATTAACCCTGCACCGTTCATTGGGGAGAAATATGTTCCTTATGATCTTCAAAGTCCCTGCATATAAAACTCTAATAATCGAATCGATGATTTTTTTTTCTTTTTTAAAGTAATTAAAGTAAAAAGTTGAAAATGTATGTTTTCCCAATAAAGATGAAAAGCGTTTTTATCGAACGATGTAATAATTCATAATAATTTCGTATTTCAGACCACTTTCCCCTGTTAGTCGAACTGGAAATGACACCGACAGTAGGGAATACTAACGGTTTGATCTCACGCAGGTAGCAGCCGCCACGTTCTAGGCCCAAGTAAAAAAATGAGGGAACGATAAATATAATAACGATAATGAAAGCCCATCACTCCTTCTCTTACATTCTGGCTCTAGCAATACCACTCGTGAAACAAACAAACAAACAAAAAATCGGCTATTATATTCTACTGTAATAGCGAATGTTTGAATACTCCACATTGCCGCACATACAAAACAAACGAAACAAACAAACAAAAAAAACTGACAGATATAATTAATAATGATGATGAAATAATTATAATGACCAGGTGACGGGAGTCGTGTTGTAATGCGTTTAGCCCATGTGTAGTGTATTGCATTTTTAAGTAACTCTCTCTCTCTCTCTCTCTTTCTCCTCCCCCCCCCCTCTCATGCCTATCTATATCTTAACGTCTATCATCATCGTAATATGTAGATACCTATTTTCCTACAAAAAAACGAAGATTAAAAAAAAAACTTAAAGAAAAAAAACAAAAGAAAATATTCCGATCAAGCCTCTGTGATATTGAGATTAACCATTGGAGCAATTTCACATATTTATTAAAGAAAAAAAAAGAAGAAAAAAATGAGAATAGAAATTAGTGTCTACTAGGAGAGACTAAGTCCCGACACACCCTTCCGAAAGTCCCTTCTTCCTAAATGTCATTACAACATTCTCCAAGCCAACTTTTTGATAAGAATGCTGCCATCCAATGAGAAGAACAAAAATAAAAAAAAAAGATGAAAACAAAGAAAATTGTATTTTTAAACGAAAACAAAAACCAACAAAAATATGAAAAACCATACACGCTATACTGGGCTGTGCGACGTGATTGGAGTTGACTTAAAAAAACAATTTCAATGCAAGTACAAAACTGTTCTTATTGGCCACGTATATTGATAATATTATAATGTTAAATAAGATTGTAGATGATATTGTAGCGAGTGTATTTGTAAGTACGGTATGATGTAATGATCTTCGCGTATCATCTAGTATTTCGTAAATGATTCAGTTGACATTCAATAATGAACGTTTACTCGGTTCACCATTTCATTTATTAATATATATACTGTATGAAACCTATACTACTTGATTATTCAGTTGATGTACGCAGAGTATTTCCAAGTCGCATTTAAAAAATCGTAACGTCATATTCGCGGTATGAAACTGAACAAAAATGTTCTCTTCATTTTTTTTCGACAATTCAAAATTTTGCCAATGATAGAGTTCGATCGACGGATGTGCATGTCAGAGCTCTGCCAATGGCTGATTTTTTTTTCCTCGTTACTCAAAAACCATGTACTTGACGAAAAAAAACCCTTAAAGAAAACGTATGTCCAGTTTTGAATAATCAATATGATTCTACATTTTTTTGTGCTCGAATTTTGTACATTGACAATTTTATACGCACTTTATTGCGATTATCAAAAAAATATACTTTACAAGTCGCAAATTAAAAATTGAGCTAATTATTTAAATAATAGCTGGTTTCCGTTGACTCGTTAATTGAAAGTGCTCAATGATTTATTAAAGAAAAATCGTATACGGTATTTGTTGCAACAAACTCCACGCTTGTTATTCCCAGCTCTGGGAATCTTTCGAGATTAACGATCAATTTTTTACTCAAAATTTTCATGCGCATCCGAAGTCTTGACTCGCAGAATAATGTATTAATTGCTTGGAAACAATTAAACATGAGAGTCAAGTATAATTAATAAATACTGAAATTTCTGGTTCATTATCTTTTGATTTTTTTTTCTTCCAATGTACCGCATTGTCATCGACCAATTGCGGCAGTGCGAAGACAAAGAATGTACATATTCTCAAACGTTTGCTTGGGACTACATATTTTTTAGATTGTGCAAATTTGGAAATTTATCGAAATTATGAAAGAAAAAAAATTATTAAGGCGAATATTTTTCATTAATGCGTGTAAAAGTTACAAAAACAACTGAATAAAACAAGTGGTGAAACACGATAATTTTGCCGACACACGCAGTGTAGTAAATGTTGTATAAAGTAGGTAAATACAGAATAGTTTTTAATTAATGAAAGCATCGGTGGCATTCTGTATTTTGTATATTGGTTCGTCGAGCGTGATCATTAATATTTTTTGTTTCGCATGTGGCAATTTAGTGACAAACTCGAACAAGATGTATTGCGACGAATATAGCTTGTTTATCGATCTCGGGCCTAATTTGACAAGATTCACGTCATGTATCGTCCAAGCTTAACGATTAAATGATAATAATAGATTTGCAGGAGAAAAATATACGTGTCCCATAAATTACTAAAGTTAATACCCCTCAACATTCAAACTGTAAAACATCATCAGAATCTCCGTTAAATTCACTCTCGGTAGTTGAATTCTGAAACTGTATGACCATAGGTCGACGTTGGTTGTAGATTAGTCCGTTTTAGGCAGCAGAGATGGGCAAAAAGATTTTTTGTTCGATAAAATATCCGAAAAAAGTGCGATTGATATTTCAACCGATCAGCGAATCTTCGATCACATCGGTTTACATTGCCACGCGACGTGGTAAGATAAAATTTTGATTGACAACTTACAAAAAAAATATAAAGATAACAAAAAATATTTTATACACGTCTCTGTTAATTGAGTACGAATCAATTTGAATCATTCTAGATTTGCATTCAATATCAAAGTTACGTTTTTACATGGTAAAAAAACGCTGCATTTCGTTCGTCAATATATTGCTACTAGTTTGTAAAGAAACAAAAAAAAATAGTTTTTCAACCATAGTTTCGATAGCCCGAGCCAGTCTGATCCGAAATGCACGATTCAATATTTATAGACACGATGTATCCGACGCTATAACACGCTTCTATTCTTAATAATCGAATAACGATCTACTCGCGAATGGCTCTCGTTAAATAAAAGAAAAATACAAAATAAAATCCAGACAGCAAGTTTAAGTCATTTAGCTCGTACGGCAATTCAAAAAATAATAATTTCATATATAATTCCGAATTAATAATCGAGGCACGTAGTTGACATCAAATTATACATAGATTTTTCCTAGATTTTTTTTTCTCTTATCGTCGTGTTTCGATGAGACTGCAAGCAATCGAGATATCATTAAGCTTCTCTATAAATAGCCGAGACAACCATCTATAAATCAATGAATTTCGAAACAAATTAAAAAAAAGAGAACAAAATAATTCTTCGTTCTTCGGGACACACACGTCATCCTGTGACAAGTTTATAACGCGCAAGTAATTGTAAAAGTACTAATCTAACACTTGTTGAAAAAGAAAAAATCAAGTCGTTGACCTGGTGGTTTTTGAGAAAGACAAAAAAAACATACCGATATGCACATGTACATTAATAATGATATATGTGGTGTGGTGCTAAGACGAGACAAAAACAAAAGTCGCGACAAGCTCGCGACGATAAATAAAAAAAAATTACGATTTATCAATTTGCGCTTAGCACAGCACATCTTGGCCTGTAGTTGTATCATAAAAAAACGATATTCGATAAACATAAAAAGAAGACAAAAAAAATAATAACATAAAAATAATGGTATGCATTTGTGAGAAATGAATGTTTATGGGGATTTATTCCTAAGCGTGTAATTCGCATAGGTTTAAGTCTCGGGTTCTATCCATTCAAACGGGTCTCGCTCTAGCTTCCGAAAGGATTTTCTTTTACCTCAATTACACTTGAAAAAACAAAGAAAACCAAGACTTTAATTATAATCCTTCTCCGAATCGAACTGAAGTTTAATTTTTAAACAACGGCGGATACGATCGTTTTCCTATTGCTATGTGATTCCTTGGCTACAACAACGCCTAAACTGGCACCGTGTATTGTCATTTCGCACTCTACTTATATACCGCTGGGGGAAGTTTATCAACTCGAATTCATAAATGATGTAGAAGAACAAATGTTTAGGATTAAAAAATACCCAGCATTATCATATCAGTAAAATTACAATACAAGTTGCACGCCATTCATAATTTTTCTGTACAGGAACGATTACTTTTTTCCTCTCGATTGCCCTATGTAAGCATATAAGTTTTTACCGCATTTTCCGCATCGAGCTGGAAGTTACGCATTTAGTCTGCGGTAACTCGACGTTTATCTCTTAATAATTACTATAATACGTATACTTATCGAAAGAAATGTGACTTTATTGTTAGTTTAATATTTTTTTATGACGCTATATTTATCAATATGTTTGTAGACTATAGAGAAATTGACTTTCCCCAATTATACATTATACACGCATACACACACATCTATATATGTAATTCCAATTTTATTTTGGAGCAGTATCCAATACTCGCAAAATTTCAAGTGTAAAAGTACAAATAGGCGGCTATGCGAGACCTGGTCGGATATTGGAAACGCAACGTTGTAAAGGCATACAAAGGATAAGGGAGTGTCTAGTAGAATTCACGAAAAAAAAACGAAAAGGGTTTATTTATTCTTGTTTCCTGAATCATCTGAATGATGTGTATATCGATTTTCTCCTATGCCTGATTTCAATATCCATTCGAAGGTGACTTGTACTTTAATTTTTAATTAAAAATGCAATAATTGTATATGGGCTGCGTTTGAATCATGATCGAATGTAACGATTTATCGAATAAGGGAAAAAATAAATAGAAAATATTGAAATGAAATGAGTATTATTTTTTTCAATCAAAATGTTTCATTCTTTATTACAGTGAAACTTCGGTTATGCGGGACCAACGGGACCAGCATGTTTCTGGGTAATTAAAAACTATCGACATATCGTACAGTGCTGTGGAAATAAGGCAATAAAACGGATAAACGTATAAGAGATTTTGAAACCGGAGGTGACATTTTCCCGTATGACGTGCCTTCCGGCTATAAACCGGGATTTTCAAATCGAAAGTGACGATTTCCTATATGACGTCAGTTCTGTTTAAACAGTGAAATTTTCTTTGGAATGTACCTCGAATGCAGCAAGCAACAGAAACGAATGAATTCTCGAACACAGCACCTGTCCTCGTGAAGATTCTATTTCGGCTTGGAATTAGCTTACACCGCCATCTAGTGTTGACACAGCCCAATCAATGCGGTTACCTTTCCTCTTGCAATTTCTCGAGGATATGCACTTTCGTAAATATGAATTGTCGTCAACAGAATGTATTACCGTAATGTTGGCGGTGGGAATTCCAGCTGAGCTGGAAAACTTCAGCATAAATGTAGAAGATAACTGCCAGTAATTTTTCCATTATCCTGAACGTCGTTATCATTATCCGTCGAGGTCTAACCGACGTGTATAAAAACGTAAAAAAATAAAAAAAATAAAAACAAAAAATCAGCTTCGTTTATTCGGTCCTTAATAGGCACGCTGTTCGCCGGCCGAAAAAATTCGTCCCATATTGAATGCAGTTTTATTGTATAACGTTCTGTAAATGTCTTCAACAAGACGTTTTATTATTTCTTGGACTATAATGTATGAATCTGTACAACATTGACATGACAACGTTTATATGTATTTGAAAACCACCGATTCCTTGGAGGGAACCGATTGCAATTCCAGCTTAATTGGACACTTCAACTGATAGCTCAATAGTTCTTCCGTGTATCCGATCAGAAAATACATTTTTCTTGCTGCCAGGCCCTGCCTTATTATCCCACATATTCTTATGATATTGTGCTGTCTCTTTATGATTACCTCGCTCACAAATAAATTGTGCCACGTTCCTACCATGAAACGACGAATAAATAAATCTTCCACAGCAGTCTCTGCTGGTCTCTTGCCATCAAGAATGTTGGCTGCAATACAAAAAATTGATTGAGAAAAAAATTGATAAATTTATATGCCCTGCAATGTATGGCAATTCTCTGTATGCTCACAAGTGTTAAAAGAGTTCCATGATTTTCTGGCCGCGATCATATGCGGCTTGTTGGCCATTTCGTACGTCAGCGGACGAGTGCGCATCCTGGTCACCTTGTAACGACCAGACTGATTTTTTTCAGCCACCGCCGAAACGTGCAACGACCTTTGCAACGAGGGTACTTGTAGTTGCAAACATTTTGCAGCCTAAAAGATAAAAAAAAACAATAATGAAAGTAAAACTATAGAATCATTTTTTTTTTCAATATTGATAACATTTCTAAGTATTGAACAGAAAGGATTTTTCTCTGCATCAGACAAAAATACATAAGCATGAGTTGTTGAGTGCATAGAATATTCATGTGTGTATCAATAACGCAAGAACATTTAAAAAATATCTAATTACATTTTTAATAGCATATTTTCCAGTTCGACAAAAATAAAAAATAAACTATTATTCAAAGTGTCGTCGACTTTATTTTAAATTTCAATTAGGGTCAACGATCGGGACATCGAGAGCTACTCCAGAACCGAGAGGTTATGTCGATATCCACAAGTCTCAGCGAATACAATTATTATTACGTAATGTCACTGACCGCGCGTGCTGCAAGCGTCATGACGATTTGTCGCTCCGTCGTTCTCGTACAGCGGGAATTGTTGAGAAATATATTAACGCACGAAACCCGAAGATTCGCCGTCCACACTGGGTGAGTTTCGAATTTAACTGCAAGAGCTCGGAACCGGCCTGAGTCGCCAACAGCGCGTGCAACCGGCGACAGCACTTTCCGCTAAATATAAAAAAAAAAAAGAAATGATTTATAACCTCCGAAGCTACCAACAACTTGCAGCTAATCACAGGCAATATTTAAACGTGTATCTCGGATCTGTTTAGCGGACGGCGTTCGTGCGGCTTTAAGTTCCCCTACCGACTGAAACCCGACGGTCCACACGTTCGTCTAGTGACGTCGTGTGCGCGCTTCTGCGGTTCGATTTTCTTCAAAAGTCATCACGCCGTGCCGCACGGCTCATATCTCTTCGTGCTTTGTGGCAATATGTGTGGTCAGCAGAACAAAAAAATGAGTGTTCAAGAAACGGTGGATGATTTGACGCAGGAGTGCATGCTGCTCCGTCGAAGTCTTCTCGCAATCAACGATCAAACGGAGAAGGATAAAATTATACTCAATCACATAAAAGAACGCGCCGCCGCTGACATACGTGTCAACAATTTCCAAAAAGGTATCATGAGTTGACACTAATGGAATTTTTTTGTCATTTGTCTCTAATAAATTTGTGTTCTTGTTTTATCATCACTGTATCGACGTGCATCGCGCGACGATAAAATGAACGACGATCGAAAAATCACATCGTCGAACAATTCTCGCACAGTATTTAATCTTCGATGCCTGTTTAACCTTTTTACGATCAATTCAAAAGTATAATCGAGTCACGAATGGTAAACACACAACTTTTGTATTTTAATCTCGCGGTATTTTTGGTTACTAAAAACTTTCGGTGTCCCAACTTTTGTGATTTTCATGAAAATAAAAAAAGTTGGCAAATAGAAAGTTTTTTCAAAAAGTATTGTTAGTACGCTAATGATATTATTCATACATAATGACTTTCTGATTTTCACCGATTTTGCGTGCTAAAGATCATTACTTGAATTATCAAGGAATCATCGACAAGTAATATTTTTGCTTTTCTTCACCGTGACTTTAGTTTTGGTTTTTTGAACATAAAATATCTGTGATTGAGTTGCAACGGATAGATTTCTATAGACAGAGATACATGTCTATAGACCGTAGAAGAATTAAACTTTGATGGGTATCGATAAGGACTTTCCTGGATTATACTTTGTCAGTCGTGACGTGTAGCCCAAATTTTAAATCATAGGTTCAGATCTGGTTGTTACTTGAAAAAGAAATGTCAGCTGCGCCACACTCCAACGAGAGTCCACTAGGCGGAGAAAAGAAGATAACTGTGGAAAAGACACCGGAGATTCATAAGCTTCATGAAAAGGAAAACGAGCCTCTGAACGAGGAAGAGAGGAGGGAGTGCCAGGAGCTTTCCAGCATCGAGAAGAAGTTGGACGAAGAGATAGAGAAAATGAAGGCGGAACTGGAAGCGGGACCTTCCATGAAGGAAACCATGGATGGACTGCATGAGTACAACGAAATCAAAGACGCGGCTCAGATAGTCCTTGGCGCAATGGCCAGTATGCACGGAGTGACCATTGCCAGCCTTCACCAAGAGTACGGCTTGCCTATGGGCGAAGAATGATGAATAACTAAATATCATATTATTGTCTATCTGTTAATACTGTCACATGTTCATTACCACAATAAATTATCTATCGTAGATTGCTATTGGTCACTTACTCAATCGGTGTTCATTTTTAAAATAAATTTCATTATCTCGAGGCTCCCAATCGTAACACCGATAACAGTAAGCGTAAACTGTAAACTCCTTATTAGCCACGGATACAAAAATTCACTATTTCTTTTGATCATTAAAGGATTAAATCTTCACAATACATTGTTTGAGACTTTTTTGAATTTACCATTTTATCAGGCCTAGAATGGTTCAATGTATCGGAAGGATTGTCGATGTCAGATCATCTCGCTGGAAAGATCGTGGTCCTCGACTTCTTCACCTATTGTTGCATAAACTGCATGCACATATTGCCGGATCTGGATGCATTGGAGAAGAAATTTTCCATTGAGGATGGTCTCGTCGTTGTTAGTACATTAACAGAAAAAAAACTAGCGTTATAAAGTTTCTAAATATCCCTTTCAAGGATCGATGGATTAAACATAAACTTTAATTCGCGCAGGTTGGAGTCCACAGTGCCAAGTTTGCCAATGAAAGAACTTCCAGCAAAATCCTATCTGCGGTTCAAAGACATAACATAACACATCCGGTCGTCAACGATGCCAAACTCTCGATGTGGCGAGACATCGGAATCGTTTGCTGGCCTAGTCTCGTTATTCTCGGTACATTTTTTTCATATCTTAATTTTTGTTTTCTTAAAAAAAAATACAATCGCAGTCGCTAGGTAATTGCTGTTGAATCCTTATTGTCAGATAACAATAACAGTTATTATAATTTACAACTTTGAATTGCCACAGTTCGGACAATAAAGTGTACATTTTTAAGGAAGATAATGAGATAGATAAATTTAGCTAACAATTTAAAAAAATTTAGGGCCGAAGGGTCAACCGCTGTTCGTGCTGGTAGGCGAGGGTCACCGCGAAGAAATGTTCATGTACATTAAAGTGGCTCTCCAGTACTTCAATTCTCTGAAGGAGATATCGAATCGAGAGCTTCCGCTGAAACCGGCGCAACATTTGTTACCGTTATCGAAGGACGTTCTACTGTTTCCGGGCAAAGTGCACATATACGAATCGCAAAGTGGCCAACGATTAGTCGTGTCGGACACGGGGAATAACAGAATCCTCGTGATGACTCCAGAGGGTGTCGTCGAACACGTTATCGGAGGATATGCCCCAGGGTTCAGGGACGGAAGCTTCAGTGATGCGAGATTTAATGCGCCTCAGGGCGCCTGCGCGCTCGATCAAACGATTTACGTGGCTGACAATGAGAATCATGCTATCAGAAAAGTAAGAGAAATAAAAAAAAAATTAAATTACAAAGACGAAACTATCTTCGGAATATCAAAAGAAAAAATGACCGTTAAGATATCCGCACGAAATCAAATTTCATCTTTGGCAAAACGTTGTCAATGTACTACTTTAGGAAGAAAAAAAATGGTTCACTTGTACAATTTTATTCTTCAAGTGATCTTCCTCGAGCGAAGTTCGTGCGATGCAAAACACAGCCGTTATAACTTGATGAAATTTCTCATACAGATATCTTCAGGCTCATAAGAAAAAATGGTCTTGAATTTTCTTTTGTTTTATTAATTTTTGTTTTGTATCTTCTTCCAAAATATAGATAGGTGAGGTGAAGAATTACAATAATTCAATTAATTGTTTTAGATAGACTTGGAAAAGAAGACGGTTACCACTGTCGCCGGTACAGGTGCTCAGGGAAATGATCACGCAGGCGGCAAAATCGGCCAAGATCAAAAATTGTCTTCACCCTGGGATGTAGCGATTTATCATCACGAACAGAACGATCGCGAAGTGCCGGTTTTATTGATCGCTATGGCTGGCAGTCATCAGATATGGGCCCTTTTTTTGGGCGATACTGTGTGGTGGAAAAAGAAGTATGTTTATTCATTTATTGGTATATTCACGGGCTGGGCCCAAGTACGAGCGTAATATGCAAACGCACACGGACAGTGTAGTTTATGATAGATTTATTATAGGTGAAAACATTTTTTTTCAATCCAATAAAACATCGAAGAAAATAGTTTCCCATAGTACTTTTGCCGTAAAAAATATTTTTTCATGAAATTATTAATGAAATTATTGCGTGAGTGAGAGCGCTAATAAATTTTTCCTTCTCAGGGAATACAAAACTGGAACTTGCGTGGCAATCGTAGGCAACGGCAAAGAAGAGAATCGCAATAACTCTTACCCTCACGCTGCCTCTCTCGCCCAACCCTCGGGTCTTGCAGTCGTCCAAGAGCTCAAAGCTGTTTTCTTCGCGGACAGCGAGAGCAGCACGGTTCGAAGAGTCCATTTGCAAGATGGAAAAGTGACCGCTGTTGCTGGGGCGGACAGGAATCCGACGGTATGTATAAGTTCGGCTTTGGATATCGAATAATGAATAAACAAAATTATTTCCAATCGTTTCCGATCAGGTGACTCGCGATTCCAATAACGAATAAATAATTCTTGTTCACAGAACTTGCACAGCTACGGGGACATCGATGGCAGCCAATACTCGGCGAAACTTCAGCATCCTCTGGGTCTAACGTGGGACAGCCGAGAAGGAATTCTCTACGTAGCTGATACGTACAATCACAAGATCAAGACGGTAACACCGGCGGGTGATTGTAGGACAGTTTACGGTGGAGGAAAACCGACGAAAGATCACGTGGTAAATACATCTATAAATTGCACTAAATAATAAAATTGTCAATTTATTTATTCAATGCGACGTTCATCATCGTATAACATCAGTATTTTTCGATTGCTTCTGTAAACAGCCTACGGTAATTCTCAA
This sequence comes from Stenichneumon culpator, assembly GCA_964017025.1. Lineage (NCBI taxonomy): Eukaryota > Metazoa > Arthropoda > Insecta > Hymenoptera > Ichneumonidae > Stenichneumon > Stenichneumon culpator. The sequence goes on along the minus strand of OZ024769.1, from coordinate 1,081,605 downwards.
CAATATTTTCAGCGTAAAGTATTGTTACTGAGAGCAGAAGGATGGAGCGGAACATTTTTAAAAATAGTTTATATCGCTTTAAACAAGCTTAATGAAAAGAACATTATATTATTTTACGATTTGAAAAACCGTAACTGAAGTAGGCATTTTTCGACGGCTGGGCACGTCGCGTACGATCATTCGGATTTTTCGTTTATAGAAGTTGAGATACGCAGTTGCGATACGCGATATTAAATTTATATGACCGACAATATAAGTTTTTAACATATCTTTATAGTGTCTCTATAAATCTTCAGACGTGTAACATAAATTCCGTGAGAGTCTTGCTTACTTAATTGATCGTACGTCGAGGCCCGGAATGTTTTTTTTTATTAATTTGTGTTTAATTCTGTGAACGTTTCAGTTTGATGAACCCAGTGGTCTGGCTATTCTACCGGGTGGAGATGTGCTGTACGTCGCCGACACCAACCATCACTGCATCAAAGCCATCAATAAAAAAAACGACCACGCGATTCGAACTGTAAGATCACAATAACGATGATTCGTAATTGCCGTTTATCGTCTTCATTATTTATGCGGGTATTACCGATTTCTTCTAGATATCGGTGAAACTGCCCAAGGATATCGGCCGTCCCGTGGAAAAGACATTCCATTTCGAAAATTCGATCAGCAAGGACGGCGCCGATTTGACCGTCTCCTTTGACGCCGTGTTCGACAACGATATGAAGCTGACACCGGAAGCGCCACAAAAATGGTCCCTCACTCTACCGTCCGACGATTGGACGGCGGAGAGATTGTCCGGTGACTTCGACACGCCGATCGTCGTGAAAATTCCGAAGGGTGACGGCGAAAAGAAATTAAACATTATACTCGATCTCGTCGTTTGCAAGACCGACGAGTGCATACCGAAAAAATTCGCCATCGTCTTCGCGATCAGTCAAAAATCCGGCGCCCCGAGTGTCGTCAACGAAGCGAAGAAATTGGAAGTCAAATGATGACCCGTCGCTGAACTGCGGAAAGCAAAGCGATCGTCCAAAAAAATTAACTAATTAACTATATCGAAAATTTTAATAATTCTTAGAAAGCGATTCGGACTCGCAATTTTACTTACATCAATATTAATTTTTATTTACAAATCTGACGAGCATAATTTGACAGGATCCGAAGGGTCAAATGAAAAAAAAAATTGTCCGTTCACTTTTTAATAGTTTATAATTCGTTTGCTATTGTTTCATCGTGCAATGAAGCTTTATCAATTCATCTTCGAACAATCATATTATTTTATTGAACCAAGTGAAATTATTGGCCATCGGTGGTACGAAAAGTGCGACTAGAAACGAAAAGCAAAAAATGGTGTACCGGGTGTTCAATGATGAATATGGATCTGTACCGTGCGAATGATGATTCTGTTCTATCGTCACCAGTATATTTTATTTTTTTTTTTAGAAATAAAATAGAAAAATGCGAGGCCCAAGCGTATCGCGCAAAATGTCTTCGACAATAGTGTCTTCGAAATAAAGATTTTTATCAAAGTTACAAAGAGCGTTTGTCGAACGAAATTTCAAAGAAGCTTTTATTCAAAACGAATGATAAGGAACGCAGTCTCAGGGAAATACAACGTAATGGTTATTCGAATTGCCAAGAGATGTTTGGCCGTGGCAAGTACTTGTCAATGTTGATGAACGCAGGTGGGAGGCGAGACCGCGTCGATGCTCGAACGGTAAATTTGCATTTCCCAGAAGAGCGAACTCCGAAGATAGCGCGTACCGCGAGAAATTCTCGGTCCGCCTCTGCACGCTGCGCTGCGTCGGATCCGACGAGTTGCAGTCGGCTCTCAGTATTCTTCGCCCGCCTCGCCCTCGCCCTCCACCGAGTCCAGTCCCACCTCTTCGTAGTCTTTCTCGAGAGCTGCAAGATCCTCGCGAGCCTCAGAAAATTCACCCTCTTCCATTCCCTCGCCGACGTACCAGTGGACGAACGCGCGCTTCGAGTACATCACGTCGAATTTGTGATTCAGCCTTGCCCATGCCTCGGCTATCGCTGTGGTATTGGCCAGCATGCATATCGCCCGTTGGACCTTGGCGAGATCACCACCGGGAACTACCGTCGGAGGCTGATAATTTATTCCGACCTAGAAACAATAATCAACCCCGTCCCAGCATCGGTTTACCCACTGTATTGTCTTGGCGTCGCGATTAATTTCGTAGTTAACGTGCATATGCAGCCGGGCTACCCTGACGGACTAAAGACCTTCGGGATTTTTTTTTTCTAGAAATAAGTGAATATCAGTGTTTAATTAAATTTAAGGCGAGATGACACATCCTGTCACTCGGTAACAAATTTACAGTTAACATATAGACGAAGCGAGGCTACAGCAGGACGGGCAAAATACCTTCCCGAACATTTTTTTCTTTTTTCCGAACTGATACCAAATAAATATCAGTTTTTAATTAAATTTAAGGCGAGGAAACATCCTTCCGTCTGACAAACCCGCGCCAGGTCGGTAACAATCTGCCTTCTCTATTTTCTCCAACGCTCTTACTGTTTCACAGAAAAAAAAAAAATTATCAAATTATTACCATTAGATAGCCACGTGAAAAGCCAACTTGTTTCCTTTCAGAATATCATCGGACTCGAATAAAACGGGGAAGACGATTAGTTACCGACCGAGCTTTCCCATCGCCTTCAAGTATAAGAAACAAACTTATCGAGCACAGAAATAAATATCCTCGACATATATCTCAAATTGCCTGCAATTCTCTCTATCCAATTGAAAAGCCGAAGAACCGTTGCGCCTCAGCATTTAAGTCGCTTCTCGGACTCGCAACCGTTCGATTATCAACAATTTCGCGGGGAAAATTATGACGCTAGCTCTGTACTCCTCGCCACTGCAGAAATCCCCGAAGCGTAACCGTCCGAGGCCCCTTATCCTGGGAAAATTCATTCGAGAGATCGAACGATCCCGAGCTCGTCAGAGCGTCTCGAAAGCACCGCAAGTATTAGCTTCCGGGTAATAGCTCGGATCCGTTCCCAAGATTTATCATATTCCACGCTCTCTCTGTACACACCATCTACACACCTATATTAACCAAACGGGCGTGAAACTGTACCTTGAAACCTGTGGGACACCAGTCGACGAACTGTATCGTGCGTTTGGTTTTAATCGTAGCGATGGATGCGTTTACGTCTTTGGGCACGACGTCGCCTCTGTAGAGCATGCAGCAGGCCATGTACTTTCCATGTCGAGGATCGCACTTGACCATCTGATTCGCCGGCTCGAAGCACGAATTCGTCAGCTCTGCGACGGTCAGTTGTTCGTGATAAGCCTTCTCGGCCGAGATAACGGGGGCGTAGGTCGCGAGAGGAAAATGAATCCTCGGATAAGGTACGAGGTTGGTCTGAAACTCGGTGAGGTCGACGTTGAGGGCGCCGTCGAATCTCAGCGAGGCCGTTATCGACGAAACAATCTGACCGATGAGTCTGTTGAGATTCGTGTAGGTCGGTCTCTCGATGTCCAGATTTCTGCGGCAGATGTCGTAGATCGCCTCGTTGTCGACCATGAAAGCGGCGTCGGAGTGCTCGAGGGTCGTGTGGGTCGTCAGCAAGGAATTGTAGGGCTCGACTATGGCGGTGCATATCTGGGGCGAGGGATATATGGCGAACTCGAGCTTGGATTTCTTCCCGTAGTCGACCGACAGCCGCTCCATCAGGAGGGACGTGAATCCCGAGCCGGTTCCACCGCCGAAGGCGTGGAATATCAGGAAGCCCTGAAGACCGGTGCACTGGTCGGCGAGCTTGCGGAGACGATCGAGAACCAAGTCGGCGATCTCCCTGCCGACCGTGTAGTGACCGCGGGCGTAATTGTTCGCCGCGTCCTCCTTGCCGGTTATCAACTGCTCCGGGTGGAAGAGCTGACGGTACGTGCCGGTTCGAACTTCATCTGGGAAGTAATCGTAAAGGGGCTCGGTTGGGTTCCGTTTTATTAATAGGCGAGTCGGTTTGTTGCCGATCGCGGTAATACTTGTAAACTCAAGGTGGAGGCTCCTTGGCTTTCGTTTGACCTGGGTTCGAATAACTAATTATCGTTGTCTACTAACCGACTACGGTTGGCTCCAGGTCCATGAAGACGGCCCTCGGTACGTGCTTGCCGGCACCGGTTTCGCTGAAAAACGTGTTGAAGCTGTCGTCACCGCCGCCCACGGTCTTGTCCGACGGCATCTGACCGTCCGGTTGAATTCCGTGCTCAAGACAGTACAATTCCCAGCAGGCATTGCCGATCTGCACACCACCCTGGCCAACGTGCACCGAAAGACACTCGCGCTGCAATAAATCGCAAAATACCGAAAGCGATTAATCAATTTTTTTCCAAGCTAAAAGTCACGTCATACATGACTTCGCTTTTCTTCAGAGGCTCGGAGAATCTTTTGTCAACTCACCATATTAATTAACGATCTCGGTTAAAGTTTAGTACGATTGAACTAATATTTTTTCCGCGAGGTGCTACGTGCGACTATCCGTTTGCGATTGGTGATGAAAAAAATGAAGTTTGTTTACTGCGACAAGCGAAGACGATAGCGATCAAGGAAGACTAGATAGACTCGGTATGCGTAAAAAAACAATCTATTTATTTAATCGATTAAGTGGACGGAAGAATATCTTCTTTTTTTCCGTGTGGCACTCAATGAAGTCTCGATATGTGCGGAATTTCTATAAAAATATTTAGATAAGTTCATTTTTGAGTCATCGAAAATAAATATGTCGAGCTTTTTTTTTAATAGATTATCGAATTTTCGTCATTTATTTCTGCATCCAGTGCGCTCGGCAGTGGAACGGCTCTGCTTTGCTGGAATGTCGAAGGGAAATTCCTTGCGACAGCGTGACGCACTGGTCCGTACTTCCGGTACCGTCGGTTTGCAGAACCTGATGGCGCAGGGCTTCCTCACGCATTCGATTAGCTCGCATCTCGGTGCCGCCAGAATCGGATGGAGGGGAGAATCTTCCATCTAATATTACACAAAAAGTGTTTCAGTGGGTTGGATTTATATTTAAAAAAAAATGACGTAGCTACACTTTACCAAAATCACGATCCAATTGAAATGCAATAAAAAGCGTGGAGAATTCGACTTTAAATATTATTTTTCAATGTAAAATTAAATATCAATATCTGTCGACTGACTAATAAATTATTTCAAATTATTTTAAATTGGCTATGGATAGCCAACTTTGCTGATGAATAAACTCAACGAAAAATGGAACCGTAAAATACTACTATGGGGTTACAAAATGATTAATATTAAACGTGCCTTGGTTTGTGAGCCGTTTTGTGCGGCACCGGACAGACGCCAAACGTTCACATTCTGCAAAACACCAGACAACACCTCAATCAGAAGACTACCTTGCACACGAGAAATAAAATCCCCAATGAAACCTACCGCGCACTTGACAGCCTTCGACTTCTCATTGCTTGAAAATTTGCTATAAATTTCTATTATTTCCTTTTCCGCTGTTGGCTTTTGCTTGCCGGAGGAAAGAACCGCGAGAGAATGATGTAGTTTCTCGAGGATCGGTAGGTCATTCTTCGAGAGAACGGAACTTCCGTCCGTTGCCATTTCTTCATCGGTATCCTTCGATTGGGACTCTCTGCTCGTCGTTCCTCCCGAAGCCATCGGACTCAGCGAACCAGAAATTATTTTCAAAGTTTGTATCTCCTTTTCTCCAAGTTCTCTCGGAAGGGCGTCATCAGCCCGACGAAGTTCGGTAAGTTTCGCTTCCTTCGTTACCGATGCTTTCGACACCTCCGTATATTTATTTGATTGATTTATTTTGAATCGTTGTGTCGATCGCGTACCTTCCGGAGCATCCGCTATCTCTTCACTTTCGTCCAACATGACCTTCCGTCCCTCGGACAAAACACCGCGGATTTTACTCTCTTCTGCAGCATTTTTTGATCGCTTCATCCCCACCGCAGCCGGTAAAACTTGTACCGTAATGTCCTCCGGAGTCTTACTCGATACCGAACGAAGAGCATTATTTTCTTGCACCCTTTCTCGAATACTAGAATCGTTGATGACAGCGGATCCACTCGCCTGCTCGTTCGTTCGATCGTACGGTAAATCAGCCTCGCTTGTCTCACCTTTTGGCAAAAGTGTCGAGCCTTCCGAATCCATCCTACGGCCGTTATTCGTTTCCGGTTCCGTCACAATCGGTACTTTCTCTCTCCGCACAGATGCAACCGCGTGATCTGCAATCGAATACGTAATTCCTATATGCGTTGACGTTCAGACAAGTCTCCATTGCATTTCACCCAATTCGCATTCCTCACCGTCATCTTCCAGCGGCGGCCTGCGTAGGTCCTTCTTCTCTTCACGACCTTCGTTGGCGGCTTTGACCGGAAGTACTTCTTTCAACTGATCTTTCGAACCATCGACTTCTACCTCGCCGCTTTCTTCGCCAACTATTCGTTTGTGTGCCTTGGTTACAGCGTCCTTTCGTCTATCAACTATTTCTTCAACGGATGCATGCAGGCCGAATGTCCGAATGAATTCCTCTTCCTCTTTGTGATTCTTCTCTTCCATCGTGTATTCCAGTCTCGCGTCCGTTTCTTCATTTCTTCTCGTATCAACTGCCTTTTCCGTCCTATATTTTAACTCTTCTTCAATTTCTTCGTTGTTTCCTGTAGCAAGTGTTTTCAGTATTGTCTTTTTCGATACGTCTTGTCCTCTTCCATCCTCTTCTCCATGACGACTTCCCGCAAATTTTCTGAAGGTTTTCTTCCCCGCACCATGTTTTGATATTGTCTCTTCCGCTTCCATATGTAGGCTTTCTGCAGCGCCTTCTCGTCGTTTTTCCAAATCGTCATGGTCCTTGATGAATTCGGTGGAGCAATGATATTCCGAAAATTCTTTGGTGACACTGACTGAATCGTCAGTATTTGTTTCAGCACATTCAGGCACTCCTGCAGTTGATTCGTTCACTCGACTGCTCTGTTGGTCAATTATACGAATACTTTTACGTTTCTCTCCTGTCATCACACTCTTTACATCCAAGTAGTCCGAAGAGTGACTAACTGATTGTAGTGCATCATTTATTTCTTCCGTTTCGTCTTCATCGTCGAACGGTGTTGCAACTGCCGCGCAGTGACAAGGCTCGCCCAGAATTACGTACCGTTCACACAGACATATTTCCGATCTGGAAAGTCTTTTATTTTATTTTTGTTCTGGACAATTATGTACGCAATAATGCAGGTCGAATGTCACTTACACGGGGATATCTTCGTGCTGAGCTCTGTTACAAATATCTTCGTCGCTTTCCGCACCGACAGTATCGAACTGGCGGTGGAAAGTCGTCAATCTTGAATACGAGAATAAATAATCATTTTGGTGAAAATTGATGTAAAGGTTGAGCGCATGTTTGCCCTCGTCCTACTTTGATCGGCGAGCATTGAAAGTGGAGGCAATGCAATTTTTTTACTCGTTTTTTTATCAAAAGATTAACTTTTTTTTTAATTTCAAGCAGATGTTAAAGTTTCAACCTCTTCCACCACGGATCAGGCGAGTCCTCGGACATTGCCATATGGTAAGGCAGCTCTGGAGGATCCTCGGACCAATTTTCGTTCAACGAAGGTCGATATCCAGTCGGTTCAGACCAACTCTTGCGGCAGTTCTTTAGTATCCAATCGGATTCCTCCTTCGTCGGTAGCCTCAGAACCTTCAAAACAGTAAAAAAAAAAAAAAACAGACATCAACAAGACATTACATAAAAATATCGACGGTCATTCAATGAATTATTCGAAATCAACCTTTTCGGTGTTGTCGTAAGAAGTGATGCGCAAAGTCTTTGGATCGAATGCACCGTCTCCGGTGTCGTAGCAGCCGGAGGGAAGAACTTTGGTCGGTTGTTTGGCGGTCTTGAGTATTCTGCCACCGGGTCTCAGGCCTTTCTTAACAGACTCGTAAAATCTGCGCATAAATTTTGCACGCACAAGGAAATGAAAGATTTCGCTATCGCTGCGCAACACAATATTAATAGAACACGGAATGAGCATTGGCTCTCAGAACTTATAATCTGATAACATATACGGTTGAATGAAGTAAAGATTTGTAGTTTAAAAAAATTGACCTGTTTCATATGGTAGTTCAGGATGCTTCACACATGCATGCCCAAGCAAAAGTTTAATTCGATCAAAATTTTAGTACTTTGCGATGTGCCAAAAATATGAAAAAATCAGCCATATTAATGATGTCAAGACCTTTGATTTTGCATAACAGTAATGCCAAAAAGTTATTAACAAATTGCTAAAAAAAAAAAAATTTGATTACATTTTTTATCATGTAATCCGAGCCGAGCTGACGATGCGTTGGATAACACACACTGCATGGCGCGTGGAGTTTCGATAGACGCGAAATTCGAGCGTCCTGTCCCACGTGCACTTTAGAAGCTGCGGGTCTCATGGATGGTTTTCATTAGACGGTGCGGTTCCGAGGTGAGAAAGTCGACTTCGTGGTTCCTAGTGTTCCACGTAATTACGACGTTATATTGTTTCAAAGAAGCGTGGCATAGCCCGGGCTACAGTAACGCTAAGAGACGTGACTCGCCACGACGAGCGGGCACCGTGTTTGCATATTGCCGGGAACAACATGCAGATCAGAGAAATCCCCAATCGTGAATAATTTTAGGTGAACCTGAAAATTGTCACCTTTCCATAATAAAATAAATAAACAAATATCGTCCATCAATCCTATAAATTACATGAATAATCCTCCACTCAAATTAGCCCTCCAATTAATGACGATGCGCGTCGAAAGATGCATCTCGTCTCGGATATGTGTCTATCACGTAATGCCAGTGCAACCGAGAAATTGTTTCTCACTTTCACGCAAACCGGGAGAAATTGCCGCGGCATTTTTCTTTATTTTTTTCGATAATATCCTGTAGATCCCAAGGACAGGACATTAGCGCGGCCCCCGAGATCGGTAATTCTACACGTACGGCGAAAGCGTCATCCTCCGACTTTCGATCTTTCCCAGCTCACCGCGATCAATTAGATGTCTCGTGTTGCCTGAGCAAGGCGGAAGTCTTTTGCCCGCTTGAAATATCGGTTCGTGCGAGTACTCGACGTCGTACTAAAACGTTGTAACGTTGTGTGGCCTGTGTGTGGCCTATGGCGTGCTTACCGCCTGTCTGGGAACTTGCAGTAGCTCCAGTCTTCATCCTGGTACACCAAGCCATCCTCGAACGTGTACCGGTGCCCTCGAAGCTTTCCACGAAGATGAACGACGTCGAGACGGTTCTTTTTCGGCCAGTACAGGGAACCCTGACCGTGAAACATTCCATCTCGTATCTCACCTTCGTATGCAGTGCCTGGACGGTGATCGACAGAAAGGTGTTATTTTGAGCTGACGATCGATTCGCTTGCGATACGATCACACGCCTCGATAGCACACCCGAACAATCTATATTCAAGTCGGCGGCTCATCGAAACGGAGCAGCGAGCCGTTTAAACGTCGCTATGATCGCCGCGCATCGACGCTAATCGCAACGAGCATTCTTAATTTTTCTTATTCTCCTTTCTTTTTTTTCATTTCCATAGAGCTCACGCACCATCGCACTTGGCAAGTCGAATATCACTTGTTCGACGATTAATCGCGGAGTCGTGGAAAGCCCTGCAAATTTTGTCGTAGGGACGGTAAAGACGGAGATTTTTATTTGATTATTTTTACAACAAATTTAATGAATGTAGACTAATGACATTTTTCAAAATAATTAACGAATAATAGTAATTGTAAACAATAAACTCATAGATTTAAACTTTATTTGAAATCGAAGTTCAGAATGTACTGGAGACTGTCGAGGCGCGAAAATCGGCACTGAATTAACATCTTCTCAAGTGTCGAATCGTTAAACCAAATCTTCGTTGTGTTAGATTGTTTGAAGCACGAAAGCTTTTTTTATACCAAAATTAATGATCGTCATAAAAATGTCACGTGTTCGTGGAGAAGCTGTGACGAACGATGATTTTCTATATCGGCCGTTAGAGCATCGCGTGGGTGGAAAACCGATATATCCTCCGTCACGCTTCGTCGTAAGATCGACGAACGTTCAGTCGACACTTTATTACAACCGGACGCACGGACCGATCGTCGGAGAATCGGTTCGATCGATCGGCGGCGTGGGTGAATTGAAATCGAATGGTGCTGCACCGAACGTTCGTCGCGCCCGGAAAACGAGTAGGCTCGAACTCAGCGCGGCTCCCAAGACATAGGCAAACATATTTTTTTGTTAATTATAAAAAAAACTCCGTTACAATATCAAAATAACCATACAAGTTATCAGTACGGCGATTTTTCGACCCATATAAACGATCGAGCTTAGAAGGCTTATCGCGTTCGAAACGGAAACGTATACGCGAGAGTCGCGGGCAGCGCTGAGCCGAAGAAAAGAAGAAGAAAAAAAGATCATGCTGCGGTAACGGTAAGAAGGAACGTGCGAAGTTGCCCAGGAGGTCGTTCCGCTCGCGCGGAATCCCGGCGTGTAAATTCCGCTTGCACCAGGTCGAAGGCAGGGCATATCCCACTCTCTTGACTCTTTCGCTCGTTTGCTTCTCTGACCCGCGAGTGGCACGCAAGCTCGCGACATATTTCTTGCGAGCGGCGAGGAAAGAGAAAGAGGACGAAGTAGTGAAAAAATAAAAGAAAAAAAAGAAAGAAACCGGTGCGAATAAGCGATCGGTTCGCGCGTGTATAGCGGTAAACGATAAACGGGGGACGCAAGCCAAATAGGAGGATGCACACGGCGGTATGCGCGGACGGTACCAGAGGAAAGTCAACGCGCGAAATACTTTGGACGACACGTGTTCATCTCGCAACGCAATCATCCTTCGATAGAATCGTTGCGGTGATTATGGAAGTAATTTTCGAAATTCGCAGCGAATTGCTGTACATTGATTGGGCGGGTTAAGGGGATTTGAAACGTCCTTGATTGATCTGATTTCAGTTGATCAGGCAATTGATCTGATTTCCATCGACTCGATACTGGACTGAAACCCAATTTTTTTTTTTTTGCTCAAACAAGAAGTAAATATTTCGATCCTATTTTTTATTTTTTTTCTTTTCGAATAGTGACGAATTCGGCGATGAAACTCTAGATGACAATGGGAGCCGGGACGGCGACGACAACGAGTATGCAGGGACGAGCATTACTTGCAAAGTGCGCGTCCTCGTTGTTGACGGTCCTCAATTAGCGCGTCCAGCGTACGTGTACCACGATGGTGACTGGCTCGAAGCTCGGTGCGCGATGCACGCGGGGGTGTACAACCAAGCGAGTTGTTATTGCGTGCACGAGTGGTGCGCGCCGGCAGGCCGGAGGTAGGAGCGAGAAAATATAACGCGCTCGTGGTGACTATAGCGACCCGTTGTCAATCGGCTAATTAATCACAGGACCCGGCGTCCGCTTTCGCGAACACGCTATATTCGCGCCATACACTACGTTTCATTAATGAATTCGTCCCTGTTCGTTATAAGAATAACGAGATTCCGGCCACGTACGAATTTCCCGAAGAATTGAAATAGATCAGTCGCGGAACAAATCGGGATAAATCAAGCGAACTGCATTAGTCGACGTCGGACTGAATATTTGTTGGATAGATGATAGAGAGAATTCCCATGTTTTATTGATTGTTTAATTTAAGGGATGTAGACGATTTCAGGCAAAAAAACGTTTTTTTTTTCACACGGTAAAAAAATTGTAAATGAAAACTCATGCGACTGATCGTTAACGGTGATGCGATCATGTAAAAAAAAATTGGAAGGTCAGAATTTTTTAAGAATTGTAAGGGATTCCAGGTTTTTTTTACGGATGGTTGAAAAAGAACTCCTGAAATGTTATATGTTTGGAGCTGTTTTATGTTTGAAGTTGGGGATTTTTCACATGAACAGAATACAGTTATGTTACCGTGAACAATCAAGCGTATGGGAGTTTTTATGCAATTTTTTTAGCTAATAAATAATTAACCAAATGCGTTTTTTTGTTTTGTTTGAAAAATCCGCTCCCCCTTTAAACCGCGAAGAATATACCACTGACCGTGCGGCATAACGTATCTTCCGACCCCGGCCATTCCGAGAGCGTCCCAACTTCCCTGGTAGGAACTTCCGGTTATGAAGTACGACACTTCTTCCGCCTCCGTAACATCGCCAATAAAATTCCCCCTGCTTTGTTTCTCCGTTAGTGGATTTCTCGTAATGCTACTCTTGACGGGTTTTAGGTTTCTCACTGTGGGATCAGCGTCTCCCGAAACCTGATATGTGACAATCGTTTATAAATATACGAACTTTTTCTACCATTTCTGTGTCGGTGATTTATTCTACGAAAAATGTCTAATGCCGTTTTCCCGAAAACCGAATTTTGAAAAATATATTATATGGAAAATATATTATATTTATAAAAATACAGCATATTGAATAGAATACGAATTGCCGAATAATATAATTTGTTGAGCAACAATTTTTTGCAGCATCGCTACGCCACGCATATTTTGTATGGAGTTGTGAAACACCCTTAAGGGTTAAAATAGTTAAAACGACGTGCGTGTGTTACATCGATAGAAAGGTGAGTGATGAATTTGCGATTACTGACACTAGTTTCCGCCTCTCCGATTTTCGATGCATCGTCGGTAGGAGCCGCGCTCACTTTAACCATTCGCTTGAAAGTGGCATCGGAGCTCTTGTTCGCGAGTAAATGAGCTTCAGTTTCGATCCTTCCGACTGATGAATTATCAGCTCTGCTTGCAGAAACATTCAATGCCGATTCAGGCATCGTTATATTTCGCTCGTTTTCCGATGAACTGTCAAACTACTCGGTCGAGTGTTGCGCCGTATGAAAACGAGAAAAGCAGTAAACACACGTGTTGCAAACTGAAACTAATGAGGAATTCAAAGGGACATCAGTTCCGCGAAACTCTCTCGGGCTCGCGTGTTCGCGTATGGGTGCTTCGCATCGAGTTTTATCGGGCGTTACTAAACGCAACGCTCGATAAGTCGCTTATACCACCGTGTGACGCTAGACGAGTATAATTTCGATCGCCTCGCTTTTTTTTCCATTCATCTGTTCGCAACTAGTTTCGCTTCTATCACAGCTTCAAGCTAGTGTGACACATTACAAAAATGAATGCTTAAATGTTTCGTTATAAAAAAAGAAGAAAACAGAAACCCGAACAACAATATTTAGATTAAACTTTGTTGTAAAATCTTGACTTACAATTACAGTTTTTATTTAGGGGGAGAAGAGCGTTAATTTTTCAGATTCCGTGAAGCTATTTGGACCGCGATGGCAATGTCGATATTGTTGGATATCATTCGTCTAATTAATCTAATTGGTTTAATTAATGCCGAAAGGACAAATCGCACAGGTGATACAATTATAGGGTCAAACACAGTGGAATCATTTTTAAATGGCTTTAAGCCATCGATAAGCCATGCGGCTACTTGTACCTCTATAAATGAATAATTTTTCCCCCAACTTTGCATACCCAACATCCCAAATTTGTTTCGACTTCAAACTAGAAAATTTGTCGATGAATCTGTCTTAAATATGTGTACTTGTTTCAAGAGATTGCAATGCATACTTATATTTATTGAATCTTCGAAATGCAGTAGAGATTATCAATGTAATTCCCAAGACGTATGAATTATGTTGTTCCGGAAGTGACGTGAATATTTCGGGACGACCATGGAGTGAGGCGAAATAAATTATTTCAAAATAAATTAATGAGTATCGCTCTGCATAAAAATTACTCATAAAAGTAGTGTAATTTGTCAGAGGCCCGAGTACATAATATGTGCTCCGGTCGACATTTTTGAGCGTTAAATGAGGGCCTGATGCGGTCCGGAAAAGGCCTGATAGGGTCGTGCTAACCGGGTTGACGAACTTTTAACCTTTGAAAAGCTCTGCGGAGTAAAATTGATCCTTGTATCCCCTTAAGCGGCGGGCTTTCGGCGATAACCACGAGAAATATAGTTTCGTCAATTCGTTCGACTGCTTCATCCCCTTCAAACGCTTGTCAGACAATTATCGTCGATGCCGAAGACTGTAGGAACGAACTTGGCGAACCGGCTTTTCGGCTTTCGGGATTAAAGTAACTGAGATCCTTCGTGTCCTTAATTGAGACGAGTGAATCAGCCAGAGAATCGAGAGAATAATGGTGAACGATGAAGAAAAGTAAGAAGAAGACGAATCGAGTATTAATGATATTAAGGTCGTAGGGTAGGGGTTATAAAAGACATCCGTCGGCCGTGAGGCGCTCAGTACGAACGCGAGGTCTGAACTGCACGGTGCTCGCACATAGCAGCATCTCTGCCTGCTCCTCGAAAATCCGGAAATACGCGTACGGAGTCGACATATTAAAATTAACCGACGCATAATTTTGTCCCTCGATACAGGGCGAGTTATTTTGCTCGATAATTTAAAAAGCACACACAGAACTCGAAATTCGATAACGAATCAAGGAAAATTTTAATTTTAGTGAGAGTGCTGTGTGATTTTTCATCTCGTTTCATCGTCGACCGGCCGACGGAACTGTGAGGTAGGAAGGCACAAAAAAAATGAACCTCTTTTTCTATTCCTTCAAATTTTATTCTGCACAGATTCGTAAATGTACCAGGGCGAGCATTATCGGATTACTCGTTATATGTTATTTGTCGTCACTCATTACTGTATTATATTTTTATCAATCTAAAGTGCCGATATTTTTGTCAATGCTTTTACCCCCCCCCCCCAGAGGCGATTAAAAATCCATCTCAGTCGTTTTATCTTGCATTTTCATATTATGAAAAGTACTTGCGGTATGAAAATACTTGCACGATGTTTTTTTCGATTCCATTATCATTTTTATACTATTGTATATTTTTTTAAATATTGTATTCGTATGCGGCCGCACGAATTTTTAAATCATTGTAAAAATTCGAAAAATTTAATTATATTCAATTGCTCGAAAACCGGATTTGCCGGAAAATTAATTTTCAGCGAAACTGTGTATTAATCGCCCAAATGATTTCGTGGTAAAGACCGCATTTAATTGCCCATTAAGGCACCGGTCGATGCTAATCGCGCACCCCCGCCCTTGCATAGCGTTTACGAGCGGCGCGATCAATCAACCGAGTGGAGAAAAAAAATTGTTTGCTTTGCTAATAAAGCAGTTCGCGATATACTGCAAAAGTTTAGCGCTGCGGTCTGGAGCAGCGACGACCGAGCTGGAAAGCCCGCCGCAGCGCAGCCTGTTGCACAAACAGCGTCGTAAAAGCAATCGTCGATCGGGAATCCCGAGCCCGCGTCTGTGTTGCCGTTACTTTGAAATTGTGCATTAGAAACACAACTCGACGAGCCTGTCCAATTGTGATAGCGCTCGTATAGAGATTGAACGAGGCCTTCTATAGCCTCGAATGGAAAACGAAAAAAAGAATACAACCTAAAAAAATAATTTTCGGGTAAAGAAAGCGAACGAAAAAGCTCGAAATATTCGATTGCTAAGGGCTGTCCATGAGGAACTTCGGTCGCAAGGAAAACCAGACATTTTTGTTCATAATGTTTAAATTATTATAGTACTATAATTTCCAATTAATTTTTTCTGCGTATGCATTCAGACGGCGGAGCAGCCCCTTCCATTTTTCACAGCCCTACAACGCACCTATAGCGAGCCAAAAAAGACTTGCGAATTTTCGTCAAATTTGATGTAAATTTCTTCCAATGAACACCATAGGCCGGGTTTGCCCAAAATTCGATCGGGAATCAAGAACTCATTCTGCTTTCACACCAAAATTTAATACAAATTTGGTTAAACATTATAAAAAAAAACGATTACATCAGTTTTTAATTGAATTCTTCGTGAACGCGCGGAATACGCTGATTCTGCCGGTAATTATAACTCCACCATGACTTCATCGTTTTCACTAATATTGTGTAAACATCAAGAAAAAAAAACATTTTCGCGTGACACTATATCGACCCCCAGAGTGATTATCATCGGTACTCTCGATTGCGTCTGCGACGCCGATCAAGGTGAGAAATTCAAACGGGTTTCTCCGCACGTATACATCACGTCACAATCGTCGATCGTGAGGGTTCACGACTGTATATACAAGAGCGGTCTTCGCCCGTTGCACTGTATCGTGTCTAGACGATCTCCGTTACTATGCCAAGAGCGTATATAATTCGGCGTCTCGCGCGGAATGGCATTCGCCGCTCCGTGACAGTAAAAGAAAAAGAAAAAGAAAAAAAAATCCCACTCTAAAATCGGCCACGCTCGAGCTCTGCCCGACTTTGACCGAATACTAAGCGACTTTTTCGACAGTTCATCCTCGTCGATTTATCATGAAATTTTCGTGCGTACTCTCGTTCACCTCTCGGTCTCAATGGGAATATTCACCTTTTAGTCACGTTTTTTTTTTTGGCCACGTGTTATGACTGCCTCCGCGACATTGCACCGGTTCGACGTTTCGAGTCAGCACCGTTATGGAATTCGATTTTTTATCGCCTTTATTTTTTTACTCAATTTTTTCCGGTGACCGTGCGATTCGTTGCAGCGGATGCAAGTTTCGAAAGGGCACGATCATTACGCCCACCAAGAGTACGTTGCTCGTTGGGAATGTTCTATATCATTATAACATCATTATAACATCGATATTATCTCAGCCCTCCATCTAGAGTTACTCCACCGCGTAGCGGATACCCTCATATCGAATATAATACCGAGACGAGAACTTCCAAGTAGTACGAACATCTCTCCGACTCGGAAGTTTCGGGCATTGTTTGCATTGGGCATAAGACCGATGATAATTACCTCATTGAATAAGGCACTTCGTGCCATGCGAATGATATCTCGCAGATTCGACTCGACGATCGTAAATTATAACGACCCAGTTGCTCTTGCGATTCTACGAATTAGAAGGAAAAACCAAGGAACCCGGTTGGATTGATGCATGTTTGAAACTTGTACGAGGCCGGGATACATTTTTTTACGACAAGTGTCTAAAAAAATTAAATTCGGTATTGGAAACTACCTTTCAACTGATCAATGATTGAATCATCTTGGGCGATCATTCTGGACACACTTGTGTCTGAATACTCTGAAAATCTTATTGAGAGTCTTCAGACTTTTTCGGAATTAGAACGAATAACTAACGAGGTCGGATGGAACTAAGCTCGTTCGAAACTTGTACACCGAAGTCAGGATACATTTTTTTACGACAAATGTTTGAAAAAGGATCGGACTGGAAAAAGGTCAGGACTCAGACTGGCCCTTTCCGAACCCCACCCAAGATCTTTTCATAGAGTTCTTTCTAAAGGACTTAATGTCCATAAAAATGACGAAGCAATATGCGATATTACATTTCCCCCTTTTTGTACAAAAAGCATTAACAGAAAAAAAATTGATATAAAAAATTATCCATCCGGCTCTCTTCGTCAGTTGTTCCCTTTGTACCGTCAAAGCCTCGCTCCAGCATTTATATCGCAGCGATCGAATTCATTAACCCGGCTCATGAATCCTTCGGTCGTATAATACCGTTTGAACTCTCGTCCTCCATATGATTCTATCTTTATCTATCCCCGGCCTCGCTCGCACCGGGGATACACGTAGTTCTTATCGACCATATATGTGTACGGCACGAAGAGATCCGGAACGAACGAACACGATCGGGTCCGTTCGAAGGGCCTGTGCGGGAGGTGAACGCCGCAGCCTCCTCGCGTCTCTGGAACGCGTTGGCCTGGTTGCCTGGTACCCTGGATGGTCGATCACCGACCGTACGTTCTTCTCTCCGAGAGTTCCATACCTATACTGTTGATACCTCCACATCCCAGTCTATTCCGCGTGATGCTGTGCGAGCTGCACGGCATCTCGGCTATACCTGTATAGACGTTAAGTTCCCTCTTCTCGGGCGAGCTCTCTCGCGGCATCGGAGCTTCCAGCACCAGACTGTGTGGGGCACATTCGTAACGCGACCCGTCGACTAGCTGCACCGTTATGTCTGGACTTTGTTCCCACGAAACACGCGGGCCTCGTGCCCGTGTTTATGTGCCACGCCGCTGGAGGAACGAGCGGCTCAAACTCGCACCGAAGACGACTCTATAACGATCGCGGCCCCGACGGAAGGTGCGACGGGCCGATCCAGACTCTTCTTGCCTCGATAGATCCATTAATCCTACGTAGACAGGCCGGAGGGTATTTGGTCCTCCGGCAGTTTCGAGTTCTTAGGTTCTTGGCGATTAATAATAGATCTTGTTTTAATCCCGCGTATTGTTTTTTTGGGTAATCGCATGTGGAACTTGCGATTACCCAAAATAATAACTCAATAACAATTGTGTCCTCGATGGAAGCTGCGACGCGCCGATCCACGCTCTTCTCGGCTCGATAGATCCAATATTTCTACGTAGAGAAGCCCGGGGGTCTTTGGTGTTCTGTCAGTTTCGAGTTCTTAGGCTCTTCGCGATTAATAATAGAATTTTTTAAACCTATGTATTGTTTTTTGCGTAATAATATATGGAAATTGGGGCATCTTTTTAAAGTAGTGAATCTCGTCAGTACAGATTTTCGTTTGGACATTAAACGTCTCCATCATAGAAATTATTTATCACGATTGCAACGAGGTAACTTAATTTACACAGCCCTCCGTCGATTTCCATCCGTATCAATCTACCCTTGTCCTCGATAATTGCTTCTGGATAATTAATAATCCAATTGGAGCACGTAAATTTACAACGTACTGCGCCCCGACCGCCGGAGCCTTTGCATTCGCACACAGATGAGAGTTGAATCTAGCCATGCCTTCGCTTCACTCTCCAATAACAATAAATACAACCATAACAATGTCGTTACTGTTGCATTTAGTACATTAAATTACTATAACATAAAATGAAATAAAAATAACATATATACATGCTCATCGTCATTAAATTCGATACAGTTATAATTAGTGATTGTTCGAATGCCCCCTCGGCAACGGTAACAACAACTATCATCATTGGAAGTTCATGGGAAGTTCGAGCATCCTTCGCGAGGCTGCAGAGGCTGTACGGACATTAAGATTAATGTTTGTCAGGTGCATATCCGGTGTACGGTCTTGCCGTGTAATATCCTGAATCACCATTATACACCGGCAGATACCTACGGTGGCGTTCGATCGCGTCCTCGGTACGTGCACTCGCACAGGCCAACGGTTATAAAATCCCGAGGGCATGGTAAGCGTGTACCGGCTATTATATTGTGCATGTAAGATCGGGCGCGGCCAAGACACGCCAAGTACACGTACGAGCCAAGGTAAACTCACCTCTATAGTATCCGCGTATGTACATATATATATATATACACATATATGCATATAGATGCACGAGCACACAACTTATACCCGAGGTACTTAAAATCGTGTATACCCATAGCCGGCATCATCAGCGCATACAGAAGAGAGACATGCACACGACGTCGATTGCAACGCTTTTGCACGCGACGTAAAACGATAGTCCTAAGTTGACGCCTTCGCTCTCCGCCACGGACTTTGAGTACGAAATCACAAAGCGGACTCGAGCCTTGTTCGCCCGAGGGAGGCGAAGCAAGTAGTCTTGAATTTACTACCGAGATGCCTCCCTCGTTCGGTCCAACGTTACAACTCTCGTACGGCCGCTGGGCTGTTCGGTTAATTGAATTTATCGTCAGCGATAGCACGGAGTCGGCTTGCACGAGGCGTAATCGAATATCGCACGCGTTTTATCATACGGACGACAGTCGTCGTACGACGTCAATTAAAAAAAGCGGGTACCGACCCAGGCTGAATGCCCACTGACCTGGGATCCGGTAAATGCCAATGACTTTGCTATTGTCGCGTGGAAAATTGAGAAAAGCAAGAGGATTGAGGAGAAAGAAAATGGGATTTTTTTTTTCTATGAATGGGATGAAGATCGAGCCAAGTGGTGTGTGTTACTCGGGTTCCATGTTCTACATTTCCGGGAATGCGTTTTTAAGAGGACGGTGCGAGCGCACAAGTGCGGGTCCTTAACTCGGCGGGGTCGAGAGCGTTCCGTTTTGTTTTCCCAGGTCGGATCGATCGGGCACTGGTTATAATGTCGGCTCCCCATTCGCGTTTCGACCTCAATCGGGATCGCGCGCCTCTTTAAATATTTGCTCATTCGTTTAAGAATCTTCCCGTCAGCGGGACAGGCGGAGTGCGTTTCCTACGTTGTCGATCCCCTTTTTTTCAACATTTCTTTTAAAGCGATCCACTGAGAGCTTTTAAAATATTATGGACGATGTTTCTTTGCTTGGGACAAATTTTACACGAAAATAGGCAATTGTACGATCTCCTAATGCATCGTCGAACGATCGCGCATGCGTGGGAGTTCGAGAAAGAAACGAAGAAAATAAAAATCTTTGCGTAAAATGTTTGTAAAACAAGCAATGATGAAATTGAAATAAAATAGTAAAAATAATGTTTAGATTTTTTTAAAATTATGATTGCTTTTCACCGGTGACAATTTGGGATTCGAGTGATAAAAAAAGTACCTCGCGACGTTTCCTTGTTGGGTAAATTAATTAAAAATGACGGTTCATAGAAAAAGCTGGATCGGTTATATTCATCCTCTTAAAAGGGTCGATATCGTTGCGACGGAAAAGTGTATTCATTAATATCGAAGCTTTATTTAATTGAACCGCAGACGGTTCACGAAACACGCCGCAATTTTCGCGTAGACGGCGCTGCGACAGGGAAAGACTCGCGCGTGCATCCTGTTGCACGAGGGATTCAACCCCGTGTACACCATCCTAAGAAGGCTATTTATAAAGTAATAACCGTCGGGCAGGTCGGCGAGGGCTTAAGTTTCGACGCCGCGGCGCTCGAGAAACGAGTCCAACGAGTTCCTTCCCTCTCGGCTCAATGCGGCTAGAAAACTTGTGGGACCTTACGGAAGGCTCTTACGGGTATGCGAAAGCGACCCTTTTTCTTGTGTTTTTTCGAATGATGAACAAACAAGAAATATAGAACGGCACGTTAACGTCACACGCCGACTCACCCCACTTGCTAAGTAAGCGTGAGTGGGGCAAAACGGACCCATATTTCTGAATTTCAGATGCGACCTTTCTTTTTGCGCGAGAAATTTGTATGAATAGTCTGTTTTGCCTCGCTTCCTTTCCTACAAGCGAAGACGTCGTTAAGACCCACGTTTCGTATAATACAGAAAAGTGTAATACTCCAAGAGAAGGCGCATCACTATAGAAATGAACACCAAGCGAAAATCAGCGGTGATACTCTTCGTCCTGCGAAACATTTTCGTATTTCTTTTTCTTTTTCCAAATATTAATCATTCCGCGAGATTGGAGCTTGGAAGTGTAAATTCGAATTGTTTTCAATTCGATAAAATATATTCAACAGCGAATGTATCCGTATTGGTTTACGATTGGTCGTAGTGAAGATAAAGTTCAAAATTATTAAACAACCTGAAAGCGAGAGATAAAGACAATTTTGATAACAAATACAATTATGATTTTGAAATTGATGCAGATTCTGTTTATAGATCATCGTGATTAAACCAAGCAAGCGTTCGTCTATGTCTTATCGATTTGTGTCTAATTCAATCAAAGCTGCAATTCGTGATAAGAAAAAATATTCTTGATTTTTGTTTCCTCTTCAAATATTGACCTACGCACGAGATTACGGCTTATTCGAAGCGTGAAAGAGTTATCTTTGATAGAATAGATTCAATAATGAACGTATTTAATCAACGATCATTGATTCAGAATTAGTCATAGAAGAGATAAGTTTGAAATGATTAAACAGCAAGGGAGGATGACAAAAAAGTATCGAGGACAAGTGCACGTTAGCACTAAAATTCTATGTGAAAACATCTTTGGTAGTTTTACGACCGAGTTAGAATTAAATAGAACGCACTCTCTCAGGCTCTAATTGATGAAAGTCCCCCAAGAATCCACTCCCAAGTTCTAATTATTCGAAGCTCCCCGAAGAGCTTTCGCTCCCTAGGGCTGAATACTTTGAGCTCCCCCCTGCTCCAGAGATGAAGTCCCTCGCCCCAAATGATGTCCTAGGGACAAATTTTCCCAAGAAATTTTAGAACTCAACATCAGACTCTGATAAGACCCCGACAAGGCCTAGTCAGGTAGGCCTTCATTCGATCCCGACGTAAAGCTCCACAATTTCTTACTTTCAACTTAAGATCGCTCTTGAGGTCGAACTCCATTGCGTGGTTACGATCTATCTTGGGTTCGAACTCGAATTTGAGTTCAGACTTAAGTTCGAACTTGGGATAAAATTAACGCACGAAATCAAGTTCAAACGTAAGATAGATCTTAAGCACGGAATGAAGTTTGGGCCAAACGTCGATCTTAAGTTCGAACTAACGTCTTAAAATTCGAACCTTAGAAGTCTTGCTAATGATCTATTCACATAAGAACATCGTTTGAAAATGTATGCATATTCAGGTTGTAGATCGTTGCGCGACCAAGAGGTGCAAGCTTTCGTTTATGTTTTATAGATCTCGCGTCTAGTTCAATCACAGCCGAGACGCTCGTTGCCGATACGTGGTATGCGAGGCATTAGGAAGTCTCCGATGCATCACCTGCGCGAATCACGGCGCCGAGGTCGAGTCACCGCTGAGCTAGGATCGTATGCAGAGCCCGGCGTTCGGTTTATTAAGTACGCCGGTCCCGTCGACGCTCGACGGCGCGTGGAATGAGTTTATCCGCTCGGCGATAATCGCCACTTCGTGCGCGGCCCGTGAGGCCCGATCGCACGCGGTCTACCCGGATCGACGCCGGTTATCGATCATTGATCTCGGGATACGGCCAATCGCGCCGAGACATTAATACCTAACTTACCGCGCCTTTCCCGGGACGCGTAAGCCGAAATCTAACGGAGTACACTGACGATAATGCGAGTCCCGAATGTAAATCCAGTTGCCACGCTAGAGACAACCTCGATAATCATGCAAATAAAAATTCGAGACGAAAATCTCGCATGCAGGGGAGACTTTCGCACGTCTGAACGGACACTGGCCGGTTCCACTTGAGCCGGCGCAAGGAGGCGGTTCGTCCGTTCAAGTTCTTTGTGCATCAACTCGTCGAAAAATAATGGCGTTTTCAAATGGCGTGTTCACTGGGACCCAAAAATATACTACACTGATTTCTGGAACTAACTCTGCCGGAGGGATTGCATAATGTTGTGTTATATGCAGACAATCATTCAGCAGGCTTTTTTTGGAGCAGGGAAGATTCGATTTTCCCTGCAATAGTAAAAAGGCTCAACTAAATTGTTGAGAATAAAAAGAAGTACAATCTCGTATGGATAATCTGTTTTAATATGAATAATGATGAATTACGAATCGACTCATTTTTTATCGTAGCACCAGACAATTTGTCTCATGGACGGTTAATTAAATCGGTTGGTTGGTTCACTCCGGCATCGGCAAGAAGGCGGTTTGTTCGTTCAAGCTCGTTGTGCATAAACCCGGCGAAAAATTATAGCGTTCTCAACTGGCCTCACTGGAGCGCACTTATTGGACATCGGGCCCAAGAATAAGCTACGATATTTTCCAGCGCTAACACTGCAGTACGGACGCCATACTGTATTGTTTTGTGCAGATCATTCAGCAGGATTGTTTTTGGACGTCGGATGCGATTTTCCCGGCAATTGTAAAAAAGCCCGACGAAATTGTTGAGAACAAAAAGAAGTACAATCTGATGTTGAAAATCTATATCATTAATGACGAATCGGCTCTTTTTGATCTCAGCACTGAACCTATTTGTTTCATCGACGGTCAATCAAATTGGTCGGCTAGTTTATTAAGGCATCCACGTCGAAGTCAAAGATCGAAGATGCTTTTTAATTCCAAAATTATCAAAATACTTGATAAGAAACACTAAAAAAATTGCAACTAATGTAATATTTTTTAACGGTTATAAATCAATTGGAATCGGTAAAAGTGAAAGAGAATACAGGATTTTATGTTCAACTGGATTGTCGCAGATAGGTTTTCTTCGGATGGTGATGTTGCGGCCACAATACGGATGGCCAAGTCAACTTGGGGCAATGCTCCGCCGAGGAAAGACGGTACATAATCTGGAATGTCATGCCGGTTCAACCGAGCGTGACACCTGTTCGCTGCCGTCGAAGAATCCTCCCGTTGTCTTTCTCTCTCTCTCTCCCTCTCTCGTGCACCTGAGAATTTCTGAAGAGATGCCCGCCGAAGAGTCTCGAATTCCTTGATATAGCTAGACACCGAATATCGATGCCCGACGATACCGTACATGTACTTACTGTTTCTACATAAAATACGTATATATAGGCAGAGATCGTCGTGGTCGAGAAACAAGGACCGGCCTACCCGTGTCCAGACGCGAGACGACTTTTTTAAACGTATTTATTTTCTTTACATAATCGCTTAAGATAATTCAGGATGACATCGTCGGCCTACCGCGACATTTCTGCCAGATCGGCAGGATTTCCATACCAACTTTTTGCGCAAAAATATATATTTTTTAAATAATTGCGAAGGCATATCAGTCACATATATCTCATGACATATAATTTAAAAATATACAATTTTTCGTAATAAATATACTTCATAAATGAAAAATAATATTTTCGTATATTAATATTTTCGCTTTTTTCCATAGGCCATTCGAAAAGTTTTCTTCGAATATAAATATAAGTATTGGATATTATACAATATAGTCCAAATGTCACTTACGGTTTGAAAATCTCATTTTTGCGACCAGAAGTGACGCATTTCCGGCATGACGTTACTTCCGTCCAAAAATGAAATTATCAAACCGAAAGTGACGTACCTGAAAATTCGGACAAACAAACATAAACAACTCTCCGAAATATATATAAGATTATATGTATTAGATATTATATATGAGATATTAGAAACCAGCCACATACGAAATGCCACGGTGGATTCCGTCGAAATATTAAAAAGTGACACGATTATGGTCGATGACATCGTGGGCTTAAGGTCTTCTGCTCTGAGCGCTTTCGAGGATTAGTGCGTCCGCATTTAATCCTTCCCCGAATGGAGTCGCATATACGCCGGGACGGATCGAAAACTGGCGCCTGTCTCAAAAATCCGCAAATCCTTCCTTCCCGAGAATGATAGATTGATAGTCGGAATTTTTTTTTTTCTCGTCGGGGAGATTAAGAGCGGATTTGGTATTATTCATGGGCGATGTTCGTGTATCGCAAATGAAACTTGACAACGAGCTCGATGGAGATGAACGACGACGACTACGACGACGGCGTTGACTGTTTAATGACTACGAAACGAGAGGTACGACCGGTTTCATCGACGGTAGGGACGAGCCGCAACCGAGATACATACATATATGTAACATAGTATCAGTGGAATACAGAATGCGTGGTACGGCGAGGAAGATGAGAGAGAACGAAGGCGAGTAAGAAACGATGAGCACTGGAGGGCATTATGCATATGCGTGTGTGTGTGTGTGTGCGCGCGCGGACGAGAATAAAAGGCGAAGTGCCCTCACACCGATTCACCTGCGCGATATGTGCACGTTCCACTCTTCGTAAACTTAACGGCAGGTGTCTGATATAATGCTACACTTGACGAATCGTCGTTGTCGAAGGATAAAGGCATCCACGCTCGTGAATCATTCCATCGCGTTGAATCGATGTAATTCTCTTTGAACCTTTGATATTGGCTGGGTTACAAAATTTTGACTCTTCTGTTATTACTTTTTCACCTCAAAGACATTGGTTGGGCATGAAAGACACATATTTCTTAAGAGAAAAATATATAAAAATGCAGCTTTCGGAAAATTATAGACAATTACGAATAATTTTGTTCGTGGGAGTGCCGTGAGAGTATGAAAACAAAAATTCCCGGAACATCCATATTTTTGGTACTTGTTATAACCATCTAGGGAGCAAATCGATGACGGAGGGTAACAAAAATTGGGTTCATTTTTTGTCATGCTTCATTTTGCAAGCAATGTTGGTTTTACTGGAATTAAAAGAATTATTAACCAAATATCGGTGGTGCTTGCGATAGAGCGATGAATTATTAGGAATCTTTCTTTTTCTCGAGTACCAACAAATGTATCGTATTTGAGGGTGTAAAGCGGTCGATGAAATCTCAAGAAGACATCAACACTCTTGACTGTGTCATCAAATTTTCCTGATGTTTTCATCGAGCTATTAAAAAGATACGATTTTCTAACGAGGTACTAAAGTTACACCGCTGTCCGAGGTTTATAAAAATCCGTCCGATAAAAAAAAATCGATAATTCTATATGTATAGATGGAAATAGCCCTATATGTATATTATTGGGCGTGACATAATAAATAAATCAAAAAATTCGGAATGCATTAATTAACAGCAATCTTAATTGCAGATACTCGTATATTACTGCTATTACTACATGAAATTCAATCCATTGTATGCATATATTATTCGAAGAATCTCATCACTCTCGTTCATTTAATTTTCGCATCTCGCTAAAACCCCGAAAACATTGAAATAAAACCCTCGAAATACAAAACGTCATTCTTCACCAAGAACCCGAGGAAATAAAAAGAAAGAGTATTTCTCGATCGTGGAAGAGACTGCGCACTACGTGCTCGAAGAACAGTCACGAAGCTGCGTAACCGACTCGAAAAAAGAAGAACCCAAACTTATTCGGGAGGATTCTCTTCCGAGCGTCAAACTTCTCAGCCCATCCCCCCCTCGGTCCTCCACTCTGCGCGTTCGCGCTCCCTCCACCTCGATATTTTCAACCCCTTCCCATCAGCGTTCAACGTCCTCCCCCCTCGGCACCCCCCACCCGCGGCCCGTGTCTTCCTCGCTCTTTTGGTTCGCCATCGGCGCGTTCGCCTCTTTCACTCTTTCACTCAACTATCCTATACACCGGTTCTCTCGCGATCCTCCACGGGTTTCAAACTCCCTCTATATATCCTCCTGGTCCGGCCGTCCGTCGGTCGGTCCCCGTGTGTCAGCTTCAAAGCTCTATACCTGTCGGGTTGGTGCAGTGCACTCTTATCCGGAGCACGAGACGGGCCGGTGAACGGAGAACGCGAGTATACATTATATTATTATCCATACACACACACACACAATCGCATACATATAGACACGTTGGAAAGAGTGATAGAAGAAGTCGGTCGCTTCTCTCGCAATATAAAGGCAGATAAGCGAGAGGAGGCGAAAAAGCGAAAAAGCGAAAAAGCCGAACGAAGTTGGAAGCGGAGAGGAAAAGCCCGAGGCTGTACATACGACTGTAGACCGGCATCAGTGAATAACCGGGCGAATCGGCCTTACGGCGAAGCTGTGTACCGAGAGAACAAGAGCTGGGACGGAAAGAAGATAGGAAGGAAGAAGGTGAGAAACCGTACGAGCTGTATAGGAAGAAGGGAGAGAACGAGAGTGCGAGACGAGTGCGAGCAGCATCGCGAAGGATAAGGACTGGATATATATATATATACACAGGTACTTACACTCTACCTGCAGGCCTGCTACCAGGGTCACTACCCTTCCAGCGGTGGCAAGGTCAGCCACAAGATCGTCCCGATCGACGCCGAGCCCGAGCACGGATCGAGGGATAGAAACGAGTGACTGAGATCAGACACGCGCACGCGACACTCCTCTCCCGCGTATCCCGATAGACAAGAGACTTATCTCGAAGCGGAGGATAAGCCATTCGCATCCGACGTCATTATCGATAAGGGCAGTTAAAGCGACGACGGCGAGTCGGAGGATCTGTTATACGGATCGAGGTGTTCGCACTCGGCGTTAATTGGATCTATCAGGGAAGATCGATCGATCGGCGCCGGCGGAGAGCTCTGCCGATATCGATAACAGGCGGCTGGTCTTCAGGGATGAACAGGAGGACGCTCGAAGTATAGAGGAAATTTTTTGAGTCTTCGAAATCGTGAGTTTTTTTTGCTAATAAGGTTTAAAATTTTCTTTTTTATTTTATGAGATTTTTTTGGGGCGTTTGAGAGGGTTTCGTTTTTTTTTTAATTTGTTCTTTTATTTGATTTATTTTTTATATTAAAAGGGTTGGGATTTGAATTTAGTGCGGTAGAGAAGTGAATTATTCGGGGAGGACAAAGGGTGTGGATTTTTGAAGGGCTCGGGCAGATTCGTCCGGTCTATTATTCATACCTCATCGAACCGCACAATCGGCTAGGAAGTCTGACTCACTCCGGCACGGAAATTCCGTACTCCGGAGTGGCGAACGCTGAGCGAGGGGGTCACGCTCGGTTTTCACTGTCAAAAGGGAACACGATATACGTGACCCGCCGCTGGCCTAATTCTACATACGAAACTCGTCGTGAATGCCAGTCCGACGATATTCGTGCTTCTGTTAATGCTGCAGTGCATAGAGAAGTAGAGTGATTTTCCAATCGGTCGAAAATTCATTCTTTATGCTCCTCAATTTTTCATTTTTTTTTTTTTGCATATCTTAAACAATATAGGTGAAATTTAGTCTTTTGTATTTTGACATTCAAAAAATTATATGTGATATATGATTTTTTAAAATTCTTCCACGTTTCATTAATGCTTCGCACACGAAAAACTTTTTGCGGGAAGTAAATCGCCTTCTTTTGCGAATAAAAAAAAAAAATTACGAACGTTTGTAATGAAGTTTTCTGTGAAATCAACGAAATCTGACTGGAAGGTCACTCTGCGTATTGTCTAGGAATTTTCTGACCACATTTTATTTTATTGATTTAGAAAAATGAAATCGACATTGAAAATTTCACAGGCGAACGGACGAAAATTCAATAGATAAAATATAATTTTTTTTAGCACGGACGTACTCAATAAAAACAATGTATTTTGTGCTTAGACGAAATATATTTATGTATTTGCGTGTATATATTTTTTTCGTAAGATTCGAGCCTGTGTAATGCGCAAGCAACCATGCAGTCGTCACGGAACGATAATCGATAATCGTATGAGAGATGTTGAATAAAAAAAAAGATCGATTAACTCGCGCAGACAGTACATTGAGCCGAACGGGCGTGACCGCAAACACCAAAAGTGGATACCTATGAGGTCTTTGCTTGCTCGCTCACTCGTTCGTCCGTACCGCGTGTGGTACTCTGAATGAATCCGTGTAACGGTATTGAAAACGGTCCAGCAAGTGAGCCAATGTCCAGTCGAGCAGCTTCCGAATTCTTCAAGGCCTCGAGAACGCCTGGTCACGGTCTCCCGCGGCTCGAACATCGCGTATAGGCAAGAACAAAATAATTATCCTATCTTCCAATTTTTCTCCCATAAAAAAAAATTAAAATTAAAAATTAAATTAAAAAATGAAGCTATAGTGTTTTTGTTTTTGATTACCAAAAAATTGTATTTGCCGGTTATATGAGAATTATTCTTTTTTTTTCACATCATTATTGATAAGCTAAGAATAAACAACAAGAATAAAATAATTATCCGAACTTCAAATTTTTCTTCCATTTTTCCAAAAACAGTAGAAAATGACATTAAAAAATAAAGCTATATCGATTTCTGTTTTTGATTATCGAATATTTTTTTAATTTTTTCGCTATCATTATTAGGTAATAATGCGGTGCGGTATCGGTCTGATGTTTACGCGAAAAGCATGTAGCGCCAGAATTACTACACGGTCGACGTCTCGTCGAAACGTCGTCACGGTTCGACGATTCTTCGTCCTGCACGATGCGCGCTATGATTTCCTTCGAGAGATTTATCTTATGAGCGGGTCGTTGATCGCTGCGGCTCGATTCATTGGCGTTGAGCATCGTTCAAACGATGGTAATAAAAAATACATATACATATTTTCAAATCTGACGAGACGCATTTGAAATTTGAAATATTTTAATGACCGTACATGTTGCTGATCGGTAGACTGTTCCGGCTTCGCGTCTCTTTGACCGGAGTTGTTTCGAAGTGTGTCACCGAATGAGAACAAACGTCGCAAGATCGAGAATTTTACTGTTATTTTATTCATACGGAATTCCAAGGCGCACTAAATTCACTATAATATCTATCGTCGCTTCTGAGAATGTGTGGGTGTGAATTTCACGAACGAAAAAAAATACTCGATTCTTCCTGAAGCCCTCGGCATACGGAACAGCCGAAGTGTATTCAACTCACGGACTCGGCAAATATTAGTGAAGCTTCAAAGATATCCCACCAAGGAAAACATCGTACCATTATCCTGACGGTGATTTTTATTTTTATTTTTTCCTCTTTCTGTAAACGGGCCTCGACGGGGCTCGTGTCCTGTTAACGGTACGAAAGCTTGTTTGCCAGCCTCTGCTATCCTTTCGTACGGATGAAATATTAGGAAAAAAAGGAACGGTACGAGCTGTGCTAACTGTTGAGAGAACACGTGGGACGCCTCGGTTTATTTATACGTCCATGCTTCCGCGATTCCGTCGACTTTTATCCGAGCTGCACGCAGAATACAATTTTTTCGACGAAGTTAAATCGAATCGGTCGACGAATTTTCTTATCTTGCATCGTAATTTTTTTCTTTCAATTTTTCAGGAATTAAACGATTTGATATTTGAATATCCGAATGTTATATTTTTACCCTTTGAATGATCAATAATAAGTGAAACATTAAATATGTGAATTATTTCATAAAGCGGACAGTACGAGAAAAAAAATTATAATAATTTTCTCTCCAATTGCCACAACCTGTTCGCCTTATTTTTTCCAAGTCTTCGTCCCCGCTTTGAACCACCATGAATAAAAAAAACCAGGCTGGAATTGTTGTCTCTGAGATGAGCGGTGGATAACTAGTAAAGATTACACGCGATTACACATGCGATCTATCGGGAATGGTATTTTAGCCTCGCTCCTAATAACATTCCGCTGACCAACAATCGGCGATGATAAGGAACGTAATTTCCTCTAATAAGGAAGGGCGGTCTCTGCTCCCGGTGTATACAGCCTTTTTACTCGGCGATCTCTGTGTCTCAGCCGCCATCCAATTGAGCTACATGTAATTATCGCACTGTCTCGCCGCGTGCTACGCGACGGTGCTTTAGCGTTGCGATGATCGCGCATGAAAATTATGATAGGGCAACTACGGAGCTCGTTATACGTGACACTTTGCGCGTCGAAATTACAGCGGTGGGTAAATTACACACCCTCCAGGCAGTTTAACAGTCGTTTCGCTTGGTTTTACATCCCGATTAATTGTTACGTCGGAATCGGGTTTAATCTTCGACGAACAATCGAGTCGATAAATGGGCTGGCACAAAAAACACTGGACGAAAGACCCCCGTAAGAAAAATGGAAAGAAAGTTATGATTAGGTAGGTGAATAGGTCGGGATTCGATAAATGAACGCCCTTAATTCGAACGACGCTAAGTTACTTAAAAAAAATTTAACGCAATGTACAACGCAAACAATAGGTCTGAACCGAACTTTCAGACATATGTCCCATATGTCTGAAAGGTCGGTCAGTTTTTACCAGATTTATGGTAATTTCTGTTAGATCTTTCTCTCAGTGTAGGATACAAGTGGTGAACATGCTAACGTTCTTCGAACGCACGTCTTGTGAATCCCGAAATTTGTCAGAATTTTTCTATCTAGTTATTTATTTAGAGCATTTTGTAAATTAAAGTTTGACTCGGTTCTCGCAGTTTCTCGCGACCTTCGATCCGCCATTCGATTAGCACAGTCTTCGTGTCCGGTCGAGCTCCCTGGTTTGACTTTGCTCGTCCTCGGAACTTGGAAGCGGCTAATGAAATTTACTTCACCAAGAAAAAAAGGAGTGACCCGCGTGTATATCGCCTCATTATTGCCGGAGATAGTGGACGGACTGGGTCGATCTGGGTACCGCATTTAATGGTCCACGGGTGACCCCCATCGAGACCGGAGTCGCGGTCCTCGAACAATGCCTGACTCGTTAGGGGAACCGGGACGGGCGTCCTGAAACTCGCTAACTACCCCGGCGGCGATATTCAGACCGGATATTGTGCTGCAAAACGCTGGATGACTCCGTCGCGTTATTAAGATAATCCCAGGTTACGGGACGTGCGGCGCGTTCCTCTTGGTGGCTTCGCTTCAACGGCAGGAAATCGCTTGTGGGAAAAGCGGAATGAAAATAAACGAGGCACGGACCAGGTAAGGAGGGACCTTGGTACGGCTACAGCACAGACGATTGCAAAGTTCCTCCGGCTCCGGGACGATTGGAAGTTACTTCGCGCACACTACTTTTCTCTCGTAAACAAATGGCGTTGCGATTCTATTTAAAAAATACATCATCATTTTTCACGATCCTTGATTAAAATACTCGCGACCCTCTTTCGGTAGCTACAAATCTCAGATCGGGGAAGGTGATTAAACTATTTTCGGGCTTGAACGCGTTTGAACTTATGTCGCAAGGTCGTTGTGCGAATCAGCCTTTACGGAGCAGTCGGAAAACAAGGTTTCCGATTCACAATTGTTTCCGATTGGCAAAAATGTTGGAAAAAAAAATTTGAAAAATAATTCTTGAACCGAATTAACAACTCTCCGACGATGTTCTACGAATTACATGATTGGTTTTTATGGGGCCGTTCGAAAGATGCAAAGCTTCATGAAGGTGGCATAGAATAATAACTGTATCAGAAACTTTTGATAAATAACACATCAATCGTTGATAACTTGACATAATTCGCGGAGAACAGTGATATAACTACACGGTTGATGAATTAGTTATCGCAGCTCGAATCGGACCAGGAAAACAATTATTGTTACCACTTTTTTCCAAACGTCAATTAATGCCGCGTTAGGAACTCGTAAAGATACAAAGTTTCTGGGTAGCGACTTCAGTCACGCTATTATGGTATGAGGCTTCGTTGGCCTATCTTCATTAAAAATGTATACTGTTTTTACCGTCGTAAAACAACAGTCGTATTTAGAATTTGTACGTACAATTGTCATTTTTTTCGTTTTTAATACTCGCGTGCTCGGTTGATGTATAAAATCTTGTACCGTTTTCTCTTCCTAGCAGGTCAGTTTCGTCATGATTACATTGTACCAAATTACACAGATTTTTTTTTCTCGTGAAGTGTACCGTTCCGGGTTTACACGAAACGACGCGATGAATCCTGGCGCTCGCGGGACAACGCCGCACGGATGAAACAGGATATCAGGCGCGAACGAGCCAGAAGATGAGTTAACGGTAGCGGATTCGGTTAAAATCTCATCTACCGCAGTTAACTGTAATTCAACAGTTGATACAGCCGATCTTACCGGGCTCTCACGCTTCGGAATTATCCGTGCTCATGACTTTCGGACTTGACGGGCGATTCTAACGAATTAACGCTTTAGAAAAAAAAAAAAAAAATGGTGCTTTCTTGCTGAGTCACATTATCATGCACTTAATGCTGTTTTTCCTCGGCGGTTCGAAGAAGTTGTCTTATCACCTCCGAAACTCTTTCATAGCTTTGATGAATAGCAAACTATTAAACTATTAAATGTACAACATTTTTAACAGTGTTTAAATCTTAACTTGTTATAACAAAAAAAATCTTGTATAAAAAATGGTTGATAATTTGTATTAGATATAAAAAAATCGAAAAAAAAATGTATGCCGACTATCCGTGTCTGCACCGTCAGGCGGAAACCGTGATTTTGAAGAATGCCGATCGCTTTGCAAGACGAGCCGTCTTGAGACGCCTGGTCGTTAGTCCGCGGCACTCGCGTGCCACGTAACGTGGAATCCGATGCAACCGGCCGGTGTTCGAAACCGGTCCCGTTTTTGGATGAGCCGAGAGACGAGTGCTTGCGAGACCGCTTCGAATAATATTGTGGAGGGTCGTCGACCACTGCGAGACGTGCGGGGGAGCGGACTGGCGTGAGATCACGTCCGTCCCGGTCGCTCACTCGCCCTCTCACTGGGTCAGTAGACCTATTCGTGACTCGTGGACAATAACGATTTACGACTTGCGGCGAGCCTCGCTAGACCGCTATACGCATATGTTCATGGTTAAAGAAAGGACCAATAGACTATCGTCCGAAAGTCCGTCGACCTCATTTCACCGGCAAACTTTGCGTTTCGACGAATGAAATTTTCTGGATCATAGCGGGTCTCCGTACGGACGCATCGAGGTTCAATGGTCTCGAAATATATGTATTCTTTTCAACTCGCATCTTCGAGACCCTTTGAGCTCCTCCGTGCTCTATGTAAATCGTGTAAATTCGTTACGAACCGACAGCGGAACAACGGCAGAATTTTTCACATGCCCGACGCACATAGGAGAGTATGTGACTAGTTCAATTGTATGATCCGAGAAGAATCGGTAAGGAGCCGGTTCGACCTGGAAATTAAAAAAAAGTCCAAAGGCGAACGTGACCCGGATAATTCGGTCGTACGTGAACCGGGTATTGTATCGTCCGGGGATTTCGAGCGAAATGTCTCTTGCGGCTGGAACAGACGTACCGGAGAATTCGAATCGTGTCACGCATGGACGGATTACGAAATTGGTTTACGCCCGAGAGACCATTGACGAACGCTCGATACTTGCGATACCTGCCGTTTGGTCAATGACTCGTGCGCACGTCAGACCGTCTTCACTGCTGCACGTGCACTCGCGGTTAGCAGGTGCTTGGAAAAAGGACAATAAAAGACTCGTCTATCTCTATTGAGTTTTTAATTTTTTTTGTTGTTTTTTTTTTACACAATTTTTACACCGTTACTTTTTATGATATGTAACCGTGATTTTATATATTTATTCATTTATACATACATATATTTATGTATAAATGTATGTATGTATATATATGCATTTTTTTGTTTTCTCAACTTTTCAACCTTTCGCACGCACGAAACATGTCGGATTGGATATAGGGTAGATTTTTATTCTTTTTATCATCGAACTTCGGTGCACGTAAAAAACATGTTACGAAAATGTATGCATATTTAATTTTTTTACATTACATTTGATTTTAATTTTGCTTGATATATTAAGTCGAGCTTTTTATACGTGTTTAAAATACTGGACAACAAACTTTACTTTTTACCTTTTGCTTACAGACAGCTTACTTTCGCCGAAAATGAGGAGACAACGCTGGTGGTTGCCACTGTTGGCGCTCGCGTTCATGTCAAACTGGAAATCAACCTTGACCCTTCCGGTTCCCGACGAGGAACTCGACACATCAACGAAGCTTCTCGGTTCCAGGTCAGTGTCGAGTGAATTTGGCTTTCCAGTTCACTCATGCGTGTCCCGAACTTTTGCATCACTGACCTAAAATAGTAACGGAGTTATAGTCCCGAACTTTTCCATTACCGAACTAAAATAATAACGACGTTGTAATGGAACTCCAACTCTATAATGCGAAAAAAAATGTCCACACTCTCAGCGACATTTAATTTTTCATATTACTAACAAATCGTCGGGGATAAGAATAACAACGGTGGAATCTAATTAACGCCGGTGGAGATTGTGATGCATCGCGTGCGCGTTGTTGAAAGAGGAAATGTTCAATTACGATACCGATAGTCGCGAGTTGCTCGGTAACCTTCACGACATCGCAGCGCGTTCGTGGGAGAGAAGCAAAAAATAAAATAAAAAAATGGAAGGATACGTGAGAAAATAAGGAGCGAGACTCCCCGTTCTCGAGAGCGGGAGGGATAGAAAGGGGCGTATGGGCATGTTTGAAAAAAAGCGAGAGGAAAAAAAAAGTGCGGCGAAGAGGGACTCGCCTGTTACCTAATTAAAGCTACAAGACTCTTGCGTTTGTGCATAATGAAACGATTGCAGCCTTAATTAGAGGACTAATTAGGAAACCGTTACGCGTACGCTTCTTTCACGCTTCCCCTTTTTTTCACCCGCAGATATTTGTTTCGTTTGTTTTTTTTCCGCTCTATTGTCTGTTAACGGCGTCGCCTCTCATTAGACTTTCACCCACGGATTTCGATGTCGGAGCGGCGTTTTGTTTGTGCGTAAAAATATTCAAATAAATTTTCAGTGTGGTAACGTCGGTCTCGGTTGTCACGGGATCATCGGAGAATGAAACTCCGGTAGCAACGAGCACCGCCGATCGACGAAGGGTCATACCGTCGACGGAATTGCCCGGTTCGCCGGCTGGTCTTCTCAAGCCCGACAGATTTCAATTTTTTACTCTCAACAAAGACGGTAATGTGGTGACCAAGCAGATGACCGAGAAGGAGATTCAGGGCCTCATCGCGGCAGGCGGTGGACATCTACCCATGCAGATTCACGAACCCCAGACCGCCGGAGACGTTCCCGTTGGTGGAATGAAGGTAACGGCATCGAGAATTAAATCAATCTTAGCGCTGTCACGTATATCGATTTCGCGAAAATCAAGTGAAGTCATCTTCAGTATTTTATAAGTTTTAAAAAAATATTCATCAATAGTCTGATTTATTATGCAAACATTCTTGGCACTGAGAATTTCTCCGAAAACAAATAAATAATTACGCAGCAGCGTGAAAAATGTTCAACCGCCCCTTCGTCAGTATAAAAACGTTGCAACGATATCGCAGTAAAAACGATGACGATTTGGATTGTTTCAGGTTGCCGACGTGGTCCAGAATGTGCAGAACGTTCTGAAAGGAGAGCTGAGCAAACCGACGACGGTGATGACCTCGGTACCGACGATACCAGGTCACGTGAATACCGAGTGGAGCAACATCCTGCCATCGATTCTCGGCGGCGAGTCGGAAACTGCCCCAGTCAGCGAGACCGACATCATCGATACCCCGACAGTCGCTGATACGACGCCCATTAAAAAGCCCGGGAGCCAGGCAGCCCCGACGAAGCTGCCAGCCAAACAGCCACCAGCCGCGCTTGATCACGAAACGAAAAAGAAACCAACTGTAATCCCGGAAACGGATATTCATTCGGAGAAGCCGATGATTCAGGTACCGGTTATAACTGTTGACCAAAAGTTGCCGACTCATCAGTCCGAGGAGAATTCGATGCCAGTTTTCCAAATGCTCAACACCATATCAGCGGATAAAGTTAAATCGAAGAACAACACGGAGACTGTCGACGATTTCAAGCCAGTGGAACCTCCGAAGATCGTTTCCCTGGGACAAGTGGAGAGTGTCGTGAGGCCTGATACAGTGAGCGCAAAACCTATCCTTCCGGTAGCTCCTGAAGTCGAACAATCGACGCCTGTTGAGGAGAAACTTCCCGAGATGATCGAGATAACTTTCAACTCCGGTAATGAGGGACCTGTGACGAAGAAACCAATAAAGCCGGAAACGCCCATCAAGAATCCGGAAACGATATCCAAATCCCCGGAATCTGAATCCTCAGCGACGATGAGCGTCGTTTCCGAGACCCATTCAACGTCGATGAAAGTTTCCGGTCACGAGGAAATACCATTGCGGGAACCTACGAAACCGTTGGACCTTGTGCAAATAACTGCGGAGAAGAAGCCCGATGAGGTTAAAACAACGACGGATAAAACAGCCGGAGAGAAGTTGGATTCGACGACCGCCAAAGCGTCGGCGGCTGCGGAACTGGCAACGACCGAGGCGTCGGCGAAGCCTGGATTGTTGGCCCAGGGAGTCTCGTTCGTCGGAAATCTACCGGAAACAGTGAGCTCCATCGTCGCGGATTTGATCTCCGGCGAGAAACCAACAGTGAAGCCCACCGCCGTCGACTCCGGCACGAAGATACCACCCAAAAATTCCGTGGACAAATATCCCGGAACAACGGATTCACCGAAAATTTCAGAAATCACCGTTTCACCGACGAAGGAAACGACCACGGGAATTAAACGGGAACCAATTTATCAGATGATTCCCGAAATAATACCGAATAAAAAGATTCCACAGCACGGCGCTTCACCCTCGGAGGCTTCGTCGATCGAGCACATAATCGAAACTCTGAACGACCCCACGGGCAGCATTTCCGGAACTCTAGCGGCGGATCATTTCATCGTGCACACATCGGCCGCGGGAAAAGTGAACGATTCCAAAGCGGATGCTATCCCAGCTGTACCCGAAAAGCCCGAGAATCTTCCCGACGTCAAAACACCCACGAGTGCTACGCCGATCGGTGTGGAGAATCATGTGGAATCGAGCTCCGTTAAACCCGTCGATCCTTTGCCCACCGAATTGGCCGATTCGTTATCGAGCATGATATCCCAAGTTTCCGATGCGATACCTTCGGTGCTTCCCGTTAGTCAGAATGCCAATTTCGACGCGACGCAGAAGAAAAATGGCGTCGGAATAAACGCAGAGGAAGCTGCTGTCACGGAGAATATAAAAACAACGGAACTTCCGGTAGTTTCGAAGACTCCTGAGGAACTGGCAAACAAAATTCAATCGCCGGTCCAAGCCGAGCCCGAAAAGCCTGCGCTTCTCGAGACCAAAGTGCCGGAAGTCGAAGAACCAACAATTGCCATCGCGAATGTATCAACCGAAAAATCAAAGGAAAGTCCGACTACAACCGATATTCCGGCCACGACCGAATCGTCGAGTCTCGCTAGTATCACCACGACGAAGAGTGTTCTGCCATCGACCAGCAATGAATCAACGGAAGTTTCCCTGAATAAAGCTGAACTTCCCGTCGCTGAGAAGGTCCAAGCGCCGGACTCGAAACCAGAAAACTTGAAACCGGAAGGGGACGCGCTGCAAGCGTCTTCCGATATAACTACTGACA
Source organism: Stenichneumon culpator (assembly GCA_964017025.1). NCBI lineage: Eukaryota > Metazoa > Arthropoda > Insecta > Hymenoptera > Ichneumonidae > Stenichneumon > Stenichneumon culpator. Next base: position 1,042,984 of record OZ024769.1, on the reverse strand, counting down.
AAGTGACACCGGAAATTACACCTGTCGAGTCTGTGAAGGTTGAAAATCTCACCAAGTCGGCTACGACCGAGCCGGTTACGACAGAGAAAACTACGACAACGAAACCCGCGAGCGACGTCGTGAGTTCCTCCACGATTCTTAGCGACCACACTGAAAGACCAACGACCATCAAGACTCAGAGTGTTTCGCCGATTACGCAAGAAACTCCAATACTGGAAGCTGAGAAGAAGACGCCTGCAAAAAATGATTCCAACGAGAACAACACTGAACTGCCCATAGTGAGGATCGACATAACGGAAGCGAAGCCAACAGGCTTTAAGATTGCAAACACTTCTCAAGGGATCTCTACGCATTCGGCGAATGCAACTGAATCTCCACTTGTTAGAATTCAACTGATGAGTAATCCTGTAACGGCGATAAACAATCTGATAGAATCGGCGACCGTGGATGTAAGCCCGCCTCCTCTTGAACCTCTGGTCTTGCCGGAATCCGGAAGCGCTCCAGCGAACAATATCGCCAGTGGTCTGATCGCTGGTTTCCCATCGACGACGACCGAGGCAGCGACAACGAATGCTGATACCACGCTGGGAATCAGCCCAATTGGCATCGAATCTGTGGAACCCGAACCGGCAGTTCTACTACTGAAAGACGCACCGGCCAGCACCGGCGTGGCCGAAGATGCAAATACGACAAAACCTGCAGAAAATATTACGAAAACTCTAACTTCCGAAACACCGGCACTTGCGAACGAGAACGTCACCGAAAAGATCGAAATCATGGAAGTTTCGACCTCGAAAGATCCTTCGGTCGGCGAAGTCGTTCCTGCGGAGAGGATTGATTCGCCGAAAGAACCGGTCGCTGCGGCGAGTGCGGAGAAAGCAACTACCCTTCAGGCTGATTCGATTGTTCATGCTTCGACTGAGAAGTCTAAGAAAGATGAAGCATCTGCCGATACAACGACGACCGAGATTGCCAAAGTTGAAACATCCACGAGTCCATCGGAACCTCTGAGTCCATCGGAACCTCTGAGTCCATCAGAACCTCTAAGTCCATCGATCAAAGTGGCGGAGAATGTAAGCGCGGTTGTCGCGGAAGCAACGACGACGAAGGCAAGTACAACTGAGATCGGCGAAGATCCCGAGGAACGAATCCAGCTTCCGGTTTCCTCGACTTCCGGCAAACCAGATTTGGATGACAAGGCAAATGAAGCATCGAAGATAATCGAAACGTCCATCGGCACGTCCGTAAAACCGGAAGAGACTGAGAAGCAGCCCGAATCAACGGAGACAACGATCAAAGATACGACACCGGCTAGCCCCGAAAAATCAGCTGAATCGAGCAACTCAACAAAATCTGAAACACCCGTCGTCAGGATCGAAGGAGCATCTGAGACACCGGCTGCGGAAATACCGTCGGGAATTCAACTAACTGATCTGCCAATTGTCCAAACTACCTCGTCACCGAAGAAACCGGCGAAAGACGAGGGTATTCAGACTTTTCTTACGACGGAGATCGCGCAATCGGTCACAACGATGCAAAGTCCTGTCGAGTCGACGGAAGATAACAGGAAAACGAGCTCGAACGTTTCATTGCAAGCCACTGCTTTAAGTTCGCCAGAAAAGACCGCAGCCAAGTTCGACGATGCCACGAAAAAGCCAGAGAAATCGGACGTCGTTGCCGCCGCATCTTCAGATTCGTCCGAAAAACATTTGGTGTCTCAAAAAACTGAAGAAGTTAGGATCCAAGTCAACGACACCGCAGTTTTGGTAACGAAACGACCAGTTTCCGAGGTATCCGGTCAAAAACTCGGAGACGTTGAAAAAACCCCCCAAAGTCAGGAACAACCGACGACACAGAGGATTCCATCGGTTAACACCAAAGATCCTTATGCGAAATTGGGAGAAAAGGTGGAGCGACCTCCCGTTCCAGTGAAACTCGCCGAATCATCGATCAACAAAGCAGCCGCGGCAGAATCGGCGATGAAGAAAGTCGTGATCGGCGGATTGGAAGTGGAAACACGGATTCGTCTGGGCGATGAGCAAGTCGTCAAAGAAGTCACAGCTCCGACGAAGGTCGATGATCCGAGAAAACCGATAAAGAAAAATACTGATTCGCCGCAATCCGCTAGCGAGAAGGAAGCTTCGATAGTTCCAACGCCAAACGGTGATGAATCTGCGAATCGTGAAAAGGATTCCACGGCCGAAACGTCAACCAAAGTGGAGATTACAACACCCGCCAGTTCGGAGACGACATCGGCACCGATGATCACCGCGCTACCACTTAAATCGGAAGAAAAACAACCCTCTGGTGAACAGGAAATGCCGATCGGGGTGACCACCAGACCACCAGCCAGGCCCGGAAAACCCGCTCACAAGCCAACAATGAACATCAAGAAGGACGACGCGCTTCCCAAGCCCGGCGACGACAAATGGACTCTGATACCACAACAAGTTTATCCCGCCTTGACGAAGACCAGTGGATCGCACGTCAAGCATCCGACAACAACGACAACAACGACGACAACGACAACGACAACAGAAGCGCCGTCGGCGATTATCGGACAGAACGAGCTGAAAATCGTCTCCACCGAACGACCATCGGTCCCGCTGGATCATCACCAAAGCGCAAGTGGTCTCGATAGCACAGTACGAAATCTTGAAACGGACATATCCTACTTTGCCAATTTGTGCAACGAGTTGGCCTTTAGTTTCTGGACTGCAACGAACAAAGGATTGAGCACAGCGAGATCGCTGGCTGTGTCGCCTTTCGGTATGACGAGCATGCTAGCTATGGTTTTCCTAGGTGCTCGAGGTCCAACGTCCGATCAGATGAACGACATTCTGCGACTGGACGACGTTGCCTCGTTCAATCCTCATCTGGTCTTCCAAAATGTCACGGACGCCGTTGGCTTGGTGAGAAATCAGGGTATCGCCAACGCTGCCTTCGTCAGGGAACTTTTCGCCGATAGATCGAAGGTCCGCAAGCTCTTGCCATTCTACAAGGACCAAGCTCAGCAGTTCTACGACGGTGTCGTCGCGGAAGTTAACTTCGCGACTATAAGCGACCTCGTGCGAAGACGCACCAACCTTATGATAAGAAAACAGACCGGAGGAAGGATCAAAGACTTTGTCAGAACAAACACGGTGCCTCTGAGGTCGCCGCTCGCAGCTCTGTCCGCCAACGTTTTTCAGACCGATTGCAACTCGAGCGCTGCTAGTTCCGAGGGACGAGACGGCGAGCTTTACTTCGCGGTCTCGCCCGCGGTCAGACAGCGGAAATTGGTGCCTGTTCCGGCGACTGTATGGCGAGCCGGCGTTCTCGCGGGTTACGAACCGAGCGTCGATGCTACCGCAGTAGCACTCGGTGGAACCGACAAGCTCGTGTCCACGATTTTCGTCATGCCCGGTCAGCAAGGCCACACCGCACCTGGGGACACGCTGGATCGTCTCGAGCAGAGAGTCATCAGAGGCGCCGCTCATGACGGTGCTTGGAACAAATTGCTCAAAGTTCTTATACCAAGACCGGGACTGGAACTTCAGGTACCGAAGTTCAGTCATCGATCGGTCATCAATGCTACCGCGGCACTCAAGAGGATGGGACTGGAAGAACTTTTCTCGAAACACGCCGATCTCAAGGGCATTAACGGCGTGGCTACGGATCTGCATTTGGCCGACGTACTTCAGGTATGGTTACATTTAATATTTTTATATTAGATAATGTTTTTGTTAATTTATTTTGTCTGAAACTTACTTCTTTCAATGTGGATATTTATCGATTATTGTTGGATATATCGAATATTTATTGAATAGATATTCGAAATACAACGTTGGTGGACATACATAACACACATAGTTGCACGGAATAAGGTCGACGTCAATGAATATTAATGGTTTCTTGAATGAATGAACCGTAATTGGGCCCAAGAAATGAGGCGGCAAATATTGATGATAATTGTTTCAGTTATTTTAATAGTATTATAAGTTATTCCCTCTTCAATTGCAATGGTTCCGCGGGACACGATGGTCCGTTTACAACTTTTTTGTCAAAGGAATACGTTACAACAGAAGCCCGAAAGAAATCTTGATTTTCTGTTTCATGTACCTGACTTAGTAGTTTTTTTAGTAGCGTTCATCGGGTATTTGCAAATTTATTAAAATATTTTCTTTTTTTTCTTTTTTTTTAAGATGAATCTGTTCAGCACTTGCGGCGACGAGAACATAATGAGCGGGAGACATCATGTGGAGGTATATCCGGGCAGCCCGCTGAGAAATGCCCGTGATTATCGCGAGTCCGAGGACGAAACCGACGAATCTGAGGATGATTTGGTAAAAGGGCAGGAGACTTCCTCGGGCTCGACGACACCCTACGAAGGTATTCCACATCGAGAGGCAAGATCGCCGAGGCAAACCGACGGCACGGAGAAACCCAGACTCAAGCTCGACAGGCCTTTCCTGTACTTCGTACGACACAATCCAACAGGACTGATTTTGCACATGGGACGTTTTAATCCTAGACTTTTGCCCTAGGCGAATTAACGCGGATACACGAATGACGATTAAAAAATTGGCACCGTCGAGCCTGTTCTATCGATATCTCAGCCGTAAACCCCAACGATCGAGATGCTCGAGTTTAACGATCGAAATAAAATAAACACGATCGTGCAAAATTGAATAACTTTTTTCGCCCGTAAAACCCTTGTCAAGACGTCTTTGGGCTGAAATATCTTCCATTTTTGCACTTAACTGTTTATTGGCAAGTTACAAATGAAAAAAGCATTTCTAGGAAAAAGTTTCGATTGGCAAAAAAAATCCACAAGGAATTCGGTTATGGTACTGGTTAACTTTATTTATTAACTGGAACGCGGTTTTCGGTAAGATTACCGAGGTCAGAATTTAATGCGGTGAAAAATTTATTGAACGATGAAATTTTAGCAAAAAGGTGAAGGATAAATTGAGGAAAAACGGAACGCAAAATTGAGGAGAAAAAATAATCTTGATCATCGTCCAAACGATCGCGCGACGGACTTGCGAAACGCTCGGTTTGGGCAGTGATCGACATTGTAACGCAACGAAAACATACGTCTGACTCATTGCTAAGCTAAACCGCCCTTAAACATTAATTCAACTATTAACCGTAAAGTATTAACAGTATCGTTATTATAAAATCGTAGAAATTATTAAGCCAGTAGGGCTGAGAGCGTGAGAAAACGAGAGAGAGACAGAAAGCGCGATAGAAGAAAAAATCGAATTTTAGCGAGCACGCAAGTGCACATGTACATATAGGAGAAACATTATTAAAAATAAAAAATAATAATAAAATAAACCGTAGCGTACTCCACCAACTAGTCTGGAAACAACTCTAACTTCCATTCCCATAACGAATTTTGCCTCCTCAGTCAATATCATATTTGCTGGAATCGAAATTACCGTTGTTACCAGACTCTTCAAGTATGAACAATTTTAAGCATTAGACTTCAGAACTATGTTACTTGCTAAGTTATACTATATGTAGGAAGTTATTGTATTTCGTGAATAAAACAATTTAAAATATTTGAAAAAATAATAGAAATAATATAATTAAATCCTTTTTGTCACGGAAAAAACTGCGCAATTCCAGACTTCTTAAATGAATTCGCTATTTGTAGGAAATTCTTTTTTTCTTTTATAGTCGTGTGTTTAAAAATAATGTGCAGTCGCAGCATGAACAAGGAAGAACTGATTTTCAGTATAGTTATAGTGCTTATTTTATATTGTTATATTAGGCGAGTGAGTTGGGTGAAAATCTAAATAGGCTCATAAACGCACATATAGCGTGCGATAACGGCACCAGGAAAAAATGTGCGTTGTAAATACTGCATTTACATATATTGGAACGGGTTTAACATCCTATCGCAAATAATAGAGTATTGAGACCGTGAATCTTCGATAAAGTTTATGTTAAACTAAACAAAAACTAGGAACATCACGCGCTTTATCGTTGCGCTGTCGCGCTCAGTTCACTGTGCTGGCTGCGCCTGCGCATTGGATGCCAATTCGGTCACATAATGACCGACCAATCATTTCACTAATATATGGTAGGGCATTATTTACCCAAAACTTACTTCAGCCAAACCTCATTTCCGCCAAAAAGTAACGTTTGCCCTAGATGACCTCACTTCCGGTCGGACTACGAGATTTTCAAACCGAGAGCGACGTTTTCCCTAAATGATGTAATTTGCGGCCGAAAAAAGACTCCTTTTTAAATTAAATTTTTAAAAAGTTTAACTGAATGAATTTTTACAAATTTAGTAAATTTAAGAAATGAAAAATGAATTAAATTCAAGATTTTTGTTTAACTCCTTATTGTTTTAACTCGAATTCATAGCGTGGAGTGGCTGTCTATTGGCTGTTGATAAAGAGCTGAAAATTATTCGCGTAAACGGTCGCGGTATGATAATTCTCTTGTTAGGAGACTTTTATCGACAACGTAACCGCACTGACCTAGCCGTTACGTGTTCTTACAAAGGAAAAAAAAACAGCAATGTTCTGTGTCGCCTTTGTAGCTCCGGTGGAAAAAAAGGTCGAGTAGAATCATCAGAGATAATGCAAAGGAATCTTTTGTTCTCGGCGTTTTGGATTTTGAAGGATCGGTTGAAAATAATATGCGAACAGGCGCACGTAGCCTTCGTCGATAGCGGAAACGAGCGTAGATAAGAAATCTTTATATGTACATGTAATTTTGTTCCCCTTGCCGCGAGATTCTCCATGCACATTGTATCAATAGGTCGCTGAAAGTCGGAGTGTGGAAGATTCGAAGCTTAAAAGTGTCGCGTGCGTGCGAAGAGCAAACAGACAAAGCCGGTGCTCATCAGCGAGCGATAAGTATTGCAATTTTGCCGAGGAAGAGGGAGAGGAGCGCTTATCGCTTTTATCGCGCTTTACCCGGACGGGAAGGTGCAACGCCTTCAGTCGCGGTGGCAGAGAACAAGTGACCCGAGGCTGCTTCGACGACCTCTGCCATTCAGTTAGGCCCGAAATTTCCCAAAATTAAATTTCCCGATTTAGGGAAATTTACCTACATTCATTTTCCCGATTTAGGAAAATTACCCTAAATTCCCCTGAATAAAAAATTGATGATTGAAACGTGAATTTGGTGATACGGTGAAAAAAACATTGTTTGCCATGAAAATGTCGAAGGAACAAGTGCGGTAAAAAATCTTCGGGCGAGGCAGTGATCGGAGCGATGACGGTATATGATTGCGAGGATCTATACGACCGCACAAGTCTATCGTCGACGCACAAGTGAATTTTTCCACCCTTACTTCGTACTCGGTCTAAGAATCGTCAACAAAACGCGTAAAGAGATAACCATCGTCGAAAGGTTTTTATTGTTTCGCGGCGCAGCACGCCACGAGAGACCACTCCGGTGACAGCCACATGGAACACAGCTCGGAACCTTTGAACATACGACAGGGTACGATTTGTAAACGATTTTTTAAATAATTTATTTACGAGTATATTGATAGTCTAAAATTGGTCGAAAAACAACTCATCCGAATTATTATGACGTCGTTCAAACATCTTCAAGCAATCTTTTTTTTGGTGCACGTTTATCACTACTGGATCTCTAAAGTGCTGCATTTTTTTAATGGCCCAATGAAGCGTCACACAAAATGTACTTGTTTCATATTTATTAAAACAAAAAAGAAAATGTGTTTATGTTAAAATGGTAATTTTTTTTTCAATGGAAAAATGTCCTTTGAAGTGAATGAAAATGAAACAAACTTTGTTTGGACAGACCGAAAATATTCGATATTCTTTTTTGTATCTGATTTCAACGACGCAACAGCAAGTTAATGATGGTCGGGTACTTCAAACGTATGACTGCTATCGGTGAAAAACATCACGAAATTCATGATAAGATACCTCTTCGTTGCGACTTGGGTTTAAACTTGTTACACGACTTTTTTCTTTTTTTTCACTTCAGACACGACGAATTTTAGTTCAAACAAGCTGGCGGCACGTTGTGAGGATTGTACACAAAACGGAACATCGAGGTAATTTTTTCAATTTTTTTTTTTGATTTCTCTGAGAAACATGCTGCACCGCGATAAAGGCTGAGGTCGCGGATGAACGTTGATGATAATCATTTGTATTATAAAAATCGTCGTGGCGTTATACCGGAAAAAATAAATCACAACGACGCCGCAAATTTGACGCGCAGTCTGAAATTTGTGACGCGCGATGGGTTCATGATCAGTTGATCACAGAGACTTTTATTGCGGAAACATATCGATATCGATAACAAAAAAAATTATCATTTTATCCGTGAATTTTATTGTATTCGAAATTTTTTTCACGAATTCGTTTCGTAATTAAGTTAACTGGCATGACGATCATATTTCGGTTTCGTCACGTGGAGGTAAAAGAGCGCGCGTTATCTATACTACGCTGAATACGCCGCTGACATACAATTTTCCTGGAATGCGCGCGTCTTGTCTATAAACTGTTTAATTCAGTGCGTTACACTTATCGTCATGAAAACAACCGAGGCTTACCGCTGAATAATAAAAATAATAACAAGAAACCTCGTGTGAAAAGACGACTTTTGGATACAATAAAATTTACATTTCATGTTTATTTTTACAATCAGGTTAATTGCACTGTTTAAGAACGGAAAACAAATATGCGGCTTATGATGAAAAAGCAAAATTCGATGGAAACCATTTTTTAATCATAAAATCCATTGGACACGAAAGAGGATGTTAATACTTTTTTTTCTACAATCATATTGACCATCCTATAAAGATCCGATTAATAAAGGAATAATAATATAGAAAATTGAGTGAAAAAATATAATTTAATTATTACCAAATGTATTGACGATGACGAAAACGAATTCATTTTTTTTTTTGCAATCGATTTAGTAGTATCGTTTACTTTTTTCGTCTTACATCCATCCGTAAAAGATAAGATTTGATAAGATAATCGAATATCGAGATAAAAAAATAATATTGCTACGACTGACTGTTAGCGCGGACTCGTGTCATCTTGATCTTGACCACTTCTTGGAGCATGATTGGCCTCTCAATGCTATTCTTTGTGGCATTGCAAACGAATTCGCAAATTGAGCAACTCTTCATATTATGATTGATCGTGGCCACGATGATATTTATATCTCTACATCATATGAATATAATTTCATAATAATAATTTATTTTCCTTTTAATTTCTTCATGTTTCTCGTAGGCGTGTGTGCATTGTACAACTGGTATTTTAATCGATATTATTGGTTTTGTAGACAGATTTAACTGGTCATACCGAATCAACGAAGGGATCAATCGAATTTGTTATAAATGCCACTGGCCTTTTCCGTTCGACACGCTTATCTCGCATCTAGTGACGACAGAATGCAGCGGACGCATCCTGATCTGTTTATAGTTACGACTTCACGTCGGACAAATAACGAAGCCGTACGTTTCACCAATAATTAATACCTCATATTTACTTTTTATTTTTTTCTATCTTCATCGGGTCTGTTAAATATTTGTCACTAATATCTTTAATTTTCTCACTGTTGCACCTTTTTATCGTGCGCTTAAGATTATGCACCTTTCCCCTAATCTAACCCGGGCTCGGTTGGTCCAAAAAAATTTCATTTTTGACAATTCATGGAAGCCTCCTTGGAGGATCAGCTATTCGGCTGCGTAAACCTAAAGTCGGGTGTTGGACTTGCAAGTTAACTATGTCCGATTTGCAGCAAAATGTATTTTCGCTTGCATTGAACATTTGATTTATCGTGAATTTTGTCCACTTGAAGATACTACAAAGATGATCAATAATTCTATTGTGACAATCATAATTTCCCAGTATGTCTGGCACGTCGCAATCGATCGCCGAATAAGTGTTTCTCTACGCTTACAGTGGTAACCTTCGATAAAGAACATATGTGGGACCATATGCATGATAAATCGTTGAAACTGGTAGAACACAGCGGGGGATAAAACAATTTTCTCGACGTTTTCATATATTTGCAGACTTCGCAATATGCGTGGCGTCGCGGATATGGATCGTTTAAACAATAGGCGCACTGCTATGGATGACGGTATCAACCCTTTCGAGCACAGAGTATGTCACGCATTTGTCGTCTTACGGAATTTTCAAATAAACGCAGAATTGAATTCTAAGATATCAATTAAGATTAATTATGATGAAGATTTGATTTCATTAATATTGAATGTCAATTTTTTATTTTTATGTAGAGGATAGCTTTTTTTTTGTATAAACCTGTATTAACCATCACATGGGTGTTACAAAAATAGATCATACGAAGGGTATCGAAGCAAAACTGGCTACGCCCATTATTTGCTAGATTAAAATTTTTGTTATATGAAAAATAAAGTTAAAAAAATGACTTAATTATACTGCAATTCGATTGATTTAAAAAGTCAATCGCTTACAGTAAGAAACGATCTACGGTTTTCCGCGATTTCCAATATTTTTATTATAATGGACATTGATATCTTTCTCTTAAAAACTCTTATTATTTTCGCATTATGCATCTAACTTACGTATGACTGAAACTTTCTCTAACACTCGCCACTCTCTGCACTCACCGTTCGTGGGTATTGTTTTTTTAAAAATATTTTTTGTTTTAAGATTTTCAACAATTCCACAATTTGCGAGGAGATCGCCGAGCATCGTGTAATTTATATATTTTCGGTTGATCAGGATATCGACTGTTCGGGTCGATCGCTCGCGACCCTGCTGGTTGCATGGGTCGGCGCAGCAATGGTGGCGTCCGTTCTTCTGCGTTGGAAATACATGTGGATCGCTCTAACGATCTTGACGCTGCTCTTCCTCTTCGCCTGCGGATACGCGGCATGCAACGGGCGAAGAGCTCACTCGAGGACCGAGATGAGTGAGGATGCGAGGATCATCCAGCGCAGAAGAAGGGAAATGAATATCCAGTCGGTTTCCGGCGGGGTGGACAACTGCGCGGAGGTCACACGATTTTCACGATACCAATTATGATCAAATTATCGAGAAACGGAAAATTCAATGATAATCGTATAACCAGGCATAACAAAATTCCATTTCGGTACGATAGAGGAACACTATACTTGGAGGCTTACCTGCGATTTATTACAGAATTTTTCGACCATATTGTTTGTACCAAAACAATCTAAAATTCGCTGTCTGGCGAACTTTCTCCAATAAAAAAAATATATGCGGTTTACAAAATATATATTTTCATCGAAAATTTTATATTTCGGAAATATTTTTGAGTATATTTCTGCACACACATAATACGGCCCCAAATATACATCACTTTACATGCTAAATAGATCAATCATATAAAAACGCCAAATTTAATATATTTAGAGTAGACTTTTCGCATATATTTTATTTCCGTGCAAATCGGATCCTCGTTCAATTCTCTCCAACTGTTTCTACCCTTAATTTTTTTTATTGACCAAAATAAAACTATCAATAAAAATCTTTCAGGTTACCGATCCACCGACTTATCCGGCTTACTGGATCACAGACCTACCTCCACCGTATTCAGTGGTGGTCGGCACGGAGCCGCCGTCGGCGTCGCCGCGATCCTCGGAATTGGATCCGACCACTTCTTCCCGTCTATCGAATCCGCCTCCTTACTCCGTCGCGATACAATCGGAGGCGAATGCCGCATCTGTGCCGTTGGCTTCGCTACCCGCGTCTAATCGGGTGCCGGCCGGATCAGTTAATCGAGCTGGAACGTCGTCGCCCGAGCGTCGGCATTCGATCGTCGATGAAACGGCGATCGAGCGAAGAGATCGGTTCGTCGAGAATCCGATCGGCTGGGACGAGGACAAGGCCGTGACCGAGCGATCCAGCACAAACGATCACAATTCCCAGAACAATTCGCATACCGTCCTGGCCACTGGAACACAGTACCTGAGCAACATAATAAGCTGCACATTCGGCAGAGGATCGAGAATAAATACCGATCGAAATAACACCGTCCACGCGACGACGACGAGAGACAGGCCAGATATTTTGCAATCGTGCACAATCGACGTGTCGAGCCAAGAAACAGGAAGCACAATAAACGCCAATACTTTATAGACTCTTCTTACGATTAATCATAAGATAAAAGTGCCAGGTGCCGGACGTGAACCAGTGTCTAGAGAAGTGCAGATTAATACGGTATGACCGGGCACAGATTCTCGACTGGCGAATCGTAGCTATACCTTAATTACCATTTAGTCGACACCCTAAAGTTTGCATCTATTGAAGATTTTTTTTTAGCGAAGCTTAACTGTACGAGTAAGATACTAAAATTTTCCCTTCACGAAAAGATCCAATGACCCAAAATCAGCCCACATATCGTGGGCAAACATGTAATTTTTTTTTCGAATTTAGGCAAAGAAACCCGAAAATGTGTAACACGACACGAAAGCTGGGGTCTTTCGTATCTTCGGTTGGATATGGACGGAAGTAAAGAATTTTTCTTGATTTTCGTGAAGACGAACAAGAATTTGAAGTATCGTCGCGCCACCTTTGATAGATGGTCCGAAGTGTTATCGAGGCTTGAAGAATGTTAAGAAAAAATGAAAAGGAAAAATGCGAAACGATAATCTTACACGATAAGATTCCTTCCTAGTCTGATACGAGTTGAGTGCCTCTCAAGCGGCGGAGACGCTGTGGCTGTAAAAATTGAATAAACTCATCGATGGTGAATCGAAAAAGTGTATACGGAACTCTGACAAGTAGATCGAATGTGAAAAAAAACCTCCGAGATCTGTGAACGAAATTCGAATCCTGCCCCGCGTCGCTTACAGCAAGGGAAGTCGATCAACCTTTCAGGTCCGGATCGTTCTCGAATCGGAGAAAATTCGAGCGGAAGCAATGTGCCTCGTCGCCTGAGGGCATTGGGCGCGGCGTTCCTCTTGTGCCACGAAAAAATAAATACAAATATCACTTTCACTAAATGTGCCTGAGCGCACACTCACGAATATTCGCCGAATTAGCTCTCCGAATGTGTGCTTGCCTAGAGAGAAATTATAACCGGCCCAACAAATATACACAAAAAAAAAACTTGTACCGATTTCTAACGTCTCTGCCATCAATCGATCATCCGAGTGTGGAACGTGCGATCGCGAGTGCGCATAAAGTAACGGTCTATCGAGATAATTGATTTCGCGACTCGCGAGTCGACCTCGCACCTTTTTTGCTTTACAGAGGAAGCTTTTTTTTTCATGACATTCTTTTTTTTTACAATTGTACAATATGTTTACCGAGCGGGTTAAAAAGTTGTACACGAAGCGACTATTATCGAATAATGTCCCTATTTAATTTGTTGAGGATCGATCGAATCGGTTAAATTTTAAGAGATTTTTCATTTTTTGAATTTTACGAAAAATTATTATTTTTTGGTATCTTTTAAACAGCCATATATTTGCTTCCCGATGGAATTTTGAAGACCCCCGCTATCTAGGTATCTACTTTTCATTTATCGACAGAGGTTTTCCACGACGAAGCCAAATCATCACGGAAAATGATTTTTCATAGAAGATTTGCACACAGAAGTAGGATAGATGAGGAAGTTTGTAAAAATTTCGATTTTCTTCTTTCGTGCTAAAAAAAAAAAAAAATGTACCGAACCCTCGACTGAGCAATTGGTCGACATCGCTGCACTTATGTTATTCCGGGCTACCGTCATCAATCGCGTGGGATATACGAGGCTGCTTCGGCTCCAAGACGAATATACTTTCACTCGGTGTGAAATTGTAATTTTCCGTCGCTCAGGATTCCGGAGGCTCGCGACCGAGCCCAATATAATTGTCTTCATTCGGACATTTAATTTTATAGTTATTATCATTATTATTCTTTATCTCTTTCGTCTCTTTTGTATTTACGATCCAGTCGCACGGGACGCGGATAGAGATGCCGATGGAAAAAGAATTTCAAGGGGAGTCTCATTGCGCTCGGCAACGCGAATTTCTCACGCGTTCGCGCAGTCCTTCCCTCGCGCCCGATATTCGTATCCTGCTGCTTCGGTTCTCGAGGATATAAAAGAAGGAAAAAATAAGTATAAAAAAAACAGAATCGCGCAGCCGGGTCATGCCCGCCGGTGAAGTTTAGCCGTGGCGTTACGACACCGCAGCAGCCCTCGGGCTCCGAGAGACTTTATGCTCTCGGTGGTCTCTTGGCCGACGTATATCTCAGTACCCAGTGCATACGCACGAAGCAATCAAAATCCTGAGGCTTCGAGCTCCGCCCTGTCGACTCTCTGTAATGTCACTGTGCATTTTTTAAAAACTCATTTTATAACACCGATTGCGTAATTAACACGTCATTTCGGGAATCGAGCCTCGCGTTAAAAATTTAATGATTTTATCAATGTTCTTTCCCGAAATATATTCGTAATTCACATTCAGGTGAGCACCGAGGGCGGACGCCCTTGACATGGTAAAGAGTTTTATTTGAAAACATAAAAAATGCGTATGTAGGCTGAAATAAATCTGATAAAAATTCAAGACATTTTCTCGGAAACTGGGAATTTATGCGGAGCGCTATTTGTCTCTCGGAGGCTGGATAGTAATCTGTTGTGTTTAGTTATTCCATGCGGAGCTGGGTGTGTGTAACTACCTTAAGGCTAAATTCGCGGTGACAACGGCGACTATACTATACAATTATACCGCCGGTATCACATGTATACACTGTGAACTATATGCTGCACCACGCCTACCCCTCCCTGTAACGTGTGCGCAAACATCGGGGAGATTGCGAGCCGAATGCACCACCACCGCTTCCATTTCCAGCACTAACCGTTTTGTCTACGATATACACGTCAGGATACTGTATGTATTTTCTCGGGTATAAATACACGTGGTCACGGTTCATTGCGCAGAAAATATCTACTGGCAGCAACCCCTCGTCGATCTAACGTATTGAAGTGATTCAGCAAAGTCATCAAACTCTTTATCCTGCCGAGATGCTCAAGGTAAGCAGAGATTACGCGCGCTATGGCCCTTCGTAAGGTAATGGTGATAATCAATCTTTTTTTTAATCGAATGAAATGTGTGCAATCAATTTTCGTTCAATCGAAAAAGCGTCAAGACGGACGGTTATGAAAATTGCCCAATGAATATGTTAGGTACATTTTTTTAGTTAAATTTTATTAACAAATTTCTTTTGCTCCTGGCGAGACGTAAACATTTTGAATACTGGTTGTTCTCTAAATTTGTATTTAATGTTTTTTTTTTAGTTCTCGGTCAGTGCTGAATATTAATATAAGGGGGGGTTTCATTAAAAATAAGTGTTCATATCAAATCATTCTGAATAAGTAGCAAATTCAGATTTATAATCAACAAAGTGAAATATTTGCCTCAATCGATTTTGAGAAGGATTAAAACTGAATTCATGTTGTCGCGAAGCCATCGAACATGAGATACATTTCAATTTTTATATGTAATTTCAAATATGAAAGAAATCCGGATTACATTGGAGAAAGTCGAAGCTTCTAATATCCCCGAGATTTCCGAGTGCTCGATCGATGGCGTCATTCGATCTCAATGGTGCAAAAATAAACGGTATAAATTTCGATCATTCGCGGGTGCGCACAGCAGGTAAAAAAGCCTCCAGGTGTCGCCCGATTTGTCCTTAATGACCATCTCTCCCTGTTGTTACTCGACCCGCCGTCGAATTTCACGCGAATTCTTGCGCAAGTCAAGCATCCACTTCGTACATGCATTTCGTGCGCTGTCAGCTTTATGAAGTATCCACTTCGTATATGCATTTCAAAAACAAAACAAATCCCGCATTTAATCATATTTTCATGCTGCAATGTTCTGTTATTGATATCAGGACCACATCAACCCAAAAGCCCTTCCATCAAAGCACTCAACAAATCGATTTTTACCCGTTATCTTTTTTTTTAGCTTTTTATCATAGCGGCCGTAGTGGCCTGTTCGAGCGCCTACTACAACCATGGACCAGCGGTTAATCCGTGGAACTACGGCGTCGCCGCACTTCCGGTCAACGGCCATCACGGAAGCGCTTACAGTTCCGGTTACGGAAATTATGGCGGCGGTGCCTCCCACGCGAAAATCATCCAGGCCACTTATCCGGGAGCAGTTCACAAATCGGCCAACTACGCCGTGAGCAATCCGACCGGATACGTCGCTGCCGAATACTCTCATGGATCTGTAAACCACGCAGTTGCACCAGCGGCCACCTACCTTCCCGCACCTTCGCCGGTCGCCGTCCATAGTTCGCCGGTTCCCTACAATCACGGACCGGTTGCCGTCGCTGCACATGCACCGGTCACCTACAATCACGGGCCGGCAGCGACTTACGCGCATTCGGGTTACGCAGTGACCGAAGGTCCTGGAACTTACGCTGCACACTCGCGTTACGCGATAGCCGGTGCACCTGCGCTCTCTTACTCGCACGCTCGTTATCCACTCGCCGTCGCTCCGGGATCTGCTTACGTTAACGCACTTTCGGCGAATCACGGCATTCAGAAAATCGCCTACGACCAGGCGTATCAGAGCCACGAGGCTCAGATGGGCTATCAGAGCCACGCGGCTCAGAGCTACTCTTGGTAAACGAATCTTAGAGACATTTTTAGGGTGAACTGCCCAATCGATAACGTTTGCGCTCATTGTCCATTCGATCGTTATTCGACGTGAGATATTCAAAGAATGAATTTAATTGCAGTTCCACTATACGAATTAAATTATCTGCGTGATTTTTTTCTTTATACGTTGTTAGAAATTGGAGTATGGTTGATTTTTTTATCGTATTCGCAGTGCTCTCGAATCTCCTCGTGGGCGATCTTGTCGATTGCATTGACTGCTTTTTTTGTACACACGATTTCTCGGATTTATCTTTAAGATCTGAATTGTACTGAGTTTTAGGAAATTTGATCCGTATGTATTCGGCTGATCGATTCAATGAGTTGGATGAAAAATTACATATACAAATTTTATACAAGTAATTTTTTTTCAATAACTTCTTTTTCGTACGAAACGATTCGTTGGATTTATCTTTAAGACTCGTATTGTATTTAATTTAAGGATATCCGATCTGTATGTATTTGGCTGATTGATTCGATAAGTTGGATGAAAAATGAAATATACAAATTTTCTAAATGTAATTTTTTAAAATAATTTATTTTTCGTACGAAACGATTCGTTGAATTTATTTTTAAGACCCGTCTTGTATTGAATTTAAAGATATCCGATCTGTATCTATTTAGCTGATCGGTTCGTTAAGTTGGATGAAAAAATAAAATATCAAATTTTATTAAAGTAATTTTTTAAATACCATTTACTTTCTTCGTGAAAAACTTTCAAAACTTTCAAAACCCTTTTGTAAGTCACGAAGCCCGAAACAGTTCCGAACCGGGACGGACGGACTTGAACTGGAGGAAACGCGTTGCTGTGGCATCGCCTGAGAGTGGGGCTGTGACTTGTAAAGGGTTAACTGCTTCGAGCTGGATTTTTTTGTAGCTCCGGATCTCGTGAACCGAGATCGTGCGTGACATAATCCGTAAAAAAAATATCTCCGAGACGTATGGAGGTCCAGGAAAGATCGCCGTGTGTACGCCGGGGGGCTTTCTCTGATCCCGAAGGCGTGGTCCAGACAACCGTTCCAATTTCAGAGATGAAAGTGATGATTAAAAAAATCAATAATGCCACCGACATTGTTTCACTCCCGACACGTGTTTTCTAGCCGGTATAGACGAACAACCGAAAGTATCTTAAATTGTCTCTTCGCGAGACACTGACCATAATTACCATTTTTTTTCACAATACCGTCAATGACGCGTGTAATTTTTCGGGCAACGCGACAGCGCGCCACGTGTTCTCTGCGTCGTCAACTAATTTTTTTTTCCTAAATTATTCCGAGCAAGAGAAAAAAAGCTACGCATCATGAATACAAATTATCTTAACAAAGAATAATAAACTGAAGGTCGAGAGTTTTATCGGGTGGAGTTTACGACCACGAATTACCGTGCCAATGTGTTTTGGCTTTTGTTACGCAATTCTCGGGCAGAACAGGTCGGCAATTTCGTGCTCTCTCGGTGGCTCAACGCGCCGAAAAGGTGGAGTGCCGAAATTCCACACGCGGAACTCTGTACCATACATTTTATTTTTTTATTGCTTCTTTTTATTCATTACCTCTTGGGAACGAATTTCTCCTGCGGCCTCCGCCCGTTCTCGACGCTCCGGTTACGCTGCTACGTAATATCGCGTATACGATTGTTTTTGATGGGTGTAAGGGAAAATCTTTATGGCATTGGAAACATTCGCGATGGAAAATGTTTTTATGTTCGATGGATCGACACGACGATTTTAATCCTTTAAAGCACAGGTGCTTGCAGGGTGAAAATAGATAAATATTATCTGAGAAAAAAAAAGATTTAATTTTTCTATCAGTTCGCCATATGAATTTCGACAACCTGTAATCGGTAATTGTTATCCCAGAATTCTAGTTATTTTTGTATAAGTATATTTTGAAAAATGTTCATTTTTTAATAGTATATTTATTACATTTTTGTTAAATAGTAAGTCCAAAAACAGCTGCTATAAAAAAAGACCTCAACAGACAAAAGCTAATCGATAAAAAAAATCGGGAAGTTGGGAACAAAAATGCTGTTGAATTGAAGGCGGTACTTAAAATGTTGATAGCAAATGCACGCGTGAATTTGTGCGGTACTTTAAAAATCGTTTGCGCAAGTTCCAGCTGCTGTACCTATAAAGTTATCGAACATAGATTTCAGTCCGCTGATGATGTCACACAAATTTGTTTAAGTTTTATTGCTCCATTAAAAAGTCCAATTTGACAATGTAATAGCGAAAGAAATATTTTGTGCTTCGGAGGGTCGAAAGGGTTGAACCTATCTTGTAGAGTTCCGAAGCGAATAAGTATAGTGAAAGTCTTCAAATCACTAAAAATGTCCAGTTTGTATATTGGCGGACTTCTATGTGCGAAAAAAAGTGACGGCGTTTAAAAATTGTCCTCCGGGCGGATTATCAACTCCGTTAAGATCGTGTCAAGGATACGCGGATATAGAAAAAAAATGAGTGAGGATCGATTGTGATCGACGAACAGGAGTGCTCTGTCGAGTGGGAAGAAAAAGCGACCGGGCCACTATAGAGCTGCGGCGGTGGGGAAACGATTTGGTGGCCCGTGGAAGGAGTCGAAGAAAGTCTTGTTATACATATATAAAAGGAGCACTAGCCGAGAAGCAGGCATCAGTCGAGATCACCTCATTCATTCTCTCGTTTATTCAAAAATCACCGACAAGCACCACCAACCATGGCATTCAAGGTATAGACTCGTGAAAACTTCTCTAATCGTCGGCGCGATTTTTCAGTGTTCATCGTACGTATCGATCGCGGATCAATAAAAAAGTGCATCAAGTTTGTGAATCTTGCAAATTTCGTAAAGAGTCTTTCAAACAGAGCACAGATTTTTCTTTGGTCACGCATCGGTGACAAACGCGTCACTACGATGATAGTTGAGTTTGAACGATACTGTTTCTAAATATTACGATTGTTCATTGCAAGTTTTGGAATACAACGACGTCAGAAACGCCGCTTGCTGAAAAATATCCCACGATAAATATAAATTTGTCACATCCATCAGATATTTCATCTACAATTGTTGTTTCAATTATTTCAGTTCGTTCTCTTCGTCGCCTGCGCAGTCTTCGCCTCGGCGAACGCTGGTCTCACAGTGACGTCAGGTTCCGACAACACATACAGAAGTCCGGGTAATCTGGCACAGATCTCGACCCAATCGAAGACGATCGATACCCCATTCTCCAGCAGCAGCAAGTCGGACGTCCGCGTCAGCAACCCTTCGGTATACGTCACCGCTCAGCCAGCCTTGTCTTATAAAGCTTATCCGGCTCCGGCAGCCGTGAGCTACGCTTCGGCAGCTCCTTCTTACTCGTACGCGGCTGCACCTGTCGCACATTCGGCAACTTACTACCCCCAGCAGCAACAAGCCATCTACCACGCCGCTCAACCCGTTAGCCAAGTTTACGCTGCAGCCCCGGCGCCGGCTTATCAAGTTGCCCAACACGCACCGGTCGCATATTCCGCACCGGCCGTCTATTCCCATGCCGCACCAGCCTACACCGGTTACGCACACGCTGCACCCCTCGCTGCTGCTCACCAACCCCTCATAAAGGTCGCTTACTCGCCGGCCACCCAAGTCTCCCATCTATCCTACAGCAACGTCAACGACCACATCAACTACGGATGGTAATTCATTCGCGGCCATATGGCGAATTAAAAAAGGGGTTTCGTTTTAAGCAAAAATGACGATTTACATACGAGAGCATTATTATGATAGATTTTTCATTATATTGTACAAAGTTTCGTAAGGATATAGATCGATTGTAATGTGTAATAAATTTTAATTATTTCTGCAAAAAACTTCCTCGTTCATTTATGATTTTATTATGATATTCGGTGGAAAATATTCTCCTATTTTTTTCTGAATTTTTCCTCCAAGATTGTACGTTGGTTTTCGCTTTCAAGAAGTGTTGCTTCGATAGACCAAAAAATATCGCTATTGGAGAGTCCGAAGTGCTCATTCGCGGTGTTTACTATCCGCGGCATCATTGTGATAGTGGTGACATTGCACTGCAGGTAAAACGCAGCTATGTTCTTTAAGGGGACATTGCATTGCCGCCCTACCGATGAACCCGAGCCCAGTTGTCAATAAAAGCTCCAATGATATTTTTTTAAGGTTGCTAAAATTCTGCCGTCGAATGGAAATATTTGCTTCGTAATTATGTATCCACTGATGATGAAGCCCAACATTTGAAAAGATCATCTATAGATGATTTCATCTCGCATGACTTTGTTCGAAATCAGTATGTGCCTGGAAATTATATATTTTCAATGTATAATGTCACCCAGACGGGCATGGACGCAGCCTTTCGAATTGCACACTCGTCCATGACTAGTCCATGCGTCCTTATTACGTCCAAGCTCCATCAGCTGCTGGTGGATAATGCCAAAATCACGTTCATCACTGCTAGATCGCGTCGAATATGCGTCCTGGCGACGTCGACCGTTGCTGGAATACATGCAAGGTGAGTCCAGGTAACGTCCTATCGTGGATCATCCTGCATCACTCTAATAGATTACCGTCCACTGGACCAGTCGAAGGACTCCTTACAACAGTTAGATCGCCAGAGGACGGAACGTGCACGTAGCTAACAACTGCCGAAGATCTGTTTGGTTGATGTCCTGTGGACTAATCATGAATGTTCCTTGTTTCGGTACAGAACTTGGACACCTTAAGCACCGAGACTTCCAGAGCACGAATGATGAAGATAGTAGACAAATGGTGCAAACAAATTAGCACTAAGGCCTTTGGATTGTGAGGCACTTTGAAAAGTGCCTCGTCCTGTTGATTGTAGTAGTAATGCTTATTTATTAAAAACATATCAAATTGGCTATCGGTAGATCTTTGAAGTACGTAACAGACGTCTTGGTGATTACATGTAGGAGTACTAGCAGTAATTGCTAACGAGCCATCGGCCTTGGTCCTTCAACCTCTGACTGTTAAGGAACGATAACGCATATATAGTCGACGTGGTCGACTTGACAAGACGTCTGCTGAACGGACTGATCTGGTGGAAAAAATACCATCACATTCCCAGGGTTTCAATCGTAAGGAGCGTTAACTCGTGCCTTGCCCTTCCTACAAGAACTCACACTCCCTCGAATTTACAGCTTTTACGGGTTTTCCTTGACAATAACCGTCCTGACGGATCGTGGACGTGTGAAAATGAGCGAAGCGTCCCACGGACAGACCCAAATTCAACAGGATGTCCCGCGAACATAATAAAAGGTGGCGACGTCCTTCGGACAAATTGTGGACGCAGTGAAAGTACCGGGACGTTCACTCGACTGTGCAGAAACCAAATTTGGATGCTGCGATACTGGGCGCACGAATTCTGGACGATCATTGCCAACCGGCGCTGATCGTCCCTGATGAGGCGGTGGTTTTGTCTACCGGTTAACCGAGAATTCTTGTTTTGAGATAACCGGCGTCTATGTATGAATGACGAGCGTTAGCACACCCTGACAAATATGATGTAATCTAGGAGGCAACTTTGCTGCACGACCACAATATAACAAGTAAAAAAATCACATGAAAGAAATGAAAGTTTGTCGAAAACGTCACTTCGTCAGCTTCTGTGTGGTCCTCGATTCATCCGTATCTGTCGCTGGATGTATTCGAGATGAATTACAAATACATTTGAGACGTATCACATACGTTCTTTTACCCGCTTTCCTGTGTTCCTATTTTCTTCCACTAGCGGCATTTTAGATAATTCCTTAGAAAAATAAAAAGAAAATTGTCTGTAACGCGACTTCCAGTTGAAAATCTCACTTCTAATCTGGAAGTGACGTCAATTCCGGTTTGAAAATCTAATTTTTCGACCGCAATGTATGTGCTAATTAGGTTGGACCGTGTTCACCGCTTACCCTAAAAGTCATCCAATCTCATTGCACAAATTTATTAATAATTTATTAATTCATTCGAAACTACTATTGGACAATGTAGTGGAGATATATTTTTTGTGCTTCAAAGTGTCGAAAGAGTTACCCCATCGTGAGAGCCCAGAAGCAGGTAATCTTGAAACCCCTCAAAATTTCCGGTTCACATATCGTGGACCTCAATGTGCTGGAAAAAAAAAATTGACCGCGGTTAAAAATTGTCCCTCGGGCGGATTACCAGCCCGGTTGAGATTGTGTCAAGGATACAGGGACCTAGAAAGAAAAAATGAGCGAGGATCGATTGTGATCGACGAACAAGAGCGCTCTGTCGAGTGGGAAGAAAAAGCGACCGGGCTACTATAGGGCTGCGACGGTGGGGAGACGGTTTCGTGGTCCATGGAAGGAGTCGAAGAAAGTCTGGTTATACATATATAAAAGGGGCACTCGCCAAGCGGCAGATATCAGTTGAAATCACCTCTTTCAGTCTCTCGTTTATACCGAAAACATCGCCAAGCACCAGCAACCATGGCATTCAAGGTATAGACTCGTCAACATTTCTATAATTGTCTTCGCAGTTTTCTAGTGTTCCTCGTACATATCGATTGTGAAAATATAACAAAGTGAAACAAATTTGTGGATTTTACAAATTTCTTAACGGTCTTGCGAACAGAGCACAACTTCTTTTGTCCCACATCGGTTTCAAGCGAATCACTCCGATAGTTGAATTTTATGATAGCGTTGATTTAAATATACTTATTTGAATCAAACGAATCATCTCTACCAGTTTGATGATTTGACCCATCATTGATCATATACCAACCCGACCAAAATTCAACCAACAGCAAATATGTACGAATAGTAACCATATGTTGGGAAATTGTCCTCTTAGTTATGAAGGGTTAATGGTATCCAAGTTCTTAATTGTGTATTCGAAGACCTTGAAAGGCTCTTCCAGCGACGCTATATTTATTTTTCCTTCTCAACCAGATCCTACGATCGCTCATTGCAAGTTTCGGAATAAAACAAAGTCAGAAACGCCCATCGAAAAGTATCCCATGATAAATATAAATAAATTCGCATAGATCAGATATTTCATAAGCGATCGTTCTTTTAATTATTTCAGTTCGTTCTCCTCGTCGCCTGCGCAGTCTTCGCCTCGGCGAACGCTGGTTACACAGTGACTTCAGGCTCGGACAACACGTACAGGAGTCCGGGTAATCTGGCTCAGATCTCGACCCAATCGAAGACGATCGACACCCCATTCTCGAGCAGCAGCAAGTCGGACGTCCGCGTCAGCAACCCATCGGTGTACCTGAGTGCTCAGCCAGCCTTGAGCTACGCTTCTGCTGCTCCGTCCTACGCGTACGCAGCTGCCCCTGCTGTACACTCGGCAACTTACTACCCTCAGCAACAACAGGCCATCTACCAAGCCGCTCACCCCGTTAGCCAAGTTTACGCCGCAGCTCCAGCACCCGCCTATCAAGTTGCCCACAGCGCACCCCTCGCCTATTCCGCACCAGCGGTCTATGCCCATGCCGCACCCCTCGCAGCCGCTCACCAACCCATCGTAAAGGTCGCTTACTCTCCGGCTGCCCAAGTCTCCCATTTCACCTACAGCAACCTCAACGACCACATCAACTACGGATGGTAATTCATTCATGCCCGCATGGTAAATGGTGATGTTTCGGAGCAAAAATGAAGATTTCTACAAAAAAAATTGCGGTTTAAGAAGAGCATTACAGTGCTAGATTTTGCATATAATTGTACAAAGTTTCGTAACGATCCGGGTGGATTCTACTGTGTAATAAATTGTGAGTAATCTATGTTTGCGTTTGCAATTGTTTCTGGAAAAAGTCCTCATTCGTTTATGTTTAATTCCCGGATACTCGCATGTAGAGTGTCAAATGTCAAAAGTCTCATCGAAGGCTGACGTGACATCCGCTGTTGACGAGCCTGCGGTCGAACGGTCGAATGATGATCCTTCTCATTCGACCGTATTGCCACGCCCCATGACAAAAGTTGACTACAGTTTTTATTACCGACCGCGGTAATTTACATCTTGTTAAAAACAATCGTTTTTTCATTCGTGGCGTTGAGACACTACCACGTGACTTGATACTCTCAAGCGCCCACACTGAGAAAAAGAAATGGTTGGATTAACCAAGTGTTATTCGGTTGGTACACGAAAAATGTGTGTCTGAACTGACAAATTTTCAATCGTTTGAAGCAACTAATCTTTAACCAAAAAAATGCTTTATTTGCCCCAAACAACAACTTTGAACGTGCAATCGAAAATTTTGGTTAATGCAACCATTTATTTTCTCAGTGTGCCATGTCCACCGTAACGTTAAGATTAGCACACTGCGAATCGTAGAATCTGGTTGGGAAGGAAAAATAGATATAGCGTCGCTGGAAGAGCCCTTTAATTCCTACTGACAACAATATTTGCCTCGTGATTATTTGTCCACTGCCGATAATGCAGAAATTCCGTAAGAACTTTCCATCGACGATCGATCTTCAGCCCCACGATTATTTCTTTCCTATCGACCGTCGCGCAGTTACCAAGAAGTCACAAGATGCGGAACTGAGTGTTTCGCTCGCCGCCCATCGACGCTCCGATCGCCTCAAGCTCCTTTACTTTCACCGCGTCACCTTCTTCGTGAA
Organism: Stenichneumon culpator; assembly: GCA_964017025.1. Taxonomy (NCBI): domain Eukaryota; kingdom Metazoa; phylum Arthropoda; class Insecta; order Hymenoptera; family Ichneumonidae; genus Stenichneumon; species Stenichneumon culpator. The sequence continues at coordinate 1,017,816 of OZ024769.1, read as the reverse complement.
CGTGCCAGTCGCGCAAACGCAGGATTTCACCAAACGGCACGAGAAATTGGGAAAAATGATGTCTAAAAAAATATGTCGGTAACACGAATGACGTAGCGTCGTCGCGATAGTCGCGCGCATCGGGAGGATCAAAATTCTCTCGGACAATCGGTGCGAAGTTCCGGGAGCTGCGTTTCGACGAATCGAGTAAAAAAAAAGAAATGAAATATCGAGCTCACCGGACGGTAGCGAGGGTTCACGGTCTCGCAACGCAGGCGCCGAATGGGAAGTGTACATCGCGCTGTGGCAAAGCAGTTTGGAACGAAACCGACGTCGAATACCCGCGAGCACGGGCAAGTGCTCATGCGCAGTCACGTGCTTCAAGGTTATAAATACAGCATCGTGGACACACAAGACAGAAGTTGTCACACCGCATTTGTCGCATGATGGCGCAACATGTTGGTTACTCGCGCGGGCCGGCTACTTTTCTACTTGTTCTCGGACTTTTTCACCTAGTTAACGCGGTTCTCCCGAACGAAATCGGTTCCGTAAAGAATCCGCGAATACATTCAGTGCGGTTGATCGATCGTCATGACGACAACAGGAATACTTCGATCTTCAACGTCGTGCCCGTTAGTTCCGGCCTCCTGGTGGAAGTCGAGGGCTCGGAACTCAACGACGACGGCGATTACCTCCCTCTTCGATGGTCACCGAACGACAGTGAATGCGACGCCAGGCATGCTGCTCTACGAAAAGTCGGGACAATCGGAAATCATTTTTTTTACCGTTTACCCGAGAATTGTTGCTCTGAGATTTCCACCGTCTATTTCTGTCTGAGAACCGTTACCAGACACGGCGAAGTGTGGTACAATCTTGGAGGAAAGTTCGCCGTACGACCGCACAATAACGAGTGAGTTTACCCGGTAGGAGTAGAAAAATTACAAAAAAAAATTATAGATATGTGCGTGTACAAAAATATGTTGAGTGAAAAAAAAAATTAAGGTTTGTCAAAACGCGTCACTTGGTTAACGACAAAGGCGAAAAGCAACGCACATTGCAAACAAGCACCATTAGTCATCCAGCAGACTTCCACCACCTTCACTGTCCACTTCCTTCTCCCGGCGGTGAACAATTTACGGCGAAATTATCGAAACTAGCGGACAAATGGATAACCTTACTACCAAATTTTTTTTTACTTTTTTGTATCCATGCGTACGCGATAATGAGGCTCTGTATCGAAGATATTGTGAAATAAATATACGGGAGTAAACAAGAATTATTTGCAATTTTTTTATGAATACGAATAATCACACACGATTATTATTGGTTGTATATATTCTCGCAAATATTATTTAACGTCAGAATTTGGGTTTATGCAACTGAAATTTTTTGAACGCTTTTATTTTTTAAAATTTCTTGGATTTTCGTAACCATATTCGGTTAGTGGTTCGTCTTCCGCTGCGTTGATAAGATCGAATGAGTGAGACGATTCGGCGCTTCGGTACTGATGAGACGAAAAATATGGATATCCATGATTCGTCCGGAATATATATATATATACATTTTTTTCAAGTTTTGCCAATATTCATTTTTTCTGCAGCCAACCGTCCTATGTGTCTATTGCGACACACTGTGTCTAGACTGACATTCCTCGGTACAATGAGCCTCGCGAGAGATAAACAATAGTTGCACGGTCGCAAGGTTAAAATAACTCTACGTCAAGTCAATAAATCGTTTGCCAATCATATTCTCTTTTCATTCATCAATTTTTAATATTTTTTTCTACAATAATTTTTTTTATGTATTATTATTGTGTTACTCATTGCCCCCTTTGATAATTTTTTCCCGTTTTATACCCGTGTGCTTTCAGGCTTCTGGCATTTATTTTCCGGAATCAAATAAAAATTTATTTAATGACGATAAATTTTAAGTCGATTTTTGAAAATACATTCTTTTAAATTCCCGTTGGATAACAAACGTACAGTTATTATTTTCCAAAAATTGATGTATGATGTTTCGAAATATATTGGGGACGATATTTTACATGTAGTATTGTCAGTTTTTGACGTGTCGTGCTCTGGGAATGAAAGGATTTTTCTTTTTTTTACGGCTCCCGTAATTGATCTATGATCGTCCACTTACTTCACTTCGGTTGTTTGCGCATCTGCGGGGCACGTTAGATATTCCGTAGAGGTTACACATTAGTCAGACATGGTCCACGTCCGATGTATAAAAATAGATTACGTGGCCTACATCTCTCGCTCTTTCCAATACACATGCCTTCGTACATTTTGATAAACCATTGCTCGCCGGCCCGGATGGCAAAGTAGCGAAATTACGCCTCCGCGTCGTTAGACGCATCGCACTCATCATCGCTATGGAAACGCTTTTCCTCGGGTAATCGAAACTGGCGACGATTTCACTTGACCGAGTCGTGAAATTCATTAATCCGACCCCGCGCGAGACTCCAGCCGATCCGACCTCGTGACTATTAATTCCATTAGCTGACCCACGAATTGTTCCAATTATTTAATTGGCTGTAACCAATCCACTTCAATCTTCGAGGTTCGTGGGGTCAACTGGATCTCCCGTCCCTTATTAATCGGCCCCCTATTTTTAGTAAAAATCTGCACGATAAGTAAGCGAAACGTCTCGCCCAATTTACAGTCTAATCTTGATTCACAAACCTATTATTATTATTATGATTTTTGGTTAAAAACCAAACCAAATTATTATATCGTTTTGATTGTTTCATTATTTGTTGAGCAAACAAGGTGCTATGCGCTTATGCGAAATTATTAAGAATTCGTTTCCGGTCGATATTGTTGTCCTTAGAGATTTTAATTTTAATTATTTTACATTCTCACTCGCGATAGCGATGACGCATCTGGCCCAAGAGGCAACAAACTCCCCTGTATCGGGTGTCGCGTCATCGAGCATGTGCGTGTATGCGTTGAGAGCCGATATTCAACACACGATAGCTTGGTATCAAACCGCGACGGTCCCGCGCCATCGGCGAAAAAAAAAAAATTCATCGCTACAGCTCTCGACACACTTGTATCGATGTTTCTTATGTCGAATAAAAATTGGATGCCCTTAAACGCGAATTTGCGAAGAAGAATAACGACACGCGAGGTAATCGATAGAATAATCGGAGGCAGAGCCGTTAACTACTTCGCACCGGCCCTCGCCAAGGTATTCAAATTAAAGATCAAACAGTCTCGTTTATTTCAAAATGCTGACATTTTTTGTGTATTTTTTTTTTTTTTTATCGCGGACCCTCCAAGGATATAAATTTCTCTGAACGGTCGTCTGAGCGTCTGCCCGCTCCTAAGGGAGGCTCGCTCGTTCGAGGGGTAAGCCCCTGACCTTGACCCACTGGCACATATCCGACTCGTGCTCTCGAATATATACCCATCCACACCCACAGGGTTCCCGGATTTTATCCGCACGACATTCGCTCTTCAAGAGTGTTTACCGGGGTTATTGTTTACAACGAGACAATCCAAATCGGATTTGCGAGGAATGTCGAGATAATCGTCGGGATAATCGAATTGCTTATCCCGTATTTACCTACATGTCGCGCGACTAAAATCATGACCTGGTATTGATACGATCGTCTATATACGTATAGACGGAAAATATATTCTACTTATTTTAATCACGTGTTAACCCCGTGGGGAAAAAATATATATGCGGAAATATATTTTTCATATAGCAAATATATTTTTGACAAAAAATTCGATGACATTATAAATTATTCATTATTTTGTACTAAAATGTATGTAGTTAAGGGCCTCAGGGAGTCAGAACGATCGCCCCTTCGTAACGCAGATATTTGGGAAATGTTATCAAATTAGAATAAGACGGTAGATGTAAGAATAGAACTTTATCATTTAACTTTCTCTTGCTGTTACTATACGTAATCAAAAATTGGTGATTTTCGGTCCACCGATCAATCATCCCCCGTAGAAAAAAGTATATGCAAAAATATGTTTTTAACATATTAAATATATTATTTACAAAAACTAGTATACAAATGTTCGCGTTTCCATGCAAAACGTTCCACGACTTCGTTCCAAGTCAGAGCTCAATTTTTCGAGCTTGATCGTCGATCGAAGTATCATTCCACATATTCTCGCATACATTTGAGTGGCAATTTTTTTCCCTATCATTCGCGTGTTTGTACAAGCAATTTAAATCCGACAGAAGTCGTCTCATCACGATTTTTCATTGTATTTTCAGAACACGTGTGCGCCGCCAGCGCGATAATGAAAATTACCCGGTCACGGACGACGGGCCAGCATCGGAGCCGATTCACTTAGTGAGAATAGAAGGTCTCAGAGTCGAGACCGCCGACAAAGATCCTTCGTACTCGGACGAGGGAATTCCAGAAATTCTTACGGCATCGAAAGCAACGCTACGGCTATTCGGCACGGGTATAACGAAAGACACCGTTATTACCTTTACAGATATACCTCAGGAGAGAGGCAGCATATGCGACAAAATTAAGACTAAGGAATTTCCCGTGAGTCGCCGGATGAACAATTTTTCTTTTTCATTTTCATTTTCAGCATTTCTTCCCGTGGACTCACCTAATTATTTTCATATTGAAAATGTAGGTAAGGGCTGTCGCAAAGTATACGGCGCTGATCGACGTTGTTCTGCCGCTGGGTTCGCCATTCTACCTGTGCGTCAAGCAGGGCATGTACGATGGCATTGATGACAATAAAAATAAAGAGGGCCTCTTCAAGCATCAGGGAATCGAAAGTCACAGCATCGTGAGTAATCTCTCGGCTCGCCTTAAATACATCTGCGATTTTTTTTTTTATTATAAAAAAAAGAATTTTCGGTACAGAATGATAATTGATGGACAATGTCGCGCGTGTTTCAGATTCGTACCTACGAGAAGATGCTGCCGCTCTGGCTGACGATCGTCATAATTTTGACTTGTCTCAGCTTCTCCGCCCTCTTCTCCGGTCTCAATTTGGGCCTCATGGCTATGGACAGAACGGAATTGAAAATTCTCTGCAACACCGGCACGGAAAAGGTTCGTTTGTCGCCCTTTACCGAGTACCAAATTATTTCACAAGGATTTGTTAATAAATAAATAAAAAATCATTGCAGGAGAGGCAATACGCGAGAACGATCCAGCCTGTCAGAAATCACGGAAACTATCTGCTTTGCTCGATTCTGTTCTCAAACGTCCTCGTCAATTCCCTCTTCACCATCATGCTCGAAGATCTCACTTCCGGCTGGGTGTCCCTCGTCCTATCGACATTGGCTATCGTAATTTGCGGCGAAATTTCACCCCAAGTAAGTATTCGAAGAATCAAACAAGGGCCGAAAACGCAATTTGTGCGTTGCTTCCCGTTTATTCTTATTTTTCCATTATTCACAAAGCCTAATACACTCTTTTTATATCTATCATTCTTTGCCATATTCATTCCCAACAGTGCTCTCGCTCTATTGAATATTTGTCACAAAATTAAAACCAGATAGTTTAAGATCCACTGATCTGAGGATCTTGATAGCAAATTTTCATGGAATTAGACGAAAACTCCCGATCTCTTGAGATTTGAACGCGTCGATAGATTCTCGTAAAATTCTTGTAAAAAATGCCAAGCGTCATTCGATATCAATCCATTCGCCCGACAAGCTTGGAAAATTGTGAGCTTTCCTCTTGAAATAGAAACCCAGCTTTTTTAAAACAAAATAATGTTATTGTTTCACAGGCTTTCTGCAGTCGTCACGGTCTCTGCGTCGGCGCAAAGACGATATACGTGACGAAGATTACCATGGCTCTGACATTTCCACTAAGCTATCCGACAAGTAAATTATTGGACTGGATGCTCGGCGAGGAAATCGGAAACGTTTATAATCGCGAGCGGTTGAAGGAGCTCGTCAGGGTAAGATGATGCATGGCTACTATTGAGCTTGATCTCGCAGGTTCGAAAGTCGAAACGGGCTACAGCGAGCCGCTATGAAATTATTGAAATCGGCGAAAGTATCGACACAGCGGGTTCTTGCATGATCACTTGACGGCAGAAACTTGCGTGAGCGGTTTGTCAATTTCTTTCACTGAAGGATAGATTATCGCGAGTCTGGTATTCCCGAAGTCCCGCGTTGTTGCGAGCCGAGACACATGGCTTATCGGGGAGCCCAGCGACTCTCAAATTGCTCGTCAACCGAGTGTCGAAACGAGTGCCAGGCGTCACATTATCGATTACTCTTCTGTGAAGATATCAGCGAAGATAAATCTCTGTAATTTGAGTCTCGAGCCGTTTTATCGTACGACTGCCATTTTTTACTCCGATCGAGCCTTGATGTGTCGGAACGTGGGACATATTACAGACAACAAATTTTGCATTGTCAAACTCGAAGCTACCGTAAAAATTTGAATATTTTTTTAAATAAAAAATATCAAAAATGAAGAAAAAAAATTATTTACGGAAGTACTTACACGCAGACAAATATTACCTGGCCCGGATCTTGCAAATGAATATTCATTGGAATTGAGAAGATATTTATTTGAATTAAGTAGATGTTTATTTAAATGAATAGATATTTATTTAAATCAAATAAATAGGTATTGGAAGCGCACCTGTCAAATGAATAATCTTTCAGGGTTATTATCGGTACACATCAATCGATAATATCTATTTTCGGTATTTGTAAGTGGCCTTCATTAAATATTAAGGCGCTCGGGCTTAATCGAAGTTCGAGCATAACTTCGTTATGAAATTTCCCTATCTCGAGGATATTCCGATTTAAAAAAATGGTCGTTAATTTATCTAGACACCGATTAAATACAGCCTGGCGTCAAAGAAACGAAAAGAGGTGTCCTTATTCGTGAATGTACTCAGAGATATCGGGCTCTTGTGCAAACACAATATTTCCGCATGCGAATCTCGCAAGAATGCAACGTTCTCCTTTGCTCCGTTACAGGTGACCACTGGGTACAATGATCTTGAGAAAGACGAGGTGAACATTATCGCGGGAGCACTCGAATTGCGGAAGAAAACCGTCGCCGACGTCATGACGCGAATCGAAGACGTTTACATGCTCGATTACAATGCCGTATTGGACTTCGAAACCGTTTCGGAAATCATGAAATCAGGTATGACAATTATTTTCCATTTTGAGCGATTTTTTTCATCAATACACTGTACAAAACATTCGTATGGAATTTATTGTACAGGTACTGAAAGTTTTTATGCATAAACTGGTATATTAAATTTAATGTGCAATTGCGATGAACAATCAACGTACAGTATATAAAAACTGGAAATACCTTACTTTTAATAATTTCCTTAAATTTTGCAATTAACGTAAATTAATTCCAGTAATTGACCTTAATTTCACTTTAACATTAAATACAATGTACCAGTTTTTGAATAAAAACTTCCAGTCCAATACATTAAAATTACCATTTTTTTAAACATTGTAGTTACGAAATGATATTTATTCATGCATTTACGTCGCCGTGTCGATGTCATCGCTTTTGTTGGCGTGAAACCCAAAATTGTAAGAAACAAGAACTCAAAACATGTAAATTCTCGTTATTATATTTTATTCTTATTTTTGATCTCTTATTGCTTGGGCGCCGTTCCAATCTCATGTATTTGAAAGGTCTTCACTATGCATTTTTATATAAGAAAAAATTCTAATTTCTTGAAACATTGAAATTAATTTTTTTTCTTTACATATCGAGAGTATAATATATATAATATATACTCTATCGTAAGAAAGAGACTCGAACGATTTCTACTACAAGGATTCAATGAGACGTCGTCCACGCGTTGTAGATAAGTTATCCTCGATCTAATCGATTTGGTGCATGCTATAGTTCGGCATTATCGTTGACCGAGATCGTCGGCAATGATGAGCGCCTTATCGAGAAAAAAAGAAGAAAAACAAAAAAAAAGAAATCGTGCGTCGAGCACGTTCATGATAGATCTCAAGAGCTGGTCACGTTCTAATTTTCAGGATTCTCTCGAATACCTGTTTATGAGGGTGCCAGAACAAATATAATCACAATGCTGTACATCAAGGACCTCGCCTTCGTCGATCCCGATGACAATACACCATTGAGAACGCTATGTCAATTCTACCAGAATCCATGCAATTTCGTGTTTGAAGATGTCACACTGGACATCATGTTCAAACAGTTCAAAGAAGGTAACGCAATCCCGTACAGCCCCTTTGATCTCAAAACTTCAGTAAACTTAGCAACAAAAAGGTTTGATAAATTACGAATGGAATTTAGTCTTTTTTATTTTCAAACGTAATTGTAGAAAAATATTGTCATTATTTTCAATACGATTTTTATTTCATTTGATCGGTTCTCCAGTAAAAGGTATTTAAATGTAGCATAAATGTTATATGTATAACAAATCTGAACGTTAAAAGTTATAAAAATCTCGTATTTTTGTCCGATTCAACAATATCTTCGCCGCTAAAAATAAATAGATACAAAGTTTCAATATACGCATTTCGATTTAGGCGCCCGAATGGAATTACGGAAACGGCGTTTGATAAGAAAACCATTTTCCAGGTCACAAGGGGCACATGGCCTTCGTACAGCGGGTCAACAGCGAAGGCGAGGGTGATCCGTTCTATGAAGTAATCGGGTTGGTTACTCTCGAGGACGTTATCGAAGAGTTGATCCAGGCCGAAATTATGGACGAGACTGATGTTTTCAGTGAGTAAATCGAATTTTCTTTCCTCTGCGCTCCTCTCATCCCGGATACTCGATGCAATGCAAATTGACGTTCAAACGAGTTCATGAGACTGATTTTGTTTTATTAATTTTTTCCCACAGCCGACAATAGGAGCAAACGCAAGAGGCTGGCGCGTCCAAGACCGATGCAGGACTTCACGGTTTTCGCCGAAAAGAAGGAGAATCAACGTATACACATATCGCCCCAATTAACACTGGCAATGTTCCAATACTTGTCGACGAGTAAGTCCGCCACCGATTCGAGCCGAAAGTCGAAACAAACCCGAGTAACATCGTTCGCCCACTAAAAGTCAACTTTTATTTTCACACAGCAGTAGATCCATTCAAGCCCGACACAATATCGGAAACGATATTGCGACGTCTGCTGAAGCAAGACATTATTTACCATATCAAAGTGAAGTCGCGGGAAAAAGCAAGGAACGACCCGGCAGCGGTGATATACCAGCAGGGCAAGCCGGTAGACTTTTTCGTTCTTATACTCGAGGGCCGGGTCGAGGTGACGGTGGGCAAGGAAAATCTCATGTTCGAGAGTGGACCGTTCACATACTTCGGTCAACAGGCACTAAGTGCAAATGTGGTTATAGGTAAAAATAGCTTAGCCAACGTTTGTCGTAATCTCAAACGTAGGATAAACACATGTGGCTCATTTCTTTTTTTTTTGTTTTGTTTTTCGTCAGCCGAATCGCCGACGAACACTAATCCACAATCTTTGGGAAGTATCCAATCGATAAACTTGGATGCTATATTGCGTCACACCTTCGTTCCGGACTACACGGTACGAGCGATCACGGAAGTATTCTACGTTAAAGTTAGGAGATCGCTCTACCTCGCAGCCAAGAGGGCGACACTCTTGAACAAAAGCCAGAAGGGCCCCTCGAGCCAGGATCACTTCGACGACGAGGTCGAAAAGGTAAATCCGGCCCAATTGCGATAGACAATTTTTTATTTTATTTTATTTTTTCGTAGAAAATTCAATTTTTATGGATCTATTTTTTATGATTTTTATAAATGTTAAATATCATGTGCAATTTTCACGGTAATATTATCAATTTGTGTCTAATTACTCGATGCTAATACTGGCACATTTTTGGAATCTTCAGTTGCTCCATTCTCTGGACGAGGATGACCGCAGCGTGCTAGAATCTCCAGTGTTATCGAGAAAAGATAAGGAAAGGGAAGCTGGCGTACAACGCTCCCCGATAAAGAGCGCAACAGCACCCACGTCGCCGATACCTGTGAGCGCGAGTCCTGTCACGAACTCCAAGTTCATATCCACGCGCACTGGACACAATGGAAAATTAAAAACGTCCCCGATAAACGTGCGTACATTTACCCTTACCGGGGAGGCCTCGGCGACTTAGCAAGTCAAAAGAGAAATGGAATTGGAAAAAACAGTTTTTTTTTTATTTTGCACAATTTACGATAGTGCCAAGATTATTAAGTAGAAACGCTTTAATCCAGGTCGATACTCATCGATATGATTTTCTGTGTGAAAAATCGACAACTCAATTCGTATAACGTTATATTTCCATTGACCCCGAAAATCGAAAGTTATACTCGTTATATTATTCTTTTTTAAACATGTATATTTTTTGTATCCGCAGACGGAAAATGTAGCAAGCTTACCGGAAGAACAGATTCAGCTCGACGTGAACGCCGAGATAGTAGCCCGACAGATGGAGGCAGCGCAGTTGTTGAGCGAAAAGCATCAGCAAGATACCGAGGAGAGGGCAAATTTGTTACCGAAACAGGATCATTCTTAACGCTTGCAGAACGGCCGTACGAGCGATAGCGTATCTGCGGCAGAGTTGACAACGAATGAAAAACGCTGCAGCGAGGGACATGAGTTGCCAGCGTGACACACACTGCAGCGTTAGCACTAGGTACTTAACGAAATAATTAGTCGCGTGACAGAACAAAAACAAGAAAAAAGAGAACAAAACAAAAAACGATACCCAGAGATATAGCGCGTTTATGATATAATATATAAATATATCAACTATATATTATATATATATATATCCAGTCCGAAGGCTGTACCCGATCTTATATTAAATATTGACGTTATGGATTTCGCTCAGGGAATGAATGCCAAATTTACGTTAAACGATTATGAACCTCCAAGGGTACTTCCACAAAAGGAACAAAAATAAAGTAAAAAAAAGATCTTTTCCATTGCGATTGAAAATACGACGATTTCACAGCCTAATAGCGTTGTTAAAAAAAAAAGATTTTTTTTTTCTTTTCCGAGTTCAATTAATTGAAACAAAATAGTGTTGATACCGTTAGATCGGCAGTTAAAAAAAAAACTGTGAATAATATCAGTGCGCAAAATAGTCGAATCTCGACTCCGTCACTGAATCATTCATCATTTGTAAATACCATTCCGAATTGTCCTCTCACATTCACCAGTGCGTGTCTCTTGATAATACCGGTGCTCAAGCAAAAATTGCCTGAGATTCGTAAGAAAGAAGATAAAAGAAAGCAAACTCATTTACGTCTCGCATCATACCATCCAAACTCTCCTCATCTTCTCTCAGTAAAATATACAAACCGATATAGTCATTTTTTTATACTACCGTAGAGGCAAGTTCTATCGGATACTTCGTTGTTACGAGGCAAAAATCGTCTACAAATTAGTGTTAAATAACTGTGAGAGAGAAAAGAAAAAGAAAAACGTGCGAAGTTACGGGTACGCCTTTTTGGGTAACGTACGGAAGAGAGATTGAATAATAGTTTGTAATAACGATTGAATGTTACAAATCTCCCAAATCATTTTTTCATGTAAAAAAAAAACAAAAAAGAAAGAATCAAGTAGAAGCTGTGCGGAGAGTTACCCCGAATAATAAGTGTACGAAATAAAAGAAAACGGCAACTGTAGTTTAAACTTGGTAAAAGTCTTTAAAAAAAAAGAAAACAAAAGTCGAATCAATCAGAATTTTTTCAACGTTATCACGCGTTCGTCATCTTTTCCCCACTGTGCTTGTTCGCGTTTCTGTTCCATTACGTAAAGTGCGAAATTTTTATAGGAAACCATCGGTGGTTCGTACCGAGAGATTTAGAGGTGGTAGTCGATGCCTTTTACTTAATGCCTTAACGTTGATACTTTATTTTTTATACGAAGAAGAAAGTTTCGCGAAAATATGTGTGCGGCGATGAATATTTGGGACATTTTTCTAGAACTATCGAGTATAACGATTTCTATAAATATATATATATTTTTTTCTCCATGAATTCGAATTAGCAATTACGATACGCGGACGTGAATATCATGTTTCTAGCAGGTATTACGCATCGGATTATACGTCGAATTCGACGTGGTAATTTTTCGTTGTCATGAAGATCGTAATCATGAAGATCTCGTGCCGATTAATTAACCGTGAATAATGTCACGATCTCACCATGACCCGCGATGAACACGCTGCGTTTGCGACTAATCGAGCGATCTTATACTATGAAAAAAGAAAAACCTTTTTCAACGTCCACTCATCGTCCCCACCACACGATAAACAATCATAAACATACATAATTAATAGTTAGGGCGTTACAAAGTTTACTGCCATATTTTCAGTACACGTAAAGGTCGTTATTGTTTGAAATTTTAATCGTTATTAATTTATTGATAACATCGTGGAGAGATAAATGATGTTAATATCTGAGAGTGTATAAAAACGGTGTCATTTTCTCCCAACTGAAACCTTTTTTTTGTTTGTCGCGGTAAAAAAATATTACGTTCGCAAGACTTTTATAACGCAATCAATTATTACTGTGCAACACAGTAACAGGAGATTAGCCGAAAATCGTTCGTCTATCATTATCATGTGTAAGTTTTGTGTTTTCATATTTATTTTGTAAGCTGACTTTGGGCTTTGGATGCTGATCGGTAATTGAAAAAGAAACTAATTGCGTGCAGGAAAAATATAAATTTTCGAGTATATTGAAAGTACAGGCTAAACCGGTGCTTGAGCTCGAATCAGACTTTTTTAATCCAAGGAGACCCCACATAACTGTGAGTCTGGAGCGCCAGTGGCTTCGCTGTTCTGTCTACGTGATTTTTATCGGTTACATTGTTTCTAAAGCCTGCAATTTGTATACTATCAACTGAATGGACATGTCTCTTAAAAACATGTTTCCCACATCCTGGCCTTCACTACAAAACGTAAAAAATATTCATTTTCGTCGAGGTGGCGCAACGATGAAGTCGTCGGGTCGGCGAGAGCGATGTTGAAGGGTTGAAGGGTTGCAAAATATGTGTGGTCTTCTGGGATTAATTCCATAGCGTATATACGGAAATAAAGTCGAGAAATACGTATACAAGTGATCGCGACATACGTTACTCTACGTACACACATTACATATAGCATATATATATTATTAAATATAAACTCATTGTACCGCATAACTTCGATGTTTTTTTTTTAGAAATATTTACTATAGTTTTGTACAACGTTATGGATGTATATCATCATCCCAACCGACAAACAAGCAATACGATCGTCATGAAATTGTCAAACTCCGCAATAATTAGTAAACCCGGTCACACGCGCTCGAAAATAATATAAACTGTGCGAACTTAAAAAATAACTGAAAAAAATCAGCGGAGCGCTACTTAATACGTTTTTTTTTGCAAAAAATGAAAATAAACAAAAATAATAATTCTAAGTCAAATTCGCATTTGTTGAGATACGTTGAGAGGTACGATACATGGCGAGGCTGAAATCAGAGGAACGTATCTGCTGTGTACAAGCGTGCGAGTTACGCCCTTGCGATTTTGGTCACAGGAAATGCTCGCTTTGCGACGCGTGTACAGAAATTATATGTATAGTCGTTAAACAAGCAGTGGACGATCGTGAGATATGTATTTACGAAATAAAATTCTCAATTATATAAGTTAAAATACATTGGGGATATTTTCTCTTTCTTTTTTATTCAAACTTTTTTTTGTACGCTGCAATTTGATTAAGCGAATTTTGCGTAATACCAGTCGTGCGTGTCGATTATTCGGGCAGGGACGAATAAGCGATTACACGCAATTCAGACGAAGATGCAATTACCCAATAAAAATAATCGGTCTTCTATCTGTTTATTTTTGGCCTTCGATGCAGATGTCGATGGGAAGATTACTCGAATGGCCAATTGAAACATTCTTGATGCTCCTCTATTAAATCAATTTCATAACCGGACACCCAGCGATTTTTATCTAAAAATCTAAAATCTCAATGGAATTTGTTGTATTGGACCTTTGACCAGGCTTAAAAAAGTGCAAACTAATACTCTCGATCGCACTGACAAAAAATCATAATTTGAGTCGATCAGCGATTAGTGGTGATGAAAAAAAATGTTTGATTAAACAAATAATTTACATATTCATTTATTTAATTTATTTTATATATATTATTTATTTATTTTATCGTAATTCCTACGATACCCTTACCATCGAGAAACGCGTCTTTCCATATCCAGTTATAAAAAATATCACTTAGTATGAAACAGCTAAGGATAATCTCCCGAATCCCGTCCCGTATCGGCCGAGACAAGAACGATTTTTTTTCCCGGCGACTGCAACAACGCGGAACCCGACTGCGGGGGTGGCTTCTCAATAATATATGGAGAAGATTTCCGCACAAAACCCATGGTGAATACATGAATAGAGAGAAACATGCATAAGTCCTCACCTTTGTGACGCAGAACGGACCGCACAATTGAATCTTCAGATTCGTCGGTTCGCATGGGCAAGAATTGGACGGAGCTATCGGTAGCTTCGCCGGGGGGAAAAAAAAGTTGCAAGGCTTTTGTAGAATCCATTGGGGTGGCCTGGGTTCACGAGTGGTCCCCGACCCCGCGGAAGGACGAAAGCGGATGGAGGGTTCGTTACACTGCTCTATCCCTGATATAACGTTTCTAACCCCTCCCTTCCCCCCGTCCACCTCGGTACGACAACCTATCCCCTGGCGAGTAGCTTTCGAGACGTGAAATTTAACTCCTTCCGGCAGTCCTGGCACGTGAGCGAACCCGCCCACGCAATAGACTTGTATTTTGATCACATACGACTATGCATTAACCGACTCACCTCTATTATCACGATAATTACATAAACGACTCTATTCTATTCTATTCTTATATACAATTTCACGAAGTTCTGCTATCGTAGTTACTGACAAGCAAATAAATAATGAACATTAGTCAACTCACGTGTGTTTTCACGATAATTAGATAAACAACACTATTCTATTCTATTCTAAAATTGCACTAAATTAAGTATCCCAGTTACTGATAAAAAAAATGATACCAACATTGTGAAGTGTGCGTAGAAAGACACTTTTCCGCACCAGTGCTGGAAAAAAGACCATATTGGGTTTGTACGCATGCGCAGTATTTTTCTCGCACGCGATGCGAAAAAGTGCCTTTCTGCGCACACTTCACAGGAACGGAAAGCGGGATTTTACGTGCATGCGTTAGGAAAAATTACATATAAAATTGTGAAATGAATATATTCGCATTACAGTAACTTTCCCAAGACCTCGACCATCTATTATCGTCGTATACATTACCTCCATTGCTCCGGTGAAAGCAGCTCTCGAGTCGCCAGATTTTCGCGACAGAAAAACAAATTAGTTTCCTCTCTGGTCGGAAATTAAAAAATAATTGCGGCACTCCCCGCTCATTCTCTTTCATACATTTTCCTCATTGTTCGTGAAAGTACGGGAATATTGACCCTTCTGACTTTTTCTTTTTTTCCATTTATCGAGAAGTCGTTTCGCCCCCGACCAATTTTTTTTACGAACAAAGCGGATTTTTATTTCATTTTCTGTTTCTCTTTCGCTGCGACGTTCTCACGCGGTCTTTGCAAGAATACGCATTTTTGTTTCCTGCAACCTTTCATTTATTTTTTTACCGTAATCTCACACCGCACGCTTCTTGCCGAGGGAAACACTCGCGAGAAAGTACAAAAGTCACGTGAGGGTGGCAAAAAAAAAACCTGTACGAAGAACCGCGCGAGCGCATTGTCGTGCAAGCTTTTTGTATAGCGGCGCATACGGACGGAGCGATAGAGAGGAGTAGGGACGCGTTATCTGGAGGGTGGCGGATGGATGATGGACGCGGGTTTCATCCAGTCGGCTACAACCGTTCATGCTAGAACGAGTGTCCCCGAGCTCGGAGCAGCTGTTCTCGCCACGTTTTACCCGCGCTTCCCCTCTTCGAATAAACGTGCGCCGGTCGTGGTGGCCAAACTGCTCATTGTGCGTTTCTCCGCCACCAAGAAGGCACCCAAGTTTTCAAATGCACTTCGAGTGACTCCGTTCAAAAATTCATCCGCCGTTTGTCGAATAAAAACCGGAATTAAAAATTTGTCTCCAACCAAAAATTTTATTCGCAAGCCATGCTATAAATAAAATCATTTCATCCGCGTTTATGGATTAATAATAATAATAATAATAATGTACCGCGTAAAAATATTTTCCGGGATGATCACTGAGTTCTCGATTGATCGCCACCCTCGTCACGATCGCATTCTCCGTGAGGCGAATTTAACACCACACAATGTTGCCGAGCTATCGAATAAAGAAACCGATCTCGACTCGCGCCCGGACGATGCTGGAACGAGAAGCGTCTGAGAGTTTAATAGCCGTAAAGCCAATTTGTCAAGTCGATGTGCGGAGCCGTAACGGAACAGTTGAAGATCATAAGAGACACTTTATCGAAGCCCGACGAGCGCGAAACCATCGGCAGTCTACTCTGAAAAGTTTCTCGTCTTCGAAATACTCCGAATACTACTAAATTGATTTTTAAAAAATTAAATGAAACTGAACGCGTAACTCATAAAAAAACACTGTACAAGCACATCATACTTCGAGTATCGGTGAGAGTAAAGTAAAAAACAAAAAACAAAAAACGTGCAATTAAAAAAAGAGGACAACGCGCCGTGAAAATTTTGTTGATCACGTTGACTGATAGTCGAACGTTGAAATTCAATCAATCGGGACGATCGAGTCATCTTGCGTGCGGATCCTTCTAAACATTCGCAAGGAAGAGTGCACGTTTATACATACATATATATATATATGTATGGAAGACGCAAACCCAATGACGAAGTTCCGACCGTTCAACTTTGCTAACTAAGTATCACCGCGTCTAGTTCGAAGGTAAGTCCGAGTCGACGAAGAAGCGATGACACTCTCAACAGAGTCAACACTCTGCCTAATGAAACACTGGGCTGGGTGTCGATACAATAATCCTTCCTCGTAATATACACCTTGTATACTATATACTGTGTATATATATGTACAATATACAGCCAGACAGCTATTTTTCATTTACTGAAGTGAATTGACCCGAAGCACCGGAACGACTAAACTCAACAGGTGACCAATATATAAAAAAGCACGATGGTCTCATGTACCATATCTCCCTGACACATAAGTAACGATGCCCCTTCTATACCGTGGATAATCGATAAATCGAGCCGTCGACAAATAAACGAATTAGCCACGAAGCCGAAAAATTATTAAGTGCTCGAAACGTAATTGAGCGATTATTCGGAATTGCTGTAGCGGGATAGAGTGTGCTATAGCGGGATTTGTAATGTGTTATTTTAGTGAGAAACATCAATATTCCATCGAGAGACAGTATATCGACGGGAATATTGAGTTACCGTGCGCTGAATAAAACATTATTATTAGCTGTTTACTGGAAATAGATGGGAAATAATTCTAATTTAATAAGTGTAATTGATTAAAGGGTAGCTAAAGTTGATATATTTTTGTGAGGCATTTATAATTCAATTTCTTAAGGCCTCGTTCACCTCTTCACCAGATTATATATTGACTTTTTTGATCAATATAGATATTGTTTTTTTAGTTTTCTAGCTAACTCGACCACTTTGAATTGAAACCAGATTTTTTCCACAAAAATTTCATCGAAAAATGTCACAGACGGACAAACAATGGACAATCAATAACGAATGAATACTGGAAAAATGTATTTCGTTTAGAATAAAATATTTGAAAGTGTAAATTGAAAAGTAATGGAACTGTTGCAACACGGCTATCGAAGATCGTATTGTTATTCCACCAATAAACAATTCTTACCTCTTATTATTTTTAAAACATTTGAATACTACTTTTGGGAAGAAAAACTTGGAATAAAATGTCACCCTAAAAACTTGGATTTTAAACTTTAAGAAGTAAACTTTTGCAAGGTTTATAAAAACGTTCAAATGACGTAAGATCTCCTCAGTTCGAATGACGCAATCATGTGGTCGACTGTTTAGAGTTCGGACCGAGGAAATGCTCGCGAAGAATGATTGAAGTATTTAACATCGTCTTACTCACGCGCGAAGAGTTCGACGTTGTCCTTAATACGCGAAGCTGTTCCCATACTCCGCGGTGCTCGTTTGACTGGGTGCTTTGCAGATAATGGAACTCGAGGCTTGAGAATTCTAAGTTTCCAGCGAATTCTGTTAATGCACAACGTATATTCAGTACGAACACAGGCGCTTCTCGGCAATGGCCTAAAATCCAATTTTCCTATATGTTCCGATAAATTTGACAAATCAACAGAACATCATTGGATCGTGTTGTCAAACCGATAGCATCAACTATAACAATTCATTTGCGAGAAAAGATCCAAGTCCCGCTGATCACCAATCATAAAGTTTAATGCACGAAACTGGAATCAATATTTTTCTAAAAAAAAAAAAAATTCATCCCACTTCGTAATAAAAAAAAACCTATATATAATATCGTGAATGACGCTTCTCGGTAATCGCCCAAAATCCAATTTTCCGATACGTTCCGGTAAATTTGACAATTCAACACGACATCGTTACATCGCGACGTTGAACCGCTCGTAGCGTCTATAGAAATTCTAGCGTGCAAAGTTCCAATCGACCCGCTGATCCTCGATCATAAAATTGAATACACTAAACCGGAATCAATATTTTCCTACAAAAAATAAAAATAAAATTAATAATAATAAAAAAAAACCTATTTATAATCATATATCGCGCGAAAATGATGCGGATATAAAAATTTTTTTGCCCGTTTTCGGCGTATTCACCCCGAGCTATTTTGTCGTGAACGATAAAAGATCCCTGCTCTCCCGAGGACATAATGGAGTTTCCGTATAATCTCTCACTGTGTCTTCGCGGCAACCCGCGAGACTGTCATTTGGGATCGCTTTACGTCGAGTCTTATGAGAAATTCAGTATACTCTCGCGAAACTCGAGAGACCCTCTGTCGTATTTTCTAGTCGTAAGCCTTCACGAATGAAGCGAAAAGGCGTGCATAGTACACGCGATGAACGATCTAAGTGCCACGCGGAACGGCTCCGAGAAACGAGGAAAAATAAACAGGCGAATGCAAAAATAAAAAAACTAGTCCCGGGCGCGTGCGACGTTGAAATATTATCGCGGTCATATATCGCGACTGAGCGCATAAAAAAGTGTCCTGTCGCAAATTTGATACCGGAGATTATTCGCGCGTGCGAAAAAATAAAAAATTAAACGGAACATATTTCTGATAGGCACGAAAAAAATGCGTGTAGCACGTTCAACTTTTAACCATTTGCCGGATGTTGGCGGTCAGTCGGACACAGGAAGTTCGTGCTTTTCTATTATCTCCCGGAATGCGATATCGTTCGGAATAAAAAAAATTGTTGGTCCTGTTTAATTTTATTTCTAGCTATCAGATAGATAGAATTTTGTTAAACTTTAATGTTTCCAGCAGTATCAGTGTGGCTCGCGCGGTCAAGAATAATTTAATGCCGGGCGACGGCCCAAAATAATCTTGTCTTTTTTTACATTCGATCGCGAGTTTCCGTTTCAAATATTGAGCTAGGGATTAAAGCAAGTTGCGGATTTGTGATCGCGGTAAAAATACATCAGACTAACAAATTATTCACATGAACTACTAAGATACGTCGAAGCGTATTATTATAACCAATTTTTCGAAAAGTAAAGGGAAAAAGTAAAGCAAGGAAAAATACACAAAATAGCCGACTCAACGGAGTTTGAGAAAATTTTTTTTGCTCTTGGTTTTGGTTTCGAAAAATGTAAAAAAAGATATGATCTAAATCAAGGATAACTGTGCATGCTTATTCACACAAAATCAAAGGGTCCTAAAAAAATTGTTTTTTTTTTTTGCGCTGAATATGAATTCTGGCGTAGATTCGTCCCAAACTTGAGTGTGATTAATTTCAATTCGACACGATCTTTTATCAATTGCGGTGAAAGTTAAGACATTATTTTTAAAAAGTATTATACCCCGTTAGATCGTTAGACAAAAATGTATTTCCGTGGAGCGAAGAACGCAGGGAGAGCACATGACCGTGAATGAGAGACGAGAATCGGTGGATGAAGAGGATCTCCGGCTCGTTCGCCGGGTGACTAATTGCTAAACGAGTGTTCGAGAAAATCCGTGGACCTACGCGAGGTCCATGTGGTCTCCGTTTTGGGTCTCGTATCTGGGAAACTCTTCTTTTTATAGTATTCACCGGATAATAAATACGATCCCTTGCGCCGAGCATCCCCACGACTTTCTCGTTTATTCCTATCCGGAATATATTAAAACAAGTAGGGTAGAAAATGTATCCTGCAGTCTTTATATGGGAACATCTATACGGCCCATTAAAACTTGCAGATGAGTTGAGCTCTGCAGGGATGCCCGGCAAGGCTGCTGGCAACCCGATTATACTATCTTCGGTGCACCGGGTGCCTTTTGTGTTCTGGTAATCCGAAAGCTAAATTCTCGAGGTTCTCGAAAACGCCAAAAAATTCAATGTGAAAATGAGTACGATTAATTAAACGGAAACGCGTTGTGGTACCGTGTGGTGCGAAGAATTTTCTGTTATCCAGCGGTTAGTATACAATATTTGACAAAACATCGACCAACCCTCATGGAAAAAAGTATGTACGAAAATATATTTTTCATAGATTAATCATACTTTTTACGACGAATCCTAACACGTTATTCATATACTTGAGTTATATATACATATAATGTTTAACTTATATGAGGAATATATTATTTTCTCGATAAAAATTGAATATTTAAAAAATATATTTTTCGTATATTCTTCCATGCGGGGAATCGCAAAACACGTATTATTTTTTCGGATCGATTAAGTGTGAAAATCAAACATCGCAATATTCTCAAAATGTGGCAAAAAATAGTATTTAGAAAATCATAGATGCAAGAAAAAAAAGATAAAACAACAATTATTTGATTCCCAATTTTTTAATTTCGTGCAAAACCAACTTCAACGAAATACATTTTTTCAAAAATTCTATATTGAAGCGAAAGTTTGTAATGAATGACGTACCAAAATTTGCAAAAAAAAAAAATTAAAAAATCCGTAACTCACGATATTTTTTGTCGTTGAATCGCAATGATCAACGACCGAAGGTCGAAGTGTTCAATGTTAAATGTAAATTCCTGCGAAGGCTTTAGTCACGCGGAGCGTACGGTTGATCTTTGAAACATCCTCTGCAGAGCGGTTATAATATTCCATCGTCGTCGAGGCAGTGAAACGTGCAGACAGATGACGTACGTACACTCACAGACGCGCGGAATAATGGACGATCGCTCACGATATACGGTAGATAAACTTCTCCCGGACGAGACATCAGCTAGGACGTTCTCCAGAGTTCTGCCGCTATCTCTCGTTCGCTCAACCATCCAGCGTCCCGTTAGCAGAGCAAATTTTTTTTTTCTCGTCGTTTGAATTTCGACGAATTTATTTCTAACTGAGAACAGACAGCGGGTCGATGCTTGTCGCGCAGTTCTTGAGAATGATATGCGACGAAAAGAACTACGTTCGCGTGTGGCGATGGCCTTTTTTGGTTCTTTTGGTTCTTTTTGTTTGGAAGACGACATCGTCTTTCTTGTTTTATTCGATGAATCGGCAGAGAGCATTTGCTCGTAAGAAGAGTCTTCGACAAGCGAAGTGGGCGGTGAGTGTCACAGCTCGGAGAGCCTCGACACTCTGGTGTGCTGAATTATTCTCAAAGGAACTCGAGGAGCCAGTAAAAAAAATCTACGGAAAAATTTATCTCTACCGGAGGACAAATTTTCGTTTACATGGTTCAATCGGTTTTCCTCAACGCGCCACTCTAAGCCGACATTCGCGGTATATTTGCGCCGAATTTAGTTCCCATCAGATGTTTCTTTGAATGTCGCATCGTCGCGCTCCGGCCAACCGAAAACCAACCGGTCGATGGGTACGCCGAATCAACTCCGATTCCAACCTTTAGGAGGTTGATTTGTGTTCGATATTCCACAACCAACCATAACGTCGATGGTTATTTGTGTCGGATGGAAGGTTGGCGCACGGTTGGGTTTTCCCAGAATGCAATTTTCGACTTTACATCGACAGTACCGATAACTCGCGGCTCTGAATAGGAAATCGAGTTGCTTTGAGGAAAGCCGGCCGCACTCCGTCCTTTCATTATGCACATAGAACAGTCAATATTGCGGTTACTCTTATAAAATCGACTTAGAATCAAAGTTTACTCTACAGAGTGTTGGGACAAGAGTTAGTTGCACCGAGCGACCGGTTGGGTAGGAGCAGATCGTACTAAACATTAAACCCAAAGTTACGGTTGGTCGGTTCGAGATCTTAAGTGCGTTTCGAATATTAATAGGATTGTGAGATAGTGTCTGTCATGGCGAAAACTACGGCATCAAAAAAGACCGAACGGTAATAGTCACGGTATATTGATGCAAAGTACACAATCGGCTTTGTATTTTTCTGCAACTCGATCAAAGATAAACAGCTTATCTTAAAATTGCAATTGCTGTTTCAAAGCCATTATCCATTATTTTGTTTAGTATAACACCAATTTTGTGAGGTTAAATAATTTATCAGGTTATATGGGAAAGTAACCATACAGGGCAAAAAAACATACTTTTAGCAGTAGCCAAAGTTTTGCTGTAGTTCATAAAATAAATAATCTGCAGTAAAAATGTTGTTAGAGCGACAAAACGATTTTACTTCAAGTACGTCGGTATCCG
Source organism: Stenichneumon culpator (assembly GCA_964017025.1). Classification (NCBI taxonomy): domain Eukaryota; kingdom Metazoa; phylum Arthropoda; class Insecta; order Hymenoptera; family Ichneumonidae; genus Stenichneumon; species Stenichneumon culpator. The sequence goes on along the minus strand of OZ024769.1, from coordinate 995,082 downwards.
GAAGGTCGGTTCCGCCGCAGACGATCAGCGAACGGTGAATTAGTAACCGCGTGAAACTGTCAGCTCGTGAGTGTGTGGGAACGGGAAATCGAATTGTAATTACCGAACGTCACTCCAAACAAAATGAGGTGAGTTGTTTAGGCGAGTTCCAACTATCGAGGACCGCCGGGCAACGTATAGTATAATCTCGCACTCCTTGCCGTCGGTGTACCGTCGCGTTGGCGCGCCGAACTCCAGCCTAGCGCGGAATTGTCTTCGCTGTCATTTTCGGTTAGCCGTTGACAGCCCGTGAAACATCACGCGGTCGGTCCAATTTCCGGATGGTCGCTCGAAACTAGCTTCGAAACGATTGGTGCGTTTGTAACGATCGTATAAATATGATCAAGCACGTGCGTGCGAGATATCACGATTGAGCATTCAGCAACGAAATCGCGGCCACGTCACGTCCGTCCGTCTGTCGGCCTGTCTACATTCGTACCGTAATGTCTTTGCAATATACGTATCCGCAAATATGAATCTTAAAATACTCCCACCTCACAGTGAATCCAATTTTTTTAATTTCGCGAATGATAGGATAAAATTAGACAATTGGCCCAAATCGATTAGCACGCAAATCAATTATATGCAGACCATAATTACCAATTTTACCCTAGTATTAAAAAAATGTTATCACGCATAATAATAATAATTAACAATAAATTAACGACTTTGATGTTTCATTAATTCTTCGAACTTTTGTCAAAAACAAAGATATTAACCCTTCCGATCCAACACTTATTTTACATAGTCAAATTCTTTTTTTCTTTTATCGGTCGTGATCGAAGTGAAGGAAGCAGTAAATTAGGTTCGAATTTAATCTAAATCTTGGGATTAAATAAAAAAGAATCGAACTTTACACGGAATCGCTCTTTTCCTCGAAACATCGACCATCTCCCAGAAAAACAAGAAGAATCCATAATTTTTTTTACTTTTCTTTAACCCGTCAATAATTCACTCCACCTCGAGTGGCGCTTTCTCGATACTTGCTTTCGAGTACCTCTTCACACTCCCAACGCCGTTCGTTTCATCAGCAGGAGATTAATGTACCTATAGACTTTCATCCCGTGTGAGATCAAGTGGAAGTGGGAAAAAATAATAATAAGTGTGTAAATCCAACGGCGGAACTCTCGAAGAATCACGGGAAACGAAAGGGCACGCGCGCTTGAGGTAAATGCGTATTCATTTAATAACACCGCCCACTGTGGTATTTGCAAGGAAAAACAAGGAGCTGGAGGAAAGAGCATCTCCATCGGAAGTAAGTACGAGGCTACAACGAAGCCTTTCCACTCCAAACGTTGCATATACGACGATGCGGGCCGTTGGTAAAACGACGGAAAAAGAGGCGACTTGTGTGGATTTCCATGTATATGCAGATCTCATGCGCGCTTTGCAAAAGCGGGATAGAACGTATTATGCGAAATTGTTATCCGTCACCGGGACTCGTATCCACCCGTTTCGTATTATGATACACACTCGTCCGTATCTCCCGACGCTGTTGACGCATGCATCTCTCTCAAAGCATTAAACATTTTATCCCCGTTCCCTCTGTCACGCTTATATTTTCTAGTTCCTTTCTCGACCCTTCATCGCTCACGGCGAGAGACCCTGCGCACGGACGACGTGGGTGTTTATCCGACTCGGGGCTCTCTTTATAGCGAGGCTCGTAATCCTTCCGGCCACTCCGCGTTACCGGGATTTGCGAAAATTGTTCGTACATTATGAACGGATGCATACTCGTTACTATTAATACGTTGTATACAATTTATAGCATACGAAACTGTTAAACTACGCCGTCAGTCAGCAAGGTTGCGCCGACGAAATCATTGACAGCTGTCAGTTTTCACGAGCACCGCTTTCGTAGTGGCGAGATAATACTTTAACATAATATAACTCGTGTGTTCCTTAATTCATCCGTGTTTCTGTCACGGACTGCATTCGAGATGCATTCCAGAGCAAAATACATCTTCTTTCTGGAACGTCACTTCTGGTTTGAAAATCTTATTTTTTGGCCGGCAGTGACGTCATACCGGAAATATGTCACTTCACTCAATATGCGAAATTAAATGGTAAAAAAAAATCCCGTAGGAAAAGAAAGAACAGCATATGACCTGTCGAAGCTAGAAAAGTTCGGAGAGGTCGTGAACATCTCGGGCGAGCATGCTCGGCAAAAGTTCGATGTCTCGTTAAACATTGAAAGGGAACGGAGGGGTGAATAAGTTGAGTCGGGTGCGTGACCCCGAGGCTTGCCGTGTACGAATAGAGGAGCCAGCGAGCTGTATAACCAAGCTGCAGCGTCTACGCGATCAGTTATGACTCGCCCACGAGAGAGCCACCCTTTTTCCTCTGTCTCATCCCGAGCGACACAGCGCGCCAACATCTCGAGAGCAACCAACCCTTAAGACCAGACGTCGCGTGTCTGCAGGCTCTCGCTGCTGTTGCCGGTGCTGTTGCTTCTCAGGGAAAAAAAGGAAAAACGGGAAGTGAAAGAACTACGATAGCAAAGATAATGCGCGCCCAATCTCTTCTTTTTTTGTCTACTGGCTCGTGCCCGCAAGTGCATGGCGACGCCTAGCCGCACGAAAATGGCTCATGCATTTTTCGACGGCCGCCGAAAGCACCAAGAGTTCTAAGTTTAGAATCTTCCATACGTGGCATAGAGCGAGAGTGGCCAATATGAACCGACACAGTAAGATGGACCAATGTGTGTCGTCACAAATTTGAATTAAAGTAAAAACGGATTAAAATATTTGAAAAGGCCTTCGGAAGTGAGCGAACAAAAAAGGGTTTTGGAAAGATCACTCGTAATTCTAAATTACTTGTCCACTCTTTTTCAACAATCAACCCTTTACAAATCGCAGTTCCATTCCCATTTTTCGGCACTACCACAGCAGCACCCTGCATCAACGCATGTTCGTTGGACTCTTTTTGGGACGCTTTTGGACGTTGGTACTTGCAAAGGGTTGACAAGTTTCGACGTAAAATTTCGTACTTAAAATTTCATAACGTAACTCATCCGGGCTAAACCTGGATGAGTTACGTGTCCGCTCTAAACGTCTAGAAGCTCGAAGGTATTGTGCAGATTTTTTTTATTTATCGATCTGACAGGAAAGTAGTGCGACTGATAAAAATAGCGTGCTGGAACGCAGTCATTAATCCGAGTCGAGTGCCAGTTTCGCTTGTGCAGGGGCTATTCGTATCGTCGTATATTCGTTGACACACCCTTGCCCGGCCTTAAAACTCTATGTATGGACTACTCTGTACCTCGGCCAGTTGTGAGGAAACACGACCCCAACACTGTTCCCTTTCTGCCTCGCTGCAGTAGTAATTATCGTTGCGAGCCCCGTGTTCAACCTCCCGGACGTTATATTCGCCCGTATTACACTTAACTTACGTATTTACGTGTTCGTTACGTTAGCTTATACACGAGTCGAGGATGGCATCAAAGGCTCAAAAATTATTAACCCCCTGTTTGCACGGGATTCCTTATTTCACGGAATTACACGGATTCCTTTGCACAAAACGCTGATCTCATCGGAATACCTGTTTTACAAAGAAAAACAATTAAACATAATAAACAATTATTAAACGAAAGTACGAAAGGCGGCAACGTTGATTCAACGGAATCATTGATGACTGTCACTTTCCGCTTAATTGCTGTCCTAGCGAAGCTATGAAGAATTATTATATTACATATGTTATAACGAATATAGAGACGAGGATTGACTGAGAAGCACGATATTACACAGGTGACTGGAATTATATAGTATTATCGCCGCTAGGAGAGCAACTTTATGCGAAAAGCGACGGCTGTCGATGGTTTCGTTGGAGCAACGTTGTTAACTTCAATGCCACAGTGATAAGTTGTTTAATAAATTACTGATGAAAAAAGGAGCCGGCTAAACTGTTTATTATTCCGCCTCGAAACTCTTTTGCCGCGATGATGAAGGTACCGCGAGGCACCTTGACGCGAATTCTCGAAGGGCCTGTCACCCGCGAATCCTGTGCCTCTTCGAGGTCTGCCTTTTCCTCGTGTATTTTTCTTTCGTTTTTATTTTACCTTCGCGCGCTACTTCTTCGAAGGAAACTGCGTCGGAGGTCGTCCTCGCCAGGGGGGACGTCCACGTTATATCCGTCGAAACGGGCTCGAGGGACGTAGTTGAGTGGCGTACCGAATGTAGTACGCGATATTATTTCCGAGAATGCGATTACGATTCGTCGTGGGATGGAAAGTAAACGAACGAAAGAGGACTGCGAGATGAGGTCGGAGACTCGCGAAGATGCCGAGGAATAAATTTAACGGAGCCACAATCGGTGGGTAATCAGCCGGATTGAAATGAGAAGCGAAAAACTTGAACGTCATCAACGACGCGGCATTATACTAGTAGATTACCGTCGAGGGGGATCATGATTTATACAGGGCTGTGTGTGCCTTCCTCCCCCGCTCTCCTCAGGGTCGCCAGAAGAATTCGAGACATTTTTTCGCGGAGTAACCCGACTAACGACGTAAGTGCAAACGACCCCGACGAAAATTGCTGACGATTTGCGTGTTCACCGTGCTCGAGCAAACGAAGGCAAAAATAGAGGGTCTGATAGGTGGAACTCTTTTATTCTTGCCCCCTCTTCCTTTCTCTCGATCTACGCAGAACAGATTTGAGGAAAAATTCGGAACGCACGTTAATCCTCGAAAATTAAGACTCTCCATTTTTTTTTCCGTCTTACTGGAAACGTTCACATTATCACGTTCGCATATAATACCGAATAGAATAAATTAATGGCCCGATATAATCCGTCAGCGTCCGACTAATTGGAGGCGGTGGATGTTGAACGGATAAGAAAGAGATAATTGTGATTTATCACGGTGATATACCTCGGTTTAATTGCCACGATAGGATATCACGATCCACCACAATTTATGGAAGAAAAAAAAACGACCGAGTGCTGGGTTATTTCTTTTTTCGCCGAAATCGAGTGTCGTAAAGTCTTTCCAGACATCAGAAAAGGGTCCCTTATCTGGCGGGAAAACGAGGCTGATGGAGCCTTCGCCTCACCCTCCGAGGTCGTTAGTATCAGAGGAAGAAGAGCCGAACACTGTGACAGCGGTTACAAACGTGGTTTCGTCCGCTAATTGGCGATCTTCGATCGTTCGCGGAAAATGTTGATTGAAGCGTGTTATCAGCCCGGGAGGATGTGAACTCGCTCGTCATAACGAATCATGTCAGGTATTGCCCCGGACGGGCGACGCCCTTGCCAAGTTTTACCTCCAAACGATGAAACATGATTTGATTGTTGTCCAAAAATAAAAAATTTCGCCTGATAAATTTATTTATAAAAAAAATTATTAAATGTAAAAAAATCCGATAGCGCATAAGTATCAAATTCTATATGTCGCAATGTCTCTATATTATAAAAAGATACCGCTGCTGTAAAACAAACCTGGGGCGGTCAATAATAGGAACATTGGGATTCATAATAGGGACCGGCGAGTCAATAATAGAAATACGGAGGTGGCCAATAAAAGACACATGGGGATGGTCGATAATAGGGATGAGAGGGTCACTGATAGGGACAGGGGAGTTTTTTTACTTATTGATCTGTATTGTCCCCGGCGGCCGGAACCGATTTTCCCCCTGTATCTCATTCGCCTTAGTCTTACGACTAAAGGCATAGAGAAACTGTAGAAAACCTATGCCGATAGAGTCGGTCTCTGATTCGCTTCGTAGCACCGGAGCTTCGTCGAGTTTCACCAAGAATGTAAACATGAACTACAGCTACAGCTGTAAGCTTGTGATACACACGTACAAACACGCGTGTGACTTTTATATGTCTGGAGCTTTGGCTCACCCATATTTTTATTTCTCGACGAAACGACGGCACCGGCAATCGAACCTTTGACCTGCCAGTGATCGGGTTTAGATGCGAGCACACGCTAACCACTAGAGGCACCAGTGAGGGACCGGGGAGTTATCTACCTATTACTGGGACAAGTACGGAAAACATTGTTACCAAAAATTATTTCGAAATATGATTCGGAGATAAAGCAAGACTGTTTTCATAACTCGTTATCGCTTCGTTTGCGAAACCAAAGCGAGCGCGATACACGATACGTATATCTGAACATATCAATCGAAGCTGCGACTTTGATACCGTAAATAAAAAAAATTCACGACCATCGAGCTCAGGGTTTTAGGTCAACCCTATGAAATTTCCGAGGTGTGCCAGAGCTATGGCATTCGTGGCAGGGACAAACACAATGAAGCTTTGAAACACGATAACATTTTGCAAATACTGGGCTTTTGTGACGCGCAGCTCGACAATCCAAGAGCATCTTCACGTTCAAACATTCGACTAACTTTGTACAATGATTCGCCGAACCTACTTTGGTTGAGTGATAAAATGATAGCTCGTTCATTGTTCTCCTATGGGAGAGGCACCTCGAGAGGTGCTCGCTCGCTCCGTTGCACCCGTTGCATCCGTCGAGGATCCTGTTCGCAAGGGCTTTGGGTCAGCGAATAGAGAAATCATTCCATCAACCTCCTATGTACGTCAAACCGAAACACCCAACCTAAGCTATTAGCTCTTTGCGCAAAAGTGTAAGAGATAAAATGTAAAAACTTGATCAGTCTTTACGTAATAAAAATATTGCAGTAATAGCACTTATGATCGATAGTTGCCGAGATGTAGGTACATTTTTGATAACTATGTTTTTTTATCACACAATCTTTTACGCCAAAAATTATGGGACGCGGCTGTGAGCTGTAGTTTCGCGGTGAAATGGTCGTGGAATTTTTTTTTACGAAAAGATAGCTCTGGTGACAAAAAAAAGAAATTGAAAAAACACGGCAACAATTTTTTTTACCACGAGATTTTTCAATAAATGCTGCATAACTTCTTCTAGCAAGAGTTTTACGTAAAAAATAGGCACAACGAAAAAAAAATGTACATCACGAGTACCGGAGTTAGCGATACGTAGCCGTCCAATACCTATGTTTCGAACGCAAGCACCGTGGAGTCCGTGAAAAAAAAGCGTTGACCTGAAACATAAACGAGAAACCGATCCGTCACGACCGGAATAAGAAAGCTTCTTGTCTCTCGACTACTGTACAACCGCAAATTCTCGTAAAATTCCAAAGTACGAAATAATTTCGGCATTTGATTTTTTTTTTTTTATCGTAAATCTTGAAACGTCTGCGATTTGTAAATGTGTTTACTCGCTCTTGTTTCAGGGAATGCGTCCATTATCCGTGGGACGTTGGATGCACAGAAGAGAAATTGTCTGCCACATCATTGTCGCAGCATCCGTTTTCCGCCCGTTCTGTTCTCTGCTCGTCTCGCCTCTCTCGTCCCTCTCCAACTTTTCCAGCGAAACTTTAACGAGGCTTATTCTCGAAAACGCTGAAGCGAAGTTTCAACCGCGATTCAACAATAAAAATCGTTATCGCACGTCTCGCCTTTTCGATTCTTCCAGGGAACTTCGTTTCCCTCGGGAACAATCTCATTTACGTTATCCCAACTAGTTTTCCGCCGTCCGAGTCTGCCGTGTTGTTGTTTGCAATTTGATTCGTCGGTAATTAGTTTTTCAACGCGTTACGCGAAGTATCGGGAAACCGCGAATAGAACGAGGCACGCAGTCGCTCCGTGTCGTATAAATATCTCGAATATCATCGTGAGCCTATTCGAAGCGATGAAGACCTGACCTGAAACCGGAAGCACGCGGAGAGGCCGGGATATTAAGGGAACAGACGAATCGATAACCGCTTGCCTTGTCTATCGGTCGTTAAAATGAATTCGTCGTATCTGCTGGGAGAGGACGAAGAATGGGGGCCGCGTTATTACTTCACTTACTACAGCCAGTTCGGAGATCGAAAGGGTGCCAGCGGCGTCGAGGTAAGCTTCTTCTTATCAACTTTTCATTCAACTTTTTTTCATTACTTTCTTCTCTATTTTTTTCGTAGCTCGTTAAATATCAATCGCCGATGTTTGAGCTGCTGAATTTTTCGAATGAGGTCAGGTCAGGGACCGAAAAAAAAAATCGTAATAAACCGCAGGGAGTGTGGATAGGAGTGGAGCAATTGTGAATGAATTGTGAATGTTCACTTCACTGCTCGTAGCTTCTCTCGGCGTTGATGGCCTTCACTGTATATCGAGTGCTAAGAGTCACAAGTACGTAACTTTCCTGCCTCACGATGAAAGATGTGCCCTTTTGGCATTCAACAGCCGATACATATGTGTCTAAAGTGTGCTGAATGTACTCGCAGGCCCTCATTGAAACTCTTGCGTTATTGCCCAGTGATATATGTGTAGTATACGCATATGTATATGGATACATACATATATATATATTATATAGTAAATACAGTTCTCCATCCATCTGAAGAGGAGTCTAGACATTCAACAGTAATTGCGCTCCGGAAGCATTTGAAACTTGTGCCAAGTTCAAATAAAGGTGGATTTGCAATATGACATGTGCGGAAAAGTGGTGAATATGGCCCGAAGCGATAATCTTCGTAGACCGGTGCGGTTTGATACAGATACATTATATTTCAAAAAAATTAAAATAAATAGGGATGCTGAGAATGGTTTCTTCTTTAGAAAATAAAATCTAGGCCTACGAAGTCTGGCGGTCGTAGCAATTGCTGACCCAATTGCAGCTGCAGTTCGACTTTAGATAACACCCGCATTTACAACGAGTATAGACAAACCTCAATAAAAGGCAAAAGTACTTCGAACAGTGGAAAGAAAAATTATAACAAACCGGTGGTTGCTGTGTCAACTATGATGAAACTTCAGAATATCCGAGCTCTCCGTTGAATCCGACACAAGAGATTTCACGGTGTGGCAATTTATAGATTTCATGCAATAGAAGGGGTTGGTGGCGAAGAAAGGAGGAGGTGATGGAATGAATGGAGATGGCTTTGAATGAAAGATCGACCGGAGAGTGAAAGGTTTTTTGTCATCTCCACACGGAAGGAAGATGTTCGCTTTTATTATCATTGTCGACGAATGTTCTTGTCAGTTTCGGTATCGGTATTTTTCGTGGATTTATCTTTGTCGATGCTTATACCGGAGGTTCGATGAAGAATTGAGACTGCGTGAGGAAAGTACTGAAGGGAGAATCATCCCCATCATGAAGGATGAACCCATCCGATCACAATTTTTTTGTGCACGACGAAATAGGGCACAGACGCCTGGAATGCACAATGATTATGTGCGCAACGGAATAAGTGCACATTGCTGTAGTGCATAAGTCTATTTATTACATTTATTGAATTTATTGAATTGATAAAGGCAATAAAATAAAAATAAAAATTTAACAACTGTCCGATTACTTGATAGGTACACATTTTGGATATCCCAGAATACAAAAAAGCATTGTCACATTTCTGTCTTGCCGTCTGTTTGTCGACATGTACCGTCAGAAAAAGTAAAAATGTTGTTTAACCAATTAACCAATTTTCACTCATTTTGAAGTGTTTCGTCCATTCTATAAATATAAAAAATAATAACAGCCATTCACGAAAAAAAAGATTCTGAAAAGTTATATCGGTATATGAAGATTACGAGGCGAGGTTCTTTCGTTGTCAATTTTCGCGGCAATGACGAAGTAATAGTTTTTCTGTGTTCCTGTCTTCGAGTGTCACGCGTAGACTCCAAGATGCGATCGATTACTCGCGTTGCTCCTGTCTTTCCTGGTCATCGATTCATCTCAACACACCCTCGGGTTAGATGGAAATTCTGTGAGATAGCTTCGGAGACCGAGAATACGGGAAATATACTATATTAGGCGAGTCTCTCGGCGGGTAACCTCGAAGGCCTGGAGGGACTTCGTGGTAGGTAATGGAACGAATCCCGAGGACCGCGGATGGAGAATGATCGACGGTGAAGCGCAACGGGCCGTCAGAGGCGAGAGAGGTATAAAGGAAAAGCACCTTTTCGCAGACGGATGTGCTTCAGAAACAAGAATTTCCAATTAATTAATTGCCTCGAGCTCTGCCGGTCCCGAACCAACATCTTTATTTAACCATGACCTACGTCGTTGTTTTTCCTTCCTATTCCTCTCATTCTCCTCTCGCTCACCGTTTAACCTTGAGAGTTTTACCCATTTATAATTTTCTTATAATTTCACGAGCAGAAGAAACGTTCGTACTCCAAGTATCGCTCAGGTCCAGCACCGGAGCGATTGAAGAGATGAAGACGATCTTTTTTGCTGCGTCTTCAGCCGGCTATGTCAGAAACCGGAGAACTGTCGGTCGTTTAATGAGTTCCTTTAGATATAACAATAACACTCTCTATCTCTTTCTCCCTCTCTGCATCTCTCGGATGTTTATGGTAACGAGTTTTCGCCGAGTTTGAGAGCCTCGCGACGGTCTGTTATCTTCTGCTGTTCATAATTTCACATATCCCAAACGTAAATTGCTTTGTCCTGTTTCCGATGAGGCTCGAGGATCTTTCAACTAAATTAATCCCGCCCCAAGCTGCCCAAGGATTCTCGACGACTTTCGCCCCGCTCGAAACATTTCATTTCGAATTGAATCTGTGACAAAATAACTTCGCGGAAAATGGTCTTTTATATGCACTTAAAAAGATCCATGTTTGCGGTAAGAAGAAATTTCGATCATATTGAGTTTTATTATTTTTCCGTAATTCCTGCTTTGATTGGCTATTGGACGACGCCCAAGCTGGATTCCAGCTTGGATAAGATATTTTAGCCAGCTAGGCCAGCCTATCTGTACAGCCCTAAGCTTGAAGCTAAAAGACCTTTAGCCACACACAAAAAAAATCGTTATTTTTTTTTGAGCGACAATGCCCGACTTCACTTTAGGCCAAAACCGATACCGGATTTAGGCTCAGCGTGAAAAAATACATCGAATCAAGTGGATCGGAAATATTTTTTGGACGCTTTGAATTGACACAAAAAACAATTCCAAGGATTTAGTAATCCGTTGCGCACACGGCTTCGAGCCAAAAGCCGTAGATGAATGTAGAAATAAAAGTGGTATTAAACATTATTATTAACCTTTTCGTAGGCTCTTGTGTGCCCGTCTTTCTGACTCGAGGGTCGGCACTTTGTCTCGGTCCATCGCGAGATAATATATCGCGGGGGACCGCGATATAAAAGCGTCTAGCACGGGGGAAAAGTACATCCGAGGCGTTCGTTTGTGAAAACAGACGAGAACCCTTCGATGAAACGAGCCTCGAAGTTTTCTCCCTTTTTCCATCCGACGATCTCAACGTCTCTTGGGAATTCCGCGACAAAATATGAGACTGTTATAGAAACTGGAAGAAAAACTGTGCGGGAGCAAAATCGTAAATCAACACCGAGACACGAGAAGACTCGAGTCTACCTCTTTTTTTTTATTATTTCTCACCACAGAAAAAGCTTAGCAGTCTTGCGATGTGCCATATAACGATAAGGATTAAAGCAGATCTAGTCTGAAATTTCCTTAACCGATTATTATATCATGAAGTAAAAATTATAATCAGTCACTACTGATAACACCCAGAGGTAGCAGAAACAGCGGACATGTGAATATTCTTTTTAAATATGTCTATTTGGCTTTTAGCAATATATTACAAAATGGGCAATTGCTTTAATTGTATGCTGGCACATGCAAAACATTTTTCTGGATGATCATCAGACAGTCCAATTTTTTTTTACAATACTTTCCCGGCTTACATATTTCGTATGTGAAGAGAGAGTAACAATGTACGCATCATATACAATATTTCCCTAGGGAGTGTTTACTATAGAGCTGCCAAGTTTTACAATACCGTATGCTTCAGCTTCTTCGGGACCTGAAAAAAATGTTGATATATGACTCATATAGGTTCCACATATAGTTATCGTACCACATATAGAATAGTTATCAGGGTCTGGTCGGAGTCCCTTAGGAGAACTTAGGATAATCAGGGTATGCGGCGTTCCCAGGGGAACCCAACGATTGTTGACAACTTGGGACAAACACCCAACCAACTGTGCAGAATGTACTATATAAGATATGGCATATATGTATTATATATGCATCATAGATGATCTTTTTCCCCGGGGACACGATTCCCTAACGAACTATAGATAGGGATGAAATACAGAAAAATAAAATAAAAGCGAGAATGGATGAAAAAAAAGTCGCACACGTCGTGTATTACGTGACTCGTCTTCTCCTCCACGATTCTATTCGTCGACTGTTCGTCTCAGCGAGTATTCCGAGATACGAGCAGTATTTCCCGCGTACTATAGAAAATTACAACGTAGCTGCTTAGATCTGGGCCATGTGACAACAGCGACCCGCCGGAAGGACACGACAAGAACGAGAAAAGTGTGTGGGTATAGACGGGGAGACGTCGAGCGCGAAGCGATAGAGAGAACATGGAACGTGCAAACTTTGACTCGTTACATTCAAGCCTACTGTCTGATTCGGGAGAACAAAGTAGGCAAGGCGAAACGGTATAGTTGTGTGTAGTTAAGACCGTGTGAAACACTCTCCCGGCGAGCCATGCCGGTTTCAGTTGGTATCAAAACGCATTCCCCTTTTTTCGAAATGGTCATTGTTTCGATAAAAATTAAATTGCTGCTCGTAGTGAAATGGATAACGCATCAAAATCTAATTTACGTTTATCCTTGTCAACACCGTTAAGCAGACACAGTCGGTAACAAAACCTGCAACGAATTTCTTTTTTTTTCAATGATTTTCTAAAAATTCTCGTATCTCGAAAGACAACGAATTGCAGTTTTTGTTACCGACTGAGTCAAGGTTCCATACCGCCTTAATATGTTCAGACAGTTAGTATATCTTAGTATATATTTTTTCAGTGCCCGTGGTAATTGAAGGAAATGGGATTACGGCGATTTTTATAGATTGTATTAATCATTTTTATTTGTGAGTAGATATGCATAGCTCACAACCCTTAAATTATCGGTCAACGACAATGTAATTTACAATTTATATAACGTTTCGTCGGTGAAAATAGAACGAATATTTTTGTGCTGAAAATTCTGTGAAAAAAGTTGCTGAAAATAAAATTACGAGGTTTTGCTAGTAATAATTCGTCAGCTATTTATAAAAATAATTGTCGACGCTCGTGAGCGTTTGCCGCGTGGGCAGAATCCGTCGGGAATTTATCGGAGAGCAGAAGGCCGGTACAAGATTCGCCATCGGACAATAAGGGAGGAACGGAGAAGCTAGGGCGGAAAGTTTGAAAGCTGAATGTCTGATGTACTCCGCTGATAGGTGAAACTTCGACTCGTAATTCAATTCACCCTCGTCAGGACAATCTGACCGGATTATTTGAAAGAAAAGCAGCCGTGATATCGATGCCCCGGCAGCGACAGCCGGGAATTCTATTTATAATGCACCGATAGCTATTTGAAGAAGACTGTCGATACCCGTAACACCTGCTCGAGAGAAAAAAACTCGAGCCTCGAATATAGAAGATAAATCTCGCGAGGACAAGGACGAACCGGAATATACGCAGTAGCGACGACATGTACGATAGATGAAAATATGAAAAATATCACCAGAAACGAAGAATACTAGTTGCAAAATTGAAAACGTAATAATAGATTTGAACGTAATTCATGTGCAATGGAATTGTCAAAATTTGGACCAGGTTTTAGTCATTCTGTACATCTCGTACTTTACGTCTTATTTAGGACGTAATACTGTTATTTTTTAAACTAGCAAATCGAAGGTTGAAAAGGAACAAAAATAACTTTTCACCTTTTAAAATAACTTTTCACTACCTGGTTAATATTCATACTTGCACATTTCGTGAGATTTGACACAGGCACAGTTAAGGGGTCGAGTCAAATTGATTTTTACTTTCCTTCTGAAATAATATGTCGATTCTTTAAGCGAACATATCGTCTTTAAGCATTAAATAAGAAAAAATTAAGCATAAAAAAAGATTAAGAATTAAAATACCGATTATGTATTGCATATACAGTATAAATTTAAAGTCGATAGAAACAATCGCCATTGAGTTATGATCTCCGCCAATGCAAAAAAAATGCGTTTCAACAAAAAAATCGAGTATATTTTCCTTACCAGTACAGGTAAAGATATCGGTTCGCCCTTAAACTTTCCTTAAAGACTTTGCGCTTATAAGATTTTTTTTCTCATTAATTTTTCACAAAAAAATGTCAGACTGGTGCAACTCCTTAATAATTCACTGTTAATATCGTGTTGCGACATCGTGTGAAAGCTCATTAATTACCAAGGTTATTTGTCCGACCCTAGCATCCTCAGATGAGTGTTAATTAAAGCAGACGGAGAATAATGTCCGGTAGTAATATCAGGGAAGGGTTTTCACTATAAATACCGAGGTTTTCCTATTTATAGAATATCGTCGATAATCCAGAACTACCTGGTTGCGCGGTGTGTCGCAGGGTATTAGGGTCGAGTGTGTACGAGAGAGTATGTTGAGTAAGTGAGAGTGTGCACGATTGAGCCCCACTTAGAGGAAAAAGCCTCTTCGCAGTTTTGCTTCTCTCGCCCCTACGTACTCGTCTCGAAAACTATAGAAAGCAACTCTGGTTTCGCAGCTGCAGACTCGGCGTTTGTTTCAAGAACATCAACCTTGACCCTCTCACGATCTATGATTGGTTACCTATTTTATATACAAATTTCATCCCCTGTGGTGCTAATAGGTACAAACGTTACTAAATTAGTATGGCTACAGTTATACAACGCCCAGAGATTAACAAACGCCAATGAAATGGTATTGCAGTTTGATTATTATCTGGATCAGAATGCGTTAATTGAAGAAAAAAAAACAAATCATGCTGTGTTTACTGCTCGAGAACGAACTAATCTGTTTCTTCGTCGAATTTAAGGTCGTCGTTCTAGCGGTGACGTTCGTAGTTGCCGTCGGTGCGAATATCGGCATCGCAGCATGCGTTCTTCGCTACAAGGAGATGAGAACGCCCACGAATCTTTGCCTCGTCAATTTGGCCGCCGCGGATTTACTCTTCGCTCTCGGTGTTCCAGCAGTCGCTTACACAAGGCTGACGCAGTCCTGGCGACTGGGCGACACCGTCTGCAGATTGCTTCCCTACTCGCAGGTAATATATATTTTTTAATGCAGAAATCGACGATTTATCTCGATACTATGAAGTATTACAGAGTATCAAGAAATATGACAATTTTTTTTTTTCACATCGGGAATAGACTTCGGTCGTGCGAAAACGTTGTGTACCGAAGCGGATATAAATTTTTATGAACGTCCTTCGAATTGGCGAATCGATCAAGTGCATCTTCACGGACCGACCCAGAGTCCTCGGAGAAAACGACTGCATCGGCAGGGGCGGATTGATTCCCTCTCTGTCGTCCTCGCTGCATTCGACTAAAAATATATATATTTACCCTACGTTTCCCGGATATCGGAAAACCCGGCATTAAAATAAAGCCCCGTGGGCTTCGTATCGTGAGTTTGCATCGTATAACTTGACGTTCCATTATACCCGAAGATTACGTTATAGCGAGAAAAATCTTAAAATAAACATACCGCCATCGTATAAATTTGTTTGCAGTAGTTTCGAGTCCGCGAGAGACACGTTGTACTTGGGCACTCGTAGTACACATTTTTTCGTCTCCTAATACGTACTCTCCACCTCGTAACTAGAACTGCATTTGTGATGATTATTGCATCTCATACATTTGAAGAAATACTGGAAAGGATCTCAGTATTTCTTCAAATTTTTATGAAAACAACGTAGAGGCTTTAAGTTTTTCAGTTGAAGATATTGACATCTTGTTGACGGTCTTCTTATCTCGCGTAGCCTCGACTCATCTCGCGACAGTGACAAGGGCGCGCGAAAGACCGCGGTCGGTAAAAAAATCGCCTTCCTTACTTTCTCCGGGGCTTTTGATATTTCGAACAAAAGGAAATCGAGCGAGTTAAACGCGACACGGTAAAATGAGCGCGGTCGCACCTGGCGTTATGGTCGACCGCTTGTTTTCCCGATGTATTTCAAGGAGCCCCCTTTACCGTGACGAGGCACCTCCCCGACGCTCTCCAAGTTTCACCGCCTGTTCTACCGTTATTTCTCGTTCGGCGTGTAATACCTCTTCCTCCGCCGCTTTCCTTCCAATCTCAAGCAGCTCGACAACAGAATAGGTTCGAAACGTTCCTAAAGCGTGGGAGTATCAATTACCCGACGAATGGAAATCGCACCTCTTGCATCGTCCGGAGAGCTTTTACGTTGAAATTGTTATCTTTCAATTTTTCTTCTTTTTTTTTTTGCTGTGAAATCGGGTAGAAGTCTCCTTGCGCCGGGTCGATAATTCACTAGTGCATCTTTCAAGAGACTCCTATTTCTTTTTTTTTCCTACGAACTCATTGAAACTTTAAAAATTGTACCGTCTTGATATTTACTTAAACTCACTGGCTCTGATGCTCTTGAAGAGCCGAGGAGGTTCTTGGAGTTTTTCACGTTTGATTGGTTATTTTTTTTTGTCCATGCAGTCGATAAAAATCTGAAAAAAATAAATTACACGCAAATGTCCGTTTTCCGCGATCACTGTCACCATGAGGATTTGTGCCATGGAGCACGCTAACCACTAGGCCACTGCAGCGATTCTGAATAATTAATGTTATTAATCAAACCGAAGTATCGACCGCAGTTTATAATTAATTAAAAAGTTAATTATGAATATGGAAACACGTGCGATCCAAAAATAATGGAGGACAGCGCACACACGAGTAGTCGCGTTATTGGATTACTCTATAACTGTAACACGCGCACCCGCGGATATTTCGACATCAAACGTATGCGCGATCTGTTGTCAAGCGACGTTTTTAAAAATTATTATTATTATTATTATATTTTTTTTTTACCAATATTCCCTTTGACTTTGATTTGCAAAATCAATTAGCTCGAAATGTTTCCGTAGAAGAACGAGGCTGAAACGCGTGTGAATATATTTACACTGTTGGTTGCGCCTGTGTACCATAACAAACGTCTCGTAAATTAGCTTCGATTTGTTAATAAATTAGATTTATACGATTGGCGGAGACTCGAAGAAATAACGTGTGCCTGGCTGCGTGAGACTTCCGATAGGACGCTATTATTCTTGGCTCGTCTTCAGCACACGAAACATTTCTCTCCTCTGTTATCTCCTCTCGTCTCTCTTCGTCACTGAAATCCATCAGAACAGGAACAATTGCATCCGAGCGAAACCTTCTCTCTTTTGCGTACTTTTTACCTCCCCATAGAGGAAGCTGTGTTTCCATGATTTTTTTTTTTAGATTTTCATGTAAACATGTTCCAAGTGTTTCGAAATATTAAAAAACTACCTTTACAAAAAAATTGCATTTGGAAAAAAAATCACATTTGGAAAAAATATCTAGACATGTGTATATGTGGATTTGATCAACTTGATTTTGGGCTGAATTTTGTGAAGCAGATAGGAGGAGGCGTTCAAATTTTTGCTCAAATATTTCCGCTCACGAAGATTTCAGATGTTTACGCGGATTTGAATTTCTGTCACAAAATCTTGCGGTAAAAACGTAAAAGCATAAATGCTGGGCGCTACGAGCCAGGGCTACAGGCGGGTCTCTTTGTGGCTAGCTGGAGCGTGAAAACTTTGAAAGCCCGTACGTAGCGCAGCTGAACAGCCAGAGCCTTCGGCCTGGTTGCAACGGAATGCCCGCACGAAAGTAGTAGAGTATCGGACTCTTTCGTGGATTATATACAAAAGAATGGAGGTAGGTCGAGAGACTCGGAAAAAAATGAATCTTCGGAAAGAGTCGCGGAAAAAAGTTACCTCTATGGATGAACGAGAGGTATGATCGATCGGTTTACCAGGCTCGACCTTCGCGCCCGGCATTGCGGTCCAATTTTTTAAGAGGGGTGCTGCGACGATTATCACATTTTTGAAATACCAATTTTCATCTGCTTTGAATAACAACGGAGGCACGGGAATGCGACGATTGGCAAAAACAAACAAAAACAAAAATTCTTCTCTCTTTAATTAAAAGACACTCCGGAAAAATTAAACAGCCATTTCGAATATTAAAAGCAACAGCAGATATTTATTATTCAAGCAATGCGTCATTCTGATTCGATCTAAGCTGAGCATATTCAGTACCGATCAATTTTTTCGAACAAAATTTGACTAGGTGTCAAAAAATAGTTCCGAAAATTCGGGATATGTATGTTTCGTTCCGCAAACCCTGGAAGATGCGTGAAGTGCAACTATTGCTAATTTTCATGTTGTTACACGATATCAAGAACATTACTCGATATCATGTATTTATTGATTCGTCCACTAACTTTGTAAAAATATCCTGTCTACGAGTATTGAGCGAAAAGTATAATTTTTATTTATTAAACAAATTTTTTTGCAGTTTGTTTGCGGCTTCGTGCTACTATGGACACTGACATTGATATCGATGGACAGGCATCGGTGTCTCGCCGTCGCACCCTACAGAAGTGCGCTTACGAGGCCACGGGTACTCGCGGCGAGCCTTCTCACTTGGATAATCGGTTCTTCCTTGTTTCTGCCAGCAGCCTTCTGGTTCAGGCCCAAGGTGAGATCTTGAAATAAAAAAAAAAACTCTATCGAGTGTACTGAGATATACGAGCGGAGGGTTGATGGTAACGAGAGGCATTGTCTCGACGACAGGGTAAGCCTACCAGCCGAACGACGAGAAAATATCACTTGGAAATCTCGACTCATGACCGGATATGAGGTCACATCCGGTTTGAAAATATCGGCTTTTGACCGGAAGTTACGTTACAGGGGAAAACGTCACTTTCGCTTTGAAAATATCGGCCATCGACAGGAAGTGACGTCACACGGCAAAACGTCACTTCCGGTTTGAAAATCGCGGCTTTCGACCAGAAGTGACGTCACATGGGAAATCGTTACTTTCGGTTTGAGAATGTCGGCTTTTGACCGGAAGTGACGTCATACGAGATAACGTCACTTCCGGTTTGAAAATCTTGGCTTTTGACCCGACGTGACGCATAAGGGAAAACGGCACTTCCGGTGGAAAACAAAAAGACTGTAGGATACTTTTCAGAGACGTACCGGAGAACTGGAAGTAAATCGGAACATCAAATTACACAAGAAACGTGGGTACAAAAGGGAATTAAATGGGTGCATTAGGGAGATAACGAAGTAGCAGTGCAGATCAAAGCTACGTAAGTTGAAAGCGAAGGGGAGCGTAAAAGAAAAGAATGAAGGAGGAGCGGAAGGATTAAGGGAATGAGAAGTTTGTTGTAAGCCCCCGTTTTTGTTCCGAACGACTTTTCCCGAGCAGTGAAGTCTACGCGGTATGCTCCGAGCTGTGCGATCAAAGAGCCTCGTCTCACCAGCGTCACTCTCATCAAGTTCTCATTAAAACTTTCCTTACTCCATCAAACTAGAACTGCTTGGCTGCTCCGAGAATTCCTGATTGAGGGGTTGCATTGTAAGATGTTCGATCTAGTTGTCAATATTGTTACATCCGGAATCCCGGCACTTTCAAACGCACTAGCAATATTACCAGAGCTTTCGATGGGGTAAAACATGCTCGCTGGAACCTGTTGAGCCAACGAAGCGGAACTTCTTCTTTGATTTTACTTTGTACACATGGTATAAATGTGAAAAGTGCGTGAAAAATTAAATAAATTTTTAATACAAATTTGTTTCAACAGTGTTTGCTAAAGATAAATCTTTCCAGTGAAATTTTTTTAATACATTATAAACTGTAGGGTAAAAAAATGTAATAGAAAATGCTTTTTTGCAGGATGTAGCGGGAGGAGTTAGGATCTGCACGTTGGTTTTTCCAAAAAACGACGCGATAAATATATCGCTGTGCTTCACGATACCGATCATCATAATCGCCTGTCTACTACCGATGTGTCTCCTAGTCTATCACTATCAGAGGATTTTCCAGCGAATTCTCGACACCAGGAGTCGATGGGCTGTATCTTGCGTTACGCAGGTGAGCTTTTCATTTTTTGATGTTCTTATTCTTCGTAAAAAAAAATGTTTAATGGTGTCAGATCAACTTCGCACCCAGCGAATTTATGAGCGAACAATCGACTACTTGAATTCCCTTGTCTTGGAGAAAATCTGTACAATAGACCTACCGTCGGTCACATCTCTCGGAAACTGCAACTACGTGCCGATGAAAAAACAATAATAATAATAAAGTTTTTACAAAAATTAATTACTCTACCGATAAATGTTTCAATCTTCCAATACATTTTTCAAACAATAACCCAATCGATCGTTGAATTGCTTGTCTAATAAATTGTACGATTAACCATCGATCTATAACGGATCGGCAGAACGACGAATAATTCCGATATAAATTTTCGCTCTAGGCTCAAGATCCCGGAGCAGGTGGACGAAGGGACTCCGAGCTCTCGGTGGTGGGTACGCTGGTGCCTTGGGCCGGGAGAAAATCATCGTCAGCCTCAGTCACAGGTCGCCAAGGTCGGGCCGGAAGTCTCTCCCATCACGAAGAGATTCGTCTGCACAAGCATCTGCGAGTCGTGAGAATTCTGTTGCTGAACGTAGTCGCGGTTCTCGTGATGTGGTTGCCGATCACGATAGTGATGCTGTTGATCTACCTGGACGGCAGAAGACCGAACGAGGACACCGATTTCTTCCTCAAGTCTCATCACTTCGTCTGGGCCCTCGTCGTTGCTCAGCTCAATACCGTCGTTAATCCTTTGCTCTACGGTGTATTCTCGGAAAACTTCCGTGCCTGCTTCGCGAAACTCTGGCGTCGCGGTGTGGCGAACGGCGCCGGAAGTGGCGAACGCGGAAGCGGAGGCGGCGCCGGCTCTAGGAAAGGGGCCAGATCGCTCGAGGCACTTCAGGACAGACTCGGCAGCTCCAGAACCGGAGGTAGCGTGAAAAACCCACCTCGGCCGGCAAAGAAAAGCTCGAGCTGCAGCATCGGTAGCATAATCGAAGTGCCAAGCTCGGAGAAACTTTAAGTGCTCTAACGAACTTACGAATTCTTCTCGTAGAATTGTAATTTTCTTTTTTTTCAGTTTTCCTTTTAAATAAAATAAAGCCAAGGGCTTGGCCGCGGTATTGTATAGAAAGTGGACTACGGAGCGAGCGGTGTAATTCACTGAACATTTTTCGACGTTCCTCAAGAGTCCTCGTACTTACTACTGTGCATTAAGCTCCGTGTGCATACGTGTAAAATATTAGCTCCTTCGTGAGTAGTTTGGTAGTGTAACGTTAAGACTGGAATGTATGTGATTAAAGGTACTGCGTAAGAAAGGTTACACCGAATGAATATTTAGAAAGTACCATGAATAATTTCGGACTGATATAATATTTTCGTCAACAACTCCAATGGAAATTTAACGAGATAATGATTTTTTTTTTTTTAATATCACTTTATGGTCCGTTCATGAAGTGTTTTACGAATTTTTTTTTCCATGACATTCTATGATCTGGAAACTGTTTGAAAAAAAGAAGGGAATATTTATTTGTATGGAACTCTTTGATCTGCAAGAAGAATCAGTCGATAGTTAACAAGAAGGGTTGATCAATCGTATTTTAATTGGTTCTAAGTTTTTTTTAATGTTCGCTTGGTATAAGAGTGAATCGAAAAAAATCTTATTTCCGAAAGACTTTACTTTCGATAAGACTCAATTTATCGATGAATTCTAGCATTAATGTATCTCGAACCAGACGATAGTGATTATTGATCGTACGACTAGTATACTCTATAATTAAAGAAAATACTCCCTCCCTCCATTCGAAATGTACAATTTTGTAAATTCTCAATAATATAGGAATAAATGTATTTTCTAGAAAATTCGCTGCGCATGTATTGTTTTCAAGAATAACAGCCCGAACGGCGATACTATATTGAGCAATCCAAAATTAGATGCATTGTAACTTCCGGAAGCCAGATCCAATTTAACCTTCCGCTCTATGCTTAGTATCACGATCGAATGCGTACGTGACTTATACATTGCAACTATATTTTGTCTGGATTCTATTTTTGTACAAAGATATTGATTTTATTTAGTTTTTTTTTTTCAAAAATACTTTATCAGGAGGCAATTAATCAAGCGCTAATGTTTAATAGTGAGCTATTAATCAAGCTCATCCTTGAAAACGTACGCAACCGGGGAAGTGAAAAAAAAACGAAAAAATAGCACGAGGTTTTTATTGTTTGCTTACAGGAAGAGAGCTATTTTCATATCGATAAAAAGAAACTGAAGAGTTTTTAACTTCGTCCATTTAGAGGTAAACATCTGCCGATTACTTGACGATTAGAACTTAAGTATTATCTTCTATCGTAAAATTATTGAACTAGGAAACAATACCTATCGACAAGGAACGTACGCCCAGCTTCGAAATCTTTACGAATATTTTTTAGTACAGGAAATAAAGCTACCGCTGTAAACGACTTCACTCTTGTAGAATTCTACTCATGATAAATCTGTTCGCGTTCATTGAACAAAAATACGTACAAAACAAAAAATAAAATAAAATAAAATAAATAGTCTGAACATTAAACCATAAGATGAAAATTACACTTTGAACATTTTTGAGTGAGTGTTACTATTTTTTCGCCGATTATAAGCGTTATATTCTTTCGATAGATTTTAATCTATAAGGTTGCAAGAATTGCGGAAATTCTGAATTCTGAATATCACATCAAAAGTAATATAATCTGCGAAATTAACTTGGATCGTTCTCAGTGCAAAGTAATATAAGAAATACAACAAAAGTAATATAATCCACGGTATAATTTAAATCGTTCTCAGTCCAACAAGTACTAGTAACAGAACAAAAGTAATATAATCCCCGCGACAACTTAAATTTTTCCCAGTAGGACAAAAAACAAGGAGGTCAGTGTAATCTGACGGCCTAAAGATCTTGAAGTTCCCTACGAATACTTTTCTTCATGCTGGAGAGTTTTTTCATATCGACATTTCCCTCCCCTATTAGTTTCTGAAGTGCGGCGAGTTTAGCAGTCAAAAATTTCGTTCTGTCCTTCGTTACGGTCGAGACGCTTTGAACTTTAGGATTTTTTGTGTAGTCCCTGATAAGACACCAGGCATGCGAGCCTTTGGCGAACGTGACGAGATCAACGCCGAGCATCAGCATGTTATCCAGATAATCCTTCTCCACAGGCAAATCGACGACAGTCTCCTGATCCTCGACCAATTTCATGCAGTACATTGCACGTTTGTTGGTCCTCAGGACAGCAACGACGTGGCAATTTATCGGCAAAACTGAGTCGAATGTTATCCTCAGAAAGATCCTATCGGCGATTCTCTCGACTCTAACGTCCGGCAAGACAATTATCGCTTGCTTGTGAGCATAAATGTTTATCCTCTTCAATTTTTCCTGCTCGTGTAAAAGACTCTCGTTGAGAAGCTGCAGGTCTTTGGCATTCTGGCAAATCTCGTCGACCAGACGATCGGATCCTTTGAGCATGGCTGGATTCAAATCGAGAAATTCTTCAACATCCCCTTTACCGAGTCCCAGCGTCTGTACGTGACACTCCATAAGCTGGCTATTGTACGTCAGGCAAATCAATACTTTGCTCCTATAATTCCTTATCGTTAGGCAGCTCTTGCTTTCGGTCCCTATTTTCCTAAAAGTACCTGTGCTTATATTCTTCGAAGAGTAATGTATACACGACCCGTCGACGTGGGCGATCCAAATCGTGTCGCCGGACCTTCCATTCGCTCCTGCGCAGAGTCCCGTAACCTCGGCGTCAAGGTAAACCTTGTCGAAGACCAATTTCTCTTTGACCACGTAAGCCAGCACTGCAGAATTTGCGCATACGATCACGAAAGCTACAATATTCTCCTCGTCCGTTATTCCAACTATATCAACGATTTCACCTTCGCAACGATATATGAGCTGCACGTCTCTCTGTGTAATCTTGAATACCTTCTTGCCGTTGGCGATTATGGAAATATTTTCATCGCATCCCTCCTCCAGTAGATGCAGTGCTTTACGTAGGGAGTATTCCGAATTAGTCAGGCTCAGTGTGAGGTCACAGATTTTGTGACAATTGTTCGAAGTCGGCTGTAGCGGAAACAATTGTCTGTCGCTCTTGACGGATTTGTCCTTAAGGTAGAGCCAGTTGTTTTCGGGTGAGTACACCTGATAGTAGGCTGGACCTATGGCCATGCCAGTCGTGCTCAGCAAACTAAATTTTTGTGTCCTCATGAACTTGTAGACACCTGAGGGCCTGCATATCACGAAAACTCGTCCGCCAAACGATCGTATGTTCTTTATGTCGTGGGGGGCGACGACGAGGGGAAGCTTCGGCGTCGTGATCGATTGGACGTAGGGAAAGACGACCAGGAGATTGTTCTGCCAGGCGAAGCACGTTTCCTGACCGTAGAAATTTAGAACTTCAAAGTTTTCGGGCCGAAAATTTTCCACCTCGGCGGCTATCCGCATTTTTGTCCTCTTTATTTGTTAGGAAAGAGGACAAGATGGAACTTTCGATTGTTCGAAAACTATTTTCTTGGAGGTTAGAGATGTTTGTTTTGATAAACTTGTTGCTGCGGCGGACGGTAAAAGCGTCGACGATGCATCGAATAAACTTTTAACACGACACATAACGGAACAACGGTAGATCGGAGTGTCTTTACGTGATTTTACGCATTAGCGATTACTATTGCGCGTCATATAAGCGTTATATTTCTTATAATCCGACGATATACTCGTTGCACTGGTTGCTTTCTTCTTCTTCTGTTTTGTTCTGTTTGGAGGCACTGGAGCGGGATTAAGTAGTGATGCGAAATGACCGTCACCTTTTCGGTCGGTCAAATGACCAAAAAAACACCGTCATTTGACGTCATTTTTTTTTCCTCCGAATCAATTAAATTAGGACTCAATCGATGTGGAATCGTTTGGTGGTCAAGAATTATATGATTAAAACGTTAGGGGGTCACTCGTTTACTTGTAGCAAAGTGAAAGAGAGTGCGGTACGACTTTTAAAAAACCATTGGAATGACCGAAATGCCACAAGCTGTTTCTATACTGATAGTGGAAAAAGCTACACTGATAGTGGATTAAAGCGGAAGTGCTGTTGGAAATCCCATTGACAGATTAAAATCGATTTCGACGAAGTAGTTTTGAAAGTATGTCGAAATGAAGAACTGCTGCCGTTCATCCCGACCTGGAATTCCAAGTCCAATCAATTAACGATCGAGATACATGGCCGATAAGGAGATTACGATAATGAAACAGGTATCGACAATAGACAAAGCCAATCCCTCGAAAATTAAAACGCGGAATCACATTGCGCTTCCCCAGTCGTTGATAAATAGTAAACCCGTCAGAATCTGACAGAAATCTTGGCAAAATGCGTTGCGCCTTTTTCGTCCAGTTTTTTGTTGTATTGTGCACGTATTGTATTGTATCACCTGCTATCCTATGCACGACGAGCGACGGTAATAAACTGATAGGAATTCACTGTTTGATCTAAAGTACATTAAGAAATCAGCAAAAATTTTGTTTTTTAAGTTTTGGTGCCGGATTTTGCCAATCTGCCAAGATTGGATGGTCGCATAGTTAATGGAACGGATGCAACTCTCGGACAGTTTCCCCATCAGGTGCATAAACGAAATGATTTCTTTAACAATTGACTCTAACTGCATGGATAATTTGTAAATGAAAATAAAAATTAGGTTTCGTTGAGAAGAAGTCTTTCGGGAACGCATTTCTGTGGTGGCAGTGTAATTGACGATCAATGGATACTCACAGCGGCTCATTGCATGTATAAAAAGTAAATATTGCTTCAAAGATTTTTACTTAGCTTTCTCCTGCCAGTTGTTCACTACAAATGGTTATTCAATAAAAATTGTATTAAAATTCTCGAATTAAAATCTACAGAAACGGCAACCGAATTGCGCCATGGACGATAGCAGTGTTCGGCGGACAGGTGCGCCTCAACGAGTCTACAAATTACAGCCAAAAACATGCCGTCGAGGCAATCATAGTGCATCAAAACTTTGATCGCCCGACTTTTACTAACGACATTGCGTTGCTCAGGGTAATTAAACCATTTTCGAATCTAAACAACAATCAAAGGAACACCATTTTTTAAAATTATGTTACATATTATATCTAGCTGAAGACTCCACTCAACCTCACCACAGCGTACCTTAAAGCTGTTACGCTAGCGACGGTTATGGCTGAACCGGAAACGCTATGCAAAGTCTCTGGTTGGGGCTACCTGTCCGAGGTAATCATCGATTTTTTACTGGACTTCTTTAAATCCCCCCGACCGTCCACAATTTTGTTAGATCATTTTTTTTTTGTACTTTCAGGACGAACCATTCGCTTCGAACGATCTAATCTACGTTGCATTGCCGATCATAAGACCAACGCGCTGCCGAAAGCTTCTGGCCGATGTGACGAATCTACCGCTCGGAATGTTTTGCGCCGGCTACGAAGAAGGTCTACGAGACTCCTGTCGGGTTAGTGTCACTCTGTTCGATTGTCGTAT
Source organism: Stenichneumon culpator (assembly GCA_964017025.1). Lineage (NCBI taxonomy): Eukaryota > Metazoa > Arthropoda > Insecta > Hymenoptera > Ichneumonidae > Stenichneumon > Stenichneumon culpator. The sequence goes on along the minus strand of OZ024769.1, from coordinate 968,595 downwards.
CGTCAAATTGCGCTTAAGACTTATCTAACTCGCATATAATCTCGTTGCTGTTTCCAGGGTGACTCCGGAGGCGGTATGATATGCGGTGATACGCTCGTCGGCGTCGTTTCCACCGGCGTAGGCTGCGCCCGTCCTACATTGCCTGGACTGTATTCCGACGTTCCGTACTATCTCAACTGGGTCAAATACAACATGAAGAACTACAATTTGACAGATTACAATTATAAAGAACTACCAATCATAGGCACGAAGAATAATGCAGAGAACACCTCTGCGAAGGTTTACGCGACGCTTTCCTTTCGCTCGCTATCTATAGCGTACACGCTCTTCAGCTTTCTCAGTCTCAAAGTTTCCCATCGGTTGTAAATTCAATGTGTGTATATACATAAATAAGCAATTAAACAGAACGTGTGTTTTTTTATTTATTTATTTTTTGTTACAAACCTATTTTCGGATCCTACTGTTGTTGATTCTAGTGTTGAAGCAGCACTACCTTCGGTCGGTAAAGGAGGTACCGCCTGTTAGAATATCTGATGTCGGTATCTAATCTACGAGCGGTGATGGGAAATCTGTTTATCCGATGGTTGCATCTGAGTTACCTAGGGAGCTTCATCGTAAAGTTCGCGTTGCATTGAAATATCCACCGAGTTCATTATCGGTAAAGGATATGTCCTTTCTGTATTAGATAGAATATTTTTTATGGCTTCTTTTTTTCGTCGTTTCTCCAACGCATAAAGTTTTTACTATTTTTTGCGGAATACACAGTAGATAAACTTTGTACATTCAACAAGCCTTTCTTGATCACAAGGCACTCAATTTTTTTCTTGTTGATTTTGCGTTTTTTTAAATCATCAGCGAACTTAACATTTTTTATATTATCTGGCCTATTTTTTTATCATACTTGACAAGATCCAAATTTTGTGGGTGAGCAGTTCCGAGATCTATCGTGCACACACGATCAATCGTAATGACTGATGCAATACTTCAAACTGTACATCCTGTAAATACAGAGATAAGATACAATTCATAGAAATCATTCATTACCAACGTGAAGAAAGACAATATCGATTATTGCTGAGCGATAATTTAATTGATCTAAGAACTTTCTGCATGTTCATAACACGCCCGGAATTAAGTATGCGTTGCAAATAGTGTTTTAGTATGCCCGAACACAAAAATTTGTCCATTTTACAATTAAAACATTAAGCTGATTGTTTGATTGCACCAAAAAAATGTATTTCTAATACGATGCACATTTACAATTGACAGTGATTTACATTGATAGTGAAAAAAACGAAACTGACGTGGGAAATCCCACTATCAGATTGAAATCGACTTCGATCAAGCAAGTTGGAAAGTACGTCCAAATAAAGAACTGGTGCCGCCCATTCCGCCCTGGAATTCCAAGTCCAATCAATTAACGATCGAGATACATGGCCGATAAGGAGATTGCGATAAAAAGGAACAGGCTTCGACAATAGACAAAGCCGATCCCTTGATAACAAAAACTTTTATTACCAGGCGCAATCACATCGCACCTCCACAGTCGTTTACAAATATTGAACCCGTCCACCTGACACAAGTCTCTGCAAAATGCATTTCGCTGTTTTTGTGCAGTTTTTTGTTGTATTGTGCTCCTCAAGTGATATTCTGTGCTCAACGATCGACGGTAATAAATTGATAGAATTTCACAGTTCGATCTAAAATCAATGAAGAAATTTGCAATATTGAAGCTCGAATAAAAATGTACAAAAACTAAATCTTGTTTTATAGTATCACGCTATGAAGTTTTGGTGCCGGATTTTCCCGATCTTCCAAGATTGGACGGTCGCATAGTTAATGGAACTAAAGCAACTCTCGGACAGTTTCCCCATCAGGTAGGTGAACGAAATGAAACCTTTAACTACTCATCCAAACTGCATCCATAATTTCTAATAAAAAAATTAGGTTTCGTTGAGAAGAAGTTTATCGGGATCGCATTTCTGTGGCGGCAGTGTAATTGACGATCAATGGATACTCACTGCGGCTCATTGCATGTACAAAAGGTAAATGTTGCTCCAAAGATGATTTTCACTTAGCTTTCTACTGCCAGTTGCCTGACGGTCATTCAATATATATATATATTTTTTTATTTATAGAAACGGCGACCAAATTATGCCATGGACGATATCAGTGATTGGCGGGCAGGTGCGACTCGACGAGCCTACAAGTTACACGCAAAAGCACGCTGTTGAGGCTATTATAGTGCATCAGAACTTTGAGGGCTCGACTTTGACCAATGACGTTGCGTTGCTGAAGGTAATTTAACCAGTTGCAGATCTAAACGACAATCAAAATAACATAATTTTTAAAAATTATACCCAGCTGAAGAATCAACTCGACCTCAGCGCAGATTACGTTAAAGCTGCTACGCTAGAGACTGCTATGCCTGAACCGGGCACGGTATGCAAGGTCTCTGGTTGGGGCTACCTGTCCGAGGTAATCATCGAATGTTCTCTGAAATTTTTCGAATCCCTCGTCTTCATCCAACCTGCCCCTCCACAATTTTTAAATTACACAATTTTTTTTTCCTTTTAGGACGCACCCGTCGTTTCGAATGATCTAATGTACGTCGCATTGCCGATCATAAAGCCAAAGCGCTGCCGAGAGCTTCTGGTCAGTGTGACGAATTTACCGCTCGGAATGTTTTGCGCCGGCTACGAGGAAGGCCAGAGAGACGCTTGTCAGGTTAATGTCAATTTGTTCGATTGTCGTATCGTGGATTTCCACTTAAGGTTTATCTAAACTCCTGAGATAATCTCGTTGCTGTTTCCAGGGTGACTCCGGAGGCGGTATGATATGCGGTGATACGCTCGTCGGCGTAGTTTCCGGCGGTGAAGGCTGCGCCCGTCCCACATTGCCTGGATTGTATTCCGACGTTCCGTATTATCTCAATTGGATCAAATACAACATGAAGAACTACAATGCGACGGATTACAGCTATATAGGACTAGCAAGCATGAGCAAGGATAGTCCAGGGAACACCTCTCCGAATGTTTACGCGACACATTCTTTCTGCTTGCAATCTGTGGCGCTCCTCAGCTTTCTCAGTCTCAAAGTGTCTAATTGGTTGTAAATTCATTTTGTGTAGATACATAAATAAGCTATTGATAGAACGCGTGTTTTTTATTTATTTATTTTTTCTCACAAACATATTTTCAGGTCCTACTGTTGTTGATTCTAGTGTTGAAGCAGCAATACCTTCGATCGGTAAGGGAGGTACCGCCTGTTAGAATATCTGGTATCGATATCTAATCTACGAGCGGTGATTAGAGACTTGTTTATCGGACGTTTGCATCCCAATAACCTCGGGAGCTTCGTCGCAAAGTTCGAATTACGTTGAGAAATCCGCCGAGTTCATTACCGGTAAACTACATTTCTTTTATGTATTGGATTGAATGCATTTAATACCTTTTTTCGTCGTTTCTTCGACGTATAACGTTTCTACTATTTCTACGGAGTACACAGTAGATAAGGTCTGGACATTCAACAAGCCTTTCTTGTTCACAAAACTACTCAATTATTTTCTTGTTAATTTTTTTTTTTTCATCAGCAGCGAACCGTACTTTGAAATTGAAATGTTTGTACTTTTGTATCCTATTTTTGATTCTTTATATACTTGAAAAGATTCAAATTTTGCGCGAAAAGAATTTCGAGATGTAACTTTTCAAGCGTTCGTCCCTCGGTCATTATCGTGCGTGTAAAAAAAGATAGTTTTTTGTCCTACACCGCATCGTCACGCAACTCAACAAATTTTCATCTCCTTTTCGAACTAATTTATACCATAAAATTCTATTCGTGTTGTATACCACTTCGACACATTATTCGATCACGTTCCACATAATTGAACGTTCCTTTAACGAAAGTGTCTCGCGCAGTTATACAAATGGTCGAGCTACCTACTCGCCTAAGAGCTGCCGCCGTTTTTGCCGGTCGCTATTCGTCTCAATCTCCTTTCGGGAGTATTTTCGTCTAGGGGCGCTACAAACGAGCTCGGGGGGGTCTTAGCGCCAAATGGGATTAGCCACTTCATGGAAAGCCTCTACGAATTTATCGTTCGAGACTGCGTTACCTGTTCGCCACATAAGCCAAATGGAAACTCGTGTCCTCGTTTCTGCTGACCGCTCGGCGAACTTTTTATTCCCTCTCCTCCAGAAAATCTCTTCGTAAAGAAAACGTTTAACTGTCAATCAATTCCCAAAAATTGACGGTCCTCAGAAAAATGACCCATGACACAAAGTGCAACAGCATGTTTCGCAAATTGATTTTTCGTCAAGGTCGTAAATGCTTTTTTCCATCGAATAAAAAAAGCTCTACAGCTGCAACGGATCGTAAATCCAGGCCGTTTACCTTGAAAAAGAATTCGATAACAACTGCCCCGTGGATATTTGGCATAGGCGTTTTTTTTTGTACCAGCGCGACGAACGAAACTCGTAAAGTCCACCGAGTGACGAACGGCGCAGATATCGCGCTGGACCGAAGGGACGACGCGGGTAAAGCGGGTACACCGCCCAACCCCGAGAGGGTGAAGTGAAGCTCTGCACACGCACGCACCCTCACACCCGCACGCACACACACTGAGGGACAGTTCGCGTACCTATTGCCAGCGCGAGCGAGTTTAGGACAAAAGGGCTTGTGCCCGTCGCGGAGTCGCGTTACTCTCTACTTTACGGGCACTCCGCCAATGAGGATTATGTTGCACGCTTTTATTGCAGCTTTTATTGAGAGGAAAGAGAGAGTGGTGTAGAAGGAAGAGCGAGACACCGGTAGCGTAACCGGATGGGGTATCGCGCTCCGGAGGGAGGTTTGAGTTTTAGACCCCCGCACGTACGCGTTCTCCACCCCACCGATGTGAATCGCTTGTGTTAGTTACGAGGAATGGTCTCGCTCTGGACGTCGGCAATTGCCTCCTCTTACCCTGAACAGAACAAAAAAATGTCCTTTATCGCAAATTGCCATGTGACTGAAAAAAAAGGAAATTCCAAAAAAATTGAGAAAAAAGGACATGTCTCCGACCGCATGAAATTTGTGTCTCGAGTATCCGTCCGCAAAGCTCGGGGAAACCTGCCTCACTCCAGGGAAATTCGGTATTCGAAGATAATTAGTAAGTGGCAAGTGACCCTCTGACAAGGGTCCAAGGGCATCGAGCACGGAACTCCCGGAGACCGTACGATATTTTCCCCTAACAGCGAAAGACCCGGATCAAACGATTCGCCGCTCGGTATATATAGCATACATCCCTCAACAAATTAGTCCAGCGTATTATCCTCCTATCGACCTTAATCAAATAGCTCGGACACTCTCGTACAAACCCACCCCCTGGACATATTATCCCTGGTACATCGACTCGGCGGAACGATATCTTATTGGTCGTCGGTTATAGTATCGTTGGTCTCTCCTCCGTCTCTCCTCTCCATGACCGGGCGAATTTTCTCTCCCCTCGGTCGGCGCGGGTGGTCCGACCGAAAACTCCGTACACATCCCCGATAGTCGCAACCCTTCTCGCGCTCGAGTGTCGGATTAGATTTGGCCCGAGTCCTAGATGCGGTGCCGTGTCCACTTCATAATGACCGGGGGAGCAAGCACGCCCGTCCGTCCGTCCGACCGAGTTGGCTGACGTTCACGTCGGGCCAGAACTCGCGGAGTTTGCTGATGCTTGTTGGAGGGTCTCGGAGCAACGGCGAGCCCTGACATTGCCCCGAAGGCATTGGCGAACGACCAAAGGAGGACCGGGACCCGATCTCTTTATCTCATTCTCCGTCTGTTCTCTTCGCTTCACTTCCCCCGGTCCTGTTTCCAAAAGAGCCCTCTCTCTCTCCGCAGCAACCCGTCACCCTTGTCCGCCCTCTGTGTAGGTACATCATTCGATATCTGGCCCGAGAGCGGTACACGATTCCGGAACCAAAGCGCATGTTGCCTGGACAACGCGCGACTCCTCGGCCGGTCGCCCGTTCCCTGGAGGGATTTAAATTTTACTTCTCTCTGCCAACTCTCGCATTAGCTTCGCGAATTTTTATTCGACTCTGGCTATGGTATCTGGGTTGAGAAGTCGATTGGTAGTCGCTGCGCGATTTTCACGGTTAATGAGCCTTGAGACCTTTCAGGGGAGGACGGACATGCACCGGCCACCTGAGGGAAAAACCCCTTAGGAGGGAAGAAGGCGTGAACTCAGGTGGTGCCGCGAAGGAGAACTCACGTACAGCGACTTCATTAATGCATGATCTGTCTTCCTACGGCAGCCCTATTCAGATCGTCCAGTTCCACAATGGTAGAAATTTCGACCGATTCGAACATCGATGTAATCTTGATTATTTTTGATCAAGCTACCGTGTTGCTATGTGACACCGACGATGTCGACGTGATCCACGCTCCCTGACTTTCTGACGACCAGTTATACTGGGAATATCAAACACGTACAGTATACCGCACCGTCGTAGATTTCGCACGTGGCTAGAATATACAGAAGACCGTACTGACGAATCTCCGAGTGGGAGGCAGAAGGGCGAAACCGCGGCGTAGCAACCCCTGCTTGACGACAGCGCATTTCATGTTTCTGTATAGTTGGGGTACAGTTGACGAATAGAGCCCGGTCAGTGTATCATTGATTCACATGCTGAACGCGCTGGTCCGTATTCACCCTTTTCACCCTGCATACATACGAGAGGTCGCGGTTCTTCGAGTATAGTCCGAAGAACATGAAGCGAGTTGCACGAAGCCTTCTTTACCTCATACCGTCCTTCAGTCGTTAAAGCAATACATTTCGGATGCTACGTAGGGCTACAATCTCGAAAACGCTGAAGGGAGAAATAGCGCCGTTGCAATTTTTGTTTGACGACAACGTATCTCACGTTTCTCTATAGTTGGGGTAAAGTTGGCGAATGGAGCCCGTTCAGTGTATCACTGATTCACGTGTTGTACGCGCTGGTCCATATTAACCCTTTTTACCCTGCATATGTGTGAGAGATCGCGGTTATTCGGGTATCGTTCGAATAACATGAAGAGAATTGCACGAAGCCTTTTTTTTAACTCTTACTGTCTTTTAGTCGTTAAGAAATGCATGTCAGATGCTACAGAGAGGTAGACTCTCGAGAACGCTCAGACTCCATTTCGGATCATCGGCACGCAACCCCTCAGCGAATTGTCCTCGTGTCTGGCGCCTCTACCGTACTATTGGCGTCGACCGCAAGCGACCCAACGTAGCAATCGGATGCTCTTATCTCCAGCGAATAATACTATACGTACCCGGCTGTAACGTGGATTCACAAATCGAGCTCCGGAACTCGTCTTGGCAAACGTGTGTACACGTATGTACGAGAGAACTACCACCCGCACGTGCCGAACGACAATCGAAATTCATCCGTATACCGGCAACCGAGGGAAATTCGCCGTCATCGTCGTTGTGGCTGCTGCCCGTAGAGAGTCTCCGCTTAATATTCATAGAAGTAACTGCGCGGATCGCATCTCGTCGCATATCGGCTCCGTGCCGCCAAGTTGCAGGGCACGAAAGCTACTCCGGGAAAAACGATCGTTGGAACGTTTCGGGTCTCGACTGCCGGATATGTGCACGTAGGTATTTCGTATAAATGGCAGATAAAGTGGCATACGGAAGAAATGCAATTGTCGAAAATTAGTACATTTTTTTGCTGAACCATTAAAGTGGGGTAGAGCGGGGCAAAACGGGACGGATAGTTGGGATGCATTGATGGGGCAAAGTGGGACGTCCTAAAATCATTGGAAAATTGCATCTTAGAAACGGCACTTTTCCATTAATTTTAGGACGTCCCATTATGTCCCGACGATGTATCCCGATTTTCTGTCCGTTTTGCTCCACTGTCCCATTTCGCCCCGCTCTCCACAACGTGTGGATATCGTCATATGAAAAATCGTTCTTTCACGATGAGACAATGATATTTACGCACTTACGTATCACAACCGTCTGATAACGCTCGAACGATAGGCGTGTGTTCGAGTTTAACAAGTTTTGTACCGCATCTACCACAGTTTAAAAGACTTTTGTAACCTTTCTACGTGACGGAGATAAAGAATTCGTGAGTAGAAAAAATACCCGCAGTTTTCAAGTGTAGTTTACTTGTCGGTTGTACGGACTTTGTTTTTTTTTCTTTCCTCGAGACAGATGGGGAGACATGGTAGAGCAGCCCCAGAGCCGGTGGAAATAGCAGCGGCAGCAGCAGGAGCACCGATGTCACGTAGTTAATTTCCTAACCGTAGCAACTGTAGACGAGAAGCCGTCTGGGTCTGTCCGAAGCACAGACACGCGCTCTGTTCGGGGTAAAACGCTTCGTGCTGTCCGACCCCCGACCAGAGAACGTCGGCCTTACTCACTTTCCCGGTGCTCTTTCTTTTCTTCCCTCGTGTTCGTTCCTATCTTTTACCAACTCCGTTATCTCCGACGTCGACGACCCGTTCGCGAATTATTAAACATAACGGTGAAATACTGCGCGAACATAGCGAGACCCCGAGCGCTACCGCAGAGTTCGGCCCGAGGGCATCGGGACGACGTGCACCGATTCGAATATGCACAAAATATTTTCATCATTTCGAGAACCGCACTTGTCGGTGAATGCAATAAGCCATGTGCAAATTCGCCGCATGCGATTTTTTTGTTAGCTAAAAAACGCATTTTTTTTGCGGCAATCATACGCTCTCCGATTCCGCTTGAGAAGCATCTCCTTGGCAATAAAATTTTATTTAATACATACTAAAATGACTTTGGTAAAGGGTCGGCTCGAAGCGTCTTGCGAGAATGGAGAAGTGGTTAGGAAAACTTAAGAATGGAAAAATCTCTTCTCCCCCGTCCGTTCGAGCAATTTGCAGGTAGTAATATGCAGGACATTACGAGCATTGCCCGCTCTCCCCCACCCCCCTATTATTATAGGACATTCTAACCCGGAGCGGAGAAACGTAGGGAGGGCTTTCCGTGCCGCGGACAAAGGTACTCTACCGTAATGCGTCGTATGTATGCGACGGGCTATGCGGCGGACATTCGTTTCCTGGAAACGTTACCACGGTGCTCCAGCAAAGCACTAGCAGATAGTAGTCATACCGTTCTGTGCTATATCTACTCCAGGAGCCAGACTCCTCCGTAGCGGCTGGACCCGTCTCTGCGCTTGAACTTCGCAATCTTGCCCGAGGAATTTGTTCGCCACGAGTTTGTTACTCTGCTGCCTCATACCCTTCGTGCCGACACCGTCTGCTCCTTCCTATTCAAAATTATGCGGTTTTTTATTTAATCTGATTATTTTGCAAATGCAGATTATTTTGCATTTTTATTCGTAACTAATCGCGTCATGAGAATGGCTGATTTGGCCTCTACGGGAGATCTGATATCACATAAAAAACAATATCGTCAATGGCAGCATTCGTGACGCATTCCAGAGAAAAATAACAAATTTCCACTGTAACGTTACATCCGGATTGAAAATCTCAATTTTAATCTGGAAGTGACTTCACGCAGAACAACTGGAAAAATTTCGTTCTGCCGTCACTTTCGTTCTGAAAATCTCAGTTTTCAACCGGAAGTGACGTCGCACCGGAAGTACGACAACCGGCTAGTTAGCTATAAACCTCGAAGCCACCAACTGGCATTCTTTGTCATAGGGTGGATGCTTCGACCCTTCCCGCATTTCTTTTCTTTCCTCGAGTATCCATTTCCCAGCCTCGCTGACCGGTAGTTCCGAGAGCTCTATGTGGATACGGAAAAGTGTGCGGGTCCCATCATTGCGATAGCCGGATAATTTGCCCCGGATCGGATTGATTTCGGTTTCCGAAAGGAGGGAGAGAGAGAAAAAAAGGGGGACCGAAGGAGAGATTAACAGAGTGTGTAATAAAAGAAGCGAATGGATCGTCGAGTTTCTCTGTGTACATGAAGAAATTAGGGGAAACGCGAGCTTCTCGTGAAAGACGAGCCTTTGGCTCGATACACAAGCGAAACCGTGCCTTCTTTTCTTGTACAGAGTTGGAATCCACGTTACGTTATACCTTGGCGAGTTCCGCCGATTCGAGACCATTCCGGTCGGTCAAAGAAGACGACTTCAATTAATTATTAACGACCCGAACTGTGTGTGAAAGTCGAGGGTCGGGACCTTACCGAACGCGTCCGGAATACGCACTGCAATCCTTGAATTATTAACTGGACGCCCCTCCGCGAACCGAACCGCTTGGGACTATTGAAAATTCGACATTTGACATTTTCCAGGAGCGGGACAGCTCCGGTGTGCCCGAAACGACATCTGAATTACGAACGGACGGCCAAGGAGCGACGTACGTCACGTGAGTCATAAAATAATCCACCCGAAAGTTCGGGCATGAACGTGTTTTACTTAGGACGGCAAGTGTGTTATTAAAGAATCATGGGATTCTCGCCATTCTCGTCGAATAGTTGGATATATTCCACCAAGAGTTAAATGTATTCCATCGTAACTCTGGATAAAGCCCGTGGTCGGCTTTAGATTTCGAGCCACCGTTAACCTTCTGTTTTTTTTTTAGCATTAAAAAGCAGTAAAACGTCTTCGTATGGGCTTTGAGCCATTCGAGGGGGAACGAAAGATCATTCTGAAAATTTGAAATTCTAATTGATGATACTTATTTCCGAATTGAAGGAAAATCTGCTTGACAAAGAGGCCTTCGTCCCATCGATTATCCCCGTCAGGACTGTCTTCACGACACTATATTGGTCTATTTTCGTTAACAATATGAACAAAGAAAACAAAAAAAAAGAAAGCGTGTCATACTTTCATTCTTCCTCTCGTGTCAGCTCCTCGGTTATTATCTGTTCACGTCAACCTTTGTCAATCAAATTTCTCTGATACATAAAATAGTTCATTCTATTTCCTCTGTTCTAACACAGGCGAGCAGGAGGGTCTGCCGACGAGACGTAGAGAAATTTTATGCTCGATTTTTCCCCATTCTCGTTTGTATACCCTCTCTCCCTCTTCCCTTCATAGTCACGCCAACTTTCGTTCACGTACGATTTTATTGCCGGACAGTGGGCCTAATCACTTCGTCGAAATTCGTCTGGAAATTGGGGAAAAATCATTGTTATTACGGAGCGCTGTGTGGCGGCTCCTGGGTTTTATATAGCTGCACGCCACGTGCCCCCAAATTCGCTCACGAATTGTACCGCACGAATAGGACTAAAGGGGGACGGTAAGCTCGTGCTAGCTCGGTACTAACACGTGTATATAGGTCGGTAATAAAATATAGTAATATATATTTCCCTTCGACAATGCACATACACCCACCAAAATGAATTCGATTCCGATACTATATAAATATATATCATAAAATCTAAGAAAAAAAGTCATTTCTTTGCTGCACAAAAGACAAAAAAAATTAATGAGCCATCCTGAAAGAAAATCGCATGCATCGCTGCTGCAGGTCTCTCAATTTTCCCAGCATTGACCGATAGATTTTTATTCTTTCCGTCGACTTTATCGAACCCGAAGCTGAGAAATAATTTGAATAAATTTAGTGTCTATATTACACCGCTGATCTGTCGAAACCCTGTGGAACTTTCGGGCAATGAGGAACCCCTATTAGAGCCCACATACCTACCGAAGACACGCTCGATCGACGAGGCAATGCCGATACTCGTACGGCTCGTAGGCTCGTTCCCCATCTCGTTCGCGTCACCGAATTTCTCCCTCGTCACTCACATACACGCCTTGTGTGTCGCTGCGCCCTTTTTCACATCAAAGAGTACGAGAGAGACCGAGAACGACGGAGGATACACGCGAGATGAGAGAGCCCTGCCGTGGGCACGTCGAGCTTGGCCCATCGCCCACGAGCCATTCCCTCCCATTTCCGTTTCAATGTCCACCATTTGATCTTTCTCTCTGGTCCCCCGTCCCACTTCCCCGCGGTCGGAACACCCTCGATAGTCGCACGAAGATACGAGGGCGTGCGCGCTTTGGTCCACCGAGGGATGATGCCATGCGTCACCCCAGTGGCGCTTTTACGATCGGCCGGCCACCCATCGATACATGTAAATGCGAGTTAGAGATCTCACTATTTTATATATACTATATAGTAAATTCACCCACACACCTAAATACGTATATACATGTGCGGAATGCCCAAAAACCGAAGGGCATAGCGCCTACAATTTAACGCGTCAAGTTACGACCTTCTGGTTCTCAGTCACTCTATACGGGTAGACGTACAGGCGAGCCTTTTCCATTAAATTTTACTTCCACGTCCACGCGCCTCTTTCCCTTCGGACCTTCCCGAGTGTAGAGACTGTCGAGAATGTATACACCCATTCGTAAATTCGAGTAACCACTTCGGGCAGACCACGAGCTTTTCGGTAATCCTCGCCACCCCCCGACCGAACAGCCTCGGAGAGTTTACTGGCGTTTGAAAATATTCCACTGGCAGGGAATTTTCTCTGTACGACGATCGGAGATGGAGAAACGGAAGCAATTTTCGACTTGCACGGTGCTCGAGCTTATCGAAAGGTCGAAGGTTTTCGCGAGGTATCCCGCGAGCCGCCGACCGGAAACCGCCGCGAGGAAGAAATGAAGACAAAAGCTCGTCTGGCTTTTCCATACGCCGAACGGTTAAATCGATTTCCGTGCGGACGATAAATTTCCATCTCAGTATACCATCGTCGTTCCAAATATATCTATTCCAGACCCGCCAATAAAGTTCTTCATGTCGAGCGGATACTTTTCTTTTCCGATACTTTTTTTTTTTGCCGAGGCCGTTCTCCGGACCAAGATCCCAGACGATCGGGTGACCAATGGTTTATAGTTTACGACGCCGGGCTTCGTCGCACCGGAGGACGTTGCACGCAATAATCTATGGAACGTTTTGCCATTCAGACCAAGGATGGGAATAGGACGGCGAAGCTGATATCGCTGGAAAACTATTTTGCACGAACCGAAGGCCATTGGGAGGAGAAACCATTGACGAGCGACAAACTCCACCAGGCGAAGTGGAAACGTTGATAACACGGTTGAAATGTCGAAGTGGGAAGTTCACACCGCTGGGTGAAGGTTCGACTGGAATTCGATAGATAGACCAATAAAAAGACACCGTAGTCGATTTTTGTATTTTTTTTTTAATTTCACTTCATTTCACCATTATCTTTAGGATAGTGGCATTAAAAAATGTTTATTAATATGTATACTTTCCTTAAAATCATCGTCGTACTCGTATTCTCATATAGCATTAATAATAATAATGATAATAATAATAATATTAATATAATAATAATAATGTAATCGTCGTAATATATCTATTAATATATATTTCTTATCTATATATATTATGCTTAATGGGGGTGTCGTGTCGTGTGTTTGCATACAGAGAATAGTATTGTTACAATAGTAGTAGCGTAGATTTTTTATCTTTACGTGGTATTCATTACTAAACATATAAAAGCGGTATAAAGCTCGTTCCTCACACGCTGTATTGTTTATTTTATTTTTATCCTTTTTTCAATTAATTTTTTTTTATTCGGTATCTACTATACTATTATAATAGTCGCGTGGTGAGGCGACCTCTGAATTGCGGTTATGGTTTTATTTTGCATTTATTTATTTACTCATTTTTCTTTATTTAATTATTTTTGTTGCCTTCTTTTTTTTCTTCTTTCTTTCTTTGTTCAATAAACCTACAGGTAGTTTTTTATCCGTAATGCGATCCGGCGCGGTTTCGTGGCTCTTTTTTTTCTTTTTCTCTTCCATTTCATTATCTTCCATTCTTTGTCCTTACTTTAAATTAATCCTTACTTTGTAGTGTCGCGTCGTTGTCGCTGTGGCTCATTCTTTATTTCATTTTATTTTTCTTCGCGCGCTCATTAGGATTTTGCCCGTGTGTAAGTCGCAAAAGGAAACAGAATACAAAACGCCGTCACATGCGCCAAGCACCGTTTCACAGACGACGATCGAGGGGGGCAATCGACGAGTCGTCTCGTGTCACTTCGCGAGATTGGACTCGTCGTCACGTATTTATAATAATTCACGTATGCTACAGTAGAGTAATTCATACAAATATGGAGAAACAAAATTCATCAGGGTGTCAATATGAAAGTAGTAATAAAAAAAATCATTTCGTTTTTATAATTGAAAAAAAAAATACAATTTTCCACTTGTCAACGATTCATTATCGAAATTTTAAGGTCGACATAAGCACAATTTTTAGCTACCTATGTGACACAAATAATGCAAAGTTGTGGTAAATAAAATTCTTTCAAATATTAAAAAAATGATATCTTATTTATTCCTTGTTTAAGCCTAAAAAATGGAGTGCTCCATATTTGTCCGACTCACTCTATCCCTCGCGTTTATACTTTTGTCCGCTCGTGCGTTCATCGTTCCTACAAATTGGCTGGCGGGTTTACGTGCAAATCAGCCTTAAGCAATTGTCATTCTCGAAAAACATGGGCAGTTAAAATTCATTATATTTGCAAAAAAAAACCTTCGATATGATTTTTTTTTTCGTAAACATTATTTAATTCTCACGCCCAGCGTTCGAATCAATTCACCGTGGGTCTTGCTTTAGGTGGTTGCCCCGAGAAAGTTAAATGGCAGAATTCGAAGCTCCGAAATTTTTTGAGAATTCGGTACCTCGCAGCGATTTTTTTTTTTGCACATTTCGGTCCGAGAGCCCCGCCGCAAAAAAGAATTTTCCAGCTGTAGCTAGTTTCAGGCCATTGATATTTTAATTTTTTTTTTTGCAACTGTTAACTGTATACCAGCATACGTCCGACGCAATTATATATTTTTAATTGTTACCGAGTTGCTCTTGGGCGCAGAGAGCGTCGAGACCGATAGATGAAATTCGACGAAAACCCGCCAGCTAAAGGTACAGCGTAGTAGGTATCTCTAATAACCCGAGTTAGACTCTCGCCCCTCCATTCCAACCAAACAAATCTATAGAGTGCATACAATCGTTTACAAATACGAATTATTAAATATCAACTTTCATACTCTAACGATAGAATAATAATAATTATAATAATCGTAATAATAATGACAATATCCGTTTAATAATGATAATGATAATAGATTGATTAGTACGGTTGAATTATAGCGCGTACATCCCACGTAGTTTCATTTTTTGTTTTTAATTTATTTTGTTCTTTTAATTCATTTTCGTACCACACAATCGGGACTTATTTTTTCAATATCGTTACAATAAACGCAGACATGAAAACAAAATCACACATCGTACGAAACTTTTGTTCGGTCAGTTTTATTATCGAGTTATTTTTCGGGTTTTTTTTTTTTTGGCAGTGACTCCCAGTTCAGGTTTAGACTACTATTGGCTCGTACATGATATTTTTTTACTATTGCTTTTTTGCATCCAAGAACTTTCGAGCGAGTTTCGATTTGCTTTCACCACCGAATGCTTCGAACGAAGAGACCGGTTTGACGTAGGGCGAAGTTTTTTTTTTACATATATCAAAAATATTGGCGTACAAAATTTCGTGCCAATTTCGATCGGAACAGTGACGTCAATTTTGGCGTGAAAATTGAAGTTTCAAGCTGATCCGTCGATCGAATTATTAAATTACTCTTCAAAAGCGATCCTTCGCCGTACATCTCCCGACCGCTTCGTTCGCACGGGGTGAGAGCCTCGTTGACTGTCGCAAAAGGCGAGCAATTTTTCGGCTCAACGTCAACTTTTTATGGAGACCCGCCTCGCCGCGCTCTTACAAGACCTATTTTTTTTTACAAACTACCTCTAATCAATTCGCGAAATAAAATCGCGAATCTTACATATAATTTCCCACCAGAATTTTGGATAGATTTCTATCAAAAATACATAATGTCGACCAACATACATCCCGTCGAACATTAATCTTTTTTGTTCTTTTTTTTTAATTTTATTTACGACGAATCCAGCTCGTCCGACACTCGATTCTCAACACGGATACTCGAACGTTCAAGCAATTCTTGAATTTCCGAATATGGAGCGTCGGATGGGCCAGGCTCACCGTGGCTATTTTTCGTATCAAAAAATCATAATCGCTATAACCGGCGAGATTGGTCTCCTACTCCGTCTGACCACAACGGGCCGCATCTACTTGCACGCCTTTTCAAACGTCACGCAATTAGTAACTCGATTCCACTCGTCTCGAATGTTCTTCGCATCAACAATCTATTATCCCATAATTGGAAGAAAAAAATCCAATAAACGTATTTTTTCTTCCACAGAGCAATATCAGTTAGTATATCGTTGCAATGTAAAAGTGTAGATCCTCATCGCAAAAGAGTCACAGTTTTGGAGTATGTTTCACATGTCTTATTTCGATGGCAGTTGTTTGCTTAACCCGGAGGACTACTTGATTGAATATAGATATTGGTTCCTTCACCTATTGTTATTAAAATATTACAGCGGTAAATTTTACCAATTTTCGACGAAAAATATTCCTCGAAGACTCGCGCTAACCGCTGTTGATGAAAAATCCGAAAAACCGTGTAACGACGTTATGAGTAAAGATGCAAACGGTTCGTGGGACTTATCGCAATTTTAATTGATTTATAGGTATATATGTAACGAGAATGTATGCCGTAACGTACAGAAACTAACTATGACACTGATCGTCGAAGCTTACACAACTTGACGCGAGCCTAGCACAGGTATGATTATGCGAACCGTCGGTATACGCCTACGCCAGTAAGTAACCAAAATGGTACAGTTATTGGCCACACCCTGACAGTGATCGTCACATGCGTATCAGCCAAAGATGTCCATAAATTTGCCCGATAATTGTCCCGCCAATAACTGTACGATTTACGCTACGTTAAATAATCGTGAGCGTTAGAAACGCATGAGATCGTGACGACCGCAACTAGGTTTGCCAGGCGATTTTTCGCGATGATTCCGAGACGGATTTTATTTATTTTTATATCCTCGACAGCTTCGACATTAGCGCGCATTTTATCATATAATATGAGCTCGTCCCCGATCCGCCTTCCAGCAGCATTCGGATTAAGGATAACACGAGACATTATATTATAGGAATTTAATATAGTCGTATCTGACGTTCGAGCCAGACCTGAGGCTCAGTTATTGAGTTCAGATTTTGGAACATGAACGAAGAATTAACTATTTCTTTTTTTTTGTTTTTTGTTTTTTTAAGATAGATTATACAAGAGGAAGAAAAATGGTTTTTTAGTTTCTTTTCTTTTCCTATCAATATCAAATGTTCTGTGCACCTGCCTGCAGCATCGCTGAGTTTTTCGACCGAAAAAACACAGCGATAATTAGTGTTACGATAGAATAATAATATAGAGGTCAGAGGGTGGTAGCCGAGTACCCATGTTTCAAGATGTACTTAGATTATCCATTTTACCGGCTTGTTTTAGGCGTCGCAATATATATATGTAGCCAGTTTTTATTTTCTTTATATTACGTAAATATTTATATGAATATTATTATTTCGTTATTTCGTATTTTGTTGTTGTTGTTTTTATTTTTGTTTGTCTTCATACTACGCAAGTGTACGCTTAGATCCTAAATTAGGTTGTCTCGTGTAGGTAGTGTTTCGTACCTTATAAATAATTTATTATTCAATATAATTATCGTAATAATATTCCTACACCAGAGAAAACATCGTTAAACCTTATCTTTATCTCATATTTACTCTTTTTTCTTTTCCATTTTTTTTTGTCAATAATAATTAGTATTTTGTTATCTTCATGTGTATTCCCATTTCTCATTTCTTCTCTCATCTTGTTCTACCTTCTTGTTCACACGTTAAATTCAATTAAATCGATTAATTCATTACTCTTCACGCTTTGTGTTCTTTACTTTATATTATTCGTCCTTCGATATAATAATATTATTATTTTTTTATCTGAAAATTTGTACTCTTATGGGGGGAGGTATTGGTAGAGGGACACAGCTGCCACGCTGATATCGTACTTGGCGACCAGAGTCCAGGGACATCTCACTGCGCTTATCCTTTATCGTATCTGGCTGATTTTTTTTACCCAATCTCAGATCACAATTCCAGTCCTCGAAGATATTACATCGGACATTATTGGAGGGTCAACATTTTTTTCCCTCCCTTCACGCGGCCAGTAAAATGTCCCGGCTCGTATCGGCAGCTTGCAGCCAGGTCTCTATATATGATAAAATAAAAACGTGTAGAAGCTACCAGCCACGAGGTTACTCGACCAAAAAATCCAATTTTTTTTTCTTTTCGATAATTCAATTACACTCCGATCGATCCTTTCGGCCGTATCTCACATTTCAACCGATGCAAGTTTAATCTGTTTCCTGAGATGCTTTCATCGATACTTTCAGCGTTCGATCGGACAACAAAAAAAACTCGGCCCAAAGAAATCAAGAGAGGGTCAAATACATCGGAGAAAAGAGAACCTTGAGATCTCAAAGGGAGGACGACCAGGATGGTCGAGCGAAGGACTTCTCCATTACTAAGCCCCTCGGACAACCGTCGAGATACACTTTGTTTGCCGAGTGCTCGAGACGTTTCCCAATTAAATTAAAACTTGAAGCTTGAGTATGTACCGCGAATGAAAGGAGACTTTCGAAGACATTCTTTTTACTCCATTTTAATCCTTTTAGTAGTTTTGCAACTGTTTGTAAAATAATTCAATAAAACTAATTTGATGTAAAAAAAAAAATCAATTTTAGTAACTTGCATACCTCATGGCTGGAACATATTAATTTGGCTCGTCGACACGTTTTTTGTTTGTTTGTTTTATTTTTTATTCTTTAAATTTAATTCTTTCGTAAGCGATAATCGAAGCAACCCGAAACGATGAACTCATACATTAGAGCTGATGAATCGATCGTATATAGTAATTTTAGGTATTAATCAATATTTTAGATAAACCGTCGGATTTTTCGGTACACATAGGGGTGGAAAAACACAACATCTAGATAGAGGATGAATAAGAGAGATATATATCAATGCAGGAGTCAAAAAGTTAACTAACGAAGTAACGGTTAATAAGAGGATTCCGTACATTCGACAATCACGCGACATGCACACGGGCCACTACACATCGAGCCACTGTGAGTTTACGTAAGTTTTTACGAATAAAATTCACGAATTTTTCTTAATTTTTTCTTATTTTTTAGACGTTTATTCTCACGAGGTTGCGCAAACGCAAGTGGCTCGCGTTGACTAAGCTATTGCGATGCGACGATATAGTTGATTCGCGATTATTAATCTACGGGTCACTACTTAAATCTTTTTTTTAATTTAATTTTTACGTGAAATTGCGATAAATACACGAAAACTTTACGATCAGTTATTAATTAACCGTATCAATTGTGATGCGTTTTTTATTCGCCCTCGATACTAAACACCTAGCCTATCCTAATCGCCGATCAAACGTTGCGATGCCGTTATTATTATTTATTATTATTAATCAAACCGTCGTTGATACGTCACGCGTGATCTCGCATATATAAAAAAAAATCGTCCGAAAAGCTCCGACCTCGTTACGGCCTGGCATTCATTTTCCTTCACTTAAAAAAAAAAATGTTTTTTTTTTTCATTCGAATGTGCAGTCTAGTATCCTCAGACAATGTTTGCTCTCGTCGAAAGACGCTCTCGTCCATCCATTATTGTTTTTCTTTTTTTGTGAAAAGCCGCCAAATGTAACCGAAGACTTACGAGATACACTTTACGCGGTAATTTATCTGCTGTGCCTGAAGCCTGAATGAGATGCCGACATTTTTTTAATGGAAAGAAATCATGCGTATCGCGATCAACAAATAATTTTATTATGTTTGATTATTTTTGAGAGCAAGCGCTAATTATCTCCCGACGAGCACGTCGCGAGGAATTCAAAAAGGGCACCGGCCAGGGGCAGCAAGGCGTGGAGAGGCTATCACAATAATTGCTTTTATTAGTTAAGCTTTTTAGTGTTTTTTTTATCTGTAACAAAAATGTGGTGAGAGCGTTTCGAAGAAAAACATGCTTTAAACTCAGCTTTCTGTTCATATTTTTTCACTTTTTTTTTCTTTTTGCTAAAAAGCTTCTATTTTGTTGGAATTGTATAGGTTTTTAATTTTTCTGCTTTGCGTTCCGGCAGAGAATAATTGTTGCTCGTTAATAAATTGGAAAAAGTTTCGAGGAACGGCGTTCTAAGCCTACAAGGGTTGCACTACCACGCCCACCGTCCTGCGCCCTCTAATTTCGACATCGTACTCGCGGCTCTAGTAAATTTCGTATAAAAAATCGCATCAAAAAGACGTTCAACTCCTCGCCATTGTATAGCCAATGCTTTTTCAATAATAAAATTACTTAAATGCTAACGTATCGCTTTTGAATACCACGTAGCCAATTATGGTGCGCTTTGGCGTTGGCCTCGTACAACCCAGCGTTCGTCTCTCGTATCATCAATTAATCCTGTGATATTATTGGAAAAGAGCAAACGTCTTTAGGAGTCTAAATGTGGATAGTGTATTTTGACCGTGATTTTTTTTATTTTAAATAGTATTCAAATGTTAAAAAATTAGTTATATTTGGTGTGTGATACCGATGCGATGCCGGGATGTACGAACGTTTGACTGTTCGAAGCCTTCTTGCGTCTTACAACTTAATGACTATATCATTAACGACTTGCATTTTTCCGATGGAGCGGCATTATTTTTTTATTTTTTGTATTTTTTTTTTGTTACGATTCTTTCATTTCTGTCAGTTGTCGCCTCTTGGTCCGCACTACCAGCATTTCATTTGCTTTGCATTGCAAAAAACTTTTTTACTATTTTGGATCGATTCCATGCCTGCCGTCCGATCGGTTTTTTCGCCTCCACTCGGTTTCTCACTTTCAGTTTTTTTTTTTTTCAAATTTTTTCTCATTTTTCTTTCTTCCCTCAATAACTTAGCGATTAATAGTTTAGATTAAGAGTGACTAACTTCGGGCTAACGATAGGTATGTTTTTTTTCCATTAACGTTTATACCTAAACTACTCGTGACTACTACGGTAATTTTCACGAATTTCGTTAAATTACGTTAAATGCATATCGACGACATTGCGAGTTATTGAAGTTTTTTTCGTACATTGTAACTCAACGCTCGCGGTATATTCGACCGGCCTCACAAACTAAATTTCGAGGGCTATTGTATTTCGAGCTTATTCGACGTTCGACAAAATCTCGCTAATACGATTCGTACAAAAACGAATGAAATTTATTGCAATCGGAAACACCGTGGTATTCGATATTACATCGTCAGTACCAAATTTATATCATCACGCTAAAACCGAATATTACGCGTTTTTTAAATTTTATTTATCTCGATTCAAATTCGTTCTCGCTAAACTCTTATGACTTATGACTCTTGTCCTTATATTCCGAATAATCTCACAATCTTAATTTCGTTATCGTTAATTTTTTGTTTTTACCAATTCACCACCAATTATCATCACCTCTATCGTGATCGACGCGGATCCTTTTAAAAAAATAGGGTACAAAAATTATGCTACTAATTTGGAACCTTACCGAATCTAAAATTTTCACGCTTCATGCTTTCTTTTTCTTTTTCTTCGTGCTTTATTTCTTCTTCCGTTTTACTCTCTGAACACAGCCGAATTAAAATGCCCAATTTTACGCCTAATCTCAATACAAAAGTTGCTTAATTTAGTTTGCTTAATTTCGCTCGTGCCACCCTGCCGCTTAGAGTCTAATCAAGTCTACCCCTTAATCCGCACTTATCGAGATAAGTTTCGACGCGCATACGCGTTTTTTTATTTATTTATTTCAAATTTTACGAATTTTTTTTTCTGTTGCATTTATTCGAGCCTTCGTATAATCGTCACTCACATTTCAAGCTTTATGATAATTATCGAACCTTCGTTATTAATCGTTTCAACGTTGAATAAATATTCGCCCTCGTCCTCAATCGATGAACATAAAAAATTGAAGAAAAAAAAATTATGTTCGTCGCGCCGTGTCAGTCACGATATAAATTAAACAACCGCATCGAATCCACCCGTCATCACCAATTATAATTGATTACCGTGCAAGCTACTTTACATATCGATGCTCCTACCCACCTATGTGTGCTTATTTATCAATCGTCAGTGATGGGACTAACTAAACCTTTGTTTATTTTATTTTTATATGCAATTGAATTCGAAGGGAAATAGCGCATCCACACGTCATTCAGACAATGGTTATAAATACTACGGAAAAATTGATATTTAAATGGGTTTGATTTTTTTTTTATCATTAGCGAGGACCTAACTATAGAAATTGCCAAGAATTTCAAAATTATTCCAAGCGTCTCCTGGTCGTAAAATCAACGGTGTACCTCGGTTAGTACGATTATATATATAATACGATTAAGATATAGTATTTCCGGGATTTCGTAGACACGCGGGGGCTCGTTGAACAAACTTTAAGGGGGTCGAGCCAGAAATCGTAGACTCTGAAAATCTCTGTGTGCTAGAAATACTTTGGAAATTAATTAAATCGATTATTACACAAATTTGTAATATTTTTCAAAAATCTATTTATCAATTTTGTCGACTGACTCGACCCTCTTAATTGTCGTTTTTTTTTCAACAAGTACATGGCCCGAAATAAGAACGACAAGTTGATTATAATTTTTTGGTTTGGGGCGGGAAAACTGGAGATTTTGTAGTTTTACATGGTGTCATGAGTCGTGACGCTTCACACCTTTTCATATTCACTTCTGAATGTCGTTCTCATTCTCCATCACTATTTCTCTTTCTCTCTCTCTTTCTCTGTCCCGTTATCGAGACATCGATATACGCGCGCCATTTCAGCATAATCATCGAAAAGTCTCGCTTAATCGTTTCGAGAAAAGAATTATTGCGAGACCGCGATATTACTGTATAACAACATTATGTTCCTATGTACATTTGTACCTTTGCCAGCGTTTCAAGACGATTCGATGTTTGAGTCGAGTTCTCAGCCAGATAACTCGTGCCCTTCTTTTCTTTCGAATTAATGATCTTCGATCCGTATCTGAAATACTGGGAACTCGACTCCCTTCCAACCGTTATAGAGTGTGAAAGACAGCCGGTTTGTGGATTTCATGACTGCG
This sequence comes from Stenichneumon culpator, assembly GCA_964017025.1. Lineage (NCBI taxonomy): Eukaryota > Metazoa > Arthropoda > Insecta > Hymenoptera > Ichneumonidae > Stenichneumon > Stenichneumon culpator. The sequence continues at coordinate 945,529 of OZ024769.1, read as the reverse complement.
TACCGGTCGACACTCCCGTGCGGCTGTCAATCGGTTGCATAATTTTCAAATTCGACCCCTTCGCTATTACGGCGATCGACTGCATTTTTTTTCGGAACGTAAGAGGTTTGGATCTCGATGAAAAATCTATTTTCAAAAATCAATTCCGATAGGTCAGCCACGCGCGTATGTCGATCACTAAAACTCAAATCGCTCTCCAGTAGCGCTCACGATATAAAATTTTACCTTTTGTTTTCTTCTCTTTCTTTTATCTAACCAGTAACAACGGGATAATTGTACATAAATTGCGTTCGGGCATAAATTTACACCCGACGCGTGGATAATATTTTTTGTTTTTTTTTCTTTCTTTTTATTTTAAATCTTTTCCAGTGCTCGGATTATAGAAACAGTGTGGGTGATTGCGTCGGGGGTTACGGGGCGTTAAATCTGTGAAAACTTAATCGGGACTGTGCGCGCGAATTTCGAGTCTATAAATCTCGTCCGGTCCCAGTCACTTTTTGTTTTTTTTTAGACTGTTCAAGAGCATCATTTTTTTCACTTTTCGGTGATGCTTGATCGATATCAATTATGAGCATGAACGAGAATCGCTCTTTATTCGCGCTACGCGAAGGTTTAGATATAGATATATGTTATTATAATCATTTTGTTTGTTTTTCATTTCCTTCATTATTTTTTTTTTTTTTTTTTGTTTTTTCATCATTTCGTTTTTTGCGTAGATTAATTATATTCCGGAATCGGGTGGGGTATGCACAGCTTCAAGTTTTGTACATACGTAAATACGTCTATCGATGGGATATTGCCGGTTGGTATCACCAGGCGCGTTTTCTTCTTTTTTTCACAATAATACAGCGCACCTGAGGTATTTAGCGTTCGAAAAACAGAAATATATATATATTTATATATATGTTTATATATATATATATTGTATCGTTAATATTTAATGGTGAAATAAATGTTAATATATCGTGATGCCGCTTTTTCTTCTTCTACAACGCGTGCAGCCCTCACGCACCATCCCACAAAAATCTATTAAAGTTTCTCGGTATTCGGATATTGATTAATAAATAATTTTTGTTTCTTTTTTCCCTTAGATCCTCGATCATTATACGATGCTCGATTTTACACGTGTGGCCGCTTCGTCAATGTATTTTTTTTATTATATATGTAGTAACTATCTGTGCCGTCGATAGCACGTCGACCACAAAAAAGTTACCAAGCACACACTTTATTATCAATTAGTACTATATCGTTCGAGTTATTTATTTAGATATCGATATTTAGAGGGAAAGAAGGTTCGCACAATCGAGGGTAGTCAAATGAATAATAAAAATACTTCCTTTGCACACGCTTGCGATAATCGAAAAGTTTAGACTCGAAATCGGAATTATCGGTAACGAAGAATTGATGAAATGATAGTTTACTTAATAATTTAATGAGATTCAGATAAGTTGAAGCGATAAACAAAATGTTAAAAATAATTTTTAAAACTGAATCAAATTGTATTCATTATTTACAATAGGTATTGTAGTTTTCTTTAATAACACTTAGTAGGTTCCAAAGTTACTTTTACTATGTCAGCAATGTATCGAAAGCCTGCGCAAATTATGATTCCGATGTATTATTCCTTTGACTCAAATTTATCAACTGAACCTCTTGCACGTACTGATAATCGGGTACGGGCGTACGCACGATTGTATTATCACGCGACACTTGAATTGATTTTTTAACTACCAGGTCTTAGCCGTCGATCTCAACATCAAGTAATTTTCGTCAATTTCATTTATGTTGCGATTGCCAAAAAAAAAACTTTAATGACAGAAAAAAGGAAATCGATCGAGGTGATTTTTGCAATTACGAAAAAACAGGCGAGATCGTTGTATCGACGGTCAAGACATTCCTACGATTATGCACCTAATCGATTATATCAAAGGGACGAATGAATTTTGTGTTGTGTCGATGCCTCTGTGAGTGTGTGTGTGTGTGTGTGTGGTGTCGGTGTGTCGTTAATTTCTTCTGTGCGATTAAATCTCTGCCGATCGCTTCGTTATTTATGGTTAAAATCGTCACGCCGTAGATCGTACATATTCCTACCTAAACATATGTATACGTTTCATCGTGTTTGTCGAGTCCTTCGAAATATAACAATATAGTTGTCTACCACAGCTGAGAATCCTTAATCTCTAGAGTTTACGTCTTAATAATTATTATGTTTAAATTATTTTTGTTTTACGTCTTGTTTTACTTTAATTAATTAATTAATTAATAATAACACTCACGAAATATTTCGAGCGTCGAGAGACTATCGATGATCGGGATCGACTCGTGAATCGGCTGAACGAGTCGTCCGTGAAGTCGTCATTAGGAGAAAACTGTATACGCGTTATTGAAATTTGAAGAAAGAAAAAACAAATACTCGTACGGATATTTCCTTAATTCGAGTCGGGATAGTCTATATTTAAAAAATGTAAACAAACTATTAAATTTTTCCTTCAATAGCTTGTGTGCATTTTTATTTATTTTTTATTTGATGAAATATGACACGCTGTTGCCGGTACAGCCGATTTGACATCCACAATATCAATTTACCAGAAAATTTAACTCTGTTTCTCGTGCATTCTTCATCCGCGCTTTTCCTCTTTCCTGAGATTCTACCCTAGAATTAATCGACAACGAGCGACTCGGTTGTATCTCGTCGTTATTAAAATTTCACGCAAGAGACGACGAAACGAAAAGCGTCGCGGTGTCCCCAGACGATGCACAAAAACAAAAAAGCTTTCCCCCTTCTGTTTTTTAATCCGAAACTTTAGCCGAGAATCCTTTCTCACCGTCGTCCCGAGACTCGAGCCTTCACTGTAATGACAATTTTAAACTCTATTCATATTTCAACTACTCATAACCACTTTCGTACCAGATGTGACACCTTCGCCTTTCCAGTCGCGAACTTCCTTCCTTCGCAATCATTATTATTTCAGAAACGACCCTTGGACTAACACCGCGTGTATTATTATGACCGGCTATTCTTTTTTTTTCTGAAACCCGAACTTTCAACCCTCTCGAACTCTTTTGTAACGCGAAATATTTGATAACCCCCGCGTTGAGAAAATTTTTGAAACTTGTTTTCATAAAGGATCGCGAAGTTAATGGAATAAATAAATAATGAGCCGAGAGACGTTCGTTATGAATTTTCAGGCGTTCGTCGCGAACCCGGGGATTTCAGCTGGGAAGAGAGAACGCGAATCGCGGATCCATTGTGTCCTGAGGAAAATAAACCTCATTTTCAAGTTTTACGCCAGCCATTTCCATCGAATTCAAAAAAAAAAAAAACTGTTAACGTTTTTTTAGGAAATTCTTTTTTTAGCATTCTTTCCGATGTAATTTAGATGATTCGCCAGTCAAGTAGTAGCGATAAAAAAATCATAATCCTTTTATCTCATCGATTATGGCTGCGGCAAATGGATCGATCAATATGCTGTCAAGGTCGATAGGTACATCTGGGTCAATAGCAATCAGGGGTACCGGCCGGCGATTATCGTACCCATAAATATCTCTCTCTCTAAAAACATCGATACAAAATTTTTGTTTGTTTTTTTTTGTTTGTTGTTTTCCATATACTCACTCGATCGCTCGACGCGGACGAGTTCCATGAGCGGGGAACGAAAGAGTTTCGAACGACAGTGTTGTTGATCGTTGCTGATGCTAGTTTGCGGCAGGATAGGCCCTGGAAGAGACGCTTAACGAAACGAGACGTCGCTTCGTCCCGTCGACAGCGAGTGTCCTGCACTACGAAACATCTCGGTGGGTTCGCACGTATTAAATTTAAGAAAAAAAAAAAAAAAACACAAAAAGACAAAACGATGTCGATCGTTCTGACGACGAAAGGATCTTCGAAGCGTTCCCGTTCCCCGTATGAAACCAACGTCTCCTACGACACGCGTAGATATAATGTGTGTGTATATATATATATATATACTATAGTTTATATAGGAAAAGGTACAAAATCGTATGGTGATCGGAGTAAAAAAGTTATCCTAACTATTCATAATATACCTTACAAGAATTAGAGCAAATATATAATGTGTATATAAGTTACTCTCATTCGATATACTAAATGAACTATCGCTATACGTTTTTTAAAAATTATTTGTATAATATAGACGTCTGTGTACGTATGTGTGTATATGTGTGTGGGATTAGTTCATTATTTTTGTTTGTTTGTTTCTCGTTTACGAAGAGAATCGCGGCGCGACGATCCTTCAATTTCCTTTTACTTCGAGAAAAAAAGAATTGAAAAAGAAAAATCAGAGACGAAGTGATATTCGCGCCGGCGAGCTCATTGCTTTAAAGCCGCTAATCGTACACGCAGCAGTTTAATCGAGGTCTGGGAAACCTGCACACAAAGTGGTAGGGGGTTTCGCCTCGTCTACTACGGTTTCTCGTTTAAAACAGACTTTTTTCCTCTCGCCCATTTCGTTAATCCTGCGACAGCTCCGCGAACTCGCTTGCGGCGAGTTCGCAGCGATGCTTGAACGCGGAAGAATTCGAAGACGAATACGATACAGTGTTCAGAATTCGAAACTCAGTTCCTATTCTCTACTATTTTTTCCTGAAAACGACCTCTCGATATCTCACTACACTCACTTACTATTAACGTATATAAGGTTTTTTTTCATCTTAAATCCGTTCGTGGGCATTTTTTTTTCTTCTTTTTTTGGTTTTTACTTTTTTTCGATTATTTTATTTTTTTATTTTTTTTATCGATTCGTTATAATAGTAATAGTACGGTACTGTACCGAAGAGTTTTTATTTTTTTTTCGTACTCTTACGTTTTCACTCACACTCTCTCTCTCTCTCTCTCTCTCTCTCTCTCTCTCTCTCTCTCTCTCTCTCTCTCTCTCTCTCTCTCTCTCTCTCTCTCTCTCTCTCATCCTCTTTCTATCTTAGATGCTAAATCGTTTTCCCTGCGCTAAACGGCCGCACCGAGCGGCCTCAATTTTCTTACACACTCGTCTTCATACACTTAAAACGTTTACATCCTAAATACTTGCAAAATTATAGAAGAAAATGAAGAAAAAAGAACGCACTAACGTCGTCACGCGCATGCGCCTGGATCGCTAAGGGACACATTATCGTGGATTCTCGGTAGGCTCAGTGAGGATGAGATTTTTTGAACGCTATAAAAAGGCGTCGATGAGTTCATTCAATGTCCTGGAAAACATCTCTTATTTCCGGCGAGTGTAACACTTCGACACATACACGATATATATTCAATAAATAAATAATTAAAATTACGTCATCATGAAAGTCATTTTTTTGTACATTTTAAAATCATGCTATCTACCGAACGAAAAATCAAGATTTGGCTGCAATACGAAACCAGAATAAAACAAAGCTTCCTCAATGAGGGAGCAAAAGGATTAAAACTTCTAAAATTAATAAATAACTTTTACTTTCGTTCCGTGGGACATTGCTGGATATCTCTCGACAATCCTCTCGATGACGTTTTGAAAATCATATCCCCTCGTCTTTACCGTAGGCGTATACATATTTCATCTAATCGTCGAATCTTTCTAAACATTGAATTTATAAAAATGCAAATCGATAGGGAGTGTTTGTAACGCGAGCGCATTTTCACGCGCGTCAACTTTCGCGTTGAACATCTGTTCGAGCGTCTCCGCGCGACTGTTGCTCGGCAAATCGCGAAAAGACGAATTAAACAAAAGAAAAAAAGGATCTAACCAAGCGCGAAATCATGCGAAGGAAACCCCTGAAGCGTTATTTGGCACTCTGAGAAATGTCGGGTGTGTTGTCGAACATTGGACTCAATCCAACAAAAAAAACACTCCGCATATATTAACTGCTCTATTCCTTTTTCCCTGCGCGAAATCTATCGTCCTCAAGTATTTTTGCATCTTTAATATTTATTTCGTTAATAATTATTTATCCTTCTCGACGTTATGAGTAAGCTATCGTGTTTATTCTTTTTGTTTTTTTTTCTTTGTTTTATATATCGTGTTTATCCTTTCTCAGTGTCAACGCGTGCAAAAAAATTTCTTTGCTTTGTCGTGTGTGTGTCGTGTTTTTATTTTGCAGCTTGATGCCTACCACGACTGTGTTTCTTCGACGTAACGCCGAAATGATTCGGTCGTGGATGTACGACGTCAGCTGCTAGTCTACTACTCTCCTACGCGGGTAGGTTATTATTCATGTTATTTACGTTATTTACGATAGAAAGCATAAAAGAGGTATGCACGATCAATGAAACTACCTTGGAACCAGGAGGGTCTGGGAGATTCTCTGTAAGGGACTTTAATTTTTGTCTCTGTGTGTATTTTTTTCTTTTCCGTTTGTAGGAAATTTGAATTAGGGGGAATGGTGGTATTGGTTCTCGGGACGGCCGCTAAGGGTTGTTCAGCAACGACCAGCATCGCCGGAAAGAAAGTTTTAACGTGGAGCTTCGCTACTCCTCGTCTGTATGTACATTGGGTGTTGCTTTTTTTCTGTCTCTGCTCATTTCCTTATCTTTCTCGAGAGATTTTTGTTTATTTGTTTATTTTCCTTTCAAACTCCAAGCTCGTTGAACAAAACGCCCGAGGGCCCAGCGACAGCCGCTCGAAATTTGTTCAACCGCAACCCATCAAGGTATAGCCGATGTAACGTTTTTTCATCAAGAAACAAAAAGTGCAGACGAGTTTTCACGGCCATCTTCAGAGAAATTTCCACGCTGATTAATCCTCTGATCTCCGTTTTTAATCTCCTAGAGTAATTTTTTTTAAAATTGTGTTTTTTTTTTAACTAACGCATGTCCTTTTCTTATTTTACATTCGTCTAGGAGTTCGATTGATAAGCTAAAAAGCTCGTTTTTTATACTCGAATGAACAACTTTTCAGAGGCAATCATCGTGCGAAAAACTGCCGTAGAAGCAATGAAAGGAGTTTTCTATATTCCAGTCCCCCCTGATAATGATCTGCGTCGCCGGAGCGCTCGAGGAGTCAAACTCTTTGTGACGTCACTAAGCTATTTGTCAACGCGCGATAGAAAATTGTCTCGTCGCACGAGTATTTCGGGGCTACGCGTTATTTATCTTATTTTTTTTTGTTTGTTTTCTTTTCCTCAAACAAAACAACGATGGCCGTCTAAACGTAGTACAAACTAATAAAATGTTAAAAATGAAAACAACTTTATCGATTATCTAAGTAACAAACAATAGTATTTTTTTTTCTTTTACTTCTCTTGTGAACCCTCCTAAAAAGGTGGTTCTCGTACATATGTGTTGAGTTAAGTTGGTTTATCGCTTAATAATCTATTAGGTATAATTTATTACCGTATCAATTGTTAATATAATTCGACTAAATTATGAGACGGTTGGCTTTGCCTGTGGCATTTTAGACTGTCGTCGTATGTTTTCTTTTCCTTTTTACTTGTATTTATTTTTATTTTTATTAATCGCCTGCGTTATTATCTATTGGATACGACAATCTCATTGACCCGTAAACACGCAAACTTTATTATTATTATTTTTTTTATTTTTTAATTAAAATAGGATTAGCGATTTTTCGTTTAATTATTATTGTTGTTTTTTTTCTTTCTTTTGGGAATCGCTTTTAGACGCAAAAAAAAACATTGACTATCGCGTGTTCAACGCGTACTAGCGCTGAAAATCGCCTGCTGTCCTTTCTTTTCTTTTTACTCCTAGTACACCCCAAAACCACACCATGATTCGATTTTTTTTCACCTTACTATAATCTTCAACTCGAGGTTCCTTTTTTCATTTTTTTTTTTTTTTTAATTATATTAACGCTGAAATATTTTTAAACCCGAACGAAGAAGTTCTTCCAATCCGTCATATGTCGCGTGACGCTGACGTGTGGCTCAGCGGTTAGTGAAACTTGCGACTTTTTTTTATCAATGATGCAATTTAATATACGCATATTGTCATCGTCTTCGCCGAGGATGTTGAACGGTTGACGAGGCTCAAGTTTCTCTAATGGTTACGGCCACTGACTGTAAAGCTGAAATTGCTCGCGTGTGTAGCATGCCGACAGAGGCTTTACGAAGTGTGCATCCACCGCACGGCAGTGGGGACACGGAAAGACGCGACTGTAGTCCGAATAAAAATTCAGCCGTTGATGTGGATAGATCAGTGGCTTTTGGCAACTGTTGCACTGCAACAAAAATAACAAAAAAATAAAATTTAATTCCGGCAGTCATGAGAAAAGATTCGAGACTCACAGTTAAAAAAAAATCTCTTCTCATAAAGTTTTTCGAACGTCGTTTCATCGTCAATTGTTTTTTAAATTTGGATATAAAAATTGATAATTGGGATTTTCAAAAACATAGTTTGAACGTACATTTTTTTTTATTCAGTGTAAGAATTGATAAATGGAATTTTTAAAATACTTTGTGATTTAGAAAGATTTTTTTTGCGATGCTCTTCGTGACAAAAATTGCGATAAAAATGTATAACTCACCTTGAGACGTTCGGTGCAGCATGGCATGGCGGCAAAGATGTCATAACTATACATGGTGCCGAGAACGAGGCTGGAGCCATCCCACACTCTGGTGCAGCATCGACAACGAACCGGAGCTCCGCTGCTGCCTTCCAGACAGCTCATGCACACTGCTGACAAGAATTGTGTGCGGCCCTCGACCTTGACCTATAATCCGTACAGAAGAATACCCATTCAAGACACACCGTTCACTCGACCTTAAGTAACTTAAAAAAAAAAAAAAGAATTCGGGTAACAAAATTTATATATTTATATAATAAAAAATGTATTTTTTTAAACGGAGCGTAGTAGCGTTACGAACCTCGGCGCAAGAGTGAGAGTGCTGTCGGGGCGACAGGAAGAATGTACCGTCGACCAGAGGATACCTGTCGAAGACTAGCATTGCGGCTCGGCAAAGAACGCAAGATACCCTCGACCACTGTAGTGCAGCGAGGGTCGACAGTATGAAGCATCTCGTGTCGTCGTTACCATGATTCCCCTCATCTTCCATCTGCAATCAAAATTAAATAAAAAATTATAATCTTATCTATTGCTGCACCATTGCAAATGTTTATGGTCAACTAAAAACATTTTTTCGGCATTAAAATTTTAACCGTTATAATAAGCTGCTACATAAATTCCAATTGATTTTCTTAGTTCTGTAATATTCTATAATATTCTAATTCCTATTGAATTCCCATCGTCTTCAATCTACAATCCAAACTAAATAATCACTGAAAGATGTAAGTTCATTGAAATAAAAAAATAAATTTCGTTCATCTTTCCCTTTTCCATTGCGAATATGTATTTTCAACTAAAAACGGCATCAAAGTTTAGGCATTGAGAAGCAGCCACATAAATTCCTATTGAATTTTCGAGAGCCATCCAAAGCGCGAGCCACTCTAGGACAGCGTGACCCACAACATCGCGTATCGCGCTATCACGCGCGCGCAAGATAACGTATTCCGAAGTAATCGCAGGGTAGAAGTTTAAAGTCTTGAGTACAGAGGGGAGTGGCCGTAATATATATATAGGCTGTCGTTAAAAGATGCAGCGGTGGCAGCTCACCCGTTGCCAGGGTTGGCTCATCGTTCTTCCACCCTTTGCCCGCTTTATGGGAGGTTGCGCGACGATAATCCGAATATTTCGTGGCCGTCTAGCGGCTCGTATAAACCAACGGCAATATAACGTGAGTCGGTGCGAGGCGCGAGGGGGTGCGGATAAGGGCCCGGGCAAGAAGAAGAACCAAGGGATGTCAACAAAGGTTGCCCGGGCACATACAGTGAGTTCGCTCATGGTCGTTAAATCTACCTACTGCCAGAGTTCTGGCATCCGTGGGGCCTGCGCTGGAGAACCCGGTAAGTAACAGCCCCGGAGGCTTCCTCGTCCTCGTCGGCGTCGACCCCACCTTCGGGTGTCTCCTTCGACGAAGCTTCCTCCTCGCCGGGCTCCCTTAACGCGCATCCCGTATACGCGGACATTTACAACCGACGTAAATTAAATACGTACCCGATCGTAAGCCGGGTTATGCGATAGAACAGCGCCGGGCGCGCAATAGGCAACCGCGAAGTTGCGATGTCCCTTTCCCACTTGCCCGTGAGGGATTACCGTGGGGACGAAAGAAAAAAAAACGAAAAGAGAGAAAAATTTATCCGAGCACCGAAGCCGAGAAGCGGAGACTGTAGGGCTTCAGCCCGGCGACTTTCTGAACGGGAACACGCCCGGTCGAGTTCTGCGCGCGGAAGGTCTATGGATCTGCAGCTGGTGAGCTCGTGCGTGGGTCTCCCTCTTCATAGCCGGCGCTGGTCCCCCTAACGCCATTGTTAACGACCCGATAACGCCGCGATACTGCTAATTCCGCCGGCTCGACGAGGCCGATTGCGTTCCTTCCTCGTTTAATTACGATCTGTCGAACGTTAAGGGTGAGCCTTGCGAGACTTTGTCTGAACGGCGAGGTTTAAGCTTGCGTATAGATATAGGAGCTAACCGGGAATCCTGCGACTGGCAGCGGCAGATTTCTGTCGCGCACGGCGAGAGCGAGAGTGAACGAGCGGGAGAGGGTGAAAGGGAGGATGGAAGAGGCATGGTAAGAGATGAGGAAGAGACGAGGGTAGCCCGAGGCTGCGATAGGACGCCGGGACGTTTGATCGCGCTACCATCGTCATCGCTTTACTCGAACCACCGTTACGTCCTCCCAGGTTGGAATCTGCCGTAACTGGAAAAACGGCACATCGCTGGCTCCATCCCTGACTGCCGTGTGCCAAAATTCCATATGGGTCATTTTCCGGCTAGCGAAGGCAGCCAGAACGAAGCGACGGTCTTCCGAACACTAATGGAATGGAAAATGAGATTTTCAAACTGGAAGTGACTTATCTGCGGTATGACGTCACTTACGGTCAAAAAAATTGGATTTTCAAACTAGAAGTGACGCATTTCCGGTTCGGCGTCACTGCCGGTTGAAAAATAAGACTTTCAAACCGGAAGTAGGGATTTTCCGTATGACGTCACTAGCAGATGAAGATCACCTCGCAATGTGTGTGAAATAGCGATTCGTCACAGATTAACGAAAACAAAAGTAAGACTGACAAGATAGAAAAAAGCGAGAAAAGTAACCCAGATCACTAAATCCACTTGACGACATCGATATTCAGCTAGGGACATTGCTAAAACGAATGAGTATATTGCAGGCAAAGTAAGTTCAGTAGAACGTTCGCAAAATGCACGAGGGTGAACCTGAACGAGGATTCGGAGGATAAAAAATTAAAAAGCTTTCTCACTATGAAGGGGGTTGTTTTCCTGTTGAAAGTGTTTCGCTGGACAGGCTGGACACGAGGTTCCCCGCTGCGTCGCCTATTACCGCTTCTGTAAAGTTTATACGCCATCAAAGGCGTGTGTGGGGAAGCGCTATAGCTCAGAGTGTCGCGCGAAAACGCGTCCCTTGACCGTGACCAAATGGGCGGGGAGGGTTGCTTTGGCTGGCTGTCCCCGACGTCGGGCAGTTTGGCATCGTTTTACGGGGACGCTGGAACGATCTACGTCCGACGGGCCGTGGTGGTCCTGTGTCGGAGTCCGAGGAAAGCCCGTGAAAACAGGGGGGCGAGCGGGGAGAAAGAGGGAGAGGTAAAAGGGACCGTATAGCATTTCGCGGGGGTGAAGTTAGCAAAAGGGGGTCGTTCGGTTCGCTCGCTCCCGCTGTTTTTTTCCCGGCCCTTTCCACTTTCCATCGTCCCGTCTGAAAGAGACCTTGCCCGCATCCCGAGGGATTTCGCGAAAGCGTTCCTAAGGAAGCTCTTATTTGGAGCTTTAACGTCACTAGCGAACCGGCCATAGGTCCCAGAGCGATAAAGGGACGTTATATGGCACGCTTGTAAAACGATCCGAACGTGTGTAGCACGTCACTCCGCGCTCTCCTTCTTACGCCTGGTATTACAGGCCGGGCGAACGAAAGAAAAGTACACACCGGAGATGACCCGGATAAGGAAGGAGATGAGAAACTAAAACGAGGGAAGCTTCGCAAATAATTGGTTCGCACCGTTGGTGTGTTTCTCGGTTGGGGGCGTTGGTCGTGCTGCATGCTGCGTCGTACAGATAAGTCTCCGAGGGCGCCATCTCTTGTCTGGCATTAACTGCTCTTTTAGTGCGAGAATTTACACTCTAAGATTCCAGTCGATAAAAACTATCATGAGTTTATGGTGTGGCTTCTATGTTCGGGTGGTTGTAAAATATCCGTTTTTATGTCATACCGACTGCCGAGGAAGAGGAAGGTCCGTTTCTTGGTATTCGTAGTGCGAAACTGTGTGAGATACGCCTTTCCGTTTGCAAGCTGTCGATCTATCCGACATCGATCGCCGTACCTCAAATTTATAATGCAAACGTCCGTACGCAATCTTCATTCGTTAGAATGGGATTTCTTTAATGCAAACCGGAGAACTAGACGAGAGGACATTGAATCCAAAAGTGAAACCTTCTATCTCGGCTTCCTCCTCTCCGGATTTTCCTCCGATGCATTATCCCTATCACGTTCCTCCTGATAGATTCTCTGATCACACTCGCTCACGTAGGTCCGCACGACAGTCTTACCTCGAGTTCTCGGGACTCTCTGGCCTTGTTCAGGAGTTCGTTCACCCGCTCGTCAGCGCGAGGACACGAGCGGACCGTGTTTCGAATCGGCTTCGTGTGAACGGCGAATTCGTCGATTTTGGCAAACCTATCTGGATTTTCAGACTTTGGATTTTCAATATCAAAAAGCTTGCGCTTCGGTCAATACCCCTGTTTCTCCACATCATTGAATTCCAAAAGGAAATAACAAAAATGAATGACAATGAAGAAAGTCAAGAAAGACCTCGAGTCACAAAGGATCGTTCAATTGTATTTTTCTTATCAACGAAACCCAACAGCTATAAAACATCGTGACAACGAAATGCGCGGAATATAAACGTTCTGGCGAGTAAAACGCAACGAGGAAGAAATGATTCATCTCCGACCCCGAGACCGTTCCCGTCGGCTGGACACGGGATGAGGAACGCTAAGTGACTTCCCGCGAAAAAGATAAAAGTTTCTTCCTCGCGGCTCCTCGCCTTCCTCACCCCGAGGTCCTCTGTCTTTATGTCCGCTGTAGGGGTTGCAACGGCGGCCGTTACGCGTATACAACGGTAAAGGGGATCCTGCAGGCTGGGTGGCGACGAAATCAGCAAGAGACCAGCGCGAATTTATGGACATCCTTCACCTCCCACCGGATGAAGAGATAAAGAAAAAACAGGCCAGTGTGCGGTCTTTCATCGTCTTGAGGACCCTCGCTGGAAGAAGCACGACGGCGATATGCTGGTACTGATGGGTGGGGATGCTCCTTTTGGCTTCGAAGAAAGACCACGGAACGGTCCGGAAAATCTCGCGAAAGTTTTTCGGGCTTGGAAGGCAAAGCTCCTCATGAGGAAGGTGGAGGTGACGGTGAAGGCGAAGAACTGCGGGGTGGAAGAAGCTCGCATTTGGCAGCGAACGACACGCGCCCGGTGACCCACTGCTATTCCTCCCTCTTGTCTAAGGCAATTCAGACAAAGAGCTCGATGCCGGCTCGACGCAGCGAACCTCCCCCGTGGTGCTTCAGAGGGTGCTTCTTCGGGCGTAGAAAAATAATCGATGGCGTCCCGGCTTGGGACCGGGTCTCTACATCCTACGCCGAGTAGGACTCGACGTCCTCGTCACCCTCCTCGCGGACTCCCCGTCGCGACGGAAACGGAAGTCGGCGGGGGATGGGCGACGTCTCGAGAAAGAGGGGGAAAAAATAACGGGAGAACAATGAAATAAGATCCGAGGTAGCAGATGAGCGCAGGAACGGGTCGAAGAGTCTCGTAAAGATATGGTTGGGGCTCACGGACTTTTTCCGGGATAAAGGGGCAAAATATAACCATCGGGGAAACTGAGCGTCGATTCGATTATTGATTTGGCAAGGAGGATGACAGGACTCAGCGATGACGAGTCCGGAGGATTCGCGGAAGTGGTGGAACAATAAGGACAAGTACGCCATTATTTTCGGCGTCGTTGGGGCGGGATGGACTTTGCAGCGCTGCAGTTGCGCCAAGGGATAAAACTGGCGAAATTGATTCCTCGGACAATGGTGGAAGAAATGAAGACGCGGAATTGCTGTATGCTTCAGGATTGCCCGACCTCCTCTGTGTGACGTCGTTAGGAGTTTCGCAATGATTCTACACTCGTAGATAAACCCTATCTCCGAGAAGAGGAAACTTTCCGTTGCGTCGATGTTATCGGTAAATGGATGCATAAAAATTGTTATTGTAAGAGACGAGAAGCTTATAACAAACTAGTGTAGGCGAGATCTTGGGAGACACCGGATAAGGAGGGAGCAACTGGGTTTCCGGTGTAGGCGTCGCGAGCTCCGTCTATCTCGGGAAAGAAACGTCGTACTCCGGTAAGGAGATTCCAACTCGTCGTAATCCAGTTCCATCTTATAGCGGCTGTAAGAGGCTTACGGCGCACCAGCTCGCGAAAAGACGATTACGGGTAATTGGGATTTGTAAAAATTCTTTTAGCTTTTTTCCCCCTTCGTTCCTCCATTTGGTGTTTTATAAGAGAGGAGTCGAGGGTGCATCTTGGGGATCCAGCGGGGCGTTCTTTTATTTATGTGGGCTCCTTTGTTCATCCACTCGGGGTGCTTCCCGCTCCCGTCTTTCATCCTCGTATTGGTAAGAAAAAGAAAAAGAAGGAAACCCTTCGAGCCATCAATCCTCAAATATTTTCGTTCTTCGGTCTCGCGATCTGTTTCGGCGAGAACAAAGAAATGTTTCGTAGAAATGAGATAAGGGTTCGATCTCGCCGAGAGTTTCGGCTCGAGCGTATAACGCTGCGTCTTCTCAGGCAGCAGCAGGGAGGCATGTACGAGCCAGACAGCCAGCGCCGAGAACGACCCTCGTAACTAGCGGAGACATTGACGTATGGGGGTTGCGGATGCAGCGCTCGCAAGTATTATTATCAAACCCTCCCCCACCCATTGAATGCGTCGTAGACCATAGCATGCCCGACACATCGTGCGGCCGGCACCGCAATATTCCAAGTACTCTATACACAGCGCGAACCACCCCCTGCACAGAACCGCCGGTATTAATTATGCAATGCGAGAGGGTCGACGGAAACTACGTCGAATAGCCGCGAACGCGGATACCCCGATTACGTGAATCTGTGCGGTAAGGAGGCGAAATGATGAAGTAACATGATATGTACTTGCGTCCATGTAACGGAGCGGAAAGGTGCAACGTGAAAAAAATAAAATATCTCTGTAAGAGCAAAAGCCAAATTTAGGAGGCTTATTGAAATTCACCAACATCAAATGCGAAACTGCTTTACAGTCATTTCTGAGATACCGGACGAATTATTCTGAGTTAACTCGAGAGGGAAACTCAGAAGCCGAGGAGAAGTCTTGCGGGAACTTAGGGCGGTATTTTGATGAATACTTTGGTCGACGCCCCAATATCTTGGTTGATACCTTCCCGAATATCTTGGTCGATACCGTCCCGAATATCTTGGTCGATAGCTTCCCGAATATCTTTCTCGATACCTTCCTGAATATTTAGCTAAATATCTGGCTCAACGACTTGCTCGACATCGTGCTCAATACCTCGCCGAATATTTTGTGGAGACTCTATCTAAACACTTCTTGAGGAGACTTTCCATTAACAAGTCTCGCCGAAGATCTCCCATAAAATCTTGCTAATACCAACAATGACCGTTCAAGTGACTTTCGACATTGATCCAGTATCGATCGCCGCGATCAAATTGTTCTCCTCGACCATTACCTCCATCCACCTTCAACAATAATTTCGCATTTGGTGCTATCGATTCAGACGCGATGAGCACGAGACCGATCAAAACAGAAGATCGATATCTGGCTCTAGGCCCGTGTATAACGCTGCGATCTCCGTATCGTACCGTGCATCGCAGCCTGAGCGCATTTAATCTGCACAGCAAGCAAAGGGTAAAACGTGTACGATCGGCATCGCGTCTACCATACATACACGCATACACACACACGCACACGCCCGCACGCACACTTGTACAAGGCCCGACGGCATGTACATGAGCATCGGGGAGAGCAGGAGAAGCAGCAGGAGCGACCGGAATTACGCGTCGGGTATTTCGACGGTATTTACGCGTATAACATAGGGGGAGATAGCGAGGAATCGATAATACCAACCCGGCAAATCCAACGTGGCCACTGTGGCAATGAGTATTCATCCGCGTATGTGTGATTGTGGGCCGAACGTGTGTGGGACGCGGGAGTACAGCGCGGTGTACCGCTTGTCAAAACCCTTCGGCTATTTGCAGCAGATAACCGTGTCCGTTGTTCCCGCTGTGTGCGTACCGTCGGTGTACTATGTGTAACTCCGATATGTACATTGTACCACATAAGCTCGGTATAATAGCGACAAGTATACGCTTATATTGGAAAAATGTCCCCCGCGTCGGAGGATTATGAGTGGAATTACCGGAGGAGAAGAGCAGTGAGTAGGAATCCGGGGAATTATTTTTCTTCGCCGAAGCCCCCCCTTTACTTTGTCCTCTTTGTGCTCGGGGCTGTCTCCGTTCTCGAGTTGCTCAAGAGCCTCCGGATCCTCGGTGTACATCGATCGGTGTGATCGAAGAGACCGGATGCGGACTGCGCCGCTCCTGGAAGCTCCGACAGCGCGCGCTGTCCGGGAACGAGTGGGATTACTGGGTGGATTCCTACCAGCGGTCAATCGGCGGCTCACGTATATATATCGTGGCAATAATGTCGTACAACGGTCGGCGCTCGGACCGAAATCGTTCGAGCGGAGAACAAAGGGCTCTTCGGTACACGAACGAAGGGGATCAGAAATGGACTTTGGGTGAATTCTTGAAATGTTTTTTTTTTTTTTTTTTTTTAACCATGCGTCGGTTGGAATTCTTTGGGCGAGGATTGCAATTATTGATAAGCCGGGGGAGATAATCGTGAGGTCGGTGGGGAGGAAAACAGGAGGACGGATGATTGAAAAGAAAGATACAAAGTGGTTTGGGACTCGAGTTCGCAGTTTTTCTTAATTCGCGAAATTCTCCGGAACGAAGGAATAAATTGCTGTATTCCCGGCGGAGCATCGTAGCGACTGGTAATAAAAAGAGAGAAAAAAATTATGGTGTGAGGGTATCGAAGGGAGAGGTAAGAGGAGGTGGCTGAGGAGGCCTCGAGGATGGCACTGGGGATTCATCGCGAGGGTTGCCTCCGGTACTTTTCGGTCGTTCTTTCGTTCTTATGTGCTATATAGATTTTAATATCGTACCCGACCGACTCGGTTGCCGACCCGTTGATCCGTGATAGCGGCATGGAAATAAGGGAGGCCGCCGTGAGAGTTTGATGCGCGCCGGGCGCGACGAACCGGAAGCCCGCGCCAGAGAGAAGCGCGTGCGAGCTCGACGAGGGGGCGTTTTTGCTTTTGACGACTAGCGTCCTGAAAACGCACCAAAATGAAATTAATCGGAAACTGTCGGTGTCGGTTCGCGGACCGAGCCACCCGACTAATTGGAATGTTTATAATTAATTTCGAGGATTAGAACAAATACCAGGAGGGTGCAGAACTCCGGGTTGGAAAAATTCGGAACAAAGAATAAGCGCGGTACGAAGCGAGTGGATAATCGGACAAGGGACAAACCCTTCCGCGGAGGCATGGGCCTATATATTAATATTTATATTTTCGACACTTCCTTCACTTCCTTCTTCATCCCGAACTCCTCCCCCTGCGCCACCCTTCGCGGCCGCTCGGTACGCGTATTTACGGCACTGACATACTTCAACCCCCGGTGGTACACAAACCGGAAATAACGTTGCTGACAGAACCGGAGAGCCGCCCCGTCGGCACCCTCGTTCTCGTCCTTTTCGCATTCGGAACCCTTGACTGAGAGAGCGGGCTCCGAGAGAGCCCTGCACGATCCCTACGCCCCCTCGGGCTAGGAGGTACCGCCTTGTAAATCAACCACGCGTCGACGAGGAAGTTAAGGATGCGGAGAGAGAGCTGTTATGTATATATATATATATATATGTGTGTGTGTGTGTGTGTGTCTCGCAGGAGATATGCCTGCCGAGTGCAAAAGGTCGAAATTCTCTGATGCCGGCAGGCCCCAAAGTGGGGTGTACTTTTGTCGGAACGGAGAGAGCACCAAGTACTATCGAAAGCATTACAGTACCGTCGAGGGAAACTATGAGAGCGGAAGCTTCGCGCACTCCGGGGATTCGCGAGCTTTAAGGAAAAAGTGTTCGGCTTCAACGCCCAGCCCGAGATTTATCTTCCGTCAGCGACCGGGAAACTCTGGATTTTGAACTGGCACATCTTTGTGCAATCAGTTGGGGGGAGAAATGTGTAGAAAAAAAAATTGGTCTTAATGGCTGGATCTTTTCCCTACTTTTTTTTAAGCCAGAATTAATGCCAAGTCCTTCACTGACCATACTCCGAGCTCGCGCTTATCCGTCAGATCTGGCATCGAAGATCAAAGCCGGAATCGGAGGGCCGATGGAAACTTTCCACCGCTAAAACTCTCTTTCATCCTCCAGGCCTGTCGATAGCCCCGCGTAAAGAATATATCCTGCCCTACGCATACACGGCCCAGGGCAAAGCCGCGAATTTCTATGATAACGACAGCCCAAGTATCGGCGACGTCCTATGTACCGCCCCGCTGCGCGCACTCTTCGAGCCGCTCGCTCGCCGATGTGTTTTCTCTGCGTATTTTGAGAACAAAGCGAAAGAGCTCCCTGTGTATGGAAGGGACGATCGAGTATCCCAGAGCGGAGTCTTCATCGGGAGACGATTGACTCGCGATAGAGGGAAAAAGATCGCCCAGCATAAACATGGAAAAGTGGAAGAAGGTGCGGATAGAGGAAAGGAAGGAGCAAAAGCACTTTGGCTAAGAAGCTTTACCTGCACTCAGGCTGCCTTGATATTTTATTAATTCTTATCCCTTCCTCGGCGAAGACACATAATCTTCCTGGGAACATCTACGGGACCCCATCTTCATCTCATAATACATCAGGACCCGGGTTTAACTCCCATTTACTAATTAACATCAGACGCGGTGGGAAAACATCTCCGACACGCTCTATGTAAAAAAAAAAACAGATTCAACTTTCGATGATCCGCCGAGAGGTCGGCCGGTTTCATCTTCAATCGAGAATCAGCGACGTCAAGAAACGATAATAGCGAGTGAATTCTCTCGTTTGCCCCGGGACCCCGGACTCTCGCTGTGGATAGACGACGGACGAAATTCTCACGTAGTAGTTGGCAATTTCCTCGAGAGTGATCGATTCTGGAGGAGATTACCGCGCGGCACGGGTCTGCGCGGGGCGTGTCGTTGACGGGAGTGTGACATCGGTCGTGCCGCTCCCCCGTGCAATCCACTGTTCTTTGCCAGAGTCCGAGCCTTCGGCCCGAGTGTGGGTTATACCGTGCCCGATTTGCGGCTCTTTTCCACCACTCAGGACTCTACCGGGTTCTTTCTTCATTCTTTTTTTCCTCCCCCCCCCCCCTCTTCGTGTCGAGGCTTATCGAGTCCACCGTGGCTTTCTATAACGCCTCTATACATAAACGCTCCGCGTTTCAATATATGCGAAACCGAGGCGACCGGGGGCTCGAGATTGCGATCCTCCGCGCCGCTGAGTTCCCTCGCCGTCCCTCGGATCCTCGGATGCCACGGAGTGCAAGGCGGATCCTTATCGCAAATAATTTTCATTCTTCGTGGTCGGTCAACCCGGCTCTTGGGAATCTCGAGGGATCTTCGAGGAGCTTATCTTTTTATTTATTTATATATTTTTTTTCTTCTTTTTTTTACGATTTTATAGAGATTGGGAACTATTGAACGAGAATCGAGAAGTTAATCTGCACAGTGAAACTTCGCATTTTAACATGTCGTAAACTCCGCCGCGAGATTGATACTCGTGACTTGTTGAGCTGCGTGGACGAACCGGCAATGACGAAGGAATCGAGATATGGAAGAAAAAAAACGAATTTAATGAAATATCTCGAGTATCCCCGAGATTCCGAGGAAGCGAAGCGGTTGTTCACCCTTCGCCTGAGATCGGCGAGGTTTCGGCGACGGTACACTTTTAGTAATTGCTACCCTTAATCCACCCTTAAATATTTTTAATCTACGTCGAGCGGATGTCCCCCCGTTATTCGAAATATTTTCTCCCTTCTTTCCTCCGAGCGCTCTTCCGCATCGCTCGGCAAGCTCGACGGACGAGAGGAAAAAGTTTGAAGGGCGTATCGGAAATTTTGTTCATCCTTTCAGCTCATCTCGGTTCGTTGCAATTTACCGTCGACCGCATGATAAGAGACTCGGCCATTTGTCGCGAAGCATTCTTCATTTTTTTTTTTTCTTTGCAGACAGTCTCTTCGATATTTCGTCTCAAGTACTTGGAGTACACATCGATTTTCTCGAGTACTTGAAGTACTTATTGACGTACGCAAGTACCTGAAGTACGTATTGATGTACTCAAGTACTTGGAAGACATATTGATGTATGGAAGTACGTGAAGGATAGATTGATGTATTCAAGTACTTGAAGGCCTTATTGATGTACTCAAGTACTACCCAGTGCTCGATACTTTCCGTACTCGATACTCCAATACATCAAGTACTCGAAGTATTTGCCCAGCTCTGGCTCACAGATTTCCAATTGCTGAGCCTGCATTACTTCAAGATTTTTCCACTTCGTCAATAAAAAGAGGATCAATATTGAAGAAGGAACGTCGTCTCTTCGCAGTCGCGATCTCGACCTTGAAGATCGCGAGCCGCGAAGACGCGAGATAGGGCAAGAGGAAGGAAGCCTACACAAAGCCGAGCGAGCGAAAAAACAGAAGCTACATCAGAAGACGCGAGACTCATGCGGAGATGTTGTCGGTGGATTACTATTACGATACATCACCCTCGTGCGCGTTCGCCTTATCTACTCCGCCTGCCCGCTAGCCAAGGCCTTCATATTTATTCCTGCTTATGCGATCATTCCCGTACCATCGGGTACACAATATAGCGAACATAGCACGTAGATAGGAAGAGCTCTCTCCGCGATACGGCGCAGCCGAGACGCGAGGAATTAAGTATTCATTCCGACAGACAAGGAGTGCCGTCTGCCAGAACTGACGAGGTGAGCTGAAGATTGAGAATGGAGCCGAAAGACGGATAGCGCCCGAAGCGAGACAATGAAGAGCCGAGGAACGAGCCTCGCGCACGTCTGAAAGATGGAATTGGAAGAAGACGGGAGGATTTGTCGCGGGGTTCTGGGATTAAACGGAAATGTTAATCCGAGGCTTTACACGCGAATTAATTTGGTCTCGACACTTGGAGGGAGCACTTTCGCGCCGTAGCTGCGGCGATACAGGTTTTGGGCATCGGTGATCGATCGGTAGGGCCCGATGGGATGGATATCGGGACGCCGCGGAGCGGTCGGTACAGCGGGCGGCTGTGTGGGCAGGCAGGAGTGCAGGAGAATCGATCGTGACTAATGCGAGCCGCATGCGATGCTGAGGAGCGAACGAGGATGCATGGTGCAGCCCCAACCGCACGGCACGATCAGACGAATCGTGGCGAATGCAGACAGGCTTACCGGCGGTGAGGGCGAAGTGGGCGAGTGGCTTGGTTGGAGCATCAGACATTTCAGTAGTTACGGCCTGTGCTAATCGGGCAAACACAGAGAAGTTGCCGCACTCCGCCGTGGCGAACCGATATCTCGGGGGCAGTCGGTGGTGCTCAAAGAACGGTGGAGGACTCGCAGGTTGGGGTACAAAGATATTCGTGCTGGATGAACTTTCGAGTGAACTTTGTATGGAAAGTTTCGCAAGGAGAATCGCGAAAGGCAATCTTCAAATATTATCTGCCGATAATCTTTCGGCGACAAGGATGATATTCAGCGAAGTTGGCGAGAATTTTTTTTAAAGGGCGGTAGATATTCTCGAATTGGTTTGCAAAAAATCGATGCAATGTCCACTGCCCGACAAAAATTATTAAATTATTAAATTCGGCGGTATCGTATGATCGATATATTGAAGGATATAAATTTCTACATGTTTGAAACAATATATTCCAAAATATATAATGTGTCGATAAATATATATTTCGTATATCAGAGATATTTCTTTTTTATACACACCTCGTATACCTTTTTTCCAGGTGGATGAATTTCAAAGATCAGAGTGTATCGAAGATCTCAGTAGTTACGGTCAGCGATGATTGGACAAACGCCCGGGAGCTGCTTTGACCCACAACAACCGGATGTCTGGTTGCAGTCACTGGTTCAAAGGCTGTATGATCGCTACAGGAACTCGCTATAGTTCAATTATTGGATACCGAACGATGCAAGAATGGTCTACACTGCGACTCTCGCATACTGAACTTCGCTGAATAACAGCATTTCGAAAAGGAATCCCAAAAAGCTGTTTTTAGTCAATCTTCAAAGATCAACGAATCTTTATGACGATTGTACAAGAGCAGTATCGATGGTATCCAAGGCATTGTCCTAAGTACCTTATAGTCTCATGTAGACAAAAGATAGACTTGCTGAAGTTAAAAGCCGGTTTTCCACAAACTTATTCAGGGTGGAGCCTGGGTATATGAAGTGCAAGAAAGAAGGGAAAAGAGCTAAGCTCTGATGTTATTACGAGCCCAGATAGACCGGTGCCGCTTCTTGGATATCCAGGAGGTGCCGCAAAGACGAAGACATACCGGTCTGGTCCTTCCAATTTCGCGGTTTGAAATGCAACACGAGCCACGCGTTTATCGCGAGGTACGGCTATAAGCCAATGTTGCTCCGTGCGTACGTTCGGTACAAGGTGTAGCGGGGCGCTGTATATTGTACTCCATTCGGCTCCAGTGTCAGTGTTCACCAGAACGGCGCAGGAGAGAACACGGATCCAGAGTCTGGGGAGTCCATATCGGGGGAGTTCTACTGCTCGGAGGATATATAAGCGCCAGCCAGCGACTGGCAATAATCCGACCGTAAAATTGCGACGTTGCGTTTTGCGAGAGTCCGGACGTTTGCGAGAACCGTCCCAACGTCATACACACGTCTTCGCGCAAGTATTTGTGGACTGTACCGTGTACAGCTTTACACCATTGAGTCGCCTCGCCAACCCGCTCCCCGGTTGGGGCGATAAAGAATATTGCCAGCGCAAGCTCTCTCATTCCTCTCTCCTCTCACTGTTCGGCCCAGCATCCAATGCTTTTTCCACCCTCTGACGGGTGCTAAAAATTCTTCGAGCGAGTGGCGTGAATCGGCAAAAATAATACCGGCTGGGGAAACAAGCACGCTCTCAACGAAACGTTTTCGTACCTATTGCCGTACCGCGGTGTACGCGTGTTGCATTATACGATCGCGACATCCGGCGCCGTTCTTGCCCGCGTAAAAACCAATGTCGTAGCTCTTTCGCTAAAGGACAACCGAAAGCTCGGGGCTCTTCCTCGACCTCCGAATGATCGGCGAATATTACTTGAAGGCCCACGAATCTGCCCCGGGTACACTCCAGTGCACTCCGGCGCCACTTCGAATCCACTTGAGATGGATCGAGCACGTTCCTTTACCTACTTTCCTGCTTTCCTTAATTCACGCTGTTCTGTCACTGGCGGCATTCGAGATACATTTTTTCAGGGAAAAATAACACACTTCCGGTTTGAAAAATCTTGATTTTTGACCGGAAGTGGCGTTTTCTTGCATGACGTTCACATCCGGTAAAAACCGAGATTTTCGTGTGAAAGCATTTCCAGTTGAAAACTGAGATATTCAAACCCGAAGTGACGTATCTCCTCTGTGGCGTCACTTCTGGTTGAAAGCTGAGATTGAAGTGAAGACGCAACGAAATTGTCTCTGTGTGGAAGTGAGAACGGGAGGGAATTTAAGCCGCGCCTAGTCCGTTCCATCCGCCTACGTCCCGCTCTTCGCATAAACGCGACCGTAAAGCTTAGCTACGACGGCGTTAACTTTACTACCCCGTTCCCGTGGCGTTTGCCTCGTCTCGCAAAAGGAAAAAAAAGGTGAGATGAAAGGAGCTTTCCCGCTCCGTGACGAGCATCAAATTCGCTCGGCACGCTCGCGAATCTAACGGGAGAGACTCGCAGCCAACTCGCAGGCTCCCTTCGAGACTGAGAAGGGCACGATGAAAGAAATTCCTTCGATGCATTATGAAAACGAGAGTAAAAAATGCTTCCGCTCTCAGGAGCGAGCCAGAACTTTTATTCACGCAGAGCTATTAAAAAATTGCGGAAAGGTAAGACGAAGAAAAAGAGAATAGGCCATCAGGTGCTCTGGGACAGTCGATATAGGACACAGGGGGAAACTCACCGGTACTCTTCATAAATCTTGAGGCTATCTGATATTACCCTGAGGAATCCGGTGGCAAGCGTTTCAACAGCATAAACTCCGACGAATGGAAAAAAAACAAAATACGCAAAGTTCTCGGATAAGTTGCTCGGTCCTCGAAGATTAATCTTTTCTTTTTTAATGACCGGTTCCGCTTAAAACGTTATATCGGCGGCGGAGAACGCAGGAGAGGGGTGGGGGGAGAGGTCAGGTCAAATTATCCTGGAAATTGGATTATGGTCTTTTCACCTTCGCTGAGCTAGAGGCGCATCGTGCCCGGAATTCTGGAGCTTCCATGCAACGCTCCTTTCCTTTACCGATATAGCGAAAGGAATTTAATCCGATGTCCGAGAAACGAGAGCCGCAGACAAATATATCCGATGGCGCTTTCTCTGGTGCACCGTCCCGCCGTCTCACTCTGTTCGTGCTTCAATTCGGTCTTTTTACGGCACTCCTTAAAAACCAATGACCATGGCATCCAATACCGATATATCGGTATTGGATGCGGTGTATGAAGCTACGGCGCAGTCGATGACCGGGAACAAAAAGCGACGCACTCAATACCGAATGAAAATGTTAGGTTCGCGCGAACAATTTGCTTAGAAATCCATGATAGATGTACCTAGACATATTGACCACTTTTACCCTGTTTCAACTCTCTTGCAGCTTCAACGAGGAATTGTAGAAAATTTAAGTACAGTTTTAGTTGAGATAATAACAATATATAATTTTGTCAGCTCGGACCCTTTTTTTTTCACATAACGATATGCAGACAAAGTCAGGAGTCGAGAGTTGCACGGACTGCGCGTTGCATAGACGAAGACCGTTTGCACGTTAAGGTACTTCTTGGCACGCATGCCGATTCTTTGACCCCGGGGTCTCTGCGACGGTGCGTGAGGCTTGAAACACTCGTTGTATGCATCACCGGACTGACAAAGCTCTCTCTCTCGTACTTGCCGGTTTGCACTGCCATTCGTCGACTCTTGCATCCCTCGAATACAGCAGAGTAAAACCGGCGGTATATATTTTTAGCGTGGCTGTTGCGGGGCAGAAGTTCCGCGCGAAGTTCTTGGACGACGTCGCTAGGCGAAGTCCGAGAGCGAAGCCGCCGAGCTTCATACTTCGTTTCAAGAACTCCCGTCAAGACTTATAATTTCCTATTTATCCATGAAAAATATGGTAAATAGATAGTTACATTTTTTTTTTTTGCATGACGGAGTAAAATGGTCACGAGTCTAAAGACCGAACGGTGTAAGTGAAACAAAATTTCAAATTTAGGCAAAATTGGATACAAGCTCGCGAGGTCCGTTCGGCGCCGCATTTCATTTTTTTATTTCTCAATCTCCCAGGGAATAATTGCTTGTGTTTTTTTGCCAATACTCTCGAAGCCGAAAACCTTTTGTCCTCGACTACTCACAGCCAAAGATCAGCGAGAGCCAACCGCATGAATGAAGAACGATTGCGTGTTTCGAAAACTCTCGCGGCCCGCAGCGAGAGCGTACGGTATTTTTGCCGCGCCCCACGTCGGTTCCACGTATCCGGGCCTTTGCGAAATAACCGAACGGTGAAAAAAAGAGAAAAAAAGAGGTATTGCAATAATTGGCCCCACGTGAGTTACGACGGGAGCGGTCGTCTCGTCGTAAACTGCGGACCGGGCGCATTGGACATGTTGTACGTGTGCGGTGTGCAGCTGAGCTTTAACGATTGTTCCTTGTGCCCAGCATCGGCCCCACCAGCCGACGACCACCGCGCGATCTTCGTTCTTTTTCACTCTCGCTGCTTTTTCCTTTCCACCCGCAATTCCTTCGTTGTCTCCGCCAGCGGACGAAACAACGAACGACCGAGCCTCGACCACGTAGTTTTCCCGTTGCGCTACAGCGCGCTTTTCTTATCACCCGCATGTAGGGCCGATGAAATCCCATTTTCCCACCCTCCCCGCACCGTCGCCGAGATCGTCTCTTTTCCTCGGCCGCAAAACACCAACTTCTATCTAAATCGCATCCTCCCAGTGGCCTCGGCCATTAGATCCACGGTACAACTTTCGGTGGAATTTCTTTTCTCGAGAAGATCTTTAACGACCAATCTAAATTCGCAGATTCGGTAATAGAGTAGAGACCGGAGGGTGGGGCTAACGGGCTCCCGAGGCACGTGGACTTCTGTAACCCTCCCCGATACAGCCACCGTTTAATGTTTACTCTCGAGTGCGCCGTGATTACTCCCCGACTCCTTTCCACTTCGACGTTCCCTTTACTCTTCGTTTGCCCGACGGACTTGGACCACCCTGCCCCAAAGCACCACCCTCATCCCCCCCCTCTCTCTGAACTCTCTGCTTTTTCGGCTGGTTTGGTATACGCAGCTCATACAGCCAATTATACCCCACGAGGCCTGCGCATCGATTCGTACAGTGTTAATACACGCGATCGTTATTTCGTCTTAACAAGACGACCGCCGTAAAACCGTTTAATCGAGTTACATAAATTTGGCCCTACACTCCCGCTGCACTCGACGGACCCCATCGAGTTTATAGTCGTTTCTCGGGAGAGCCGGCACATCGGAAAGCAATTCTTGGGTGTATTTTGGGACGTTCTTTGATTCTTTGGCCCACCCGGACGGACGATGATTTTTTGTTTGTTTTTTATTCTTTTTTGAGGCACAAAGATTTTTTATAGGAACTAATTTTTCTTCTTAATGTAAAGACATTGAAATGCCTCGCTGCAGTTATCTTTTATTGCGGGTAATTTTTGTAAAAATGGTCCGTCTTGTCTCGGGTTCCACTTTGCCTCAATCCTCTCCCCTTCATGTTTATCGTTAATGATATTAATTATTGTCGCGTCGTACGAAGAGCGGTGAGTAATTAATAAGTGTCCTCCCGATCTGCAATCGCAAAAGGCAGTCTTGGGTTGTACGACTACGTGTGGCGGAGTCCGAGAATTCAATCTCTTTTTTATTTTTATTTTATAAAAAAAAATGTTATTCTTTTTTGAGCCGGCAAGATTTTTATAGTAACTAATTTTTCTTTTTAATGTAAGGACATTGAACTACCTTGCTGCAACAATCTTTTATCGCCGGAAATTTTTGTAAAAATGGTCCGTCTTGTCCCGGGTTCCATTTTGCCTCAATCTTCTCCCCTTCATGTTTATCGTTAATGATATTAATTATTATCGCGTCGTACGGAGAGCGGTGAGTAATTAATAAGTGTCCCCCCGACCTGCAATCGCAAAAGGCAGTCCCGGGTTGTACGACTACGTGTGGCGGAGTCCGAGAATCCAATCTCTATCGGCTTGTCGTCAAGCGACTTCCTGAACTGACTCGAGGGATCCTCTCTTCGCCTCGTCGGGCACCAAGACGACGACGACGAGGAGGAAGCTGGACAGGTCGACTTTTTCTCGTCGAACCGGCTGCAACCGCATCTCCACAGACGAGTGAACCAGTGCGTCCGAGCGGTCGACCGTTCGGTTTTGGTCTCGCCTCTGATATATACCTTCGCGACATACAACCTACCGGCGAAGGAGTCTCACCGGCGATCCGAGGATCTTCCGCTCGGCCTTTCCTATATAAGTAAGCCGGAGGTCTTTCCAACTTTTCGCTTAAGGGGGTCGCCGATCGAAATAACGAAAAATGAACCATACGAACGCACTTATGGTCGTCCCGGAAACGCTCGCAGGCGGATTAACGTGTAATTTATTTATCTTCTACCGTAACGAGAAGATGATCGAATCATTTTCTTTCTCGAATTATCGCATCGTGTATCAAATCAAATTTTAATTTTTTTAACAACTCACCAATATCAATGTTTACCTGCACTGTTGACCACAGTCTTAGAACATCGATTTAAGGCAGAAAGAGATCGAACGGGTTTCCGTTTACTCACCTGAAACAATAAAATAAACAACATTGAAATATCTATGACAACAAACACATGTTAAGTTAGAGTTGAACATTATCATTTATCGTGTTTTCGTTTGTTGTGGTCGATTGTAAAATATTATACATTTGTTTGCTGCTGTCGTGCCCCGAGTGGCCATGTAGTCGGCTAAAATTTAGCACGACCCTCAATCTCCCCAATCAGCCGACGGTTAAAAATCAGGAACGTCCTCGGCCGTACGTAGCCGGGAGGGTATATTCTCTCTCGTCTCACGAGCTAACCAGATGCGACGATCTTCGCGCCGGTTCGGTTAATCGGCGGAAGACATCGAGAGAGTCGAGGGACGCGTTCGTCGTTTCAGCAAATTGCAAACTGCATCGCCGGGGCAGATGAATCTTCCCGGGCGAGGAGGACTGCTCGATTGCACGTACCTCGGGAGGTTGAGAGGAGTCTCAAAGAACGAAATGTAACGCGGCCTCCGCGCGACGCGCGTTCGCGAGAGACGAGAGCCGAGAAGATTAAAGCCCCCTGGGACGTTAAATCTCTCCCACGTCCTCGCAACTTCCTGCCATTCGTAACCATTAGAGAAATTTATGTATCTCATCTATTGCAACTTGTAGTGTATCTTGTGCAGGTAATACTGTGTATCATATAGCCGAGTCCGATATACCGTGTCGGGGGGAGGGGTGGGGGGGGGGGGGGTTCTATTCGCGTTCTTTACGACGACGTCGCCGTTACGGTGCACCAGAGAACAAGGTATCGCTGGTTGTTACGTCGATCGACGTTGTTGTAACGCTGATAGAGACTGGTGAATTGCAAACCGCTCAGAACAGCCAATATATATTTATGTACACTGTGAAAAAATGTTGTTTGAAACTTTATGATCGGTTAGCTTTTTTGCATATAAACCGTTTCTGAATTTTCAAATACATATGCGGTAGCAATTTTACACTAACATTCTTAGTTGTAATAAAAATGTTTGTAAACTTCGGGCAATAGATTTATAACTTCATTATGTGGAATTTTTATTTTGAAAAAATTATATTGATGTTCAATAAACATAAGTAATGTTAGCGAATTTTAACCTCCAGTACATCAAATTTACTATTTATTTGTACAGTGTATATACATATACAAAGACTTTTTTGTCTGGTATACTAAAAGTCAAGCTTCGAATTAAACGACCATTTTGTTGAAATTTTTTCAGCGGTAGTTTTTTAAGAAATTTGAACACCCAAAGAGTGAATTGAAGTAAAATGTTTGTTTTGCATTCTTATGGATGTGGAAACGAACTGAAGTCTCGTAACTCCTGCGAATTCCGCACTGGAGCTGCTATTAGACCAGACCGTAGGAATTCAACGTTTAAGGTCGCCCAACAGACTCGCAGGATTTATATGTTGGATCGAGAGTGTTCCTTGCAGCAGTAAACCAAAGTTCTTTCTCGAGCGGGAGAGTCCCGTGTCCTCTCGTTCAGGTACCCCCGATACAACAGCTACAACACACCTCCGAACGAGATACCGCAGGGCCACGATTGCGTGACGAAGGATAATAAATATCCATCGTGGACGTTAATGCCGTTGCACGCGTGCGCTCGACGTCTCCGACAGCAACCACCGTACAAACTCCGATACACGTGAATCTTTTTTTTCCATTTTTGTTATTTTTTTTCACTGAGTTTTAGCGAAAGTGGGGCATTGAGACAGGAAGAAAAAGAGATAAATAAAATGTTGGGTTCTTTTTTCTGGACGCAAACCGCATTGCCTCTTATTTATTTATAACGAAGCTGTAGATATTCCCTAATTTATTTATTTTTCCGCGCTATAAAAGAAGTTACATTTTAAGGTTTTTTCAGATTTTTTTCTGCAGAATAAAAATGTCCGCATTCGCGTTTCCGATTTCTTCGAACGGATATCATAGAGTTCAAAACAAACATACGCAGGGATGTTCTACTGTAAATCCCGGGTGAAATACAACGTAGTTTGCTCGCGAAGCTAAATCTCTCGCAATTATAACAACTTAATTCGCCTGGGGTTCGCCAGACGTGATCACGGACAAGCGTCGATGTACTTGCCCTCGACGCAGTTATCCTTATAATGCTAAGGCACGGGGGAGCAAATATCCCGACGTGATAATTATTTCTCGCTAACAACCTACTCGAAGTGCGTGCTGTAAAATATGCGAATAAATAGAAGGCACGTTTCGCCGAGGTATTCTCTCCGCTTTGGTCGCATACATACATAAACGCACGCGTTTAATCCCATGTACTGTGCTCGGCGTTCGAGTTTACGACTGTGTACGAGCTCTTCAGGACACTCTTGTCGCGCCTCCTTGGCTCGATTAATTGGCGCGCAGAGCGAAGAAGCGCGCCGCTACCAAACGATTCGTTTATTCGCCGAAGTTTCCAACCCGGCGAACTAGTAATAATCGCGTGTCTCGTCGTCGGTTCGGGCTCTTAAGAAATTGTCGCACGCACGACATCGCGCACTTTCCTAACGCACTGTCAACCAAATGCTTACAAAAATCCACGTTTTCTGCAACCGATCGTTTGCTCTTATCTGACCAGTAACACCGAAACTTAAGATCACCAATAAGAATTCCAAATTTTTCTTTGCGACTTGGCTTTCGGTAAAAAAAACATTGCCATTTTCGCACCGGAAGTGACGTCGCGAACATTTTTTAAAATTTATAAGTTGAACGAATTGCAGAATTTGCCACAGTTTCCAAAACGAAATTTTTTGTTCACATTTAAGGTAAAGTCCAAAAAAGAATTAATTAATTCAGACCGACAGATGGACGGACATGGAAGAATGTGTTTTTTTTATTTGTTCATCTTATTTGTTGCTGCTTACAATCTGACGGTCGATTTATTTCCAGATTGCAATACTTTCTCTCCGTGCATACCTCTCGTATGTGGTGGGCGAGTAAGAAAAAGAACGTGACGCATTTGAACACTAGGCCGAATAACGTGCGTATCCGATCGAGAGTGCTAAATCCAACCCACGAACGAGCGAACCGGGACAAAAAAGTTTCCCTCGTGGGTTTGCTTATTCAGTCGTGATTAATAAGGGAACCCCGCCATCCTATCCGCTCAACTTATTTTCCAACCCCCACCTAACCCATCCAGTATCACTTCTCGTTCCATCGCGAGACGAGGCACTTTCCAGACCTCCGCCAGGGCCCACCCCCGCCAATTACGAAACGAATATTCCACCGTCTCATCCTTCCACCCGAATACTTTTAATTGCGATTTGCATAGTCTATCGACCGCTCGAAAAAATATATGTACTCTCGAGGCGAAAAAGCTCGAGGTGTACGAAACTCGATAAAAATTCAATGGCAGGTTTTTTTTCCTTTTTGGGCACTTTATTTATAAAAACCTCTTTTTCCTTTTTCGCTCAACTCTTTCGCCTCTCGTTACGTTCCAGGATTGTCGGTTTCCTCATCGAGGCTGTACACATTGCATGAATATATCGTCCAGTATGCGCGTACCTGGCTAGGCAGCCGCAGTAAATTACGCATTAGCAATCAATTAGGGAGGAAAGCTGTGGCAGTGGCTGTGGCTGCTGCACGCCGCTGCTGGAAGTGAAATGCAGGAGAGCATGAAACTCTAACGCACGCGAGAAGTGGATGGCTTTGCCGGAGGAAGCAAAAGTGAGATGGATAGAGTCGTACAGTAGGATGTTAATATAACGCGGATAGAAGCGACGAGAGAGGTACGAGAGAGCCTCGGAGAGGACAAGAGTGCCGCTGCTCCTGCATGATGCCATTCTGGCTAGGCTTCGGTTCGTTTGGAGTGGCACTCCCTGTCTGGCTGGTCGACCGGCCGCCACCGCGACCCACGCCGCAATCTCTACCTTTCTCCCTCTATCTCCGTCTCTCTATCACTCCCACTATCTCCGCACAGCCCGACTCCGCACATTACACACATACGCGACTTCCACTCCACTATATCTTGCCCTCCACCCGACCGCCGCTGTCTCCTCCCTGATATTATTATGCGCGCTTGGCCATGTATCACGACGACGACCCCGGCCCGCCAGACAGATCTCGTTCATATCAACGGCCTACACATGACCACGATATGGGGTGAGCTGAAAAAATTTGCTTTTTTTTTAAAGTTCGGTATCAAAGGTCACGAAAGTGGTAATGAAGGCGAGAGGGTTACCTATAGATATACTAATATCATTGCTTTGACTGCTTTTATTTATTTTCATAATTTCAGTGCTTTTTCTTTCTGCTTTGTTGTTGATATTAGTACCCTTATGTATGCATCTAATTTAATTGTAAACTATTCTGTTCTATTTTATCCTATGCTTTCTGTACTCACTTCGCTTTACTTTATGTACCGCCTACCTGTAATGCCTGGAATTTATCCCAGGACACAATAATCTGATATATCTATCTAATACCTACAGATAAACACACGACGACGATATGGGTGCGTTTGAAGGAAAAAAATTGTACCTTTTTTTAAGTTCGGAATCAAAGGTCGCGAACGTGCCAATGAGGACGCGAGGGTTGCGTGCGGATAATTACCTCAGCCATTTCCCTCTCGGACACCGAGACCGAAGGAGAAAACCCATCGGCGCTCTGTCAATATTTGATATTGGGTGTAATCAAGCTGTGAGAAGAAACCTTGGCGAAAAGAAAGCCGGGAAGAGTAGGAACGTTGATATTGTAATTTCGACGGCAAGGGGATGAGGAAACGTGTCGGAGACCATGAAGATTCCCGAGGGTTTTTGGAGCGCGCAGCCTCGAGAGATAATCGTCGCACTCTCGAATCCGCTCTTCGCTCGCCCATACTATCAAAAATGTATTTTTTTTTATTTCCCTTCCCGATGGCAGAAATGTTTTTGGGGTGCGCTGGATAGCGATGTCCCGTTCCTTTTCGTCTATCTCGTCCTCGAGGAGCGCGTTTACAATTAACCCCGACGCCCGAGCCTCGGCGATGGCCGATCGCGTAGGGACGCGCTATCTTTACGGCCCATCTCGTCCGCGACCCTAATAAATCATGCCTCGATTACGAAGATCGTTTCGCAACACCCACGATCATGGGTGGGAGAGGGAGAGGGATCGAGAGAAAGGCTTCTCGCACACACGTTAATTTTTACTTCTCCTTCTTCGTTCGGCCGGTACCGTCGGGTGTCCGTGCCAAATACAAATTACTTCCCCGACGACTTATACGTACGAGAGTACGTATCGGGAGTTCGCGTGATTTCTACCGTAGGAACGAATCGCCGCCGCCGCGAACATACATCGCCGGACGAGAAATACCGGTTACGCAATAATCCTCGGGCCCCTCTCGCCACGTCGCCCGTCGCGGCCGGGCTCGCGAGGAATTGGACCAACGAATTTCACTGGGTACACTTTGTGAGCGCCGATGGAATACCGGCACCGGTTTAATGCGATATGGTATATTACGTGTCGAGATTAATTCACGAGGGTACGGCGAGGTAAAAAAAAAATTTCTCTCGATTAAAAAACGCGTACGTCTCTCCGATACGAACGCTTACATAAATCACCAAAAGTATCTTGCGAGCAAGAACGAACGAGCGTATCCTCGACGACTCCGCACGGCGGATACGTCCTTCTGATTTTGGTATCGCTACTTATGCGCTCATTCCGCGTATTCGGCGAACGGCTTCGAGATAAATTAAAGCGCGGAAAATCGATTAAGCCTGCGGCTCAAATTATACGCGAGAGTTATTACTTGTTAATATTTATTTTTAATTATGTTCCTTTAACGGTACGCCGTTGTGCGTGAACTTAAATCGGGTAATCGGGTCATCGAGTCACTTTCCTCGATTCCATTGCGTAATCCGAATATATATGATTTGGTATGCGTGGGGTAATTTCGGGTGATATGGTCACGTTTTTTTCGTTAACGCTTCGTCGTATCACCCGTCAGAGCGTATCATCCGGGATTGCGCTAAATCGTCGGCCATTCGATATGCAAGACCATACTCGAGATTTCAATTTTAGATTAGCCCCGCCTCAAAATTTCTATTCTCTATGAGTACCAGATTCACAACCAGGATGATCAATTCGACGGAGTTGATTTATTCGAGCGATCCCGAGAAAGCATGATTTATCCATTGTGATTTCCTCGGTCCGTCTTTATCGAGGTCCTTTGATCTATAAATTGTCGGTCGTATCGTCGTACGTGCCGGGATCGCGTGCGGTCTTCGCTCTCGAATCCTCGAATACCGGCGGAGCTTCCTCGACTAGAGAATCTATCCAGCGACGACAGGTGATAATCCGACCGGTGCAAGATTCCGCAGAATCATCACGCGCAAGATGCGGAGGCGATAAAACGTCGTGACGGTAAAACGGCGAGTCCTAACCGCACCTTCAGACCAAGATGATCGTCCTCCGTAGGTAGGTGTACATATCTCGCGGAATTCAGTGAACGGGTCGCGACCAGATGGCAGCTTTGATTAATGCCCGAAGAACCGGGAATCGCCGGAGGTTGCCTCTTCTCGGTAGCTTATATCTTGAAATACGATCGTACATGGGATTACGATCAAGCAGCATCGATGAAGCACGAGGCACAAGCTCTCGGCCGGAACATCCGAACCCTCGCCGTAGCGATGCCCATGATGCGTATTTTATCGGTACTCTTCAAACCCCAACAATAGCCCCAACCCTGAGCGGAACGAGCCCCGTCGTACCTGATATTATTCCGTGCGCAACAGTCTTGGAGGAGCCGAGGTTAGGCTCCGAGGATGGAGAAAAAAACGTAAGGTGGAAGAAGGATCGTGGTAGGGTGGGAAAAAAGTATGTTTCGCGCGAAACGACCCCTAAGTCTGAAGATTCGCTCCCAGCTCTGAGGGGGCGAAATATTATCTCCGTCTCTTGCCTAACCGAGGGAAAGCCAGTGAATCCCCGTCCGACATCCAGGAATCGCGGAGGATGTGACACAGGCATTCCCTCCACCCTCCGTGGTCGGACTGGTGCTTCTCTCGAGATCGCGAGGGTTCGGCCACGGGGAAGAGTCTCCACAGAATAGAAATGGGAAGGCTGAGGGAGGATGAGGTACGTAATGAAAATAGTCCCTCCTAATTTGGTCCGACCCGATTGACCGCGAGCGAGGTTCGGCGCCGTCGACGCGACCAACGCGCCACGTCCGGTTCTCGAATCCTGGGGTTCTCTTATCTAAAGATGGCCGCGTCTATCGCCACGCATACACGCTTGCCCGCGCTACCAGCAAAACCCAACTGACTTTTTCCTGCCATCTCTCGCGTTTCCCCCCTCTGTCTCATTATAGCCTCGTAATAACCACAGGATCTTCGGGGAACACCCCAAAGCATCACGAGCTCTCCGATCTCATTGCCAGATATAATTTTTTTTTTTTGCCCCTCGCACACACACTCGCCTTTCGCGAATTCGCTGCGGTGTATCGGCCCCGTCATTTCACGGATGCCGGGATCGCTTGGGTACGATCCAGAATGTACTTTCCTTGTGAAACAACGAATTTAGTTTGCGGTATGGCCGAATGACGATGTTATTTCGGTGGCAAATTGAAAAAATCTCTCGCTGCTTTATACGGGCATTTGCATTGTTGAAGAGTAAATGTTCCCAGGTGGAATTCAGGCGTAACTGGCAAAATGGCACATCGCTGGCTCCGCACTGGCTGTCGTACGCCAAAACGTCACATCGGCCAGCACAGGCAGACTAGAACGAGACTGACGGTCTTCTGAATACTAAACAAGCACTGGGCAATGCACCACTTGGCAGACAACAACTTTAACATTTCTGACCTCGCCGAAAGTGACGTATTTCCGTTATGACGTCACCGCCGGTAAAAAAAAACAGGATTACCAAACCGGAAGTGACGTTTTTCCGTAAATCACTCGAAATGTTTCCTCGGCTCGCCTACAATGCCGCAGTATAAAAACGTTCCAGATCCGCATCAGCGATCCAATTTCCCGATAGTCCCGCCGCAATCGGTTATTTTCCCAGTCTGGCATCGATCCACCTACCTACGATAATGCCGCTGCGCGCGAAACCCCTTAATATGTAGATGCCTTCTTGGGTTATGTGCCGTGCTTAGGATAAATCGTGATGCACGGAGCTTTTTGGCACACGGTAGAGAATATTCCCCGGATGCCAGGAGTCCGATAACTCCTAGCGTTATCCCCGCAACCTTCGACTTTCTCGGATATACCAGAAGCGCTGTTGGAAGCTGTTGGAGCGAAAGCGAGGAGGGATGAGGGAGACTCTTAAAGTCGGAGAGCCCAAGAAACCGCCAGCGCGGCGTTCACCGGTTTAGGTACACTTACGTCGGATAACAATCTTCCTCGTGGGTTTCTTGCCTGGCGAATTGAGAGGCATACCCGGAGAGACCGTGAATACGTAAAGTGTCAGGCTATAAAGGCGAGAAGCCGGTGCACGATTCCCGACGGACGAAGCCGTTAGAAGGTGTTAGTTATCTCGCGAGGGCAGAGCGTGCCCGAAAAGTCAGCGATGGATGATGAGGCGGGGGGCGGGGGGGGGGGGGGGGGCAAGATGGAAGCAAGATGGAAACTTTCGAAAGGTCGACTGCCGGAAGAGGCCAGAGTCTGCCGCAGATAAATGGAGGAGGAGGCGGGGGTGGGAGGGGAGAGCGAGCAAAGGTTTGCAAGGACCTCGAAGGCAGCGGGGAAGAAGTACCATTCATGTAAGCCTCTCGGCGTTACCAGTAATTAGTGACATTTGCATATCTCTCGTATTAACGGGAGAGAGGAGAAGGAGGGAAGACGGCCAAGAAAAGAAGTGAAAAGAGTGAGATAATGAGTTACTCGAGAATTTGCATGCGAATGCCGGTTCCCTATGTAAGTCCGGGCATAAATGGCATTCACCCTCGGCTCCTCACTCGCTATATCCACTGTCACGTAAATAACGAAGTGTGTTTTACCGACTTCGAAGAGAAGCCCCTTGCTTTGTCTCCGTTGCTGAGAATGGCCCATGGGGGAGGGAGCGAGGAGGGACAAAAAAAAATGAGAAAGATGATAGCCGGTAGCGAAACAGGAGAGGAGAAATGTGTAACAAAAAATGTCCAGGCAAAGGAACCGAGAAGAAGAAGAGAGGACGGCTGCATATACATCCGTCCGGTCAAGGTTCGAAGTTACAAACAAAGCTCGTACCGCGAAAAGACGTCTGCGGGAGGCATACGTGGAGAAAGTGTTCGAGCGAGGATCAGCCAACAATGAGGCGCGCTTTTTTATTTCGCGTCGTAGCCCTCGAAAAAAGAAAACTGGCGTTTCTGGGAAAAAGAGAGTCTCGAGTGACGTTTCGCGGAGGTGGCTGGGTCGAATTTATGCACGACGAAGCGAGGGAAGAAAGAACCCGTCAAAAGCGTCGTATTCCTTCTGGCATCTCATTCCAGGCCGTAAAACTCCGAAGGCACGAGGCTTTTCCCGGAGTACCGAAAGAAGCCACGTGCCGCCCGAAAAACTTCCGGCTTGCTCCGGTTCTACCTATAAAGCCCGTAAACTCGCTCCTAAATCCCCCGGGTTGCAACACTTAAGGATATTAAAATACCTAAATCAGTATCAACGAGCTCGGCGGAAAATGAGGGAAAAAAAGAAGAATCTTGACGGGCGCGCTATTCTTGCATAACCGTAACATTTAAGGGACGACATCGGATGGCAGATTAAAAATACCTGGTCGACGTCCAAGCACCTGACCCTTCGCCTATTTTGCATTATTAGATGCGAGAAAAAAAAAACCCCGTAGATAAAGCAACTTTCATAAGGCCCCTATAAAACGTCCAGACTAAAACGCTTTAGAGACTTCATTTGCATTTTTCTCTTCGGTCGCTCCCTTTGTGATCTTCGGTTTTTTTTGTGTTTTTTTTTCGTTACCTATCTTACGTTTATAGTCACTGTTACAAGATATTCCGAGGAATTTTGCATGATTTTCAAATAATTCCCTAGTCACCAACAAGATCCGAGGGTAGGGCGTGAAATTCCGTCCTTTCGTGCCGTTGAACTTTCGAGACGCGGTGTTAACGCCGCCGGGCGAGTTCCTAAGGACGGCAGACGCTGGGGATAGCGGGAGAGTTTGCGGGACTGTAGCCGAGGTTGTATATAGGTCTGGGCGACAATGCCTCGTTAGTCGCCAGCGTAGCCTCGGCGGAAGAAGTGCGATTAAAAGTTGTAAACCGTCTTGGAAATTAGCGAACGTTCTCAACCCCCCCGGAGGGCGATGGTTCTAGGGTACGGCATGTACTCGGTATTCGCTGCGCCACTATCACTCTCGCTCTCGGTCGGCGACTGCAGACAGGAGCGGAGAACGACGACATTAGCGGCTCATGATGACGCCGGCGAAGCTGGCGTTTACCGGTAGTTTTGCCGGTGGCCGAATTAGCTGTAGCCGGGCAGGGGGCTTTTCGTCGGAGCAAGAATGCAAACTTTAAGTCGGATAATCGACGGCGGACTGAGGGTGAACAAGGGTGAAGGAACGGTTTCTTCTCTTAACATTCACCGACGCTGCTTTTCATTCGAAAAGACGTACACAACGACTGTCGCACATTTGGGCGCAGCCACGATCTGTACAGGCATTATCGAAGTTTCCATCGCGAGCGCGCGGAGGGGAGAAGCCATCGTCGGGCGAAACCAATTGAAAAGAAAGGCGCACACGTGCGCGCGCACAAAA
Organism: Stenichneumon culpator; assembly: GCA_964017025.1. Classification (NCBI taxonomy): domain Eukaryota; kingdom Metazoa; phylum Arthropoda; class Insecta; order Hymenoptera; family Ichneumonidae; genus Stenichneumon; species Stenichneumon culpator. Next base: position 906,679 of record OZ024769.1, on the reverse strand, counting down.
ATGTTTTCAGCGAATTGAAAGATTTACGAGAGTCTGCGCCGGACGGGTTGAATACAATGTTTCCCAGCGAAACAAGTTGATGTTTAACTAGCGTGCAGGGTAAAAAAAGAAACGGGAAAAAAATGAAAATTGTTCTCGGGCAGGTGCAGCCGAGTTTGAAGAGGCGGTCGGCAGCTCGAGTAGCTGAGCAGACGAGAGAGGCTACGCGGCATACCCGCGGCTGGTAACAACGTAGCCAGTGTACAGCGAGGAGCGCCAGGGTTGAGGCACCTGCTTTATTGCTAATGGGGTGTCGGGGGTGTAGATTCTCAAACTTTTGAGAGAGGGTGCTTTTAAATTTCATTACCGCACCGGTCTCCCCTTTTCTCGTGGGTAGCGTTGCGTGTGTACGTATATATATATATATATATATACACGCGTACACCAAGGTGAATACATACAGAAATTTCCTGCCAGTTACGTTAACAACCATTCACCAGCATCGCGGCACGTTGCGTGCAATAACGACATCGACACGCCGGGGGCGATAAAGATTTTTTCGATTACCGTTTTGCCCCCACCCAGTCCCGCTAGAAAAAACCTCCGAACAGCTCTCCTCTTCTGCTTTCTCCATGCGCTCCTTCGCCGTCGGAACGAAAACAGATAAATCGCCGGCTATGGAAAGCTCACAATGTCTTGGGCGTTTCCAGCAGGAGGAAAACGTACAAACTCAATATACTTCATGGAGGAAAAAAAAAGAAAAAAAAAATATTGGAAACCAAGAAGGATGTACAAAGCTTCGGGAATGGCTGCTCGTTTGGAGGAAAGAAACTACCCAGAGTTCCCGGAGTCGTTATAGAACCGTGGAAGATTCACGAGCTTTTCTGTATGAAAGCGTCTCGCGGCTCGTAATCTGCAGGCCGCGGAGTGCACGGTGAAGCTTGGCTGGCGGTGATTCGAGCTCCTGAAATCCTATCGGATATTGCAGTTGGGTCCGTCATCTTCATAATATGGACTCGAGCTGGTACCGCGCCTCGGTGTACCCAGTTGGGTTATAATGGACCCGGTGTACCGCTGCGCATCCCCGTGGCCGCTCTCTAACGTTCCTCGTCGGTCGTATAAGCTCACCGCCGGAGAGTTTAACTAACGCCGTAAAATTAGCGAGTGGGTGCGAGAGGCTTTGGCACGGAAGGGTGTGGGCCTCGTAGCCGGAGAGAGTGTCTTCGCGTTGACGCTAGTCCCGGCACCGGGCCCCTCCAACTACCCGAGTTTAAGCTACTTGTTACTGCTCGAACCACCGGCTTGGGTTCGTGCCACACCCGGAATCGTAAAGCGCGGAAGGATAATGCCCGTGAACTTGGCTGGGACTAGACGGTGTTCAACTTCCCCTTCGCCATCGCTTCCCTCCCATCCCGCGTCGCGACTGCTGGTTCGTTCGCCAGTCGCTTCTTTTCCCACTCGGAAATTTATAAAGCCGTAGCCGCGACCTTAGAGAAGAAGCCGGGGAGCTCGGGGTGTAAGGCAACCCTTGTTAGTGGCTCGAGAAACATCGCGTACCGAGAGACAATTTATATGTTGGGATCTTAACGGGCCTCGATGGAAGAACGCTTTTCTCCACTCCCTCAACCCTTTCGTCGGGGTCGAAAAAAAACATTAATGCCCCTCTCAAGACTCCGGTGTAGCTCACTCCGAGCCGTCTGCGAGAATCGGAGTCAAGGGCTCTGTGAATACTCGATGTCTGGGCGCCGAATTCGTCCAATAAATAGGAGGTCCCGTAATGTTGTCTCTATTTCTCGAGGACAAAGGAGGGGGTTCGGATAAGAACAATTTCGAGAAACTCGAGAGGGTAGTCTCTCGCGAAAGCGTGCCTCTGCCTTTGTGACTCGCTGAAAAGCTTTGATGCCTGACGTCTGATTGTCGCGGAATAGAAATGGTCCCCGAAGCGCTGAGACAGTGGGCTCCGAGGTAAAGTTCTTTGTCCGCTGATAACGGTAACCGCGCGGTAGTTTCCTACGGTACCGGGCGAGAGAGCGGAGCAGTGGAGCCGAAGCCGGAGAGTCTGAAGTCTCCGCACAATCCAACCTTTATTATTATCCTTTTTTTGTCTCTTTTTTGTTTCAATTTTTTATCTCGGTTTTGTAGAAAAATCGTAGAACGGCCCCGCAGACTAATATCCACGGCTGCTGGCTCCGCTGCGGATGCGAGACGCCGCACGGACCAGCGAATATCCAAGGAAGAATAACGATCCGTCTTTTTTTTTTTATTCTCTAACGAAGAAAGTTTCGTTACAGTTGGCCCGACGGCGCGGGGTGGCCGAGAGCCATTCATACTTCGGAGCGCCTCGTCTCGTCTTCCGTTCGCCGGCTTAAACGAACGCAGCTCGCTGGTAATACGAGGCCGCAACAACCATACCCTCAGCCCCCTGCACTTACCGGATAAATTAAGGCAACTACACGTTTAAATGCAAAACGAGAGAAAAGAAGGGAGCGAGGGTAAAAAAGAAAGTGAGGAGACCGATAGTCCGACCGGTGCGCGAACCGTACGACAAAAGAAGGAATGTGAATGGATAATTTTATCCATTTTATCCACGCATCTGTTTCACGGAAATACACGTACAAGACACAGAGGTAGCGGACAATTTTTCCGTGCAGGGCGGGAGATAAAAGCAAGATAACCGTAGCGTCGAGTGCCATTAAGGATATCCCTTATTAAAGCCAGAGAAAAGCTGCGCTTCGGCGGCTGGCCTTACCGGCGCGAAATTGAGTCACGTTTTTCCACTGAGACGCCTCGTTGATGGAAATTTCAGCTTTTTTCCTTTTCTTGCCGCTATTTTCCCTTTTTTTCTCGTTCCTGTCTATCCGAGGTTTCTTCTTCCTCATTTCTCGCGCGACGATCTTTTTCTTTATTTTTTTGGGGCGAATCTCAGGTGCGCCTCCCGGAGACGATTATCGACAGTTTCTATTACACCCGAGAGGTTACCCAGGCTTTTATGTCCTCCGAGCCTGGAATCTAGAGACTTTCGAACTAATTCCGCGTCTTCAATTTGTTGTTTTTATTTCATATTTTACTGCGTATAATTTCAGCGATCAGTCTCGAGGGGGAAAAGCTGTACTTGTCTCTCGAGAAAGAAGTCGGGAAGTGAGTTTGCCGTTGAGAAATAACGAATCGAGTCGAGAGGGTGGAGAGAATTTGCGTTTTCGAGTCACGAGCAGGATCATCAAGGGTTCCGTCTTCGGTAGGGAAGGCGGCCAATCAAATTGACTTATCGCCGTTGTATCGCAAGACCACCATTGAGTTGTATTTAACATTCGGTGTTTCCTCCGCTCTGAGTGCGGAACCCTTTCTCCCGACCGGAGGATTCCCCACCACAAAAAGAAGAAAAAAAAATAACAGAAGAGAGAGAAACGCGCCGAGGTAATGAAATTAATTGGTGGGATGTCGTGGAAGGTGCTCCAGGATTCGCCTTAAATGTAGGGAGAAAGAGGTTCTACTTCGGCCGCTTCGCTCCCTCTTTCGTCCCATTTGCATTGTAAAAGAGTATCCCGATAATAAAGCTCTCTCTCGATTTTAGCTAACGAAGAACCCTCCCTTTATTTCCCCTGTCCACGTTGTTTTCGCTCGTACAACTCTCGTTTCACCCGACGGAGTACAGCGAAGGGAGTCCGTACCGACGCTATTAAAAGATTCACCCTCAAAAATGTATAAAATTTTGTAGCTCCCGAGTCTTGTTTCGTTTTCCTTTTTTTGTCTCCCGCAGATAGAGTCAAAAACAGGGCGCAAAAGCTCGAGCGTCATCGGTGGCGTGTCAATGCGTCTACTCATCCGACCGAATGGGTTTGAATTTTTTCTTTTGAAAAAAACATAAAAAATTGAACAGAAAAAAATGAAGCATTGCGAGCCGATAAAACTCAATTTCCCGACGAGGACGTGGCTGCGGGAACTCCGGGCGGTTTATATTGGTCCCTCTACCCTCCGGGCGGTTTTTTGTACCTCCCGCATGTCTGTTGAAATATCGTGCTCGGAGGAGAATTGTATGCGAATAGGCGAGAGAGAGAGAGAGAGGGTGAGACCTGGTGTACAACAAACGCACGGGTTTCGCAGGCGTTGGCTCGGTGAGCCGGCGCCTGTACGTGACAGTATCTCTGGGCTACGTCTACTTCGACGCCGGGCTTCGGGACCTCGCGTCGTCGTTCCCCCCTCATCCCCGGGCGCGTCGGGTACGCGCGCAAACAGCCCCTCGGTGCAGCATACAACCCCGTCCGTCCTCGAACGTTCCATCGCGATTGCAGCCGAACGAGAAAGCTCTGCATCCCTTCGGCTCCGCTGTGCTCGCTTCGTTGACGACGCTCCCGCCTGTTGTCGTCCCGTTGCATTGTCATTTCTCCAATAACTCCGACTCCGACGAACAACAGGGATGTTCCGACGGCGATAAAGTTCCGGCGATGCCCGCGGTCTCGACGTTACCAGATATATTTCCGGCACTGACGGCCGGCAAACTTTGCGGTTTACGTACACTGTTCGACGATATTTCGCTTAATCGTGAATCTTCGGCATGGCGGTGGCGTCCCGCAGATTCGAGGGGAGAATGAATGCGGGGAATTTGGTTTTGTGCGATTATTGGATATCTGACCAGTTTGATTATGAGGTGTATTTTTTGGGTAAATTTAAGGTGATTAACTGAGGGGTTTCCAAGCAATCGGTCGGACCAGCCAATTGCCCGGGCCAGCCAATTGTCCGGTTCCCAGCAAATCAATTGATTGGACTAACAAATTAATTGTTTGGCCCAACAAATTAATTCGCTGGAAACCAGCTATTGCCTGAATCACCCACAGTGATATTTTTTTTAATACTTCAACGACTATCTCACGCATCGAATTTGTCGAATCTTTTGCGCGAAGTACTCAACCTTGAGGTATCTTCCGTGACCATATCGCCCTTAATTACCCACCGTCGAAGAAAGTTTAGCATGCAAGAGAACGTCGCGCAAATGAGGGTCTCGAGGTTGCCAAGGGATTGAACGATACCGCATTCGCACGAAAATGTTGAATATCAGACGATACCAACAAGAGACGGAGGTGAACGAACTTGAATCGGGTTGCCCACTCGTCCCCTGCGCACCGATCCATAAACCGAAAACTTTCCAAAAGGGGATCGTCTTCGCTCGGTCGCTGCATCGACAAACTACAACCGTAATTATCATGCATCCAAATACAATACCCACACATATTCCCAGGGCAATTTATAATTCCCGAAAGAGCACCGCTCGCTCGAACGCTGTCCGACCTGAATGCAGCGTACGATTAATCTACCACGATAAATCGCTCTGATACGGTAATTCGAGCACGGTAAGAGTGTTTATTAACGCCCGCGTCCGTCCCAGAGGAGGCGAAGAATGTTACTCCCCGAAGTAGCCGAAATTTGCGATTTCCGGACTCGGCACAGCTTTCCCGCCACGCACGCGAAAACGCAAAATCTCGTGCCGTAATGGAACTCCACCCTCGTGGGGGCCCCGTCGAATCAGCACGGGTATTCAACGTCGCAGAAATTCTCTACCGGTAGTCGTGTTTCCTCGTCTCCGCATTGTGCGACGTAATACGTACATTCGCACCGGGTTTACATGGGCCGCACAGTGTGCCGCGTGTATATTTCGTGGCTATTTGGTGAGTCCGCGAAGCACGGAATGAACAATGCCGGTCTGCCGGTTCAGACACCGTGACGCCGAATTGCAGTGGCGAGGCTGAACGCGTTGCATTTCGCTCGGGAGAGACACCCAAACCGTCCGGGACCTGTTTGGCCCGGGGACGCGCACTTGACCATTAATCACCGGCCACCGGCGCGTTCCTCGCCGTTTCTGCTGTGTTTCGCTGGGCATGTCGGGCAAACAGCAGGTTCTCGCGGAAGTACCTGCCCGTCTGATCGAGGTGCGGAACTCAGGGTTCATTCTAGCCACTCGGCACTTTCGGGCTGTAACGAAAATCGTCCCACTCTCCCCCTCGCTCTTCATCACCACGAAAGCAGCAGTGCGCACGTTAATTCCAGACCGGACGAAAACCGATACCCCTTTGGATGTTGCGTACGCATCTTGGGGCCTCCTTTGCGCACCCCGGGCTTCTCGGTCGTTTCACCTGCATGCGTGACTCCGGGGTAACACGCTCGGTTAAGAGTTTCGAAAATAAAAGAAATTTGCGAGTCCGCCGCGGCGTACCTCGTGCAGGAACGACGTCCGGAGGCTTCGGTTGCGTGACGCTATCGGTGTGAATCGTATATTAAATCAGGGAGCATCCGTCACGTTGCGAGGAGCAGCACGATGCGTGTAGCCGATATCGGATGATCAGAGGCTGAGGCGAGAATCCGGATTGCCGAGCTCTTGAGGCTAAGTGAAAGCCTTTCCAGGGTTAAAGATATTGGTCGTTGCACGAGAATCATATCGATTGCCCGAGATCGGAAGGAATAATGGCACGCGATGATTATGTGCACGAGTCGGTGTCGTGGCACCGATGCTCATCCTATTCAATCCTACTGGAAAAGAAATTCGCACGATGAACGCAGACTGTCCGTCATTGAGGCCTGGTTTTTCTATCTTGCTGGACATCTCACTCTGTGTCTTAACGGGATCGAAGACATCAAACATGGCATCCAGCGAGCCATCCGGCAAGACTGGATGTCGTGCTTGCTATCTTCGATACTGATCCCTCCAGGATATCCAGTCTATTAATTATACTTCGTTTTATCTGTGTTAAACTTCAATATCGAATTTTGAACGAACTGACAGATAAGCATAATTATGCCAACCCGCCTTCTGGCAAAAATTACCATATGGATTGGGTGAAAATTGCTATCGTCCCTGGGAAAATGTCACCTATTGTGTGAACCACAGAAACAAACATTTCAATGACACAAGAAAAATATGAAAAATAAAATACCGACAGAAAATTGAGTAAAAAATGTTAAGTTTCGAAGTTTTATTATAACATTTAAAAAAAATAATATTGTTTATTCAGATTGAAGATAAATTCATTCTGCAATTAACGATTCTTTTTACGTGTACTTAATCATGTGCATAACTGACATGCAAAAAAAATGTTGTTAATATATGCGTCATTTTTTTTTAACCGCGTCTGGTAAAGTGCCTTCGAAAATTGGCGAAATCGCGTATATAAGGCTTTAACGATGGTCGGTTTCGACATGTTCGATTGAAAAGAAATCACTCATTGATTTTCCTGGGATATTCCTACATCGGACCGGGAGGTCTATAAAAAGTATGGTGACTCCGATGAATCGAGAGTCACCGTGTAATATGACAGTGCTCGGGACACACAGTTAGATGAATGGGAAAAAATGGAGATTAAAAAAAAGAATAATAATTGAATGAGGGAGACAAAGGGGAGCTCTCGAATCGCACGAGTGCTGACGATTTCCCAATTAAATCCAGTAAGCCGGGATGTCCGAGTGCTTCGAGCCCACACTCTCTATTCTCATCGGGCTGGACATTCGGAAGTAATTTCTTTTTTTTGCCGCAAAAACACTCGTGGTCTGTGGCGTCTACTCATTCGTAGTGGTTTTTTTTTACCATCCTGTGATCTCGCGATCGCACGGCTAAATTCAACATTGCGCAAAGCTGGCAACGCCCAACTCCACAGAAAGGATTGAACTTCGACGAACGTAAAAAAAAAAGAAAAATGACAAAAAATACCAGAGCTCCGATTCCTCCTGATAGAGCAATGTTCGATATCTATGAACTCCGATCGCGATACCATCGGTGACTTTTTCCGTTGCGAGCGGATATCCCGAACCGATTGAAGTATCGGAAAACAAGAAGGCAGGAGATGATGCGGTGGAGTTTCCGAAGGGTTGTTCGCGGGGCTGCTCGATTCCGAGGGAGTGGAACAGGCTTTTTCGTTGCAAGGGCGTTCGACGAGTGAAAGTGAAAGCTAGAGAAGCGTGAGGGGTGGGCGGAGGGGTCGGCTCGCGGTTAATTGGACGAACGATAGCTCTAAATCCCGAGAAGCCTGAAAGCTCGCGGGTCGGTTGAGGAGGGTGGTAGATTGTGCTACTACGCTATGGAGCGCAACAACTGAGCTATAACTGTATATAGCGTAGCCGACGGTTGGGATGTTCCGAGGAGTCGGTTAACGGCGAGTGCTCCGTCGAAAATTAGAGGGCAAAATACGTCCGGGCTTGGCTAACGTACAGTGTACAGCACATCCTCGCCCGCCTCTCTACCTATATACATAAAACGCGCCACGGAGAGACTGTCCATACAGTATATCGGGCAGGAAAAGGACGCGAGGTGTACGGCAACCGAGGGGGCCGAGTGCGCCGTTTGCCGAGAGGGTGAGAGACTAAAAAGCGAAAGAGCAAAAAAGTATTAGCCCCCGGGAACGACGGGAGCTAATATCGCGAGGGTCGTAACCGATGGCGAAACTCTATGTGCGAGTGCTTACCGTACACTGTACAGGATGCCCCAAAATTCTAGCCTGACGGAGGGATGAAAAATGGGCTTAACAAAAATTGTCAAAAATTCAACAGCTTTCGTCGCGCCACTCGCGGCTGGCACACGTTTCGGCACACATTTCTGCTTCTGCTCTCTCTAGTATTTATTTTCAACTCGATAATTCTGACTTTCTCTGGCAGTAGGCATTGTACATGTTATCCGTATAAAGGAACATCCTTTCAACGGCTTTCACCGGTTCTTCCTCCTGCCGCCCGAGTGACAGTTCGATTCCCAACGGGAAATCGAACAAAGTCCACTCTCGCGAGCGAGTACATCTGAAAATTTTCCGCCCAACTGTACCACTATTTCGCACATCAATCCGTACCGACATTTTCCGAACTTTATCTTTTTCCACTTGTTAATTTTACTTTTTTTGTTATCGATGAATCCTATTTCCAGCAACAACAAAAATGCTATAATTAACAACAATAACGAATTTCGGACTTTCGCTAGTTGTCCAACAACAAATTGTGGATCTTTGCGAGCGAGAAATGTTTATTCAAGTGTACAAACCTTTTTTTACCGTCTATGTCGATTTTTAAACGCCAGAACATCGTATGAGCTAGGTTAAAAATTTTTTTTACACATCCTGAATACGCCCTTTCGATTTTAGGCCATCGATGTGCCTTCGATACTCGGGTGAAGAACGTCACGGGATATCGAGGAGGGCTCAAAGATCGCGAATCGATAATGGAAGACTGCCAGGATCAGCCCACGCTCTTCTCCACACCGAAACGATCGCCGTTCCCTCTCGTTCCCTGGACGGTTCTCCATATCGCGATAAGCCTCAACTCCAAACAGAAACTTTCTTTATGACTATGTCGTCCCCGCTTTATTCCCCGGAGCTCTTTCATCCATAACTATACATGTAATAAAATTGTATCTGCGCGTAGATACACGCGGTACGCAAGGGTGCAAGATATCTCGGGAGCGATGCAATGTTTTCGTTATATTGTAGTAAAAGTTTTATTGTCTCGTTTCCGATATCGGAGCCGAGGTCCGACACTCTTGCGTCGGTAATATTCCACGGATCGTTTCCGTTGCTCGTTCGTGTCGACTCGGCGGAGTTGCCGATCCAAGCATGCATGTACGCTCGTTGAGGTAGGATGCAAAAAGGAAATGTAAAAAAAAAAAGAGATTATACAAAAAGAATGAAGAAAAAACAAATGAAAAAATCGAAGAAGAGATTTACGACTGATCAACGGCAGGCATGTCGATTATTTATATATTATGAATAGATATAAAGATATATATGTTTGCATACGATTTGCCAGTCCGCATACCGCAATCGGCCTCCGCGCTGACGAGTCATCTGTACGGTTGGGAATGTATATACATGTGTATATGTATATGTATACTCGGAAAACTTTACTGTCGGGGTGTCATAAGGCAAATGAGATATCGACGTCAAGGCGCTGATAGCGAGACCACGCGAGAACGAGCCTCTGTACGATAACCTCGGACAGTTGCAAAAATAGAGGGACGTTCGTGCGGGAGACAGAAAATACACGGATTTCTCAACGCGTTCGATCGATCATTCGATTTATTACCGACAGCAAGATGTATAATTTTTTTTATCGTCAAGATGAAACTTGATAGGGTTGCAAAGCGCAATTCGAATTGAAACGATTTCTCATACTTTTTTATAAAAAAAAAAAAAGATACCGACGGTATAAGCTGTAAAAACATCATGCTCTATGTATAGCACCCGAGATCCAGCCCTGACCGTGAGGATAACCGGAGAAAGGCGTCGTCACCAAAGATCGCACGACGCAGACGTCGGGGAGAATTTCACGGGATATAATTCCGTCAGCGCTGCATGAGCCACACCCCGCTGTCGCGTAATTATCTAAAACGAAAGTGGGGAAGCAGAAAATTCCCGCGACACACGGGAGAGAGAGAGCGGCGAATATAACGAGGAGCGGAAAACACGAGGAGGAAAGACGACGAGATTAGCATGGCGAGAGGAGAGGTTTTCAGGCATATGGTCTCGTCTTCTCGCTACAATTTTACTCTAACCTCCTTTTTTCCCCAAGACAGCCAGTCGAAATTATAATGTTTTGGTACATGAAAAATCGACAAAAAATTGGACACTCTAAGAGTGGAAAAAGGAGTAGTTACTATGACGATGTTGTTTCATTAAAATTTTATGTGGAAACATCTTCAGCAGTTTTAGGTTTAGGCAGGAATGTTTTATTTGTTACATTTTGAACAGACACGGATTCAAGGATCCACTGCCAGGTCGTAATTATTTCAAGTCCCTCTAAGAGGAGCACTTAGAATCTTAGTAAGAATCTCAGAGAGACTCGCGCCGATATCTTCTTAAATATCTTGATCGATATCTTGCTAAACATCTTGCCCATGTGCTAAATTGAAAAAATATGTTTATTGAATATCTTTCCAATTATCTCGCTCGATATATAGATCAACATCTCGCCAAAGATGTTTTTGAAAGATTATAAAAAAAATAGCTGTGCAGATCGCATCATTTATTTATCAGAAAGTTATAATTCGATAAATAGATTTCGCCCATTACCGCCTCCGGCCACTTCTGCACTTATGCTAACGTCAGTTTGGAGAGTAGGCGTGAACTCTTAACATTCACAACGCTCGCGTTCTCTCCTCGGTTCTCGCGATAGCGTATAAGCCGTTGGTGGAGAAGAAGAGGAAGATATTGTTTATTCGCGATGAGTGAAAGAGCCCGAGAAACGCGAGACAGACGCGCGCAGCTAAGAAGGCGCATCTTATGATCCTCGAGACCGTACGAACGGCTCGGGCGCCTGTTCAAAGCTGTTCGAGAAAGCGAAGATCCAAACAAGCGCGAAAATAACCCGCGGTTTTAACGGCGCTGCCATATAGATGTATATACGACGTGAAAAGACGGAGAGAGAAGGAGAGAAGGAGTTTCGAGCAAAACTCGACGAACTCGCGTGATGCTAAATGCCTGCTGGACGGTGTGTCGTACAGGGAGAACGGGCAAAGATCCCAGACGCGCCCGGTTTCGCCGATGTCGCCAAGACGACGCCGCCACCGGTAGTAGAGTCAATAGTGTAAACAGCAAAAGCAACGGAAAGATTCAAAGGCAGCACGCGATGCTGCTGCATGGAATGGAGTCAATATTTTTCTTGGCGACCGATGAATGAACTTAATTAATGTCGAGGCCGAAACAAAACCTTGCTAAAAACGTCGTCTTGCGTTAAATGCGCATAAGGTTCGCCGCGTCGCTATACGCGTATGGTAATCAGCGTCCCCGGCAATTGGATTTATCAATGTTTAGGAAAGCAGCCATAAAATCGGTCGATCTCACCGCGCAGAGACACGACCACCATTACTCTAGGACTGAAGGACTCAGGTCGATGTCCCTTTGTCAACGCATATGACTATTCTTAGGTGTACAATTTCGTATATGGATGTAAAAATAGTAGGTATAACATTATCGATAAATTTTCTATTACCACTATTAGAATAATCTATTATATATTTTAGAAATTTGTGGATTCGTGTGTATGTTTGCTTGATTGTTTTGTCCCTCCAAGGACTTTTTCCCAGATCATACCAATTGATAGAAAAACAATCACGCCAACTCGCCCGGTTCAGCCTCAAATCGTATTTTCCACATTTCCACCACATTTGGCGGTCGATTATAACTCCACTAGCATTCATACATTAAGATATATATTTTGCGTTCGGATAATTCTATACTTTCGCCCGCAGCGCCGCGGCCGTAGTGGCGCGAGATAATAAATTGATCGACGAGGATAATTTGTACTGGAGAGCTCGCTGTGTCTATACTTATACGAAGTCTGTCAGGAAGACAGCCGCAGCCGGCGCAGTGCGCGCACAGCACCGAGCACTGGCATGAGCGATCTATTTTCTTTAATTTTTAGAAAACAGCTCTGATTAATTGATTGATAAGGATAATTGATAGTGGAACAGCTCGGCGTCAGGCAAATTGCATCGGGTATTTATAAATCGTTGCGTACTGTAACCGTGTTATCCATCGATAACTGGTTATCCCAAGTGCCGGTTGGCTCGTTGTACTATTAGCGTCGAACTGTGTCGGATGCTGACGATGGAAAGGCCGACACATTTCGTCGGTTCGACGTCCGTTCCCTCCGGACAGGCTAGACAGGATGTTTTGTGCGAGCATAATGTGCCTCTTCAGTTTGCGCAAAATCTTCGCCTCGACCAAGACGCTGCACATCACCTTTTCACCGCGTCTGCCACATCCTCGTCTTGCGGCTGCCTCTTATATTCTATGCTTATTCTTCTCTCGCCTATTCTCGACTCGAGGCTCGTGCGTTTCTCGAAGGATACAGCGGCACTATTTTCCGTGCATGCTTCTGTGTCTGACGCCCATTCCTGTCTGGCGATTCTGCAGCGGCACGATGCTGATGCCTCGGCGGACGAAACGTAAGAGCGGGCTTACGTCTTTCGAGCGAACAACCCGCGCGAATGTTGGTCTAGCTGTGCAAACAGATGCGGGGGCGGGAGGGGGAGGAACCCAAGCGAATGAGAAGAAAACTGGACGGGATATAAAGACCGCGGAGAACCGCCGGCCAAAGGCTCGCTGGCTCGAAAGATGACGATGCTTCTTCGAGCGTCAACGACATTATGCACGGTTGGTCTGGCAGCGTGGAGGAATACTGTTTTCTCCGGTTGCTATTATTACACTTTTCATTGTGTCATCCTAGTCCGTGCAGTAAATTTATTGCACGCGAAAAGTGGAGGGTATTGCTTTTCGGTTTGACTCATTTATTTTCGGCGTTAAATGTTTTTAGAGAATATAGATTGCAGATTACAGTTACGGACCGAGTCGCTAATTCTCTATGGCCTTAATTATGGAAACACATCAAACCCCGTTGAATTCAGCTGCATCGGAGACGTTCAAGCGGTCGGTAAAATTAGTGGTATTAAGTGTGTGTTTATCGACAGTACATATGATGATTTAATAACCTTTTCTCATATTAAACATGTATACATTTGTACATTAATATATACATATCTATGGATATATATCTTATACCTATCTTATACCTCTTCGTATCTATCTATACCTCTTCGTTCATCGTTCTGATTAGGTGTTCATTCTGACAGACAGAGCGGATTTCACATTCTCGGCCTGTATGTTGTATGTATATTTAGTATCTGTTCGACCGGTAAATTAATTTAATGCCTATTTGCAGATTAATAACTGTTCTTATCGTCGATTTTCTTGTAAAATTTAAATGCCTCCTGTTTTATTTTTCCGCGGTAATTTTTCTCATTCGTCGCTGCGCCAAAAAAAGACGGTATTGCGAAGCGGTCTCCGCTGCCGTGACATTGCGGAGGTGTTTCGGCCAGTTGACTCGTTCATTGCGACAATGAGCCGAATCAGTAGTAGTTAGAGGCGACGACGACTGGTCCTCCCCCTTCACCCCACCGACTCGGGGCAAGACCAGAACTACACAGTATTATGTAGCCGATCTCGTGTATTCGAACGGGGCCGAGCATCAGCAGAACAGCATCAGAGTATTATTATACCCCTGCCGGTCGGCATCCTCTCGTACATTACGAACGATCGCTTTTATTGCAAGATTTATAGCTTTTCGTCGTTTATGCGTCCGACGACCGACCTCGTCCGAACTCCCGGCTGAAGAACGCAGTCCAGACTAGAGAACTTTAGAGGCAACGCTCTTCGCTTCGGCATCCTCCTCGCTCCCTCTGCGGGAGAAAACCCGGCCCGATAAAGACACGACGAACAGCAACTTTTTTTTTTTTTTTTGCAAATCTCCGTATACGCGATCGCTCGAAGAGCATCGGACGCGTCTCTCGGATTCTCTCATTGTCCGTCCAGACATGCGCAGCCGCCGGACCGCGAGAGAGATCGTCAAGCCCGAACGCGTGAACCCTTAATTGGTATCCGGTTTTATTACCAAGATGAGCGAGTTCCCGAGATATACTGGTCCTCATAAGCGTCATACTCAAAGAAGAGAATGCAATTACAAATACGTAAGAGGCATAGAGGTTTCTCCGACGCATGCGCGTGTACGCGTTCCTGTCGGTTAATTGGATACTCGTTTGGGTGCCGCGCCTCTCAGAGGCAATGCCGGTATGATAAATAGCGACCTTGCGATAACTCTTCTGACACGTGATGACCCAAAATTGGGACATCAACAGAAATCTCTGTTTCCTTTCCAATCAACGAAATATAGTTTCTGTTTTTTTTCTCTTTAAAACTAAAAAGGCTTCGACCGAAAGAATTTCTTGATCCCTGATATTTTTAAGTTTTGGAGATAAACGATATGGTTCAGAAAAAATTAAGTTTTCAATTGAAATACATTTTGCTTTTTTTTTAATGAAACAAAATGTCCTCCCATGGATTAATATCGAATTTATCGAAACGTGTTCAAATACACCCGAAGCAATTAATTTGGTTGGGTCACCTAAAGAGTTGGTTGCCAACCAATCAATTTTTTTTCGGTCGGACGAATTAGCTGTTTGGCAACCAACTGAACTGTTTCCCCAAGCGAATAACTCGAATAAATAGCCGGGAGCCCGTTTAACCGCGCGGTTGATTCGGGCGACTAATTATGTTTCCGCGGTTTAACTTTCTCTATCAAGTTTCAAAGTTGCAACTTTGTCGAGGTTCCTCGCTCGATGTATCAATGACCGCGTGCATACCACCTCGTCCCCGAGTTCAGACCTCGCTGTCCGGTTCGTGTGTGCCTCCGGAGCTGGCGGAGTTATCACAAGGCTGTCTTGTACGTTCGTCTGTCAGCGAGAGTCATGGCATCAGCGGGGGAGCACAATGAATCCCATTGTACTTCTCCTCTCCTTCGTGCATGTACATAGTATAGCGACTGTATTTTATACCGCACGGAACGACGATGATCCGTGTGCGATCTGTTATTTGTCATCGGATTTCTCTCAGCCGCCCTCGCTTCGCCATCACACTTGATACATTTCTTGCGCCTCTCGTCTACTCTGTACCGACGTGATGCTGGCCACTCCGTTTCTCATCACGACGCTCTTCGGGGACTCCGGCGCGCACCCTTTCCCGTCCCTCGCAGGCTTAGCACGTCCGTCGCCGAAAGCTCCAGCTCGTAAGTCACATCGTGTAAGCTACGAATTTGTCTCTGCTCGAATGTGCATTTTTTATTCTCTGATCTGTCACCGGTCCCGAACAAAATATGAATAAATATCGCATTCAGCGATAATGGAGGAACGAATTCGCTAAAAGGTAGCTCGAGGAGGGCGCTTCATGTCTATGCATTTTTGCTACGAAATTCTCTGACTTTTCCCAGTTTTCCAGAGCAAAAATTTAATTCTTAAAATGTAAAATGTAATATATAAGTCACTTCGTTGATTCATCGAATGAGGGAAAAGTGTCAACTTCGCGATTTTTTTACGTCGTTGTTTTTGCACCAATTTTGTAAAAGTAAGAAATTACTGTCAAACGACCGAAACGTCTATCTAGTTGCAAAAAAAGAGTCTAATATCGATTTGTAAAATGTTGATATTTTTATCCGCGTAATTTAACGACCTCTTCGTCTAACCAAAAATTGATATTTTCGGAAATCCTTTTAGCGCTACAATTTCATCGAGCAAGGCGAATAGCGTCGCATAACACACGGATTCTATATTCGTACTCGTCACGACCCATCGAGCGGTTTCTTCATAGCGCCGTCTCGGCGCGGAATCGCAAATTTATCGGACTATTTCGTATCATTAACATTCGAAATGCTCGCAAACCCGATTCGCTGGCAATGGTTTATCCGAATCTATATACGCCGACGAGAGGGAGGTCCGATCGGAGATACCCAGAGAAAAACTCGTTTTGGAGATGGCGTGTCTCGCGGCGAAAATCGTAAGGGCGTATCTCTCAAGTTCCACCATGCAAGATACGCCTTTCCGGTTTCCAGTGGCGCGATACGTTAGTATCTCCGTGCATGTGCGCGATTCGAAAAGAAGCGGGACACGCATCGGGCGCTGCGCGAAGAGACTCGATGCGATCGGGTCGTTTTCGCAACGTGTGTTACGCGCACCGGATGGCCAAGAGAGTTGCGACGATGCGTTAAAAGCGGCATCAGCATCTTGTCTCTCCCGACAAGACGAACATGCAGACATTTATCCCCTCCTCACCCTCCTCCCTCGGTCGTTCTGGACGCAACCGGTTTTCCGAACGGTTCCCGACGACGACTAAGACGACGACGAAGACGACGACGACGACGACGGGTTTCGAGTAATGGAAACGCAACGAGAGATTCGATGCGCGGGTACATGCAAGACCTTAATGGAACACGAGTAGACCTACAGGAAGGGAACCAAGCCGGCGTCCTCCTTTGCGGTCGCGAAACTCATTTCGAATAAAAATAAAATAAATAAATAAAGAAATTAAAATAAAAGGAATTCTTCGAGCTGTTAATTGGTACACGGATGATACAATCTTAGCATGTTTCTGCTGGCAACAAAGTCGTGCGTAATTATTAGGTGGACGGTAGTTTATCTCAGCGGCGCATCGATAATTTGCATGGCTCGTCTGCGACGATACAAAATAAAGAAACTTTGACGATGCTCTTCGATTAAGGAGATGCTACGAAGCACGAAACGCGCGCTAGGCTCGGGCGCTTTTCCCACGCTGCGGCTCGCAACGTCGCCGTCAAAGATGTTCGGACATTGCAGCTTTGATTCTTTAATTTTTTTCTATTTTACCGCCAGGTGTCTGCAACTTCACCGTTAGAAAATTTCTGAGAGATCCGACCTCCGGCTAAGGAAATGAAAGAGCAAGAAAAAAATCATCCAAACGTCACCGTCTGTCAGGTACAGTGCCAGGAGTAACTTTCTTTCGTGACGTGTGTCTTCGTGCGAGGGCGAGGAACTCGATTAGAAATAAAACTCGGGATACTTTATTTAATTTAGAGGGCAGTGTGCAATACGGCCTTTATTTTCCGTCTATAAAATACATCTCGAGTTACTTATCTCTCGCGCCATCTCGCAGTTCTCACGGTAATTAAAATCTGACGCCGCACTTTCGCTTCTAAAGATCGAGCCCCGATAAAATTTTCAACAAAACTCTCATCCCTCATCATGTAAATAGTAATTCGTCGCGAATTAATAGAAATATTTTTTTTTTTTTTTATAAATCGTAACCGACCTAAGAAAGGAAGTGAGCCGATTTAAGTCACGTTTAAGCGTTTACGTCTCAAACGCGGGTATATTATATAGTATAGTATTCGCGCGTCTGCACTCGTTTGCCGGACAGCCAAATGAGATCCGGGGGCGTAGTCTATCATTAACTTTAACGACTCGCATCGTCGTCGTTTTCTGAACCGCGCGTCGACTGTACTCGCCATTCGCGCGCGTTCGAGTTACTTACTTTGCACCATTGTCCTCGTCGTGTGGTCTAAGAGCTTATTACGTCCGGGCAGAGCGAGCGTGCGCCCGACCGGTCGTACGCGGACGCGCGCGCGCCCGTACACCGCCGTATCTACTCGCATTCAATGCAAATCGCTCGCTAAACGGACGATGTCGAGATGGTGGTCTTTCGCGTCTTTTGGCTTGCGGTGAAAGCGAGTTCGACGATTCTTTTTTTAACCCGTTGCTCGGATGACAATGGAGGTATATCATAAACTTCATTAAAAGCAGACACTAACGTTTCAATTTGTCCATCGAAAAAAAAAGTTATGTTTGGTGTTGTGGTTGATGAAAAAATAGAGTCTACGTTTAACGCGAGAGATACGACCATTTTTGAAACCGGAAATGGATGCGTACATTCATAACAATGGATTGGCCATACAACCTGAACTACCCCACCAATTGATCTACTGTTATGGTCGATGAAAAAAAGTCTCCGTTTAACGCGGGAGATACGGTCTTTTTTGAAACCGGAAATGGGAGGGTAGAGCCATAAGAATGGATCGGCCATGCACCCAGAATTACCGCACCAATTTATTTCTGTACTGTTCTGGTTGAAGAAAGAAAAAATACAGATGAGACTTCGTGAAATGGGTTCGCGGACTTCGTGGCCTCGATCCCGTCTCGATTTCCGGTTCGGTTTGTCGTCCGACCGGATGCCAGCCAAGAAAAGCATTACATGCCTGCTCACTGTACGGAATACATTGTATCGCCGTGATTGTATGAGTGCGCCCGTACACAACGTGCACAACAAGTTCTACACTCAAGCTATACAGATTCGCGCATAAGTATGCATGGAATACACGAGTGAAGCGTGCGTTGGCAGCGGGCGAGATAACAGATGCGAGATATCTCTCCCGTATGCGTTCGGGGCGTCCGGTAATATCGAGAGCGGTCAGCACGAGTGCGAAAGAAAATGCGGGAGGAGAGGCGCGCGAGAGAGAGAGAGAGGGAGAGCGGCCGGAGGAGAGCGATATGAGAATGTATTTCTGTTGAAGCTTATTTATGGATCCGCGATACGCGCTGCCGCGGTCATGCGGTCGCGCGGAAAGGAGCTGAATTTATCTCGAATTCGTAACTGAGGACGACGAAGGAGTGTGAAAAAAAAAAATGAAAACGAAAAGCGGACGCAAAGCGCATTTGAAAAAAAAAAAAGAAATTACAAATATAAATAGTGTAAAAAAAGAATAT
This sequence comes from Stenichneumon culpator, assembly GCA_964017025.1. Classification (NCBI taxonomy): domain Eukaryota; kingdom Metazoa; phylum Arthropoda; class Insecta; order Hymenoptera; family Ichneumonidae; genus Stenichneumon; species Stenichneumon culpator. The sequence continues at coordinate 887,619 of OZ024769.1, read as the reverse complement.
AACGATTTCGCTGCGGCTGAATGGCCTCTCCCGTCTAATTAAATCGATCGAGGGAACTCGGGGGCTTTACCCCCTCGCGCCACGTCTCATTCATTCATTTAATCGCAATCTTTATACTCGCCTTCTTTCCATCAATATCTCCTGCGCCAATTCTCCTTTTATAACTTCTTCTGACTTTTTTTCCCCCCATTCTGGCGCATCTACAGTCTTTTCTCATTTATTACGCGACGAGAATGAAGAAAGCTTTTGTTCTTGGTCCCGAGGGTGGTCGGGCAAGCCTCCCTCCGTCCCGTTGCTTCGGTTCTTGTATCTTTCCTCGTCGCGTTATCGAATCCCCGAAGGATCGACGGCGTCAGACATCTGCGACATTGTGCCTGCTGGAAGAGAGCGAGGGAGGAGGCCGGGCGCGAGTTCGCCGCTGCCGCGGTCGCAAACGCACTGCAACTACTGGCGATACCGACGGCAACCGAGGCGGCTTGGAGGCAGGAGGCCATTGGCCCCGTTGTGTGCTCGCGTCGACGGGGACGACGGCGACACCGACGTCGACGACGATGCAATGGTGCGGTGTGCAAGCGTGCGCCGAGAGAAGGAGACGGAGCGAGGTACCGGCCAGACCGAGGGAACAAGCCGCAGGGGATAGAGTCGCGCGAGCCTACACTCAGCACGTGTGTGCCGTGCGCGAATAAACGGGAAAGCCTGACCAACATCGCTGTAGATCGCGCACTCACGGGGTGACCGGTTTGTATCGATGCACGGCTGTAATTTCGCGGTGAGATTATATGGGAAACATTAAATTGTATTTTCTTTTTTATTTGTCGGGAAACAAGAAGAAGAGGAATGAGATGTTTAGGCTTAACATTGTGTATTTTAAGAGGGGGTTGGATATCAAGTTAGCTACGGGATAATGCGAGTACAGAAGGATGATACAATGTTTGTAAAATGTTGTTCGGAGTGTGTAAATTAATTTTCAGATCTAAATATTGAAAATGGCAGGAGTTCGACTTTGAGTGATAAAAAAAATTGATATTTGTATCTAAACATTTTTTGTGATCTTTGGCCAATTTCACGAAAAAAGAAATTCTGTAATATAAGTGCCTACAACGAATGGTCCAAATTACAAAAAAAAAAAAAAACCTGAGACCAAATTTTGGAATTAGATTTAATTATAACTTTTACCGTAAACTAAGGCAAGGAAAGAAACCTCTCCAAATACCAAAGAATATCTCGGGCTTAAGGCCCCAGGACGATGGCTCTTTGCCAAGGTGTGAAATTAGCATTATGTATAAAATCTAGTATAAGAAGATAACTGTAAATAATAACTTTGGCAATAAATCTCTTTATTACTAATACTATAACTTTTACTCTTGGAAGATCGTTCAATTTGTCCGATGCACCACGGAGATGACGTGTGTCGCGATAGTCAAGCGGGTAAAGACTTTGAAGCTGAACTTTCGGAGCGATTAAGATGCACGATTAAAAATGAATATTTCAATATTCGTACACCCTGTAGAATACTCGAGCCCACTCGTCGCACATGCGCGCGTGTGTGGGAAGCTTCGCGTTCGTCGAGCCTCTCCGCGTCATCAGGACCGATGCCCGCCGCGCGGCCGGAGTGTGTGCGGATTACCTACGGGGCTTGGTATACGCGAAGCCTTGAAGTGCAGATTGCGTGTGGGTCACGAGAGTGATGACTGCACGAGCCGCAGAGAAAGAGCGCGCGGGACACGCCAGAATGCAATTGGGAGGAAGGCTCTTTCTCGCTCGTACGAACGAACCGGGAACGAACCGAAGAGAGAAAATCGCGGAAAAAAATATAGGCGTTAATGAAGGAACAAAAAATACAAAAGTCCGTACGATGAATATGGAGATATACGAAGCAAATGACCTTTGCGTGAAAAACATTTTTAGATTCTGAGGAAGAAAAAAAAACAACAAAAAAAAAACAATATCGGAGTTCGTTTAACTTTCTTTGTCAATGTCGAAGCCTTTCATTACCGATATAATGCCGTGCCTCGAGAAGAAATAACGAGTGTGGGAAATCTTTGAAACCCGCGCTGCGTCGTCCTCGGCTCAACGGGCGAGTGAACTTCGGATCCGAACGAGCGATAAGGAATAGTTCCAGCTACTTTCTATATATAAATGTATATATCATATATTAATATATATATATGTATATCTATATATATGTTCGTCTTCAATTATCGGTACACAGCTCTTGCTTTTCCAACTTCTGGACCATAACGGTGCTAACTCTTGAGGCTCGAAGCACGCAGAGTTGTGCACAGCAGAAGCTCGGAGAATACGACGTTGACGAGGAGAGGAAGATCTCGAACGGATCTCGAGGGCACGAAAGCCGAACCGAGAGACCTCCATAGAAATCCGCTCGGATAATTGGCCGAGTTATACGGGAGCAAAATTTTACGGACAAAACGGAACGGCATATCTTGCAACGGCAGACTGGCGACCCTGTCTCGATCTTCAATGCTTTTTTTCCAGTTTTCAACGAGACACAAAAGCTGTACTTCGTTATCGAATGGTAACTTTTCATCTCTTCAATAAATTCATGAGGCATTCGAGGACCTTCCAAGTTTGTTCGAACTGAATAAACATCGGAACTTTCAGGCGAATTTATATACAGTAAGAAAAACGGTTTTCTAACTTAGGAAATCTAGCATCACATTTTTAAAATAAAATTTTCCGTATTTTTTCCCGCACTAGTACAGGAAAAAGAATCGGAAAAACCAGTTCTTGACACGGACGAGAAATTGAAACGGACGAGATTTTTCTTGCCCTTGTAACGAAGATGACTACATTATCGTTTTACCACAAATTTTTAAAAATTCAAATTTTTAAAAATTCTTGCGCTTGTGGACAAAAATGATTTGTTAAATGTACGAACCTCTTTTAACGGTGCAGAACAAAGATTTCAGGAAGTGCCCATAGAGTCTATGCTCGTATAGGTAAGTGGCTCGAAGCAAAGCGTCTAATATCGTTTCCCTCGTGCGATTTTCTTCCCACGACCAAAGAACCCGACTTCTCGCGCTTATGGAAGAGAGCAGCGGCGAAAAACTCGTCTGGAAAGACGAGGTTAGTCGGCTGACGGAGAAAGATGGAAAGAAGGAAGACCCTCCTCAGTCACGACACGCCTCTGCTCGTTCACCCTCACACATAACGTCGTTTTTTTACTTCTTTTTATGTATATATATATTTATATATACACACATAAATACGTATATACATATCTCGGCTTAGTTATTCGTATGTACATATATACATTTTTTCTTTCATCACTCGTCTCTCGTCGGCTGCTCGTTTCAGGCGTTATATTATTGGCGAAGTTTATTCGGCGTCCCACGAAGCCAAGAGGGCAAAATGCGATGACGACGAGGACCCGGCGAGGACCGGGCCCGCGTGACCCACATGCAAGCCAAGATGAGACGCGAGTTTCTTATCCTCAGAGTTTCTCAGAGTTTCGTGTTTTCTTTTTTCTTCGCTTTTGGCGCGTTTCTTTTTTACTTCTCTCGGCTCATTGGCTCACTGAATACCCAACTAAATTCGGTAATAACAAGTGTCGCGATACTTTGGACACTCCAACCCATTTGGGCTCGACGATCTTCGCATGATCTTCCCAGAGTCCTCAACTTTTATTATTTGGAGCTGTATCTTATATATATATTTTGCTAAGTTGTTTTTATCCCAATTTTCGAGAATGCGAGGGTACCTCTAGACCCTAATTATTGTAAGTCCCCTAAGGGCACACCCAGAAAAATAATTTATTTGACGGCCCCGCAAAAAAATATTTATTTGGTTTAAATAAATCAAAATCTGTAATTTTTTTTTTAAGGGTGTCAAGCTTTTCCGAGTAAAACCGAATTATCAGCCTCTGCTCAACTGTTATATGAAGACACTAAAAATGTGCCTGAAGTCAAAAAATGTTAAAAAGCCTTAAAAAATAATTATTACAGTTCTTTTTTATTTTTTTACCAACTGTTTCTGTTCCGCGTCGTCTTAAAAGGGTTGCATCGACATAACCGAGATCGGACCGATCGAGCCCCGCGTTTATTTTCTCTTCGCGCTTAAACTTTCCATTACACAATATAAAAATATGCTTCACCGAAGCGCAGGCTCTTGCCAATTTTGGTGGAATGATCGAACGACCGTACTTACACTCGCCTCGCCCGTGCGCTAATGGCGGTGAAACTCTTCCTCCGGGATGAGGCCGAGGAGTGCGCGTATGAGTCAACGGATAATTACGAGGCGTACGAATAATGCGAGAGGGCGGCTGGGGGACGGGTAACGCAGGAACACGAAGGAAAAAAAAGGAGTGCGAAGCAAGAGAACGAAAGAAAGAAAATGAAAGAAAGAGAATAAGAAAAAAACGACGGGACAATGCGCTTCGGCGTCGAGAGATGAGACGAGGGCAAAGAAAAGACAGAACTCACGAAAGAGGCTGGGCTGTGCACAACGCGTGTATGCATAAAGAGAGGAGAGGATGAATGCAGCATGCACCGGGGGAGATCGAGGCCACGCCTCGACGCTTCGAAGCTCTTCGACCACGACAAGGTTTATGACAGTATCCGTTATTAGAATGACGAATCTCAACCGCCTCGTGGACGAGATACCCCACCTATGTACTGCGATGCGAGACGTGAAAAACAAAAAAAGAAACGATCTATGGAAAGAGAATCGTTTCGACGTCCTCTTCCTCCGCATTCGCGCGACAGGCGCTTCATAAATATAAATTCGAATGCATAATCGATGAAAGCAAACGACTCGCGTATACACGCGCGCTCTTTCGCGACACTCGATGATACAATGTGGAGCGAGCTCTAGGCGATGCGCATCGTTTGCGTGTCGTCGCGTCGCATGAATCGCGGCGAAAAAAACAGAAACGCGCAATTCAATTCGCGTCACTCGTGAAAAAAAATATACCTAGACGAGCTTTTTTGGATCGCGAGTGTGTATGAAGAAAAATATGAGCGTCGTTGCGCCGGAGAGAAAACATTGTCGCTCGGGTCTCGTAGGCGAGCGAGCGAGAGTCGGCGATTTTATCGCTCAAATTATCACCCGATTAGCGCGCTCGAGTTATCGCTTTTCCGACCCGTCCATACCGCATTCGAACGCGCTAATCGCATTGACGAATATTCGTTAACTCGCGCATTAATATTCTATGTTGTTTATATATATACATTTTGTCCAACAACTGCGTTGTCGGATAAAATGGACAATGGGCTTGTATCGGCGAGATAGACGTTACGCGTGTGAGGGATAACGATACGGATTCGAAGATTGCGGGGAATCGTTTGTTTATGCATGGCGATTGATTAATCGGTTCGGAGCTGACAGATAACGATCATGGGCCGTTATTGGATCGGACGCCGAAAGCATTTTCACACAGCTGGAATTTAATCACATTATTATGAGGTAACCGAATAGGCTCGCAATCTCAGATTTTTAATCTATGTCATCAAAACAACATCAGAGATCAAGCTCGGAAGGTACCAAATAAATCGTCGATTTTTTTACGCACAAACGAAAAGACTTCCGATCCCAAGTTGTCACTGCGAAAGAACCACAATCTAAAGAAACCACACGGTGAACGGACGCCGTTGATGTAATCCAACGAAAATTGTTGGAAGAACAATCACATTCCAGAGACAGGATGAATCTCACGAAACATATCCGAAGCCAGCAAGCACATTCGCTAAGAAGAGCCAGGAATGTAGTAAAACGCTCGCGGAGTGAAGCGAACGGCAGCCAGACAATGTCATCCGCTGGTTATGAGATTTCTTGGCACAGAGGACAACCACCGAGTGCCAGGAGGCAGATAGAAATCACGGTTTTCAAGATGATCATCAGCGACTTCCTTCCCAGCTGTGGCGAATGCGCGCAGAGAAAAAAAAACATACAAGGAAATAACGAGATACGAGAGGAAGGTAGTGCAGAATCAGCGAATCTGTATGGACGCGGAAGGTTCGTTCTTATCGGGCGGAGAGAGCAAAACGCCTTGAGAGGGTTAACGAGGTTCAAGGACGTCTGTGTGTCTAAGTCGCTTACCCGTAGTGGAGAACACAAGCGAAAGCTCCGCTGGCATTGGAAGCACGGGGCCTTGTCGATCAGAGCCGCTGATACCGCGCACGCGACCACTTTGGACACAATCCTCAGGACGCCTTGAACTCCTTTGAACTTGACACCGGTTCCCTCGAGTATCACAATAGCGCAGGATATGACGGAATCAAAGGCGTTTTGTTGAACCATCATCGTATCACTTGCAATAAATTGTGTCTTCAACGGGGCGGGCGGTCGAGCTCTTCGAGAAGGCGGAGATTGCAACCTTTCGCTCGTGTCGCTTTGCTTTTCATTGAACTCCATGTTGGATAATAATACGATTCAGTGTACCTCGGCCCGTTTAGAATAATACGATGCACCGATGATGATTCACTGACTTCGTGACCGGGGCCGGATCGGTGACAAAGCTATTATTGTCGGGGATAGAAAAATGTCAACCTACGCGCTGATTCTTAGGACGACAGATCAGTGTACGCAGTCCTGAATAGGAACAGCGTTAAATATCAAGTACTAATGTGCATCTTACGGATTTTTTTTTTCGGGAAGGAGACATTCTATCGCAGGTGTCCCTTGAGAGCTCGGATCAACAGGATAAAGCGTAGATTTTAGACTCGAAGATCAGAGGATTGATTCAACAGAGTATATGAACCATGGCCAGGAAATCATAATGCATCCGACGAGGTCGATTACCAACGGGCAATGGTTATCATACAGCTTGAGCTGCATCGACCGTGAAAGCCGAGGCTATCGGGTCGTTGTTGAACAGCCCGAAGCACTGTTCTCTCTTAAAGATTTCGATCGTCGGAGCCAGCTTCGACCGAGGCCAACAAGACCAACGCGAGAAAACAACCCGTACACTGCCAGCAGTGCGCATTCTCGTGATATCAGCGATGACTCGGGTTCAACACGAGTAATAAACTTGGACCACCTGTGCGCCTAGACATGCCCATCTTCTCGCTTTATTCTTGTACCTTCTTTATCGCTACTCCGAAGAGTTCCGCTTGCGGCATGAGTGCATCGTTTGGTCAAACGTCATCCCATATCCGCCAGAAATTTACTTCATCTCAAATCGTTTACCATGAATCAATCGGCTCGAATTAACGACGATGGCCAGGGTTCGTCAACCCGCAGCAAGGGTGTCGTGCCTTAAGACATATTCACCTCATCGTATGGGTGAATCGTTGCTTCTAGTTCCGAATCCATCGCTCTCTTCCGGACTCAAACCTCTCGGGCATTTCTATTGCGGTTGAACGTCCTTTCCTCACCTCACCCGTAGGTCACTCTTTTTCCCTGCCTAATTTACAAGCTCTTTTCCACCGGGTTAACGGAACCTAGCATGAACGGTCGATCCGTCGGCCAAGACGAGTGGTCTACGCCTTCTCGTACCACCCCACGTGGCACCAGATCTATGAGCTCTTTCCTCATTCGCCGTCCGTGGCTTTCATGGCTCGCCACGCCAACCGTCACTTACCATCAGTCAACTTTCGACGGTCATTACCGTGAGCGAGCGAGTACTTCTTCTCGCCCAGGATGTCACTTTCTTCAACTTCTTCTCCTCCCACAAACGTTCGTACTCTACCGCCCTCGCTGCGTTTCAATTTTTTCTCCCTCTTTCTCTCTCCTCGACTCAACTCATCTTCAGCCCTCCTTTGATTACCTTCCTCATTCCGACGGCAGTTTCTTTTCCCACTTTCTTCTCAATTTTTCCGCCATCAAGGATCGAGTCATCGATCGCTATTCACTCGGAGGCGCTATCGAGGAATCTTCTTTCTCGATTCCTCTCTATCTTTATCGGCGCTGCGGACTTGGGGGTTCAGAGTGTATCTTTGCGCTAGCCGATAATTCGGCGGATCGTCGGAAAATGGAAAGAGACGGATACGCGTAGCTTCGTCCTTCGTCGTCACCCCCTGAGGCGCGATAATGGGGGATAAGATCGCGAACACCCCCTTTGCTCGCCCTCCATCCCTTACGCCCGGTTACTTCGCTTAACGACATTCAAATTCTATTAAGCCGTCCGTACGACCGACTGGCCCGAAACCTCGACGACGCTCGGTGAGATACTAATCAAAATTTTATCATCCGATACCTGCGACAAGAAGGCAATCTACCGTACTACAAAAATTTGCACACTTTCGTCAACTCGACGAACACTTCTGAGTGGACGACCGAGGGTCGACCGAAATTTGTGCCGAATTAAAAGCCACCATCAAGAACCCTAATCACTGTCCGCCACAGTTTAGTCGTGCCTTTAATGCCCCAAACAACAAAAATCCCGAGTTCTTCAGTCCCGATGCTTAATCCTCGCGAAATGATCTACTGCAAAGATCAGCGGAGAAACAAAGTGCGTATTTATAAATTCAAAAGGTTAAAGTAAATATGATTAATTGTCCAGTAAGTGCGGACGGCGCGAGGGTGAGGGGATGATTCGAGCGCCAACCGAGAAAAGTATAAGTAATGCCATCAACCTCTCGCCCTTTTAATGACACGCTGGTGCCCGCCGAGCCTCCGAGGATGAAGCAGAGCGCGGAGAGGAAGAGGAGAATGAGGTTCGCCGTCCTTCCATCCGAAAGCTTTCCAGTCTCGAACAAAGGAAGACCGGGTCGGGGACAAAGATGCGCGGTGGTCGACGATAAATCGTTGGATGGGCGTCGCGACGGTAAAGTTGTACGCGCTATGGCGCGGGGCACCCTCTTCGCGCGCGAACAACCCCCAGGGTTTTGTCCCAGTCTCGCTTCGTCTCTTTCCTCTTCTAGTACGCATATTTGTATATGTATGTGTGCGCGCGCTATCAAGGGTAAAACTACCCCGAGTGACTGGGCGTCCTTCGTAATGGCTTCTTCGGGACCGGTCGCCGCCGCGCGCGGTGTCTCATTCACCCGCCCCCTTCGCAGTCCCTAAACCCCATCGGCCGTTGGAACTTCGAATTTGCATATAAATATCCGGCGTGCTGCTGGTGGTGCTCCGCGAGGTCGCGAGTTTCTCAACGCCTCGTATACATGTATAGAGCGGGGTGCGGAGGATGGCTGTACGTTTAAAAGTGATCTGTGCAGAAATGTAGGCGATACGGCGTTGCGAAGAGGCTGTTGCTCTCGTGCCGTACGTCTACGCGGATCGTTCCGAGGGGTGGCAGGCTTTTAGACTTTGCTCGAGTGCAGAAACGAGGTGGGACAGACTGTCGATTACGACCGACGGTTAACGACGAGAAAATTGTTGTTTGCGTCTAATTGTTCATAGGACTTCATTGACAATTTGGGAACTACGAAGTTTTTGAAGTACTGCGTTGCGTGCGCACAACAAAGAGAAAATAGAAACAGCAGATGATGTCGATTTCCCAATCCTAAAAGTCAAACCGAAAAACCGGGTTCGTATTACAAAGTGCAATCAATCCCAATCTCTACCATCCCAAACCAATCCCAATCTCTAGGACCTTGTAAAAAAAAAGATTGCCAAAAATCTGGGAACATATTCTCGAACGGAAGCATCACTCTGAGGATGTGACACAAATTTGACAATGATTCATTGAGCCTCTAGAAGGATACGATGCTTTCGGAAACCGCTGAAAAATGTCCTATCAGTAAAAAAAAATTGCCACTCACGACTCTCATGAGTTCCATCAGTTCCTGTCTACACGCACATAAGCCACCGACAGACCAAATTAAATTTGCGTTCGAGGTTTCCGCGCAAGTATACGACACGCTCAAGGGTTGGAAGTGGATGTCGGAGTGTATGATATAAGTTTTCGTCGGGTGAATTGGGCCAAACTTCCCTCGGGACACATGAGTCACGGGTATACATCGGTGACAGCAGTTGAACCGAGACTGCTCCGCACTCGACGGAACATCCCTCGTTCGGTTGCACGTTGGCAATTCGCCGTACGTGCTTGCGACTCGGGGGAAGCAAAGAGACGACCGACGTGTATAAACGTACCTACCGCAGAGACGGCACAGCCGGGTGAGAGAGCCGTGTCGAACGTGAGACTAAGTTTCATAGACATGTAACCGTAGACGTGCCACAGTGGAATTATCGGCCGACACTCTCTGCCATCCATACTCGACGAGCTTTAGCCACGGTGTCGAGGACTTCGTTGGCATAACAGGCTTACCGAGCTGCCGAGGTTATGGCATTCGCGTGTATCGCTGCATAACCTACCGATAACACTGCAGATAATATCCATAAATTCGTAGTCATATTAATTCAACAATCTCACCGCCGTCCTGACGCTTCGACTGATAACGCTCCAATTAACGCGAATGCCGAGAACTAATCGACGCTTTTTGCTCTCCGCAGAGTTAAACCTTCGGACTCGCGAGGAACTCGGGTTTTACGATCGCGTTGGATGCCACGGAGCAGGATAAGCGGTATGACCAGAACGAAATTAGTTTCCCGTCAGCGTCGGGCTGTTTTATCTTGGCCAATGAGTCGTCGGTGTCGTGACTATTTATCAAGTAAAAACGACTCTATTATCGAAAGAAAATACTGTATTTAAAAAATGATAAAAAAATAGTTGATAGCAATTTTTTTCTTATAATGATAAGGAAATTCATAATATTATTGATTGATCCAAATGCCTGTAATATTTGATCTGGGAGTTTATGCAGCGATCGTATAGTAATATTCCCCAATTACTCGCTAATTCGAAGCTTTGTCAAAACAGATCGAATCCTGTTGTCGAAACTTGTTGGAAAGTCTCATCACTGTTCATTGCCGTGACTACTGAGATTGCCGGTGTGCGTGAATTCGATCTCGTTACTCAACGGTCTGTGAACGTAACCCGATACAGAGACGAAGGAGGCGACGAGTGGAGAACTGTAAGAGAACCAGTCAAATTCCTCGGGACCTTTGGTCCGAATGTGGACGAACGAATCCCAGGAGGAGAGTCGACGAACGTACGTACGGAGGATTGGGTTTGAAGCCAGTACGGTCGAAAAAAATTATTCTCTCTGTACTTTGCTCCGTACGTGCGATAGACGAAGAAAATTGACGACGGAGGCAATCGCTCTCTGGACTCGACGAGAGAACTTCGTTCGATCCTTCGATTACTTTGAGTCTCACTCCGCGCGCGTCTATAAATGTACATACATGTATGGATATATATATATTTATATACTCGTCTCCTATACTCGTAATCTACGCTCACAGACCGAAGGGAAAATAAAACTGGTATAACGTTTGCGAGAGACGATTGCCTCCTACTTCGCGTTTCTATGTGTGGCTTACGTTTTCTCATCGTTTATTCGCTTACATAAGCCCAGCCGTGGCACATACCCGCGCCAATAGGACCGGAGCCACCTTCGAGCCGGTCGTTGACGCTGTGTCTCTTGTAGTACATGCCATGCCGCTGGGCTTTTTTCATCGCGCACAGACTCGCAGGTGGCATACACCTCTATCAAATGGACTTGCGTAACGTGAAAAGTACTAATTTTATTTTATTTTATTTTGTTTTATTTTTCTTCTTTTAGAGTCAATATTATATACCACCTACTTTGGAGCCACGAGGCGTTCGAAGCTCGAATTTATCACCGGCTTAGAAAGTCCTTGCCATAAACCCGCCGGGTTCCTTACCTGAAACAAATGGAAACAAATTGTTAGCGAGATTGTGACGTTGACAGTTTTATTCCAGTAGCGATACCGCAAAAGTTTCTGCACGAATACGCAATCGGTTAATCAAATTTTTAGGATTCGGACGAAGGACTCTGAATATGGAACAGGGTAAAAAATGTCCAATTATAGTTTTTTTTTTTTTTTTTTTGCTAACGTTCTGAATCTAAAAATTGAAACCCATCAGTAGTCAAGTCAGTACGCCTGAAAAAGCCTCTGCGAAAAAAATCTACATTTTATAATGATCCTTTATAGTCACAAATTTTTCTTTGCTGCCGATTGGCTCTTTTTTAATTTGTTCGAATTCTTGCCCGCTATTAATCACTTCCTTATGTAAGCCGTTTTTGATACACTGTGAAAAAAAGTTTGTAAATCCAATGTACCAGACTGAAAGTTTTTATGCAAAAACTGGCACATTAAATTTAATGTACAATAGTCACGAAACAATAATTGACTTTTAGAGTGAAATTAAAGTAAATGTTTAAAAGTAAAGTATTTCTAAAGTTAATATATTGTACGTTCATTTTTCATGAGAATTGTACATGGAATTTAATATACCAGTTTATGCATAAAAACTTCCAGTACCTGTACATTGAAATCCTCACAAATTGTTTTACACTCTAGCCTAAAATCTTGTATTCGCGCATACGCAAAGATTACGCGAGGGCAATGTTCGGCGAGAAAAATTAACGACATTGATAATAAGGCCGAGTACGTGTTGCCGCGAGGTTTTAGATGCGAACAGCCGCTAAAGATTTTGGCCTCGGATAAAGAAGCTGCTTCTTGCGCGCTACCGGTGATCGTAACCCTGCTCGACACGAGCTTTGCCGGGGCAAAGCGTCGATCTTCGCGTACCTATCTCGGAGGCTTTAAGGAGCGGAGCTACTGACGTGCCTTATCTGCACGAGCGTGTATAGAAGGTACGCGTCGTCTTGGTCGTCGCTCGGATGTTTCGACATACCGCTGGCCGCTGTCCTCTCGGCCTCTTTCGCTCCTTCTCCGCCACACTCGCCAAGGCTTGTACTCCGCGTGTTCTCGTAATTATACAAACGAGCGAGAACCGAGAGACGGGAAACTTTGAATTCGAACCGTACGACGGTGACGATAGCGCAGATTAACGACCGGGTGGTCGTGCGAATTTTATTCACCCGAGTAAATTACTACCCGGGCTCTCGCACGAGGAACAATACGCTCGTTTCATGGCGATATCTCCCTAGTCATTAATTTTTTTTTCTTTTTTTCAAAATATAAAATTAATTTATCGAGCTCAACCCTAATAAAATTCAATAAGCTTGACCGCAGATGGTAAATACAAAAATGTTCCAATATACGAGTCTTTTTTTTATTTTTTCACCCGAATAATGAATGGTTATCGTTCAGGTTTTTTTTTATTTATTTTTTTGAGAGGAAATTCAACGCGCAAGAATTTATGTCTGTCACTCGAGTGAGCGTGCCGCACGACGCAAGGGGAAATAATAAAATCTTTGTCGTGAGCCGGTGCGTAAACGATCGAGGCCTTCCGTGAGGACGAGCTGGGGGAAAGAAGGAGCAAAAAAAAATCGGAGATGCGGCTGTACGGAGAAGTTTCTCGTTTCGTTTTGCGACGGTGAGACGAGAAAGAGACCAAGCCCCGCTTGAACGGAATCACCGACGGGAATATAGACGCGAGATGGAAGGTGAGAAAAAGAAGAAGGGGAAGAAAAAAATTCGTGAAAGACAGAAAAGTGATTCGCAGGGCGAAAGATTCGAAGAATAAGAGAGTCGGGCAAGAAGTGGGGGTAGGACAGGAAGAATGAAGGACGGAAAACCGGCTGTAATGCGACAACGATGTCGCGCTACCAGACAGGACTACTACAAGCCACTTTAGACGCGAGAGTCCTCAAACCGGTGTGAGAATATAAGGCGCGAATACGTACCGCGTATGCGGACACATATGTGGATACACGTAGACACTGCACGATCCCGAGCACTCGGCGAACGCCTTATTGACGACTCAGAACGAAAAGTGTCACACCGCATGAAATCCTGAAGTGGATGTAAGAATCTTTTAATATCCACTATGCGAAGGATCTCGGAAAAACTACAAAGTCATGTGATTCCTTTTGGGAGGTTTTGATTTATCAAAAAAAAAAAAAAAAATCAAGAATTCTAAATGTACGCCCAGACGCTACGATAAGTTCGCAAGAGGGTGAATATCCCCGAGAGGGAAATAGAGAACTATAGTGCAAAGACCGTCTCGTTCAGCGGCACATAGGAAAATAGCGAGGGTGACTGGATGGAGGGAATCGAGGCATGAGGACGATAAGCCTTGCTCTTAGCTGTCTCTAGGTGTAGGCTCGTTTAGTCTTAACGGTTGAGCAGTCTCGCGTCTCCGTTCAGGATCGACAAGCTTGAACGGAGTCGAGCTTCCAGGACCTACGTCGTAGTCGATAAAAAATTCTCGACGAACACGCTTCAAACTTGTACTGAGTTGTTGGCGAACGCTGGAATTGGTTCGTCCAGGCTTACGAGAAGTGGCTGAATAAAACTTTTAACTTCACGATCCATTTGTGCACTCCGGACTCCTTTCTTTGTCACTCATTATGTTAATTCCTTGGTCGTTGAATCGTCCTTCGATCAGTTTTAATTTTATTTTATTTTCTTTCGCTTACAAGTATATCGAAGTGGAAAACAAGAAATTGACACAAAAAGAATTCAGAGACCGGATAATCGAGTGGGGAAACTAGATCAAGAACGAGTTCACGCCGAGGATGCGAGCACCCAGCAGTCGGTAAGTGCATGAGAAGAGAAACGCTCGACTGAGACACTATCCAGGCGAGTCTCTTGCGGCGTCCCAATTTTTTTAATACTTCCACTTCCATTAACGTCGAACCGGTGTGCACGAAAGAACCGCGACGAGACCGCGTGAAGTGTATCAGGAATACAGATGGTCGGTAGAAACAAACCCGCAGCATTGAAACGGCTTCTCAACACTGTCCTATAAATGCAGCGCGCGCCTGAAAGTTCCGTAGGTGGTGAATACTAGAAATAATATTTGTGCCGATTCTGGCGCGGATTTCCATACGAAATATTGAGGCGTGGGTAAAATAAGTGAAGGATTCGTGATCAGCGGGCAAAAGTACATCGAACACAGGCTCGACACGTCGGGCGATCAAATTTTGTTCCTGGAACCATTTTTGGTAAATTAGCGATTTTAGCTTTGGTTGGAAATCAACGGGGACATACAGTCGCCAAAAATCTTCTGTTTTTTTTTTTTTTTTTGCTTTTCAGCCTCGTAGAACAGCCAATCACAGGGCAAAGAAAGCGACAAAAATACCCTTCAATATTCGAGTTTCAACGTTCCTTCCAACCAAAACCCTTTCTGATTCCAACTCGCTACGTATACGAAAAAAAAATAATAATAATAAGAAAGACGATCAGTCCACAAAGGTTGAAGGTGCGACCGGGATCTCTTTCATTCGTTTACACACCGAGAGACACCCAGTCCCGAAAGCGGAGGGTGAGATAAACTGGAGCAAATCACGTCAAGAAGGAAAAGGTAGAACGTGTCTTTCTCTCGCGGGTGTAGGCCCGCGAGACAGAGGTTTTCCTCCCTGTCTCTGTTTCTATCTGTCTGTCTGTTGTGCGAGTTCGCACGCTCTCGGGGATTCTCGGGTGGCTCGAGAGAATCATGACAAAGGGATTGCTCTCGTCCCCTCGAAATTGTAGCACACTGGAAGGACCCGGGAAGCCAAGGGATGCTCTGGGAGCGCGGCGCTGTGTGCGACTCGCACTGTAGTTGATACAGTAACAAATCCCGTATGTGTACGCGGCATAGAGGGAATAGCGTTGACACCAGCAGAGCGGCATTGACACGCATGTCAAACGAATTCGTTCTCAGTCTTCCCTTTGTCCGTGCCGTTTCACGTATATCTCAAATGCGGTACCCCAAATGCCCCACTTCGGGGCTTTTTAAACTGTTGAAGATCGACGAGGGGAGAAACGGGGGTAAAAACGAAGTGAGAGGAAAAAAAATTTGGTAATCGATCAAACGATCGCAAAGGGGGGAGAAAGAAGCCCTTCGGTCACATACTCGCAAGTACGTCGAAAGTATGTCACGACATAGTTCACGAGAACGATCGAGTGTGAGAGCTGTTGAATCTCTATATGTTGAATCTCTGTCCATAAGCCGAACGAGAAGCAACAGCAGGACAATTTTCACGAAATCACCGTGTCGATGTATTCATACGGGGGGAAGGGATAGGCGTGAAGAATCGTATTGAGGAAGAGAAAAAAGGGAAGCACGTGACGATGAAACCTGCTTATGCCGCAGTGCTTTTCCCCTTGGGACAGCGTCGTACCGTATAACTCTCAGCGCGTAGCCTGAAATACAACTCGAAACAAGCCTCGGGGCGAATTCTTTATATACAAAGTATAAAAACGAAACACTTCCGGCAGCCGAACGAATCGATTAGGCCGTTATACGTTTGCTCTATTACCATCTTGTGCTCCAACAGCGACGTTTTATGCTGCGAAACGCGAACCATTGTTCGTACCAGTCGAAAGAGTGTATCAGTTTTGTCTCCGGGGATCTCTTCGAGCTACGAATAGCGGAAACCCGCGGACGAGGCACCTTCGCTGTAAACTTTTCGATTAAGTTTAACGGTTGGCCATCAAACGAAGCGCTCAGAAGTAGATGGAGAAAAAAAGGCGCAATGGCCTGTTTCATTGCAACATTTTACTGCTGGTAATCGAGGTTTAGCGTCGCTTCATTGCGACTGGCCTCGCGTGGCGCCCTCTGTCATGTGACCTGGTGGCGCCACCAAGCGGCGATCGGTGGCGAAACTTTGTTACCAACGATCCGTCGAGCCGGAAGGCCCAATCTTAAATCTTCGCGCTGAAGAATCTTAACAGTACAGAGATGAAGCTGTCGTAAGGTCAATCTGATCGTTTGGTCCACCAGAAATTGATGCAGCATGACGCTTAATGACGGAAGATCCGAGAACCGCTGCAGTGTTGTCTGCACTAGAAGTGGAAGGGTGGAATGAGAGAATCAGGGAGTCGATACAACGTGGCAGGAAGTGAGAATTCGATGGTAAGGACGCGAGAGGAGCTCGGACGACTTCCTTTCGGTGATGATTCTCTCGGTTCCGGTCGGTTGTGTCTGCGTCCCTTTGCTCGCACGCGAATTGGGCGTGTATAGGCTTCCGGACTTGGAACGCGCCGGTAATGCGGGTCTTGAACCCAACGCTGATTTCGCGCCACCTCCCGATGCAAAACCCACCCTAGCGATACTTTGTGTCAGGGAACACGCACACCGGCCAAGATTGTCAGCGCCTACGTCGCTCCCGCCGCGGGGCGGAAGCTGACGCGTGAGCGAAGGGTTCGCCAGTCGCGAGGGCGGAGATGTAAGGGACACGAGAAAAGATATTTCCATGTTGCTCTCGCACTTTCCGAGGGCTTCGGAGCAGCTGGCGGGCATTTCACTTCGTCGCAGAGACACCTTCTTTGACACTCTTTTTGCACGTATGCCACCCCCCGGTTCCGTCATTCTTCGCATGCCAGAGGGTGCAACTGCGCTGCATAACAGGAATCGGAACAAAGGTGGCGCGAGCGGCGGATTTTTTTACCGATCGATGTCGACGCGCGAAAACGTTTCTTAAGAAAGATGAACCCATTTGGGAGAACAAAATTTCCGACGAGACAGTCAAGTCACTCAACCCTTTGACGGTCGCTGGAAATACAACTTACCAATTTGGCTGCAATTATCGTGTGAAATGTGCTTTCATTTGACACACAGAATCTCTAAAGCGGGTTCCATAAAAATCAAGGGTTTATGAAACAAAATCATTATTATAAATAAATAAAAATTGCAATAAAGCATGAAACTTTTGAGCGAAAGTTGGAAGGATCGATCAGTGAATCGTTAAAAATGATTGAACTCAATGCTCTCAATTTACCGAGTTCCTCCCAACAATTTTACTACCCTTATCCTCGGAATATCGTTAAAAAAAATGTCCCTCAGTCTACCCGCGAATTTTCCGTTTCGCGACAGCTCCGACGGATGACAAAAAAAGAGGAAAGTTAAAACTCGCGAAGGGATACGCCGCGGGCTTTTTGCAGGGTGTCGGTGTTTCGTTTTTTTCCTCGAAGATGGATAGACTCCGAAAGACGGGAGGGGCTGGTGGTAGCGAGAGTTGAAGGGAAGTGGAAGAGAAGTCTGCGAAGACGTTTGGTCCTGTCGGAAGGTGGAAGAGATACTGAGAGGAGGGAAGGGGGGGGGGAGAGTACAAGAAAAGATATTTTATTTCGAGGGCAGAAGACCCACCCCTTGCTCTTTGCCATATTTTTTTTACTTCATATACCGTGCGCCTAACCTCGCCGCGATTCCTTTCTTTTCCCTATCGCGGTCTTTCCTTCTTTTTTTCGAGGTTATAGAGTCGCGAGAGTAAGCCGGAGGCCAAGCACCCCCGTGCCGACGACCGTCTGCCTCGCGCACGGATTTAAGAGGAAAACATTTCTCCGACCGTCCTTTCTCTCTCCCTCTATTTCTCTCCACCCTCTCGGAACCAAACGAGGCCTCAGGGTCTCGAGAGAAGTCGGACGGGCAGAAGAAACGGGAGTCGGAGGGACGGGACGACTCGATGCAGTCGGGCGAAAATCACGAGCCGTATCGACTCTACTTTGCAAAGCCTACGGCCGTTAAATCGAGACTTCGTCGTTGTCGTCGTCGTCGGCGTTTTCTCGCTATTTCTTTCCTCTCGCCTCCGGACCATTCTCTCCTGGCACCGGAGAGCACGTTTTCTTCGACGTAAATATAAAAGAGAAAAATATATACATATATAAATTTTCTTCAACGGCGCGGTAACGGAACGCTTTATCACGACGATGCCGCGACGAGGTACACTCGGGTGAAGGCGGAGGACGCCGAGACGTCGGATAATTCGAGTGAAATGTAACCGACGAGGGTCTTTGAACGTAATACTCGAGAAACTACCGGGAAGATCTGATCTTTTGATCTACTACTGTATTTTCTCGTGGGCTCCCTTATTTATCGCTTTTTATCGTTTAATCCTACGACTAAGCTGGGTGAATTTCCGCTAAACGTGACATAGCTTCGAGTAAGCGTAAAATATGCTTTAAATCTTAAAAAAAAAAAAAAAAAAAAAAAATTGCGTGTAGTAGCAGATCGGATTGGAGATCCAATAAGTGAAAGAAATAGCGGAGAACGAGCGGAAAGACGCGGGGTACGGATCAGGTAAAAGAGTCTTGAGCTGGGAAAGAGATAGGATGTACCGATGAGAATTCATTCGACGGAATCCACACAGGACGTTTTCATTCTTCACGAGAAGATACGATCAAGATTTTCACACTCGTGGCGCAAACGTGGTGCTCGGAGGATTTGCATAGAGATATACACCTCTGACTCTGTGTCTTATCGATTCTGTCGCCGTGGGATATATCCGCCAGGATTCTGATCGCCTTTGCCGGTTGAGAGAAACTGGTCTATCTAGATCGTCGTGATGATATATCGCGAAGCGTACAGTCATTGGCAACTGAAGCCTGTGACTTCTTGGTAGCAATTTTAGAGCGTTACGATGAGACCCTGACAAGGCCCTGATCAGCCGGGTGACATTTAACGATCGGCATGGCTACGCGACCGTGTCAGTTGACAAGGAAATCAAGATTTTCAAATCGGAAGTGATGTCACACTGACATTTTTCAAATTTTTCTGCGTGACGTCACTGCCGGATTAATAGTGAGACTTTCAAACCGGAAGTCACGTTACAGACAAAAGTTTTTATTTTTCTCTGCCAGGCAGTGGCATAATTGCAGTGGCATTACGCCGCGATCGGAATACCGGAGACTTTCGTCGGGAACACCTGCCAATGACTGGACGAGGAATTATGCCCACCGTAACGTTTATTCCACGAATAGTTCAATCCTCTTTCTCGTTTTACTGCTGATACAATGTACGGCGAAACATACACCACTACTGGAAAGTAGAATACCCTCGCATTCGAAAGTGTACAGGGAAGAAGAAGATGACACAGAAGACTCGAAGGGGTCGAAGAAGGTAATAATCGAGAGAAATCCAGCCTCAACGTGAGAGACCTCGTTTTCACCATCAACGCACGTATACGTAACAAATAAATAAACTCGGCGTTCTATGTCGCGGACCGTATTCAAAGAAAGTGGCCGAAAATGAAAAATTCTGATCATCAGCTTTATATTCCTTTCTGAATCATCACGAATCTACGTGAATTTCCTCTTTCCTCGAGATAACACTATCCAATGAATCGAGTTTACCAGTAAACGAGAAAAAACATTTGATTTTCACAACTCCATGGGATTCAATCATCCTCACGGTAATCGAACTTTGTGTTTGTTTTCCCAACCAAACGTCGATTACTTCGATCGAATAAAAATTAGCCCCACCCCCGGAACGATCTCCCGTGAAATCAAGTAGTCGCAGAAAAATAAATAAATCTTCCATCACACCCGAGGCCAAGCGCCGGGGAGTCAAGCAATCGGCCCTAACAAGATTCCGGACGATAAGCTCGTGTCCAACCTCGCGCCGAGTGGCCGAGGAAACTACAGTGGAAGTCCGACTACCGAAGTTTTCGGAGTCGAGTGCCGGAGACCGGAACGGGGATGATGAGAATGCGGAGGAAGGAGATCCAAACAAGGTCGTACACGTCGCAATGATCCGGACCCTTTTTCGCAGATCCAGAACCGATCGCTCCTGCAGCGACCGTCCTTCCGTATCCCTTTCCTCTCTCGCACTTCCTTCCACTTCCCATCTTCATCCCGCACGATTCCCACCAGCTCCAGTTTCTATCTCCTGCCTTCCGAGACAGGCGACTGGTTTAAGTTTACCAAGTCCCGGAAAACTTTCCTATTAATCGAATACTCGGACGACGGGATCCGCACTGACAAAGTAGCGAGCACTGTTAGGGGTTGGAAGCGCAGAAGAGACGCCTGCTGGCGTCTGTCCCACCCCTGCCAGTCTCCCAATCCCCGACGCACACGTGCGTTTTTTCCGTATCGTCGTCGAGACGCTCGTAAGTTTGGTGTTCAGCGAGAGAGAGTGAACGAATTCCATCCACCCTTCGGAGCCAGGCACTTGCACCAACGGGACGAAAACCCTTGCCTTCATTCATTTCCGCTGTCTTCCACTGCGTGCAGATAGAGCAATCGCGACAGTGCCGGTGGATCGTTTGATATCGCGTTACTGGTACCCGTTCCGTTGGGACCGACGGCCAGCCCGGACCATTGCAAGGGGGAAGGAGACTGCGGAGAAACAGCGAAAAGGGGTGGATTATGACCGATGAGAGAACTCGGCTTCCGCATTAAGACGTCTGTGCCATTACGGTCGAGGGGGCACCTGGTGCTCCTGAGAGTTTCGGAGGCGAGCGCAGGACGAATGGAAAGAATGGAAGTTCCAACGAAAGATGGCGCTGTGGTATGCGGACGGAAAATCCACCGTCGAGCTTTGGCCGCCGACCAATCGTTTATCTTTCCAATCAATGTCACGATGATACACTCGATGGAATTAAATTATAAGAAAGAAGGAAAAGCGCCGCTGCGGAGATCGGGGCTTCATTTTAATTTATTTTTTTTAGCGGAGACAGACGGCGAACAGACGCTGGTGAAATGACCGGATAAGGCGAAATTCTTCGGCGTCCAACCGCAGACACACTAATGGTTTATACATATATACGCACATCGTCCGGTGAAAATCGCCTGAGGCAAATCGATGAGTTTGCTCGGTCGAGGAATTTTCCACTGACGCCTGTTCACGACACAACTGGCGAGGACGTTGGCCCGATGTGTATACTGTATATACGTCAGCGACGATATATATGTATTGGCAAGACTGGTCGAAGCTCTCTCGGATGTGAGCAAGAGAAGATCGATTGGTTTGCTCGTTCGCGCGACGTGAAAGTAAGCGCGAACGTTGTGCACCGGCCGCAGACAGGAAAAAAATGATTAAATAAAGTGAAGGCAGTGAACTGATGGCGACTGAGCGTAAGAAAAAAAGGAAAAAAAGCTTATTGATAAATTTACTTATAAATAAGTATTTTTTTAGAAATTCTGTAGCCTTCATCAATAATGTAAAATTTCAAATATATAACAGTATTGTTATCATGTAATTTTATGGATAAAAAAAATAATAAAGCGGGATATTGCAAAAATTGCGTAATTTTTAAATTATTAATCAAGAGACATACCTGATGTGATCGAAGATAATACTATCGTTATATCAGTAACATTAACAATACTAGTAATATTAGTGCCACAGCGATCAATCCAAGCTACCGAAATCTACACAGTAATTAAAATGTACGCTGACACAATAAAATAAAATAAGAAAAACCCATACAGTTAAAAAAATTTGAAGATTAGCAACCGCGTTGAAATTATATTAAGATGTTTGTCGAATAACACTAACTACATTCTTAATAGGTAGATAAGCCTTTGGCGGGATCGTGTCACCGTGTTATTAGGCCATATCGTGAGCAATCGGACATCAAAGAGGCCTAATTACCATCGGGGAAGTTCTCCGCATTTACCCGGTAATTATCGTTAAGAGGTGGCGTACGCGTTGAATGCAGCAACGCATCCTACGGTCGGCGTGCGTGTCAGTTATCCAACACGCCCCTGCATTTGGCTTATCGCCCGGTCGATTTTCACGCTGAATTCAGTTGGTGCATTTCCGGACGTCGCGCAAATCGGATCAAGGCGTCGCGCGGGATTCGATTAATCCTGCGTGACTCGAGCGTCGGAACTCCGTTCGGTGCAAAGTAAGTAGCACAGCTGCGCGCGCGTTATCGCTTCTGCACATTATAAATTCGCGATATAGCGCCAGAATACAATGTCGTTCCGTAAAGGAAAACTCGAGGACGCGATTATACACTGTAACGATGAAATTTGTATAATATGTATAGATTGAGCGGTGGGTTTTCGCATAGCAACACCCACGCGAAGTGGAAGAAATAATGCAATTCTTGAGCACACTTTTTTTCCGGTCGGGCGCTTTCAATGTCTCAGCGCACGAACGAGCACCAGAGCTTTCGTAACAGATCATTTTTTTTTTGTTCATTTTAAATGCCGCGAAATCGGCTTGCCATTGCCAGTCCATCTCAAGCGATGATTAACATACGCAAGCGGCGTTGACGGTGCCGGAGATCATTAAGTACTCAATTAAAATTCCTAACAACCATTGTGCGTCCGAGTTTATAGGGAACCTTCGACGGATAGTGCAACGTGCCGTTAGAACGCAAAGGACAACGATACACCGTCGTTAAAAGAGCTGTTTCGCTCGAAGCATTCCTCCCGCTCGATGTCACGCGTCTGATGCAAAAAAAAGAATTCCATCGGATCTATACCGACCTTTGAATTCATATTTCGATTTTTTTAAATAAGTAAAAAAAAATGATGTCTACATTATCCCGATCGTCGAATTCATTTTTTTAGCCGTTTCATAAATTGAATAAATTGTAGTCTTGAAAAAGATCAACAGGATTTTTTTGCTTTTTGTCTTTTCCAAAGAAAATTCGAACCGAAGATACATTGCATTCTCTGAAATTGCCGATACTTGCGATCACTCACGTGATGAAACTATCGCAGCTTCGTCCCGACTGGCAACAGCGGGTCGGGCATTCCCGAGTTTAATGCTCTTTTACGAGGCGTTTGTCCCAGTACAATAAAATCTCCCCCTCCCGTAATCGGTCCCTTGATAACATACCGCCTTCCTTTCTAATGCCGCATTCGCCAATCCGCAACGACACCTGCGCACGAGGTTCGTGCACCGCTCCTACATCGCCTCCGTTCCGACTGCCTGTTCGAACTCCGCGGAACACACACATACACACACGCGGAAGCACAATGCCGACGGATGGAATAAGTAGCATGAATCGGAATATTTGCCCATTCACCTACCGCTCCGTCGGCCCGGCTCACGATATAATCCCATGACACTTCGGTGACGTGAGCCAAGTTCTAAAAGCCGGTCGGTACACAGAAAACATGGACCAGAAAACCAGCGGGAGCCGCCGGAGAGGGGTCCAAGTATTTAGAAATGAAAAAGAATAAATAAAAGAAAAAAATGGTCTCGACTACAGTGAAAGCGTGCGAGGGCAATGAACGCTCGGGGGTTCCGCGCATGGGAAAATCAGCAAGAGTGGGGGGAGGGGGGGGGAAGGAGCGCGTGTCCCATTGTCCAATTTGACGGACAGGCCGGCGTCGATCGGACGATCACAGCTGCGCTCGCACGCCCGAATGAAGGGAAAAAAACGAGGAAGGAAAAACAAAGTCCTTAATCCCGATAACCTCGGGGGACTCTCCGGTGGTCCGCTCCGGAAAAACGGTTTTCCTTTCCTATTAACTGGTCGACAGGGCACAGACGGCTTCACCAGTGGACGATGAGAAGGGGGCGGCGGGCATTGATCGAAATTAGCAGGCTTTTCGCGCCGTCCCACAGGAGGGAAAAAAAATATAAAGACCCAAACAGGCTCTCGAACGCGAACAAAGCTCCGAGAGCACGCCCCGAAAAACTAAGAATTCGGTACCTAATCGCGGAGCAGCGAACCAGCTGCCGTCATCCCGAAGCCGATACTTGCACGATTTTCATCGCATCAGCCTCGCATCGCCTCGATGAAAATTCAATAAAAACTCGTCGGGCCATTGGTATGGAAATTTTTTTTTTCTTATCCTCAATGTATTTATTTTTTATATTCTTTATTATTTCCTCAATAAAGGGAGCACAAAGGAGACCGGGAGGAGTTTCGATCTCGAACAATGATCGGTTGCGGAGCGTTTCTGAGCGGCCGGTGGAAAATTATGCTGAGGGGTGACGATCGGATGGATCTCATAATGGAGAAAGTAGCCTGGTTGCTCTGCCGGTACCGAATTCGGGACCGTACGAGATTTCTATCTCCTCCTGTCAAACGCCCCGGCGCACGTGTCGGCGTGCAAAGATTGCAGCGACGATTATCCGTTGTCCGATATCGGGCGCGAAGGGGGGGGGGGGGGGGGCTTGGTTTTGCTGTTTCGCGATAGACACGCGGCGCGTGAGAGAAAAGCGAGAGGAAGAAAGGGAATGAGCGGGAAATATGAGAATCGGAGGGAGAAAGCGATGGAGCGCAGCGAAAAAGGCAGAGAACGATAGAGGGGATGATTCTGGTTGTGACCACGCTATGGAACCGGAAATACACGAGCATCCCCCTTCGCGTCACGAACGACCGCGATTTTCCTCGGAAACTCCCTCTTTTCTAACCTGTCGATGGATCACAAAGAAACTCTCGTTCTGTCCGCATTTTGGGGGAATAAAAAAGGGCGAATTCGAATCTATCTTTTTTTCGGTTTTTTTCTCTATTTCCCATCGTCCCCTCAAATTCGAGACTCATTTCTCGTTCCCTTCTCGACCGCGAAATCGTGTCACATTCGTAAGCAATCAATGCAACAGGGCAGGTTCCGGAATGGCGGAGGAAATGGTACCGGCAGCCCTCGGGAGAACTCGGACCCTCGAGTTGCGTCCTCCGCCACATATGAAAAAAACCTTGTCGACCGCTTTCTCTCTCCCTCTCGTCAAATCAAATTCATCGTTTCGCATTAGCAGCTGTCGAAGCCGATCAAGATCTCGTAAGGCATTATAGTTAGGCGGTATTGTATTACCGTTCCGTGTATAATGTTTGTGTACAGTCGAGTGGCGTGTCCTGCGATTAGGGTGACGTGGAGGGATTGACGGGACCGATCTAGAGCCGACGTTTGACGTTGGAGGAGTCATGGCGTCGGGACGATGATTTATCCGCATCGACGGGGATACAATTTTGAGGCGTGCGGTAAAATAATAACTGAGCAAACGAAGAAGGCACGAGTGCGAGACAAACTTCGGAGTTATGTAGATAGTGGAAGCTTGCCCGTAGAGATTAAAGCGGAATCGACAAAAAAGCCAAACTGGATTACGCCGATTTTTTATATTTCAATGCCCGTAATAGTTGAAATTGGAGACGATAATTTTGTACCATTGAAAGATTTTGAATTTCAAAATGTCAGCAATCAGTTTAATTAAATTTCTTTGATTTTTAAATTCTTCTTCGCAAAATAATATTTAACTTTCATTACATTTTCATTTCGATCTTTCTTTAATTCAATTCTTACCAATGAATTTCTTTCTTTTTCTACAAATAGTCGTAAATTAGATCTCAGTGGAAAGCTACGAATACACGTATCTCTCCGCCGTCCGTTAAAGGGACACGTAACTTGCTATAAATTGTATTTTCGTCGGCTTTCTAGGGAATAACGAGGAAAGTCATTCGAATTTTGTATTCGTGAAAGAAGTCGATACGCGCGTAAGATGAACGAAAGCTGAGGGTCCGTATAAACTCGGTTGAGTTTATACGTCGCGTACGACGCGACGGAAGCGAATGCGGTTAATTAGATGAAAATCCGTATAAGGGGCTCCGGTATATCCCCGGTGCCGCGGAGAGTGTTTCATCCCGTTTCTCACTTTAATGCGATATACCGAACGACGAACGACTCTTGTAAATACATGAACAAATTAAGTCGGCACGAAACGTCGTTCGTCGCAGCTACCGGGTGAGCCTCCTTAATACCCCCCTCTCCAGCACATGATAAATGGAACTTTCAGTGTCTGGTTACTCGGCACGGCAGCGATTGCCTACCGGCCAGTAAAACGGCCAAACGTATGTAAATCGATGGGTGAGTTGTCACGCGACTGTTCCAGAGACCACGGAACTTCAACTTTTTTTTCCGCCCGCTGCATTATAATACCGACAGCAACGATCGTACAGAAAAGTCCCGCGAACGTTCGCGCCACGTTAATCTGCATAATTAACCGCCGCTTCTCCGGCGACCGCGGGTGGCGGAAAAAAATGCAACATTTCTTTGAGTGCCATCTCGTGTCCATCGTAAAGTAGTCGCGAAAGATCGCTGTTGCGAAATAATAAAAAGGAAAGACGTGCGAAGATTCGTCACCCGTAAATATTCACTGACGGTTCGAGAGAGAAAAATTATTTCTCGCCTCCGTAAAATCCAGTTGCTAAATTATTGCTTTTTTTAATCGCGCGCGGTAATAAAGATTGATGAATTCAGAAAGACATATCTCCGCAAAGACCCGCAATTTTTTCATATTAACTTCACTATATTAGTATCTAAAAAAAAAAGTGATGCACTTAAGAAGTAAGAAAAACTGTTGTCTTTGACGGACATTGAAGATAAAAAAAACCACTTCACATCCGCAAAGATGTGACCCAACTATTTTTCTTATTAACTTCGCCGACTTGGTAACGAAAAAAATGGCGAAAGTAACAAGTAAAAAAAAAATGGACTACTTTCGCGTACAATAAATGTTTGTTGAACCTCCGAACCCGTCTTTGTTATCAAGGCACGTGTACAAGAGTCACGCACGAGGGCTCGGAAGGGTTTAAATCGTCGATAAATTTGTCCGTCCGCTAACACATGAATCACCGTGACGACAATAATTGGAGGGGTGCGGTAAGGCAAGTGGGAGTTCAGCGATATTCGCGTCCGCCGCTATCAGCTGAAAATTGCACAATAAATACTATAAATACATATCGCAACGTATACGTGGTACAAGCCAACATCGATCGAATCAAGTTCGGTCGCGATTTCCTCCTCAGTCGCGCAGTAACAAATAGCTTACATAACAGCGTATATTTATTCACCGCGCGGGCGCTTGCTGTGAGCTGGTCAAGTCTATAGGACAAGGTGTCCGCGGGAACGCGACTATTTTCCACGCCGATGCGAAATGGATACAGCCTCTACAGTTGCAATCTATAATACCTGCCTCTGGGCTCGGACCGTGCAGTTTGCGTATGTTCGCGCTCACCGTCGCCTCGCTCGTCGTCATCTTGGTCGTTCCGGTCGTCGGCAAATGCGCAGTTTCCTCGCGATATACACGGTTATCGCTGTGTCTGCGTGCGTCCGTGCAGCGATAGAGCACACGGACACTCTCGCACGGAGCTGCGAGACACGTACTCGCCACGTATGCACCTACGTGCGCGTTAACAACCCAGCCGGGACTCGGCACGTGACCGCGCGGTGCACACATAGTACAAGCTCGCCGACGTCGATACAATGTTGCACACGAGATACGCCGCTCGAGGGCTATTTTTAATGCGGCGAAATTGAAACTAAATTGTTATGCAAATTGCAAATATACACGGGAAGCGTTGACTGAATGGCAACGAAAAACATTGTTTTCTTTTCCTCACGATTATTTTAGTAAATTGTTTTTAGTTGGTCAATATCAACTCCTGTCGGTTCGACGAATCTTTAAAAATTTATTTTTCGAAACATTTATCAATATTACAATCAAAAAATAAAAATTATTGTAAAGGGTGAAACTCAAAAATTAAAACCATTAAAACCAATACATTGCTATCGGCATTGGTTTTAGTGGTTTTAATTATTTTAATTTTTGCTTTTCGCTCATTACAATGTTTTTTTTTCTTGTAAAACTGAAAAAATCGTCAAAAATGTATAAATTTTAATGAAGCCGTCAAACCGGCAGACGGATAAGGCCTGAATATGGAACCAGCGTAAAGTATCGTGCTTGGCAGTGGACAGCGATGACTCACCGAGTTTTCCGAGCCGGTAGCTAGAGTGTGCGACCCGACAGCACACCGATATTCGCCACGATCACACACGCCTTCACACAAGTCTATCGCCCCTTAAATCGACATCGACTCTATCCAGAGGTCAAACAAATAGTGTATTGGTAGTGGAAAAAATGATCCGACGTACAGACTCGGCAGATTGATAATCGAGAGCCCGCAAGCCGTCCCTGTCTCGGTGTGGGTGTGTGTGTGTGCACCAATATCGAAACGATCGAGTGTCGGTAGATTGAGGTAACTCGGCGGTGTCCTTCAAACGTTCACGAGACACTCGAGCCGTTACGTTCAATCCGAGAAAATTGCGCAATAAATCAGTCTATAGGTGTACACGCTCGAGGGATCAATTTCGCGCTAGAAATCTTGACCTAGGAATACGTCCGTTGCGCAACCCGGAGCGTCCTACGCACCAGCGAACGGCGAGTCACCCCTGCACGCCACGGCGAAACTCGGTTGTACGGCATCGGAGATAATAATCCTCTCGCAGATAATGATTCGGGAGCCTTTCAATAGCTACAATGTTGTAGTTTATGATATGAAGAAAAGAAAAAAATGTTTCGTCATGCGAGGCCTGGAACAATGGCTCGAAGCGTCAATGTCAGAACTGATAATGATCGCCGGGCTGATAATGATTATGTTGCACCGGCGCGTCACGGCAATGGGGCAAAAGTCACTCCGGCGGGGCGCAACTCGTTCGTTCACTCGCGGACTCGCCACGGCAAACCAGCCGATGCGGTTGCGTAACAGCCAGATACCGTTTAGACTCTTCGTGGCTTCCCGCGGCTGTAGCTCCTGACCTACGCGACGCGGCTTATCATAGACCGAGTTCCGTCGTAGATCACGCTATAGAATATAATGCCGACGGTGGGAGTGGGAGGCCTTGCACACTGTGCAATACCCGCGGCAATACGGATGCAGAGAGATTGCGCACGCTGCCTGTACACCCACACGCTCTTGGCGCAGTCATCCATCCGCTTCTGCGTTGCATTTTGTTCGAAAATGTTCTTTTGCTTCTGAGCAATTTTTTCCTCTAATAGAGCTAGATTTTTTGTTTTGTTTTTGCAGGAGGGGAACAGTCCAAGGCATTGTGTACCGTGAGTCGGTAATGAAGTCTGTGATTCTACTTTTCTTCGAGGAAAGTGTAAAGGAAAAAGAATCCGGCTGTAGAATCGTATTTCTGGTGAAGGCCAATGTTTCTTGTAAAAACTAGCTTTAGAGTTTTTATTACCGACCGAGCTCGAGTTGGCTGGCTTGGAGAGTGTCGCGTGTCCTTGAATCATCGAATCGTTTACATAAGTTGGTTGCAGATCCGACCGTGCGTGGCTATTCAATGAATCTTCATCGATTCTTCTGTTCGAGATTATTATTTTTTTATTTTCTGAAATTTGTCCCAACTATTTTTTTCGATCCAGAGTATGCCTGTTCTCTTCAAAGAGACAAGTGACGAGCCTTTTTTTTCAAAATCGGAGTTTCCTTGATTCTCGCATAAAACAAATCGTTTCCCACCGTTGACTTTCCGTGCGGAAGGAAAACAATTTTTGTCAGAGGAAAATCATTTTATGTCCAACGGAAGTAATTTCCAGCAAAAGTGTGTCGGTGAGGACAGTTAAGTGGTATTCGCGTGTCGCGCACATACGAACCGAGGCGCGCATGCACGAGCGATAAATATGTATGGGAGGGATCGCGTGCTCGTTGTCCAAGCTAGCGTAAGAATAGATGCTAGCAATAGAGCTAACTCGCGGGTGTTCTGTGCCAGCTCCGCCTATAGTGTGCGATAGTACTATTGCTGTGACCTAGGTTAACATTGCGCCACGTGAGTGCCGACCCTGACGTTCGCGAGCTAGTGCGGTCGTTGCCTGATTACATCGTTGTGTGTGTATTCTCGATTCGCGATTTGTTCATAATGCGATTGGAAAGCTTCGCCGCATACGAATGTACGAATAATACCGACGTAAAAATATCACCGAGCGTTTGTATAGCGGCGAGTGTTATATTACATATTCGATCCGTGCTAACGGAAGACATAAAAGAACTACCGCGTTTACACATGACGCCCCAGTGCGCGTCGCCCGCGCGATGATTCGCATTGTAACGTTCTATTGAAGTCAAGTAGCTCATTGCACTTCCTGAATAACCCTTTGCGAATTGACTCGGCAATAAGGATTGCGGTTCATTTATTATACTATGCAGATTCGAAGACAATTTTCTACCTTACCCGCCAAATTTTTTAGTCTTACGATGATGCTTTTAAAAAAGTCTTGTATCTTCAAATTTTTTAATTTTTAACCAGTTTTGATTGAAAACGGCACGATGCAATTGAGATGGATAAAATTACTTTCTCACCTTACACCTCATAAGGGTCTTATGAGTAGGAAATGAGGATTTTCGAATAGGGACTCTTCCTTCAACAATCAAATCAAAATCCGGCAAATTTGATTCTGTTAAAGTTTGGGGGGGATTGGCAAAAAACACATATTTTGAATGTCGTCTGAGGTGGTTTTCCACTCAATACATGAGTTCTAGGATTAAATAAAAAGAATCTTTGAAATATGAAAAATATTTTTTTTCAAAACTATATTCGAAAAGAAGTGCTGTCTTTTTTTTTTGAAGATTATGTCTTCTTTATTGTCGCTTTTTGTCAACGATGTGTCGGGATTTTTTGATGCTGTAACTATTTCTAAATACTAGTATTTTTTGTTGTTGTTTTTATTGGGCGAACGGGTACATAAAAATTCTATCTACTGATTAGGAAGCAGCTGGGATGAACGAATAGTCCTAGAGTTTCTCTCGGACGGCTGGCGAAGCTTTCTGGCGTAGGAGTAATTCTAATTCCGTACCGTCGTCTCTCGTCGTAGTCGTAGCTCGTCCGTGTACGTACCGCTCGTCGCTGTACCCAAAGGTCCCTGACACTAGGAAGCGTTTCGTGGATAATTTATTCGCACCGCGAGTTCCCCCGGTGACATACGGGAATACTCTAATGCTAATACCGTAAGCCGAGAGATACCCCAGCGTACGCTCGGAATCGCGATAAAGTGTCACTGACCCAGAGTTATTTGCTGAAAATGAGACCTGCATATCGTACCGTGACCAAGCTCAATCGATTCATTTATCTCTTCCACACACATATGTCTATACATATAATAAAATAAATTTTTAGTGGCTCAGCTCGTATTGCAGAAAGTCGTGAACTTCTGGACCAATTTACCTCCGGTTTTCGCCGAAGGATTCGATCTTATCTTTAGATGGATTTAGAACACGATTGCCGTTTTATTTATTTTTCCGCCAACCGGTTTACTAAAGGTTTGTAAATTTAACAAAAAATTCTTATACACATATGTCACAAATTATTTTTTCATATCGACATTACAATACTTTTTAACATAAAAATCAAAGGTTACTTGACAAAGTATAATTAGCAAAAAAAAAAAGAAGAATTGTGTATATTTGTCGGCCAGAAAAGTTTGTTAAATCCACAAACATTGACAATTTTTTTGTACCGTCTACGTCTGGTCAATATATAAAGTCTCAAGTATTTTCGTCATTTCCATCTCGTTCTGCCCCCGCATCTCTCGCAGGACGAATTATTTCCATCGCTCCTCTATATATTTCTTATATCCAACGTCCGGGGCCTTGGCTGAGTGTCTGTGAGTCGCGTGGGCGTGAAAACGGTCTCCTGTATACACCCGTACTATAAATCTGTTTCACGTAACCGTGAACCGTATCGAATTCCCCGAGGAGAGATGGAGAGACTGAGAGAAGGAGAGCGCTTGGCTTCAAAGCGAGGATCGGTGCGCGACCAGCTGAGAAAAAGAAAAAAAAACAGAAAAAGAGAGCGAGCCATCCGGCCGGTTCTCACCCCGCGGGTGAGATGATCGGTTCTCATCTCCAGCAGCGGGGCAAAGCCGCAAAATTCAAAAGCTCCGCCTGGCACGTCTCCGTACAACGGACCAGCCACGAATACACGCTCAGCGACATATAGATGGAGTGGGAGAGACCGAAGATTCGAAAATGCTAGTCTCTCGGGGTCCGGAGATGGAGAGGGAGAGGCCGAAGATTCGGAAATGTTGGCCTCTCGGGGGCCAGAGACCTCGCCGTGGGAGGTCCGAACTTGGAACGGAATCCAAAAAGCTCGGGATGGCCAGGGATGCTGGGATGGAAATAGAACCGGGAATCCACGTGGGCTCCGGTCTGGTCTACGCAGCAGTGATGCAGATACACACCGTAGGCAGCCGAGATACCGTAGTGATAACAGCGGTTCCTCCCGGAGGAAATACCGGTGGCATTAATGCATCGGAGATTCTATCTCCGGTGCAACGCTCCGGAGTACCGTTGATCGGACGAACTCGACGTGGAAAACGTCATTGAAACTAAGTATGAACTCCTGGGCGAGTACCGGTACTTGGGCGAAGCAATGCATGGGACAGGGCGAGAGGCGCAAAAAAAGCGGGAAGACAAGAGTTCCGCGGGCAAAGTTGTTTTAGATCCGTTACGCACCCTCTCGCCCGAAACTGGTCGTTTTGCATGGCGCGCCGGGAACTCCACACTCGAGACTCGCGATAAATTAACACCGAATACGCTAGAGTTACGGAGGCTGACCAGCGGTACTCTCTCGTTGCGCTAGTTCGCTGCTACTCGCTACTGTGCGCGCGTGCAATAATGTCAGGCGCACGTTCTCGCGCTCGGCGTCCCCGATGTTATTTATGAGCGGTCACCGGTTACCCCGCTGAATTCGCGTGGTGACTAGTGTGAAAAAAGTAAATTAATTAAACAAACTAGTAGAATTCGCGAGGCGATCGCGGAACGGGTTTACGATACTTTGGGCCGGTGCGGAGCGGGTCGCGGTTACGCATGCGCGACGCACATGCGAGAAAGCGCGCGCGACAGTTTTACCGAATCGGAGAAAAATGTGCATTCCTTTATTTTATTTTTTTGTTCTTGAGGGTCGCATTCTTGACTCTATTTTATTCAGAGACTGAACGGTCATTGTGAAAAACATTCTTGTCCAAAAGCTTTTTTTCAAAGCTTTTTTACATCATACTGGCAGGCTGTTGTGGCTCGAGCGATTCGCGTCTACACTATCGACTGTGGAATTTAGAAAGCGGCAATTTGTATTTCCGCAAATTTATCGAAAATACGCCACTACCGGTTTGAAAATCTCACTATTCTACCGGAAGTGACACATTTCCGATATAGTTTTCCTAATTCCTTTTAAGTTACACTAAATTATATAATTTGTGAAAATATTGTTACCGATTTCATTCGATCGTCAATGAATTCAATTAAAAAGTGAGTCTCGAGTGTCCTCAGCCTCGAAGAAAACGTTCCGCTGTCCGCAACGAGTGATTAGCTAATTAGGATGATCAAGGCCGGGTACCCCGCTTAAATCCCTCTGGGTTTCCCGACCGTTTTTTCTTCCATCCTCATTTCCCTTCGGTTCTCAGCTCGGGTTGAGATATCGCACCGTTCGTTTGATGATTCCTTCATGCAGGTTGGATAGAGTTGATACGCCCTCGAAGGCACCAAGCAAAAAAAAAAGAAAAAGGAAAAGAAACGAAGCGATGTCTCGTCAGACAGGGATCTCCGAGCAAGCACTCTTATTCATTTCTCCAGAGAGAAAGGATAATCGGTCTGGGTCTTTCCAACGACGCGAGGGATGAGTGAGTAAGGTACAGGTTCAAAGTTTTCATGCCCGTCCGCCATCTTCGCGCGGAAAAAAACGATTTCCGCGCGCAAACGGCAGTGTTGATACTCTCAGACTGTTAAGATATTATTATTATTTAATGTAATGATAATATTAACAATAACAATAATAAATTGTTTAGGTTTATTAATGAACCCTTTTACAATTTGGCTCTACCGTTGTTATTATTATTATGCCCATTAATAAAATTTCCCAGGTTTGTTAATTAGCGTCATGTCGCGCCGGGTCGCTTAATCTTGTCTAATTTAATTTGTAATTATTTCTGTGAGAGGCGGGTCCATGACGTGGCGGAAAGCGGCGCGGATCCCCGGTCCTCCGACCTAAGCTCGAGACTCCTTCGCATCGGGGAAGTCGAAGAAGAGGCGGAGGATCGAATACGCGAAGAACGAGCGAGTCGCGCCGTTGAAGCGTTGCGACAGACATCGCGAGGTGCGCAAACTTCGCGAACTAGAAACATACGCTTATCCGACTCGCGCCGAGCGCGAGTATCACCGTTGTGGAACAGCGGCAGACAAAGCAGCGTGTGAGTGTGGAACAGCGAGCGCGCGATGATCTTGCGGGGTTACACGCTGCGCAAAGTACCGGGAATAATTGCCTGACAATTAATTCGCGAGTGACTAAACCCTCGTAGCTCGCACTCAATTACACACGAGGACGAGACGCATATTGCTTCTGCCTCCGATGCCTCGCTGACGCGTTCCTCATAGGCAACGCAGTCACAATCCACCGTGACACGCGTTTCCGGTCGACTGTGCGAGCACCGCTCGGGAGCTTCGGCTCGCTCAACGATAAATTCACCGTTCTCTTCCGCGCGAAGATGAAGATCGTTATTGCACTAGCTCGGTAAAGAGATAACGGCGGTGATGAGAGCAAAGAAGTAATTGGTCGGCAATCGAGAAGGCAACATTAGCGGGACATAAAGGATGTTATTCATCACTCTTGGAAGTTGGAGGAATCTTTTTTTTTCTTTTTTTTTTCTTCATCTGTTACGATGCCGTATAGCATGTAGCTTTTAGCTCGGAGCGAAAAGCCTTGGAGAGAGACTGGGATCGCTCGGATTACTCTTCCGTACTGTTAAAAAAATAGTGGATGTTTTGCTTCTGAATAGAAAGCTGCTTCCGTAGAGATTTTGTTCCGTTTTTTTTTTTTTTTGAGATTTTTATGTGATGAACGAGATCAATGTGTTCAAGGTATTCCTAAATATTTTCTCATAGAGGCATAGTTAACAAAACTAAAGCACATGAGCAAGAAATGTGAACGTTTAAGTTTTTATGTTTTTTATTTGATTCCATTTTTTTTTTTATTTTGTGGTTCGAATAAGAAGTTAAACTGTAAATTAATTGTACGTAATAATATACCCGAATTTTTTTCAATACTTTATAAATGAGACTCGTAGTGAGCAGTGATTTCGGAAGGAGAAGGTCGTATCGCCGGAACACGATATACCTAGTTCAATCGTCGTCCAACTTTGGAGCAGCTCGAACTTGGTCGTCCAAAGTATATACTACATATACATCTCTATGTCTGGGCTCTGCGTCGCTCTGAGCACTGTCTGCCTCCTTCGACACCCCGGTTTTTCACGCAAAAGTGACAAAACGCCTGCGATTACGGGAAGTTAGCCCCGCGGGGGTGACTCGAGACCGAGGCCTGATGACGCGCTCGGGACCTCTCGAGAATTAACTACCGTACAGACCATCGTTTTTCAACCTGTGCCTCCGACACCCTACCACGACTGTGACGCGCACTGCCTGTCTGCCCGCAGAGTCCGCACAACACACCGTCGGGACAGCCTCACCACAGAAACTCCTCCGTAACTTCGTATCTTAACACCCTCCTAACGTTTTCGTGGACGTGAAATACAGAGCCGTCGACTGCTCCTAATTCTGTCGCCGTGTGGATTATTATTGAAGCGCAGACACGCAACAGTATTGTCGCGAAAATATGCTTGACAAATTTATTTTTTGCCGGTATTCTCGAGCCCGATTTTCGCACGGAAATAAATTTTTCATTTTCATCTCGACTGCAATGAAAATGTACATATTTTTAGAGCGCTGTCTTTAAGGTCGAACTGCCTCGTTACAAATCGCTATTTCTGCTTCTTGGTAGTAAATCGATACGCCAGGATGTGGCCGACGTGTATCTCAAGATTCCAACCCGAGTAGAAACTTTCGCGCGTTACATCGGGCCCTGATAAGGTCTTGAGGAGGCCTGACAAGGGCCTGATAGGAGCTTGAGAAGGCCTTATCAGGACTAACGATGTAACGCTCGAAACTTTCTACTCGGGAAGGCGATACGGAGAACTGCGGACTCCGAAACTTCGAGGCTCGACATTTATTCCGATTATGTCATACCGCGCTTCGACAGTCTAAAGTATAAGTTATACATGATCAGTGTCCAAAACGTGCGTGTAATGTCAAGTAGCATATCGTCTCTGAACCACAGTGTTGCTACGGCCATGGGATAAACCACGGGATAAGTACGGCATGGTATAATGCCTATTATATATACGTATGCTTACCGACCTCGTAGATTCCCTCTCGATAACCCGAATTCGGTATTACCTTCCACGAAGGAGCTAGGGAGAAGCTTCGCGAACTGGTAGCGACGCAATTACTTAGCACCGACATACAGTTTGCATATAAAGTGAGTCGAAGCTCTCGGAGCCTCCTGGAATTCACGCTGGATCAAAGTAGCTGTACAAGTAACTGATACCACGCTGGGTAAAGCTCGAGCGATACACGCTTCCAGAAAATGATAATTTTCCAAGTGTTAACTATCTTCCTCAGAATTCCATAAATTAAGATGATATTAAAAGTATTAATATAATGAATACCAATTTTCATAGTGTTATGAAGTAATAAAATCATTTTATAATATATTAATATCTATTAACATTTCTATTCTATTTTTATTAATATGAATATCTAATATTAATATTTATTTGTCCTTCCTTATCGTTATGTGAATTATATTATTCTGTTATTTTCTTTTCTACTTATTATCTTATATTGTTATATTATCATATTCTTATCTTATTTTATATTCTTTTCGTCTTGTTCTTTTTTATTTATAATTTTTTTGGTTTGTGAGAAATTCACACACTGGTGTTATGACGATGTGATGTTTTTGTACCGTGACTGTGTGATGGTTTTGCACGGTGATCTTAGGAGGCTTTATATTTGTATATTCCAATATAAATATTTATTGAATTCATTATTCGAGCGAAATTATTTTTACCAGCGTATTTTTATGAATATATGTTCGGTGCTGAATAAAAAAAGTAATTTTGGACTTTGTCTTTCGGTGGTTATATTGTGTAGAGGGTGTAACGAAACGTGGCTGGAGTCTACGTGCCCTTTTGGCACTCTTCGAGTTTCGCACCGAGGAGGAGGCCTCGTGGCATTCGTTACGATTTAAATTGAGTCTCGGGGACACACACACTCTTGTCGCGTGAGTGTAGCAAAAACGTACGTTCGCTCGTTCGCCCAGCGTGAAACTTTACCCCTAGCTAAAGAGATCGTACCCCGTGGCGCATAAACCTCGCGGAAGACAAAGGGCGAGGAGCGCCACCGCGCGGTGTCCTCCACCGTCGAGCTTTATTACAACTCGAAACGGTAACTTCGTTGTCTCGGACGGGATGCTAAATAGAGTGACTCTCTCGAATTCGAAATTGCTGGGTGTGCCTCGACCCCACGCGACAATACTTAATAACCCTTGAGAAAATCCTTGAGGATCTCTCGATTATTCCAAACGAGGAATGGACCGAGGAATCAATAAATGATCCCTTAATTTTTTATTGAAAACCATCTACTGATACTTTCGCCGTAAAAATTAATTCGCAGTCGAAAACAATCGATCCACATACACACAGAGAAAAAAAGTGTTGTTCATGCACTTAAGAAACATTTCTTGCCCGCTAAGCTTGAAAAGTTATTCTTTAATAAATTCACCATTATTTTTTGCCACAGGATTTTGTGACATAAAAATTTTGTACAATTTTTAAATTTTGTTAAAATAGGAAGTGTTCTATTCAACCGTGAAGATTCGTTAAAAAAATTGTAAAATTAAGAAGATAAAAATTGTGAGCCTTTGTGGACAAAAAACGTTAAATGTACTTCATTTGTTTTCGCCATGCACGCTTGACGATAATACTGTAACAGTTGAATCTTAAATAGTTTCGGTGACAAAATTCGAGTTTCATGAGGGACTCGTGCATTACCGAAGTTTCACTGTTCAGAGGTTGACTCGGACCCTTCGGCAACGGCTGGCACTCTCGCGGTTACGAGAAGGACGCGAAGTGTAAGGCAGCATCGCAGATAAGCTTTGTGCGTGTTACAGAGAGAATGGGAGCGGAGGTTGGGCGCCTGAGAGGGAGCGGACTACATCTCGTAATACATACTCGGAGAGCCACAGAATCCTGGAACGGTGATGAACCGTTCGATGCTCGGGAAATTATACGAAGGGCAATAACAGAGTCTAGGCCGGATGAGCGAGGGTGGGAAAGTAGGAGACGAAGCCCGGTAATGGAAATTCGTGTAGTCGTTCCCGTGCTCGCACACCCGGGCCTCTGGCACGAAACTGGGCTCTTCATTCTCCTACGCTCCGCTCTGACATTACCGCTCTTATATGCTCCGGGCGATGAAACACGACACCCGACCGCGAGATAACCCGCTTGTAAAGGAAACGATTGAATTTCGAACTTCGGCAAATTCTGGATACAAAAACGAATTTATTATTATTTTTGAAATAAAAAATTATTAATATTTATGAGCAACGTGGCGTTTTACGTATTATTCAAGGCATCGGATAGGTAAAACTGTGGTGCAAAAACGCCGAAGCTTTATATATTTTTGATAACAATTCAGAGCCACCGAGAGACTGAGCTTTGAGTACCGAGAAGACGTAAAAGCCGGAAGATGGTGCAAAAAAAAACGAAATCTGAAGAGCTTGCGCGTGCCTTTCCTAGTGGCTTTCTGTAGCGTATAACAGTAAAAAATATTTTAATATGACAAAATCCTCTTACTCTGCTCTATAAAAAGTTTAATATACCCCCGACGTTCCTATTCGCTGTTCTCTTTGGAAAGTCGAAGGCAAAGAGAGCGGGAGGGAGATGGATGAGAACGATTTGCCGTGCGAGAAAGAGCTGAGGCACTGGAAAAGAGGAAGAAGACACAGGGCTTAAACCGTGACGAGAAAAAGTTTTTCGAGGATATAGCTAGCAATAAGCCATCGCGATGATCCTCCTTTAAGCTCTCTATAAATCTTCATTATATCGTTCCTTCCGTGGAAAATTGTCCACTGATACTTATACTTTTCTTCATAGTTTGCGGAGACCGAATTGCATGATTATTTAACGAGAAATAAATTAAGCCTAAAGGTCAATTATTTTATATCCACGAGTCGAGGCCTTAAGGTTGATGTAACGTTACATTTAACTCTTGGAATTCAAAACCTTTCTCTTCGAAAAAAAATTCTTAAACTTCTACACTTAATTTAAACTTAAACCTTAACTTAAACTTAAAATTCTACACTTTAATAAACGTGTTTGAACTTCGCTTTGAAAATTTTAAATTGAAAATAAATAAAATGTATAATGAAATTACGTTTGAAAACTTTAATCAGGATAGATTACTATTTGTCAAATTATTCTCAGAAATATAGTTTTTCACCAAAGCGGCAAATATGATGGGCATTAAAGTGTTAATTAAGTTTGAACATTATTGTGAAATTTATAGTTTTCTAGTTTGTTCACTTCTTTTATTAGCTCGAAAAGTAATTAAAGTTCGAGGAAAACGGGGTTAATCATTTCGGGAACTCACCGTTCGCGAATTCACCGTTACATTGAGTCCATCAACCGTAGTTTGAAAAAACAAAAGTGTCTCCTCGTACTCACCTGAAACAAAGAAAGAAATTGCACTTGTAAAAAAAAATGATGGTATTTCGCCTCGATTATTCGAATGAAACAGAAGAAAAGAAAAATGCGGAGTTTGCCGAGATTCGAGTAGCGTGAATTATTTTATATGCCTCCGTCGGTGCTTTGTCCCGGGAAGCTCGAGTTTCTTGGTCCCGAGTAGGGATCGCGAAGACTTTCCGCTCAAGTATTGCGGCGAGGGAGTAAGGGCCAATATCCTCGAGTACTTTAACGGGGCTACGCCCGGCTGGTTCCGACGAGGCGAGGCACGATCCGGGCTGACGATCGTCGAACCTGTGCCGTCGTCTCTCCGGGTATTATGCCAACTCGCAACTACGAGGACGAGGACGACTGAGAAAACCTCTCGAGGAAGATTTTCGGGTGCGAGCAAGCGAGCTAATGGAAGCGGAGTCGGCAACGAACGAGACCGGCTATTTGATGAGCTTGCGAAAATTATTCGGCTATCTCGCAAAATTCGTACCCGTCGTCTCTGATAAAGCTGATCAACCGAGGCGAAGCACGAAAACCGTGAACGAGAACGACCAAGCGGTTTTCCCAGTTTCCAAAGTCTACGTACTTTATGGCTGGGAGAACTTCGTTACCAAACCCCGAGACTCGCGAACCCGAACGCGTGTTATGTTCCGGATGTGTAATGAAAGGGGAAGAGAAAAAAAAAGTGGACAGGTACACCCAAGGTACTGATCCATGTGCACCCCCGTGCTTGCAGGGCCTGCCCCGCCACTGCGTCAGCGTATAATAAAAGTGAAAAGTGTAACGGCGTGTCATAAAAGGGGAAAGCGTAATAGCTACAAACGAGCCGTTTTACGAGAATGGATACTACGTTATAAGTTTTTTTTTCCTGTACTATAACTAAAACGGTGAGCTTTTTTTAATGAGTCTTTACACCGCGGGGCAAAATGCTCCGAGCGATCCTCGGAGAAAACTTTATCTATCGCCCATCTCTTCGCTCCGTTGTTTTATTACGGACGACCGTGAAGAGCTTGCTTAATCTCAATTTTTGATGTTTCTTGTAAAATATTTCGTCGTAAACGAACGAAGGAAGTCGGTTAAGTTTCATCGCAGCGGATAAGAAAAAAAAAACCTTTCTGTTCTATATATCGAGCAAAATTATATTTTAGGGCTAAAATTCGTGTTAAGATTCTTACCGTAAGATGGAATTTGTAAGTGACATTTTTTTTTACAGTCGATATGTATATATTTTTTTTTAGCATGAGTGAGAATCCTCATAAATCTGATGCGAAGACGCGAGCATATTCCGGAGGCGATCGTCAGGGAGGGACGAGACGGCGACAACGAGCGGCGTCAACGACGTCGTCGACTCGTCGACGAGGATACAATCGTTTCCGGTGTGCGGCACGTTCAAGGGCCGGGCGCGAGGCGGCAAACGAGAAACGAGTCGCGAATACAGTCGGCGATTTGCTGCTTCGCGTTTTATCAACGGAAAGGAAACGGCCCTAAGAGAGAAACGAGACACATGTGCGCGAGGGTGAGTGTGCGGTGGAGGAGCGCTATATCGACCCGCGGGCGTTCAGGCCGCGCGGAACGATCGACCGTTTTGTGTCTCTAATCATGCCATTGTTCGACGTCCGATTGCAGACGAGCGTTCAGCGCCGACAGCAGACCGAGAACGAAGGGTCCGAGGCCTCGAGACTGCTGGAACTCTCATCAATCTGCTCGATAAAGAACGCGTGGCGAGGGAAAAAAAATACAATGGAACACCCGATTTGACGACTCGAATTTTAACTCGAGGGCTTTCCATACGCCGCCTTTCACCACCTGATACAATTCGATGGCACTAAACACCACTCTAAAAGCTTTCGTTTAAAAAAAAACTATAATTATCGCAAATCAATGAAAGCACCGATTTGTAGTTTTCTTCAACCCATTCCTACAAGCACGTCTCTGCCACTCTGCGTTAATTGTTTTTCTCGTTAATTTTATTTTTATTTTCTCTTCAAAAATACGGTTCGTTGACAGAAAAGATTATTACGATGAAATGAAAATTTGACCTACGTGGACAAGAAATATCTGTTGAATGTGCAAATCTTTGGTTACGTGTGTGTAAAACTCATTGGACAGAAAGGGACAAAGATTGT
Organism: Stenichneumon culpator; assembly: GCA_964017025.1. Taxonomy (NCBI): domain Eukaryota; kingdom Metazoa; phylum Arthropoda; class Insecta; order Hymenoptera; family Ichneumonidae; genus Stenichneumon; species Stenichneumon culpator. The sequence continues at coordinate 845,583 of OZ024769.1, read as the reverse complement.
CACAGATGAAATTTTCTTGAAGGGTTAGATGTAAACTCTACTTCCGATTGGTTGGAACATCTTATTGCATTGTCCCCAGTTGGCAGGCTTCGCGGTATACGGTGAGGGAAGATAGGGACGAGAGACACTCCGATTAGAGCGAATTGTTCGCATCCGAGCGGGTCTTATCCCCGAAAGCGACAAATGCCTCGAAATTGCGCTCGAGGGTCCAATATACGATAGCTATAGGACGGCTTCCAGGGCGGGTTAGGGCGATTATGCCACGTATGAGAGAGGTTTGCGGTGCGTACACGCGAGACACCGAATACGGCAAGGTAGTACTCGGGAACGCCATCCGGCGAAAGGGACACACACATATATATAGATATGCACGAAGGGAGGGAAAGTTCTCCAAAGGGTTTTAATAGCCTCCGCGCGCCCTTGGGCCGACTGACCGGTACCGAGACAAGGGACCAAAATCGAGTTTCACCGTCGCCGTACGGAAACCATGCCTTCCAGATGGGGCAGGACGGGGGAAACGGGGTAGTTGGGACATAAAGGCAGTTCAGAAAAAGACAAGATGGAAAGAGTCTTCTATCAATTTAGATACACCCGAGAGAAATCCCTAAACTTCGTGCACGCGTGCGATGCCGTAGCACTGATTTTTCGAATCTGTCGATCAAGTTGATCGATCGAATCGTCGAGAGAACATGCCCGGTCTCGCGCGGAAGCCGGGCAAGAGGCGAGAAGGTGCTAAAAGTCCACGACGTAGAAAATAAACTCCCGTGGCATCGCCGAGATAAACTTAAACAGCTCGTCTTCGTGGCACCTGCCAACTCTCCGTTGGGCCGGGTTCAACGCGCCTTTAACTTTGAACCTCGAACTTCAAAGGCGAGAGATATTTTCCTTCCTCGGCAGAGATAAGACACTTCGTCATAATCCCAACTTTCTCAAGCGGCTGGTTTCCCACTTAGAGCGTAATTCTGGCGGCTTCGCAGTCTGTCTAGTCATCCATTCGACCACCCCGACTATATCCTGGTTTCATTTATTTTTTTACCTCTTCGTACGTTCTCGCCGTTTCTTGAATAAGCGGACACGAAAGAAGGTACAGAACATAGAGTAGGAAGAGACTAGGCCAGTTTAGAAGAAACAAACAAGTCATCAACGAGATTGACAACACCCAGTCCAGCATTGATCATCGCAAGAGCAAGCATGTAAAAAAGAAGGTTCAAACAACGACAAAACAAGCCCGAAGAAACAGAAGAAGAAGAACCTTGACAAAGTGATTGCGGAGTGGAGCGATAGGTCCACGTACGCCGGCGTCGCCCGGGAGTCTGCCGCAGATTATCAGGGAAAGTAGTGTGGCTGCGGCGTCGGTAGTCGTGGCGTTGGAGAGTCAAGGCCGCCCGGTGCAGCGGCCGACACCCCCGTTCGGGTCGTCGACGCGACGGTGTAGCGGGAGGGTGGCGAGCATCGACGGCGGCGGCGGCGGCGGCGGCGGCGGCGGCGGCGGCGGCGGCACCGCGACGCGGTCTGGCAAGGGATCACGCGAACGCCGCGAGTCTCGAAGCTCCAGGAAGGGGTAGGCCGTGTCTGCGTACACTGCAGGCTTTGGGTACCACGGTCGATAGAATTGTCTGCGCACATGCGCGGGGCAAAAGCCCGAAGGTTCCACTAGTCAGCTGCGCCATTGATTCCCACCGAGAGCGCCCGGCCATCCCCTTGAACCACCCACTCAACGGCAGAAGCACTGCCAGCACGACCACCCTCCCCGAGCCGAGTTTCCAACAGTCCTCTCTCTTCTCCACCTGCTCCTCTTCCTTTCGCTCGGCTCCCCGGTACCGCGGGAAGCAGCAACCCAGCAGCTAGAACCTCCGCCGTACATAGACAGCCAGCCCAGAGACCGTAGACTTAAAGCAGACCGAGCTGAATAAAGGTCGCTAATTTGTGTAACGACGAAGACGTTAAGAAGGAGGATTCGTTGATGGCGCTGCTTGCTTAAGAAGTAAAAAGGGATCCCGCGCGAAGACTTCGTTCGGAAGGCTACAATGATGAGGTTCAAGGGTGAAAGGCATATATAAGCCAAGCGAGAGTGAACCAAGGGGTTGAGCGGGAAGCTTTATCTCCGGATTCTATGCGCCTTCACGGCTATTCTGTATAACCGTTGCCGGATTCGCCCCCGGGGTTGCGAATTCTTCGCGTACCGAGAAACCGGAGGAAGAGGGACGAGACTGTTGGGGAAAAGACCATGGCGGTGGCAAGGGGGAACGAGGAGAAATCGAGAGTTTCCGGCCACTAGGGATTTCGTGATGACCTTGTTTATGCCTGAAATGTTGGTGCACCAGTTTCACGCTAGTTGTCGAATCTATCGGGAGATTTTTAGCAAATTTTTTACGCTGATGCGCTGGGTCAATGACGATTGATTTGATTTGATGGAGCGTTTTGTTCGTGGTTTGTAAATTAGGTTTTTTTCATAAACAAGCCCATTAGACTTATTGGGTGATGAGTTTTTTTTTAAGTGTATGAAGTATCAATTCTTCGTACACTAAACCTTTTTCATTATGATAAAATGGATCAAGCTCTCTCGGGCCTGGAGCACAAAGGGACAAAGAGAAGTGTCTGTTGGATCAAATCTAACAGCGAACTCGAAACGACTATGATATGGCCTTTATTCCACCTGTCTGACACTCTCTTTTGAGTCTCGAGCTATTCACAACGCGACTGTAGCATATCAAAAGAGAACTTTCGAATTGCCAGTCTGCTTCTCTGCAGGGGAGAGCCGGGAAGACGAGTGAGGTTGAAGATTTGATGAAGAGCGAGCAACAAGGTCGAAGGTTATACGGCCGAACGTCGATTTCGGGCGGAATCGACGGCGATGCCCTTATCCGGTTGATCCGGGCAACTTTGCCCTATTCTACAAACTCTCAAATGAAATTGAGATTGGATCCGGCAAGGCAGAAACCGGCGAAGGAACCAAACGAGAACACGCTCTTTGCACCCGAGACCCGCACACATCCACGCGTACCCTCGTAGTTTGAACTTTCCTCGAGGAAGGAATAGAGGGAAAAAAAGTATGTGGAAAGTTGGGACACCGGCGACACTCTTCGGTATCAACGAGATTGAGCAATTCCCATGTCCACTCGAGGGTCCGATAGGTATCGATTTTGTTCTTACATCGAGGCCGGACGTACAAGACCGTAAAGATTCCCGCCTCTTCCGTGTCCAACGTCGCTGCACTCTCCAAAGGAGATGGGAAAGAAGAACAAGAAGCAGTTGAACCCTGGAAGAGCCAGTCTCGCTCCCTTTTTGTTTAGCTCGGAGAATGGGGGAAAAAAAGATTCTTTGTTTCACGGCACGAGAGGGAAGCTCGAATCTCTGTCCCAACGAGTCAAGAACAGCTGTGACTCGTCGTGTACCCGACTTTGTCGTATTTGAAAACTCTGGGGTGGGGGGGGGGGGAATATCCCCGGGTTCAGTCCTCAAAGGTTCGAATGCCATTTACATCCATCAGTGAGCAAAGTCGAATGAAATTTATGATCAAGAGTTATGTCGACATCAGCGGATGCGAAATTGTTATTCCTCCCGTGAATATCTCTTACTTTCTCGCGCAACTCGAGTAAAATCACGGAAAATGAACGGTGGAAGCTCAACGTTCCCCGACATCTCGAACGATCCTTTTTGATGAGCGCAATAAAGGACATGATATCCATCTAATAATGATAAGTATCTCAACGAAGACCCAAAAAGCCTTTCTCTAGCCAAGAGCCCCAAGATGTCGCACAGTCGACATTTGGCGCTTTTCACGAGAAGAGGACGATCTCTTGCCACCGTTAAGCTTTTTCTCTTGGAGCTTCACTGTCGCCGAGCGCTTAAGAGCTGAATTCTGTCCCGGAGGCCATCAAGTGTCGTCCCGTCGACGGCTTAAGGTATAAGGAGCGGCACGATTCCCTTCTCGTTCCTCAACTCTTCAAACTATCCTTTTTCACGCTCGCAATAAACGCCGTAATATCCATTTAATAATTATAAGCACCGTCATGAAGATCCGAAAAGCCTTTGCCCAGCCAGCAGCCGCAAGATGTTGCGGAGCCGACATTTGGCGCATTTGGCGGCGATGCGAAGATCGTTGGGCGCTGTTGAACTCCTTCTCTCTTCGAGTTTGACTGTCGGGAAGCGCTTAAGAGCTGAATCCTGGCTAGGATGCCGTCGGGTGTCACTCCGTCCTCGGCTTAAGGTATAAGGAGGCATGACTTCCTTGTCGTCCGACCCGCTCAATGCAGGCGCGGCGATCGGGCTTGGTCCGGCGCTGCTTTAATGCAACTTCCGCCACTGCAGCTTCGATACATCGACCGGTTTCGCCTCGCGCCACCGGGAATCCTCGAGGAAACGCGTTGTTAACGTTGCAACTCGGGGAAAGTCAGCATGGAGCCAGGTGGAGCTGGGATAAGGGGACTACGAGGCTGGAGCTAAGAACCTTCACGAATTTCCTCATTCTATCCGACGTGCAGCACGGAGACTCCGGTAATATCCCGGGCTCGCTCGCGCGTACTAAACGAAACTTGGAAAGTACTCGAGGGGTCTCGAAGCCCTTGGATATGGGCGGTATGGCTAGCATCGCAGGGCGTTCTTCCTCCCGACTATCATCAACTCCGCCGTATAACTCGCTCCCTCTCCTCTCGTCGGGCCTCTCACACTTCCCTCATTCCCCAGCTATGCACGAAGGTACGTCCGACCTCTGTCTGTGTTGGTGTTTTTTTTTTATCGCTTGCATAAAAAGGAAACTTTCCGTTGCGGAAACTCATTTATTCTCTCCGACTTCCAACTTTAAATTCTCCTCCCCCCCTTTTGGACGAGAGAAGCGTGACCGGAAGCGTACAAACATTGACGAAAGTTTCGTTATTGCGAAACTCCGGGAGGTTCATTTAAGTTCCTTTTACAACGGAGATGAGCGACAACCATTGACGAAACCGCGATCGACTTCTATTGCCCATTCGGTTCGGTTGGTCTCTAATTGACTTTTTTTTCTGCGTGTTCGCGTCGCTAGAGGGACAGAGATTTTTTTTTTGTCACGAGGAACGACGAAGGGGCGAATACGGTTGCGGTCGGCGGGTCCGAAGACGATCGTCACGTCGGAACGTTAACGTCGACTAAACGTCGTTGATATTCAGGATCCGAAACGAGCGCGAGGGACGGTGGACGTTAATGTCAAGACGAGGGTTCGTTGGTCCGACGACGTTATCTGGCCGCAGAGCCTCGATGTCTGGGACAGGAAGAAGGGACGACACGTTGCGGGTCGGGCTTTTTTGGCATGGCGAACTGTGGTACAGCGGCGGTGACGATGCGGCGAAGGTCCGAGAGACACACTCGAGTAACCCGTAAAGGGCTATCCCGAAGGGTCATTCCGAACGGGGGGTTTACCCGTGTTGCGGAACCCCAAGGACTTTTTCCCGTGTCCGATGCTCTCTCGTCTATTTCGGTAGAGAAAGACAAGACGACGGTGTCCAAACGGAGCCAAGTTCTTCTTATCGGTGACGTGACAGACCGATTTCCTGAGACAGTTGACATTCCGGAAAGGGAGAGAGGGGGGGGCGTAGAAAAGGGTGAACTGCACAATTCTTCGGCAGAGTTTGCCGTCCTCAGCGGTTTTTCCGAAAAATTGAGCAACTCTCGTAAAATCGGATTACAGATTTCGTTACCGACGGAGTCTGGTTCACGACGTTCCGGAGGTAAGAGTAGCTGCACGAAATTCAGCGATATCTAGTCGAAATGGCATCCAAACTGGAAGGCCATAGCGAATTCTCGAATAAATTCCAATGCCCGGCCGGTACGAATAACACCGCTGCATCAGTTTCAGCGAAATATATGCGGATTGACGGTTCCTATGCGGTTACTCAAAGTGGTATCGTCCGAAGGATGAACAGCCGCGAAAGAGGGTACCGGTCGGAGCATCCGAGAGCATTGAATATTCGCATGGAGATAGACAAGAGAGATTTCGTAGACCCTGGTCGGGCGGTATAAAGAGCGGAGGAGTGAACGCCCGGGGGGGTTGAAAACTGGAGGGTCGAACGCCAAGAGCTCTCCGCATCCCATCCTCGTCCTCATAATCGCGCCCCCCACCCCGCCACACAATCGCCGACGTTCGGCCAAAGCCCCGTCGGTGAGTTCGAATATCGACCACACCGACCTCGCGCGCTCCGGCCACCCACGCAAGCCTTCGCCCAACCGCGGGCACCACCGTCCCACCCGCGGATCCAGCCAGCCCGCAGTTTCGCCCTTGCCCTTGACATTCGCCGCGCTCCGACCCGGCTCGACGCCCGAACACTCCAAATATCTCCCGACCACCCGTTCAATCGACTCTTTAACGAGAGATTTCCTTTAATCGAACCAGAGTTCCAGACGAAGGTGGAACTTTTTAAAGAAAAAAAAAATTTACGTACTTGCCTATCATCGAATATTCTGGCCAACTCTACACTGTGCCACGCTTCCTCTGCCTTTTCTACCTACGATATTTCTCTGGATTCTTATGACCCTCTCTATAAGTCTGTAACGTGGCGTCTCTAACCTTGGGCTCTCTGTACTACTGTTCTAATTTTAGTTTATTCAACGTTTTAAGTTTAGAGTGTTTTAATATTAAATAAATAGGAGTTAATATAGACCTAAAGTTGCGGAGGGGAACAAACCTGAAAAACGTTTAGAATATTTCTCAAGTGTGCATCGGTAGCAAAATAAAAATAATTTTACGCGAATGAAGCTTTTCTCTCCAAAGGGTATATTCACTAGGGTTTTTTTTTTAAATAACTACTGGTGCTTTTTGAATTGCATAGTACTTAGGAGATTTATCTCAGTACCCAACAAAATATCTATCTGTCCATCTATCGAATCTTGCCGATAAAACATCGAAACGTGCAATTCATTGTCAATTCAATATTTCGTATACTTCAATGGATATTCGTACTTATATCTCTTATTCCCGCATCCTGGATACATTTGTTTACCACCCAATAATTAATTACAGTTTAACAAACATTTGTCGCTGCTTGTAATTTTCATTCTAGAATTGACTTATTCATTCCGTATCCGTGTTTACCCTCCCTCTCTCTAATTATCTCATCCTCCTCTCTTCCTCGGAGCGATCGGGAAGATCATTAAGATCTTCCAGACCGTGGAGTTAACTTCCTTGTTGCAGTTGAGATAAGACAACCGGGGAAGGTACGGCAAAAGGGGGGGGGGGAGGACTCGAAGAGGGTGAAATTCGCAGCCCTCGTAAATATAGCAAGCGAAGCCTAATCACCTCGGCTGCTGCAGCAGCCCTTCCTCGATTTATTTTGGCGCGTTTCGTTCTCCATCCCAGTCGCTCGCGGTCTCTCTTAATGGCCAAAGTTCTCAGCGCTGGCTCATCGAGTCCCGCGCCCTCTCTTCCAGTAATCGAACTCATTCGCGCTCGTAACACTCGTGAGCTCCTCACACGAACGCGAGGCAACCCCGGGGCCGATGTAAGCGCACCTAATTGCCGACGAGTGCCGAATCGTTTCGTCGACGGACGAAGAGACGACTCGATAACGAGTCTCCGGCGGCCCGAGTCTCGTCACCGATCGATCGCTCGATCGCTCATCATCAATCGTCGTCCGTCTTCCTCTCCGCGACTGCCTAGCGCCTTCTTTTTTTTTCTCGCGAACCGCATCGCCCCGCTGTGTTGGATCACTAAGTGGAAAGACAAAAAATGGAGATGTGTGCCCGGTGTAAAAAAAAAAATAACAAAAAAAGCAACTGGTACTCGACGGGTTTATCCGGCGCTGTCGTCTCGCGGTTACGGCGCGACGTTCCCGTCGCCGACAAGGTCGGCCTCATCGATTTATCGGACGGACACTCGACGGTATGCGTACCAAAATTGATGAGGCCGATGCTGATACTTCGTCTGTGACATCGCCAATATTTTCTGTCCGTCTCGCTTTTTTTTACCACTGGACGAACGAAGCGCGCTCGTGAAGGACTCTCGGACTAAGCGTCCCGTTCGTGCAAGAGGGTCGAGGGAGGTAAATAAAAATGATGGAAGCGAAGAATCGAGTGGGAGAAAAATGCGACGAAAAGCGGGAGAAAAATGCGAAGAAAATGCGAAGAAAAGTTTTACGCGAAAGGTGTTGAAATTATCAAGTATTTCGGAAATCCTGCACATCCAAAGATCCTTCGAGACGATATTCTTTTTTCTCTTCATTCCCGTAGTTTCTCCCATTTCTCGAAGTAATCGTGGGTGCTTACGAGAACGGACGAGCAGTGGGGATCCTGTGGGGAGAAAAAGAAGAAGAAAAAAGTGGTTGAACGAGGGAAATAACAGTGGCATATGACTGTAGTGTTATACCCGTCTCGAGTTTATCTCGGAGGAAGATCGGCCCCGGTTTTGCGACAGATGCGTTCGCAAGGCTGGCGGGAAGAGCCTCTCCGTGCCGGGAGAAGAAGCCAGAAGCGGCGGGAGCTCTCCGAGCACCGGGCGAATGGACGGACATGTGCGATAAAGAGGGTCGTACAGAGCCTCCGTAAACGCGGAGGAGATTCCGGTGAGCGAGCGAGAGCCGGTTGAGCGAGAGCGCTCGGGATCGGGACGAAATGAGGGGAAAAAAGACGACGATAATAAGGACCACGAGAGAAGCTGAAGAAGAAGAGGAATAAAAAAGAAGGGATGGAAAAAGCGAATTAAGGCGAGGCATGCTTATCAAGGCCTTCTTAGAGTCTCGTAATTTTTTTTTTTGCTCTTCTTCTCGGGGGCAAAAAATAGTTAAACGAAAGCGAAACTCGAGGGGGTGTCGGAGAGGGGATGGACAGGGCGATGCACAAGACGTCGTTCTAATAATACTCGGTGGGAGAATATTGTGTCGGTGGTTCACTCGGGGGTGTCGTCTCTCACACCACTATCGCGGCGGAATAATAGAAGGGGAGAATCGGAAGGGATCTCGGGGTCTCTCGTTCGAGGCTCTGTCCTTCCCGAGGCCTGGTTTGGGGTAGATAGGTTTATACACGCGTGTAGAAGGTACAGCAGTGCCACGGGAGCGAGCATCCGCCCTGTTCTTCGTAGCAGTTTAATAGAACACGCCATTCTACAGTCTAGGGAGACAATAGATGCTCGCGGAAACGGGGAACCCCCGCCCAAGCTCAACGGGAGCGTTCGCGAGGCGACACTGGCCTACGCTATCTCGAGTGGCTGCGGAATATATTCTGATTGGCGCACCTAATGCCGCATTTCACGAGGCTTTCTGCGTTTTTTTTTATTTTCAATTTTATATATATATGGGCTCAACAAATTTTATCCCATTGCTGGAATTTTCCGGATGTTTCTTAGCGCAGGGAAAATCCAAAAAGTGTCCGGAGCAAGATTTTTTTATTTGATATATTTATGTGTGAGAAAAAAGTAATAAAAAAAGGAATGATAAAAATGTAATTTGCATGCGAATTTCAGACTCTGCTATTATAACTTCCAGGGGTGTCCGTTTTTAGGTCGCGCATTGATTGGAGCGAAGTATCGAATATGGTCCAGTCCATATATAATTAATTTACGGACCCATATTTGCAATTTGTACCCTACATATTTTCATAGAAGTAGCAGAGTGGATCGTCATCCCAGTTTGTTCCCATGATTTTCGGCACAACATCCCTTCAGCCTGGTTAGGAATAAACACACTGCCAGCCAATGTTTCGTGCACCAACTATCGGGAAGCCCATCAACCGAAGGTGATTGATAGTTTCCGTGGTTGCGTGCAAGACCACCCGTGGGCGAATTTTCTCGTAATCCGTGTCATACGTATACGACCAGAATTGAAGTACAAGCAGCGCGAAGGCGCGTACGTTCGCGAACAACGATCCCCGATAATGGCCCAATAAATCTGTCGAGATTCGACGTCGAACCATCGAGCAGATATCCCAACGCGGAGCTACAGCTGATCTTCCTTTCTCCATCGTCGTTGCGAGGAGCAACGGAGCAGCTTACTCCTCGCAGCGGGAGCGTGTCCGCTCGCAGACGAGCCTCCGAAGACTGAGGCGTCTGGTGAGCAGCTTCGACCGTGGCAGATAAATCGTCTCATCGTCCCCGCAAAACGGCTTTCCCGGGCGCGTATTCAAACTATCCCGTCTTCAATCTCGCCAACTAAGCGAGTCCCTATCTCATCGATGACGTGGGAAATCGTGGGCGGTTTCTTCTTCGCGTGCCACGTTCTGCCGAAATAGCGTCGACCTTTCGATTAGGACGTTAGTTTCTTATTTTCTCTTTTTTTTTTATACCCAAAAAAAGTTCGTCCGAAGATAACCGTGTCCAATGCCTCGACGAAAAATCATTCAGGAAAGTGAGACAAATATATTATTGAATCCTATTTCGTTCTATTGAGACGTGGAGGGAGACGGCGAGTTCCACCCGAGAGGACATCAAATCTTAACATCTTATGAAGGTAAGTTTTTTTTTAAGTCATATATAAATTTAGAAAATTAATTAGCATATAATTATTATTAACGATTGAGAAAATTAATCGAGCCGGTATTTCCAGCCATTTATCCCTGGCCAATAAAAAAAATTACGCAATATTCCTGACCATTTTTCAATTCCCTGATGCATGCATGATGTCCACAGTTTCCCTAACCGGTGGCCATCGACTGGTCAGTATTCACCGCCCCGTCCCAACCTTCGAGGCAATGCTGATGGAGCGATGATGAAAAGACACTAAAAACCGAAACGGCGAATTTGATTCTCATTGCCGCAGGCTCGTAGTCAACCCTGTGTCTACGCTCGCGAAATAGCATCGTATATTAGTCGATGGAATCGTAAAATCCCAGTTGACCGACGAAAGTCATTTCAGTTATACCGCAAAGAAGAAAGATAAATTTCCGCCTCAACCCCCCTTCGCCGTTGCAGAGTTCGACGACGTATCCGCGGGAAGCTTCTTTACGACGCCCGCGCGCCGCCGTTTCCACTACGGCCGGAGTGATTCGATATGGGCATTTCGTGAAAGGTGTAACCCACACTGCTCCGCCATAACTCGAAGCTACATTTCCATAACGGGATTTTATTTCCATTTTTTTCCCCTCCCTCCCGAAGATACCGAGGATCGCGGTTGAGCCTCGACGAAGAAAAAAACAAAGTATGAAAAATCCAGTGGCCCTTCTGCTCCGACTCCGGTCGCTCGGGCCAGCGCGGACCGCCTGTAGGTCGCGGACTGGAGCGAGGGTGGCCGCGGATATAGCAAGGGATGACGGAAAAAAAATCGGGATTTATGTGTCGCCGTCTCGTGCGAGAGATGCAGAAAGGAGATAACGGAGGGAATCGAGACGGGGCGAGGGGAGGAAGAGCAGAAGCCAAGACGGTGAGATTCGGAAGCAAGAAACAGCGGGGAGCGGCGAGTAACCGATCGACGAATCTACGCGCTTTGAAACGGGAATCGCTATCCCGCGCCACATCGAACGACCCGATCTCCTCTCCCGATCGGATATGCGCTATACATAGACGGTACTATAAAACTACGACCGCGAAGCGCCGATAGCTGGCCCTTACTTGAAAACTCGCCGAATCGGAACGATCCGAGAGTGAGGATTCGCGAGCGAAGATCGGAAATAACTCTTGGTCGGCGCTCATGCCGGGCGATCGGGAAACGTCGATGGAAATTTTTGTCGCGACCGGGTATAGTTTCTCGGGTATGGAATATCGGGGATAAAAGTTCGGATGTAAACGACGAAACATCGAGATATCGAAGCGTCGGTGAAAGAAACAATAAAAATAGAATCAACTCGTATCGCATGGATGGAAGAAGTAATGGGCTTGTTTTTTTCTCGGGGAAACGCGATTGGGAGATCGAGAATAAATCATGAAGTTCTTGTTCGATGACCCTGCAATAATTTTTCAACTCCAGTCGACTGTGAACAACTTCTTTAGGGAAATCCTGTCGGGTACGAGAATTGATTCTTTTACAAAATCTCGATGGAATCTTTGATGAAATAACCGTTTACGATTTACGGTAAATTTTAATCGTACCCCTCAGGGAGGATAAACTTGATAGATCGACAGTAAGGTGGACGATGGATCAAAAAAAAAATGTTTTCTAGTGTTTTATCGAAACTGGAGTTTCGAAACAGCAATCGAGCCGCGTTTCGTCGCAAAGTAGTAACGGACGTGTTAGTACCGGCATCGACGATCTCAGCAGAAATAACCTTGACCTTGCCTCGAGTTGGAATCTTGGTCCACGGTTGCGTCGGAGAGAAAATTTTATTCAATGACTTTACGATATTTCGTAACATTTTTTCAATGTCATTTTCTCTAAAATTGTTGATAACGTAACCGTTTATGGTTTAACATAAATTTTAATCTTATCTTTGAGAGAGGGTAAACTCGATAGATCAACGGCAAGGTGTACGATGGGACCAAAACAAATGTTTATTCTTGTGTTGCCCGAAACTGGAGTTTCGAAACAGCAGGCGAGGATCGCGCGGTCCGAGATAGTGGCCAGTAGTGGCAAGTAGTAACGGAAGTGTTAGGACCGGCATCGGCGAGCCCAGCGGAAATAACCGTGACCTTGTCTCGAGGCGAGATCTTGGTCCGGGGTTGGGTCGGAGGAGAGGGAAGAGAGCGGTATATCGAGGCGTCTCGGAGGGAGAACCGCCGTTCCCGAAAGCGAGAGCTCCGCCGTCTGGGACAAAGAAAGTCGTGTCTGCCTGGAATCCCGTGCCGGTGTGACGGCGAGGGTGGGAAAGTAAGGAGCGTCGCTCCCGACTGCTCCGGCAGAAAGGGCGGAAGGAGGGCGGAGGGGCCGGGGATGGAAGCGAGAGGAAACCCTCCAAGTCTCTCGCACGGGACGGGTTCGACCTAGGGCTCAGGGTGCGGCGGGTGGGGTCGTTGGAAGCGTCTCGACGTCGTCGATGTCTTTGCCCCGTGCGCGAGGCCACCCACCCTTTCCTCTCTCAACCCCTCGGGCCTCGTGCGAGCAAAGAACGGAAATGCTTACTCCGGATAGACCGTTACTGGCATTACTTTTGTCCGGTCTTTCTCCGGGCGCCACGCGCCTGCAAGAACAACGAGTGACCCCTTTTTTGCCCGACGCGCGGAGATGATGTCGAAGAACGCCCAGGACTCGGATTCTGTCCAGGGCTCGGAACGCAAAGCCGTTTTTTTTAATACTGTAACGAATATGTAGGAGACTATTTGTTAAGTCACACGATATTAGCGAGGTTTGACAATAGACGACTTAACGGACGTTCGATACAAGATCCATCGTCATGTCAGCGAGTCTGGACGAGACTTTAAGAGCGACGAGACGTGCGACATTACGTGATCGGGATAATTAACGTTTATCATTATTAATAATATCCGGCCCAAAACCAAATACGCGCATTTTTCATTCGCTCGATCGTCACAATACTTTAAAGAAATTTCTTCTCTTCGAACTCTGTGGTGTGGTTAACTCTAACCAGACTATAGCGTTTGAAGAGAAAGTATTTGCTTAAAGTATCCAGAAAAACCGCTTTTGCACACCAACTACTCCGTCAGTGCTGCAACAAATTTAGTCTAGCATCAACTTGTCCGCGGGGAAGTCGAGGAGAATCTCCATCGAAGCTTTTAATACCGTCGAGAGCTTTCTTCGTGCAAAAAGACTGAAAAAAAAGGACACACCTTATTTAGTTTGCTCTCGCGCAAATTGCGGTCGATCGCCCGAACGATGAAGGCGTGTGCGTGCCGTCCGCCGATTATGACACGGTAAAGCAGCCATTATGGCTTTCATCCCCAATTCCCCACCGTGGCTTTCCGGACGGGCTGTCGCTCTCCGCGTGGCGCGCGCATTACCCATACCCGATTGCCGGCTCGTATCACAAAACGTTCTCGGATTGTAGCCGTCGTAGGAACGATTTGTCAGGGTGTCGACGAGATCACGAGGATGAGCCAGGCGCCCGGAGAGGAGCCTTCGCCGTAGCGGGGAGAGCAAAGGAGCGGAAGATCCGCGGATAGTAGCGGAGCCCGCAATCAATTACTCGCGTTCCGTAATCTCGTCCGAGAGATCGCAAAGAGGGAAGCCCGAAAGAAACGGAATCTCTCGGGTTCGTCCCAGCTCGTCTAGTGAAAATCGTGGACAGCGGTAGACGTCGCGACATTCCGAATCGCTTTTTCTTTTTCTTCCTTTATTTTTATCTCGTATATAGCGACCCGTGAGGCGCCTCGGGCCAAAGCTTTTTATATTGGTTTCGCCCGCGGAAGTGGTCTCCGAGCACACGGAGACTCTCGGAGGAGGCGAGTGCGAGGAAGATGAAATTGGGGAGGAAAAGAGAGTCACTAATCGCCGCAAGGGAAAGATCCGCTGCCAGCCACCTTCTGGACGACGGGATTCCCGTTAATTTCCGAGGAATTCGACTCCCTCCGAGCGTCCTCGGGGCCGACTCCGGACCGGGAGATGGCGAACGTACGGAGAACGCGCGCGGGTCTAGCTCGAGCACGGATTGATGAGCTTTAGAGGGTAAAAGCGTCTCCCGCTCGACCACCCCCGAGAGCTTCATCAATAAAGCCCCGAGAGGTTGCCGCGTCTCATCACTTCGGGCAAAAGGTCACGGGCCTCTCTCCCTCACTGATACCCTCGATCACTGCCAGCACGGGAATCTGTCGCACCGAGCGCGCGAGTCCCTTGGTTTTCGGGTATGAGAAATATGCTCACCTGCTACGTTATTAGTCCCGGGCTCTCGGCCGACAGCCGTGACTCTCTCTCGTGCGGATTATTAATTGAGGGATTTAATTTAATTTAAATTTAATTTAATTAAGCCTCCACGTAAGGAAGAGACTCTGGCTGAGGGCGAAATGCGATGTTACATGTTTGCAATGAATTTTTATCGGCAATGGAAAAGCAAGGGGACTTTAGAGTCCCTTCATCATTAATTTCAGATCTTTTTTTTATGACACTCCGTTATTTTTTTAATTGGTTGGAGACCATGAATGTGACAAATATATGGAAAAATGTAAGGTTCGAAAAATTTAGATACACATTTTTTTTTTAATCAAACAAAAAATGTTTATGGTATTCTGATCGACAAACTTTCCTTCCGATATTTTTATAGATTTTTGTTTTTCTGTTTTAACGAGAATTGAGGATACTTTGAAGAACAGCTGTTCTGCGAACATAAGGTCGTTATCAAAGGGACTACATTATTTCGCTGAGGAGATGAAAATTGTGCTGATTCAATAAATGTTCAACAAAAAAATTAAATTTTAGATTTTACTCGTGCCTTTTCGGCGACTGGGACGGGACAAAGAGTCTGGTGTCGATGTGCGAGAGGAGAAAAGTTGTCGGGCGAGAAGGAAAAGGCTCGCGTCGGAAAAGCTTGGCTAGGGCGCGAGACTTCTACTACCTTGCGAATCGATCGTCCGCAGTTGCGGTAGGTCTCGGTTCCCGAGAGGGAGGCCCACGGGCACGGCACAACCCCTCAAACGACTGGGTCTCTGTCCCCCTCTCTCACTCCGCTGAAACTCTTATCCCAGTTCAAGGATGAATTTCAAGGGCGGCCCGTCCAGCCACGCACGTTTCGGCAGTCCATCCTCTCCGGCTGCCTGCCGCCGCTGCTCTCGGCGCGCGTGGGCCGCGATAAACCTTCGAGGGGAAAGACTGAGGCCGAGGAGAAAAAAGCCGGGGGAGAGATACAAGGCCGTGAAGATAAGTGCGCCCTGGGAGAAATTCGTTTAAGACTCTTGTCATGGGAGAAAATACTTCTTTGACTTTATTCTCCGGCGAAATTGAATAAATGTTTTATGGAGGCAATTAATTTTGTTTCGATCCTCGAACTTTCCAATATAGCCGAATAAGACTGTTCGCAAGATGTTAACGCCTGGACGTATGACTGATAGGCCAATTGCTGCGAATTTACCCTCCAAGCTCGGCGCATCTTTCCATAGAAAAATAAATCATTTTTCCTCGACGCTACATCCAGTATTAAAGGACTAAACCATTTAAAAAATCTGTAATTGGCTATATCACCCCAAACTATCCCACTGCGGCCCTTCAGACTTAAACACCGAGCTGAATCTTCAAAATAGAAAAACAAGAAAAACAGAAATGAATTCGTGAAAATGTGTACGAGCTCCTCCGATACTGAACCTCGTAATCGTCGAGCATCTCGGTTTGCGAGGACCCGCGAATTCCAATCAAAGTTTGGGTCCCGAGTTAAGAATCTTTCGCGTATCCGGAAATACTTGGGGGTGTAGACGAGGGTTTTCGCCGGCTCTCCCGGGGCTTTCGATCGGTTGAGCAACCGGGAGGGTTTAGATGCTTCGACGTATAACAAGATTAACAGGAAAGACGCACTTCGTCCAAGAGGGGTCTCGCGTGCCGGGCATCACCGAGAGGCCTCCCTACCGGCAACCTGCAAACTGCGAACTTCCGTTCGACCTGTGTTGTATATAGCGCAGTAATACGTCTCTCGAACTACCGTGGCTGTCCTCCGTCTCTGTGTACGCCCCGACGTTCTCGATCTCGCTCTCGCGCCTGCACGCGGTACTCTCGCTCTAAATTTAATCAACGCCTTCGGGGCACCCACAGACCTCGTCGCGCGGCGGGGGGGGGGGGGAAGGGGCGCTCTTTCGGGTTATATTACTTGGAAACTATCCCGGGAATATAGGATCGTGGGAAGACCGAAAACCACCGAACGACCCGGCTTCTCGGCCCAAATATTATAATCCCTCGACTTATAATGCATCGTGTTGGATAAACGGAACACGAAAAGAAATTACGGTGGATCGTCGTCGAATAAAATTGCCAACAGCGAAACTTTCCGAGATCAAATTTATCGTCGATGGCATGCGGAATTACCTGAGCGCCGTAAAAATTCGAATAGGTGTAAACAATTTTTATTTTTTTCAAGATCGAGTGGGCGAGCTCCGGCAGGGATTTTAAGAAGCGGTCCTCGATGTATCGATAATGTAGGCTTATTTCAGATTTTTTAAAATCCCGTTGGAGTGGACAGTCGATGTATGTAATTTGAGATGGAACTCCTTTTTGGCCTCGCGCTCCGACCGTCTTCGAATATTCTTTGAATGTTACAAGACTGACATATTTGTTTTTTTCTGTCCAATTGGACCCTCCCGACCACTCGGGAAAATCTTTCTCCTTGGGGGAGGAGATTAAAAATTGTCACGAGTTACCGTTCTAACGAAATTTTCCCAGAATATTTTAATTAAACTAATGTGTATTCATAAAAAACTGATTAGAAGGTAAAGCATTTTTTGTTTATTCACAGCTATATAATTCAATTTAAAGAGAATAAAATCCCCAAGTTAATTCTCTATCCCACTTTGCATCTAAAATTCGAAGAAAAGAATAAAAAAAGGTCAGCCTTAATATAAATGGTCCAAACGATCTCGAAAGTCTCGTCAGTGGAAAAACCCGAAAAGCCGATAAGTGCATTGCGGTTTGAGAAACTAGTATGACTCAGCTGATGAGACTCATCGTGAATCAATGTCCGCGGTGAACGAGCCGACCTCCATGCTCATATTAAGATACAGACACGGGTGAGCAGCGAGCGAAGACCAGCGACGTTTTAGGTATTAATTCTACACACGGAAAGTTGGTCGTTGCTCGACGGACGCGCGACGATGAAACTCCTCTGGGTCTCTCTCCGCTTCTCGCGTACCTTTTTAATTAATCCTCCGGCATCGCGAATATCCCGACGACTCTAAAGACCTCATTTTCCCTTTCTTTTCACTCTCCGGCGACTTTGGAGAAATCGCCTGCGGGTGCTAATGCTTCGTCTCGGGGGGGCGCGCGCGGACGCGAAGAGGAGGGATGATTATGAAGAAGAGGAAAAATAAACGAGTGAGTTCAACCCCCTCGAAAAAGGGTCGCTTTCCCCGGGCTTTATCCACTTTCTCAGACAGCTGTCCGGCCGTGTGCCTTTCCCCCCCCCCTTTCCCCCTTAAGAATTCCAAATTCTTCGAGAATATCGTTCCGACGCCGAGGTTCAGACTTCGTTCGGGCAAGAAGGAAGAATCCGAGTGTAACAAAGTCGGGTAACAAGTCCAGTAACGAAGTCCGGTTTAACGAAGTCGGCTAACGAAGCGCCGCGTCGGGCCAAGAGTGAGAAAGAGGGGACGCGGTAAAGCGAGGATGATGATGATGATGAAGAAAAATGAGAGGGGGGGGGGGGGGGGGTAAAAATTCCGTGAAACCAAAGGCTCGAGAAATTAGTATCGCGTCAACTCTGACGCGGAATTTTCATCGATCAAACCGCTGATACTCTACCGCTGGTTTATAAACTTTCTTCGAGTGATTAATTATAAGTTCGCGTGCTGACGACTTGCGGCTTTCTCGGGACGAAAAATTTGTCTGGAAAACGTTACTTTTGTTCGAGCGAGAATTTAAAAGATATTGTTTCAAATCGATTCTAGCGGGGTTTTTTTGTCAGCCGAAAAGAGATCTATATTTGGCTTGTGTGGCGGACCTGAGGCCCCAAAATAATTGACGCGAAGTCTCAGGCTTAACTATAATTGAAAATTCTTTCCAAACAATTTAATCCACGAATAAAAAAAAATGTCTCAACTTTGCTCGCGCGAGGAAACGATATCATTGTTTTTCCAGCAGCCGAGTAGTGAAGCTCGTTTTCGCTGCTAAATTATTTTCCCCTGTCCCACGTAAAAGTTTACTGCGCACCTTTCGACCGTGCAAAGACGAAAAAGGCTGTACACACCGGGTTTTAGTATTCTCCGTAAAGGTACGTGATGTAAAAAGGATAGAAATAAGTCGTACAGGGTTGGTTGGCTGGCGACGATGTTTGCCCTGCGAGAATTTCGAAGAACGTGGAAGTTACCGTCCCTCTTCGCCGGGGCGTCGATGTTTGCGGAGAAACCGTGTGCGGCTCTCGCCTCGTAAATCATTCCTTTGCGGGTTGGAGAGGAGTCGAAGTGTGTAGCCTTAGCGGGGGCACAGACTCTCCGGAGAGACATCAGCCGAGACCAAACATCGTGCATCACTTCAATCGCAGGATACGTTCCGCGGCAAAGCCTGTGTGCTTCCAGACCGAACCGTACCTTTTTCGCCAAACACGCTCGTACTTTTATCAATCCTTTGCAAAAACAATGATGTAAATTTTTTTAACCATACTGTTTTTTCCTTTGTAAAAAAACAGGGTATTTACAACGTTCACCGAACCGCAACAGACTCGCGGATGAATTTCTATTGTAACTACGGATAGAACAAAAACAAACTCCTCTACCGCGAAATAAAAGGGGTAATTTTCTCTAATGGAAAAAATACAAAAAAAAAAAATTAAAATCCTCGGTACAAAAATTTCAACCCCTATGGAACGTTAAAAATTGTCGGCGATAACTGCACCGTGGCTACGGTTTAGGTCTGCAAACATCTACGCATCCGGCGCAGGACTTCTATTGTGACCCTACGCGAGCTTCGGATCGGGACTATCCGTGGGATGAGAGATATACGTTTTTGGTCGGCGGTTCTTGTGTATCGGTATTCAGAGCGCAGGAGGCAACCTTTGCATTTTGAAATTTGCACGGAAGCAGCCGCTGGCTGTACACACAGGAGAGCGGGAGGGCTTCGCGTAGCGGGTGAAGAGTACGTGAGCGTTGCCATGGCTGGTCGAGGCGGATGGAAATAGGGGTGGACCCGAAGGGTGGAAAGATTTCTCGTGCATGGTCGAGCCTGATGCATGCGAGTTTATAGTATATACATGCATCTATAGGTATACGTATGGCTGCCGTAGTGAACTGACGTACGCGACGAATCATCCCCTCGTGCACGTCCGCAACGCCGCACTTTCCACCCCCTTCGTCGTCATTGCCGTACAGCTCTTTCTCCACCTCTCACGCCGTTCCTCGATACATTTTATCTCTTTCCACAGAACGCCGAGGCTCTGCTCGCTATATTTTCTCACTCTAGTCTCCACCCTCGTATTCGCGATGCACTCGGCCTCTAACTAGTCAGGCAGCATGAGCAAATCCTCCCTCCATGCGTGGCGATAACAAGAATAAATAAAAATAGGGAGTGAGCGAGCCGAAAGCTGAAGGGAGGTTTCATCTTCTTTTTTTCTTTTGCCGGTGGAATACTAAATGTACGTGAGTGGAATGGTTGAATGATAACTCGGGGGGTTAATAGTTTCAGCTAAATTTGGCCTTAAAAAGATGTTTAAGGTTTAGGACTTGTGCATAAAAATTCATTTTACGCTAATTTTCAATAGTGCAGAATGTACAGACCGTTCCGTTGGAGCCAGAGCTATGAATTTATGGTTTTTATTCATAAAAAAAACATCAAGAATCAAATTCCTAGTAATTGTTCCGAGCTGCAGAGAAAAATTTAGCCGACACCACGAGAACTAATAATGGCCCATTTTACCCCAGTCTTTCAAATTCTACCAATTAATTGCTCGGAACATTTTATAGTGTACCATTTTGCCCCGCGTCTTGAATTTAGCGCATTTCTAAAGTGTCAAAGTTCCCAAAAAAAATTAATGTTCATTTTTTTTTTCTGAAATACCAGTGTGCGACTTCGATAGGTCAAACAGGAAGAAACGCACGCGTACTACGAACAAGCCCATGAATATTGATTTTTCTTTTTTTTTAGGGTAGGACGACAGTGGTGTGTTTCACCTTACGCAGGAGGCACTCGGATGTTGAGGAAGTCGTCGACGGCGTCGTCGGCGTGGTGGCTGCGTTACGCGAAAATAACTTGACCTAGGGCTAGCAGGTGGTTCGTGAGAGGTCGAGGAGGCCCGTTGAACGTCGTCGTCAAGATTTATCGCACGGTTAGGGAATACACGAAGGTCCCCGACAGTCAGCGGAAAAAATTTCGACCCTCGAATTATAAGGGAATATACACGGAACGAAATTTCAGTGTTTTTTTTTTATCGCTAACATATCATTTTACGAAACACTCAATAGTTGAATATTTCTTAACGATGATTTATACCAACGTGAATTGCAACTAAATTGCGTGTAAATACAAACTACTCGTTCGACGCTACGCACGATCTTGCGAATAAATCAGAGAAGCTTACGAGCTCTAATGACGAAGGGAAGTTCAACGCTGAGCTGAGAGCATGAATTATTATCGTTGGATGTTTGATGCATCTCCCTTACCTTGATATGATAGGAGTTGAGCTTGGTCCTCGGCAGACTGTTGAATGCGCTGAAGTCCAGACGACGCGAGAAGATACCATTCGCTCCACAGCTTTGCCTGTAACAGCACAGAAATAATAATTTTTTTAGTTTATTTCT
Source organism: Stenichneumon culpator (assembly GCA_964017025.1). Taxonomy (NCBI): domain Eukaryota; kingdom Metazoa; phylum Arthropoda; class Insecta; order Hymenoptera; family Ichneumonidae; genus Stenichneumon; species Stenichneumon culpator. Next base: position 824,384 of record OZ024769.1, on the reverse strand, counting down.
TTTACACACAATTTCATAAAAATGGTTGTTAAAATTACAAACGTTTTTTACTGTGTAGAATTTCGTCATTTAGAAAATTGCGCCATCAATGAGAGTTAAAAAAAATCTACGATTCCAGCTTGGAAAACACTCGGAGGTTAAAAAAATACATAAAAGTTTGGGTTTTTTTTCCATCTGACGCGTCGCTTCCTGTTGTCGGTGAGGCTTGTCCTTGGCAGAAGGGGGCAAGCTATCCCGCTTGCACCAGTTGCGCCCGTCGGATGCGCCCGATGCATCGTGAGAGCGAGAGCGTCAGAGCGTTGCGGGAAGAGAAAGAACAAGCGCAAAGAAATATATAGATATAGATCAGTGTTGGTTTGGCCTTCACCTTGGCCTCCACTCATTCGGCTCGTCACCGATCCTCTCTATCGCTTCTCCCTACCGTGACTCCGATGGGGCTTGCTCGTGTTATTTTTGGCGATGTCAGTCCGAGGTCGCGTAAATATTGCGTTGCACGCTTCGAAGCGACAAGTGGGAGGGAGAGGCTCTACCGCAGCTGTGCGATCGTTCGTATAAAAAAACAAAACGTATTATACAATCGTTGGGACACAGGAGAGACGCAATATACCAGAATCGCTCGATAACCCGAACACCCACTTAGTTGGGAGATAAACAAGATTCGTGATTAACGTACTGCGCGGTCGCACAGGTGTGTTTATTGGGTCGATGTTATTAAACATTTTATTTGGGCCGGGCATCGTTATTGAAAGGTGTATATACGTTTATGATAAAATACATGGTATAAATCATATACAATAAAATCTACCCAGAGATAATGCGTTTAAAAAAATCGCGCTGATGTCGTTAAACATTTTATTCAGGCCGATCATCCTTATTTAAAGATGATGAAAGACAAAAAAAACTTTGTAAAAAAAAAATTAATGTTTCAAACTTCAATGTACTTTTTCGAAAAATGTTCGTTACATTGCTCGTCGTCGGAACTTCGCTGAATTCGTTTCTGCGTCCTACAGACACACAAGCCTCTTTCGCACGAGATTATCGGGGGCCCGAGTTGCCGGGGACCAGTCCCAAAACAGGTTTCGGGGCGCTTCTCATTTTTTTTTGTTTTGTTCTTCGATCGTGTGAGAGAGTACGAAAGCTCTTTCACGAGGTAGGTAAGGACCAATGGACCCTTTCGCGGTGAAGAGAAAAAGAAACGGAAACATGAAAGAAAAAAAAGAAAACAAAACGAAGAAAGACGAAAACGAAGATGCGAAGGATGAAGAGACCCGATGGAAGCAAAAAACGAACGGGGCAAAGAGATTAAGAAAAAGAACTAAACAAAAACAAAACAGGGGCCACAAGGCCAAATACGTAAGAGTGGACGAGCAACTCTGAACAAAAATAAAAATATCCCGACGATGCAGGGGAGTAAATAAATGGAAAGTAGTAGGGGAGAACAGAAAACAACAAGCCGCAGGAGGGTTCCCTGCTTCCCATTGGTCGCTAGGCTTTCGGCTTTAAATCGGCTTCGAGGACATTGTAACGTTCTCCCGCAAACGTTTTTGGACCGCGCTCACGGAGCCGATCACGCAATCTATCATAACAACATCGCGTGTCGATATTAAGTACAATTTTCTCGTAAAGGCACCAGAAGTAGTTTCCACAAAAGGGCGAAAATTACAGTAAAATCGCCTTAAGCGAAAATATATTTTATAGCGGTCATGTTGATTTTCAAGAAATGAAAAGTGACATCGAGAAAACTGAGAACAAGAAAATCGACCCGTTCATGGTAGGATCACGGGTCGCGTTGCCACTAGAGAACGAAAACAAGTCATTCGACCGACTGAATTCTCTCTATCTGCATTGTAGCTTAATCATATAGATATACGGTGAAGCCTGAGGCGCGCGTGCGACGTAAATACGCGAAACGCAATGGCTCGCAGGGCCTCTATCGTGCCTCTGGCAGTATATCGGACGGGAGTCTCCCGTACAGTTTGTAAGAAACTCGGCACATAGCATGGGTGGGACGTTGGGTACATATGCGCCGCGCACGCTCACCTCTTATCCGCACATCCGGCGAGCTCTTTCGTAATTTATTATGCTCCCGGCAGCGCGAGAAGCACGGTGAGACACGATCGCGCCGCCGCCGCAAACCTCCCGTACGCGTCACACCGAGACGATTGCGAGACTTGCGGTTTTCAAACGAATGACCAAGCGTTCGCAAAACCCGCCCAATACCTCGGGCGTCGAAACATCGATTGGCGGTAATCTTCTCGGGGTGATCCGAAAATTAACCTCGCCTGACGGAGAATTCATATTTGTGTGTAAAAGTACCGTGGCGCCGCCGCGACGGGACAGATGCAGGGTCGCGCGATGAGCGGTGAGGTTATGTTCGACGAAGAGGGGGCGCCACTGACGCGCTACCGTACTTCAAACTCGCTGTATCTCAAGAACTAAACGGTATAAAATTCCCAAATTTTTTTAGTATATTTGTGACATGCTCCTCTGAGTTACTCTCGTTTTTCGTAAAATTCGTAAACGCAGTCTCAACCATTTACCACAATCTTTTCCAACAGTCCACATGTTACGTAATTGCAGGTATGCAGTTTGAACATCCTCACCAGACCTACGTAAACCTTATTTTCTCGCAGTTCATTGTGCCATCACATACGAGACATAACAAGCTCTGTCCCAACTAGTCAAGCTTTTCTATTCTCGTCCCCAGCCAGTGAACTGTCCCATCAGCGATGTTGTTATTGTCGTATTTCAACTAGCCGGATTGGAATCCAAGCGCCGCTTACGCACGGGTTTAGTCTACATGCCAGCCTGCACGTACGCATCAGAATCGTCATCAGCGGCAGCGCTAAGCGGTATGCATAATAAGAAAAACACTCACACTGGTTCAGCTCGGAAACTAACACTTCGACACTTGGAACTTCCGACACTTCGAACACCAGCCGTTCAGAGTGTTAGTGTTGCCCGACCTTCCCCTCGTCCGTTTTAACTTATTTTCTCACTCCAACACAAAAACGCCGCATAGGACTCTTTTGCTCATTCGCCTATACGAGTAGGCACTCGTATAGCGCGGACTTCTGGTCCCCTGGCTCACGTCTCGGTATTTACGACCGTGTGGCCACCACCGACAGCACTCCCGTTGCCACCGCCAACGTGGGTGTATTTATAGATAATAAGCGACGTGTTTACGTGCGTATCGCTGAGGGGGTTATGTCTCGTGCGACTCTCGTCTCATAAGCCGGGCTGGTCGTACATTTCCGAAGCCGCATGCAAGCCGGCTTTCAGTTTTCGGACGCAGAAGTGGCATTGGGTAACTGACGGTTCAGGAAATTTTTGTCGTTTTTTTTTGTCGATGACTTTTTATGTTTACCCTTCGCCGTTTTGGCGAGAAATATTGATTTGACCGAGTAAGTCGGGGGTCCGAGGTCAGCAGGAAGCGGAGCGGGCTTCTCGTCGGTGGAGTGGTTCGGAAACTCGTTTCGTGCGGTTTGAGCGAGTTTTTTCTTCTGTTGCGCAGTTAGAATTAGGCGCGGCAATGAGCCGACCAGCTCACTGAGTCATTCGAACCACGATTTCGTCGGGAGCGAGATAAACAACTCGCACTTTCTCGCCCGGTCTCTCGTGACAAGGAAAAATGTGTATCGGTGAATGAGACATCAGGTTGCTGCCGGTCAATTGTCAATACGTAGATAAACGGCGGGTGTTCCGAGAATAACCGACTCAGGGTCACGGTCAGTGAGGAAGTATTAGTGCCCGACGCTTTCGCTCGTTATAATTCTTATCTTAGTCAGGTTTTTTTTGTTTACTCTTCGTAATTTTGTCAATTCCATCACGAATTGGCTGCATATGAGGAACGGAGCACTTTTTTTTATTTGGCCGCAGTAACGAGTCGTCGAATAAAAAAGGGAGTTCAGATAAAAGTTCCGAACACTGAAAAAAAAAAAAACCTCGATTTAAGGGTTAAGGAGCCAACTGAGGCATCTTAAGTCGCTGTCGATTGTGTAATTAATGCTTGAGGGAAGCGGCCCGAAGAGGCGTTATTAAGAAACGACGCATCACCTCCTCAGAGAAGAATAACCCGACGATGTTTACGACCCTAAACTCTTAACGAAGTGCGAAAGAGGGGGCCATTTTTTTCCTGCACACCCTCGACCCCAACTGCGGATCCTTAAACGGGATGACTTAAGAATTCGTCATGCCTGAAACTTCACCGACTTGTTTGTTTACAACATCAGTTTCACGTCGGCCATAACATTATGTTTCACGATTGGAAATCAATTGACTACACATGCATACGGTAGATTGTAGACGCACACGAGTCTACCGTAGAGCATACAATGTATTTACACTGACTCCTCGCAGAATTTGGCAAGGGGTTCGAATTTCATTATCTCGAAGCCGAATTAAACTCAATCGGATAGAGCGGACGCCGTTACAAGCACAAATTGCGGGATCGAGACTGATCTGCGGTTGATGGATAATTCGCGCACGGAGGATTATCGGCTACGTTTGGTACTGTCTGGCCGCAAGGTAGTATGAGAGAAACTAACCGATGTTGGTTGGTTTTAGGGGGCGGGGGGAGGGGGGGGGCGGATTACATACAGAGGTATAGGAGTTTAAGCACACATAGCACCACAAAGCCTCATCGAACTTGTGTAACGCGCTCAACCCTTGACCCTCGAAACGGCCAGGATAAATCGGCCCGAGTCTGCTCTCGATCTCTCGATAGTCCGGCCGCTTGCCGATCGAACTATCCGTCGGTTTCAGCGCGGAACGGGTGAAGACCAAACCCACTTCGGAGCTTCGTAAAAGTAAGCGTCTGGATACTTCGAGCAAGAAGCAGCAAAGTGGATACCCAGGATCCACCGTGTTAGAGACCGACTCGAGTGGCCGAGAATTCATCCTCTGAGAAAAAGTGTGCGCGATCTAAAACGCCCGTGGTGAGGTATATCGGGCTGATGGGCCCTTTTATTCGCACCAGACATCGCTACCAGCTTTTTTCATACACCACTTTCATCTTTTTTTTATCTCACGAGGTTGGAGCAAATATAGATAGATGCTTCCAAGGTCAGCGGATTCATAATTCACCGGAATTTGCAAGTTGGACATTTTTTCCATCGCTCTTCTGGAACGAAGCCGCCGAGACTTTTTATCGATTTTGTTTTTTCTAGCTGGACCGCTCGGGTTTCTCTTGGCCTGCGGACGATGACCGAACTTACATTTTTTTGCTACCTCCACGACTCTCCGCACAGCTCATGGATTCGAGCGGGTAGAAGAATTTCAAGAGACCATCTCGTTCGCTGAAATTGTCACGTAATTTGTGACCGTAAATTTCGACGCTCGGCTCTGGAATATCTGGTCGGAGAATATTTTCTTAAATAATGTTTGTTGCTGATGACCATTGAAATAAAAAGAAATAAATTACTATAAATATTTTACAATTGAATTTTTCGTATAAGGTATAGATTCATTTTTCTTTGTCCAGCGAATAGAAATTGGACGAGGCTTTTTTTCCACTCACTGTTGTGGCGTTCTGTGGGTATCGTTCATAATTCACGATTGGTACGAAAGTCTGTGGAAAATTGCCAAGAATCGATGGCTGCGTTAACCGAGGTTGTATACAGTGTATATGCCGTAACGCGGAATATCTCATCGGGTCTCGGGGTAAGAAGGAGCGTGAGAGAACGAGCCGGAGAATGAGAGAAAGCGAAACGAGTTTCGACCTCGGGAGTACGCGAGACTCGAGGCGAGGGCGGCGCAGGCGCGAATGAAATTCTAGATTCGCTTCACGAATTACTTACGAAGTACGTGAGGTACCTGCGAAAATGATTGTAACGCGTATAAGAACGAGCACAGCTGCGGCCAATCCTCGCATTTTACTTGGGTCCGTGTGCATCTCTATGTGTGTGCGTGCGTGTGCGCGCACTTGCGAATGTTTACCGCCTTCGTACGCTCTTCGTATATATTACGAAACGCGAATCGGGGCGATTAAAATTCACGAAAATCGTAAATGATGATTGCGACCCGATAACAGAGGCCTCGAATATTTATAAATCAAAATCAAACAGAGTTCACGTATACGATAAAGAAAATATAACAAATAAAATGAAATAGAAATGATAATTTGGGGTGACCCCAATTTGGGTGTAATCCAAATGTAGGTTTGGGGTTACCTCAAACTTGGGTTTGGTTTTAACCCAAGTCAAGGTTTGGGTTTATCCCAAATTTGGGTTTGGGTTTGGTGAAACACAAATTTCGTTATATATATTTCATAAATCATGACTCGGCCGTATCAATTTTTTTTAACCCGCTGAGAATTTTCGTTTGATTATTTATCGAAGTATGATTGTACTTTTCAACAATTGATGTCACCGTTTTACTGACCGACGCGCAGATGTTTTTTTGCAGCTGTGCTTCGCCGACAATTATAACCGAGGACGATAGTTTTTTTTTTTTTTTTTTACGACTTGACCGTTGGAACTAAAGTCTCGCAGGTGCGTGGCAAGGAGTTCGAACGATGACAATGAAAGCGCGACGATTGTCACGAGAAGTTCATACATGCTGGCTTGCACCCATAGACGCCAGTGAGAGAGTAAGATAAAAGAATTAACACACTCGGCTGAGACAATAGACCAGGACGTCCGGTGCGTCGTCGAAGGACGGGCTGAAACGCTGTCGACGACACCCGCTGGGATTATGGGCTAGTCCTCAGCGGCGAATGAATACGAATGTGTGGGCAAGGTGAAGGATACGAGAGAGAGAGGAGAGCGGCATGAACGCGAGACGAACGCAAATTAAGCCTTGTCGTCTGGCGAATAATTTATCTACCGGAAAGTTTCAGAGATAGGGAGAGGAACGAGAAAAAAAAATGTTCACGTGACCATCGAGGTAAATTTCATGTACCATAAAAAAAAAAGAAAAAGTGAATTAAAAAATATCTAAAATTGCCTACAATTTCTTAAAGCATATACGGTTTAAATTCTAAGCGTATCCTAACTTCATAAATTTTTCATGCGCGAGGAAAGCGAAAAATTTTCCTAATCATCCTCTCTAGGATATGACGTCGGAATAAAAGTAAAATAAAAAGAAATTGAAAAACCAAGAAAATGAAAAATGAAGCTTAATACACGATTTTAATAATGATATAGTTCCACATTGGCAACTCCATGCAATTATGCATCCTGCGTGGAAGTCCGTGCCTCAGCGGCTCTAATTGTACGTTAATAACTTTTCAATGTAGTTGGAGATTTGCCGAGGAACGTCGATTGCGTGTATACCCGTAGCGGTTCGTTAATCAAACTCGCGTGCGGGTTATATTATCGGCTGGTTTCTTCCGCCGAGCCGAACGGTATAATGCATCTTAATGTGGGTGTAAGATCCGAGGAAGAATCGCCGAGGGAGGAGCACGGGGGTTTGCGCCCGAAGACTAATCGGCATCGAGAGCTCGTGCGTAATCGACAATCCGCGGCGAAGGTTCGCTGGAAGCTGGACCACAGGCGTTCCGAGAGGAAAACGGATACCTTGATAATACTGCGTACCGCGGCCATACCCGGGTTCGCACGTAACGCTGAGCATACGTTATTTACGAGCGTTGGTTTATATGAACGATCGGAGACTCCGCATAGATTAATATCTCGGCTGGTGAGGAGTGAGCAAAACCGTAAGTCTTCTGGATCCGGACAGAAGCCTCGTTAGGCGACGAATAACAAAAAAAAAATTTTTAAGTGGATTCAAGATTGAACTCCGTTACGGCAACGCCGAAGAACCTGCGCGGCGCTAGGGAAGCGGGCTAAGTATAGAGCGGACCGATAAAAACGTGCGACTAGACCCCGTATATAACTAAGCGAGATAGAGGAGAGGCACGATGGATAAGAAAGGCGATGGAGTATAATAATGCCCATTAATCGAGAAATTTCTTCGTCTTGTCCCGTTTATCGGACGTAATCGTGGGCCGGAGAGAGAGAGCGCCCGGGATAAGGCGGTAGAGACAACGGAGAGGACAATACATGTAGGAGTACCGAGGAGCTTTATGTTCCCTGGTTTATATGCTTGGCAGCCCAAGCACGCGATGGTTCAACAGGAGCAAGCTTGTTAACAAGATACAAAGCCGCTGGATCGTGATGGAGAAAAGAAATTTGTTGGACTTCTTTTTTTAATGAGGTAATCGAGGATTCCTGAATTTGAATTTTTAATCATTATTTCTGAATTACCGTTTTTTATTTGAAAAAAAAATTATTTAAATAAAGAATTAAAATTAAATCTTTTCATCGATAGCAGGATTTGTGAGAAATTTTCAGACACAAATGGAATTCTTCATAAAATCACCTAAATACCGAAAATGCTCGCTTGCCATAACTTTAATGTCATATCGTGTCGGATCCGGCGTCGATCTAGCATCAAAAATTGTCGAAAGTTAATTATTTCTTTTATAACTAATCAGGTGACGAATAGACGATTACATAATCGACAGTTATTCCGAAGTAATTTCACTGGCGTACAAAAAAAAACCGATCACACTCATCTCCATCCTTCTGTTTCTCTTCTTCTCCCCGAAAACCTTTTTCTTCTCTCGATTTCTGTAATCGACTAGTCGATCTTTTCTTTCTTGTTCCCTCCATCGGCAAGATTGGTCTGTCGTCGACAGTCTCGAAATGTGACAATAACAGCGACACATAACCGACCCAACGAGGCTTTCACGGCCCCCGAAGTCCCGCCGAGAGAACTCAAAGAATTCGCCTCTCCTCGTACACGCACAGAAGTGTCAATATTAAAGGCACACGCTCCGGGGCGTGTACGCATCGTATACGCATCGCTTTCACGGGACGGGTCTGTTGCACACGCTGCGCACTCGAGGTGTCGAATTATCCCCGATGGCTACATACACACATATATATACACACATCAATAGAATTCGAGAGTTTACCGTGCAGCAGAAAGCGCGCCAGGGAAAGCCGGAGGGAGCGAAAAAAAAATGAGAAAACTGACGAAAGGGCGAGAGTTACAATATGTAGAGCAATCGAGGGTACAGCAGTGCGGAAACACGCCCAAAATTCAAGGGGTGGATTCCGTCAATCGCATCGGCAAATATCGGATACCAGTGCGCGGCGACTCTATTTCGGACGTGTCTGAAGGATATTTTTTTTCTCCTCCTTTCAGCCGGAGGAATCGTGAGAGGAACGCCCGAGGGACTTTGAAAATCGTTCCTTCTCTTTGTGACACACCTCCTCGGGCTCCTCGGCGCTACCGTACGCGTATATTTGAATATCGCCCGGCGCGCACCGTGCCGGAAGGGGGAAAATCAAATGTTTCGTATTACGAACACGTATAGGGAGAATTCTTTTCGTTCCTTCGAGAATAATTTTTCCATTTGCTCTCTAATCCCGTTTCATTTTATTCCGGCCCTATGAACTCGGGACTCGCGTGCAAGTTTTCTTATTCGCGTCGTTAATCGTTCTTTGTGCATGTTTTATTTTATTTTTTATTCAACAATTTTTTTTTTTCCTAAAAAGTTGATTGGACAGTCGACGGTCGTCCGTGTGCGGAAACGAATCAACTAAAAATGGATGATGGAATGGATATCTCTCCCGCCGCTCGGGTGGAATAATTATTCACCTGATGGAAAATAAAAGGGTCGAGGTCTCGTTACGTTTCAACGGCGCAGAAGTCGGCCCGCGCGTGCGCATTAGATATATAAATATATATATATACATTTATATGTACCACACGATACACATAGTTATAACACGACTCGTCGTTATTATCCGCAAAGGGAATATAAGCAAAATGATTCGAGCGAACACGACCGTTAGCGAGCAGATGCAAAAGGAGAATCTGGACCTCGTTACGAGGCTCTCTGTGTGCCGCTGGGTGAGGCCGTGAGCGATTATCGTGGGGTATTATACACGGCAACGTATACATATATCTATATACGTAGTATAATGTACGAAGCTCGTACGAGGAGAGCTCTCCGAGTGAAACGATGAATGATTGACGTACAAAGGAATTCTTCTTCCCAGCGGCGCACGACGGATTGCACGTCAGTCTGATATATCGAGGCGATAGAGGCGCGGATGTGTGCAAATAAAAAAAAAAATTTAAGGGAGAAGACGAAATTATGACTTCGTCGATATTCTTTTGGATCCAACTTTTTGCCGGCCTTTGATAACGTCCCGATAACTCCTACATTTGTTCGGCGTGGGGGGAAAAATGAAAAAAAGGGAGGGCGTGGCGTCGCAGAGAAAAATCAACAGGCTCGGAGTGCGCAACAGTTAGCCCGTAAGCTCATTATCCATCGCATAGAGCACTCTCCGTCTCTGGCTGTGTACAGCTCAAGGTACGAATAGAGACCGGGGCTACGAAGGATCGCAAAGGGAACATAATCATTCCGCTCGGCTCTTTCTCGTCTTCGTTTACTCGCGGATGGGTCCGGGCGCGATGCGAGATGGAGAGATAGAGGAGGAAAGAGAACGGGAGTTCCCCGCGAGCGACAACGACACGGAATTATATCCCTTAACGCGATAAACGGACCCCGAACGGATTTCGCTAGTATACAGCGGAGAGAAAGAGCTCTCTCGTTTCACTCCTCCCTATCGGCCGAGCCCTTCTCGCGTGTGGGATTAGACCCTCGCGTTTGCCCGGCAATGCTACTTCGTTAAGCGCATCCCCGGCGAGCCGAGCGGTTATAACTCGGCCGAGGTGCACCTTCCTCGAGTACAACGCGGCATTACGAGATCAAGGAAAAGTCTCGTGGAAATTCCGGAGCGAAACCGGGCGAGATGTCCAAGGCTGAAGACCCCAATAATAATAATAATAATAATAATAATAATTGTCGCAATTGTGTAATTGTGTTGTTCTGTACATGGTTGTGTAGTTGTAGAGTTGTATAGTTGTGCAGTTTTGCAGTCTTGTAGTCTTGCCGTTCTGTAATTCTGTAATTCGGTAATTCTGTAGTTTTGTATTTAGTTAGTCGTTATTATAATTATTATTTCCGATTTTACTTTTTTTTTTACTTTTCCGTAACACCGTGTATAAGCTTCGTGAGAGGCTGTTCCCTATTAGAGTGGCCGAAATGGCTTTTACCGTGTATTAAAACGTACACGGTGTCCTTCGTCCGGAGTGCCAACCCGAGCCATCCATCTATCCATTTACGTCCAGCTTATATGTTCCCCATGCCGGGAGAGAGAGCCCGGGCACATCCGTCATTAAATCTGCAGCGTTCCTCCTCGACACAGCGAGACTTCCTCGTACACCTCGCCGAGATCCTGAACATTATTAAATTCCCGGGCGAAATAACCCACAACGCTCCGGCGGCAAATGGACGCTGCGCTTTTGACGCTTCTGTCGCAGGATCCAACGCGGTACGAACCTTTTGTTGATGCAGACGAATGCAAAAGAAAAAAAACAAATAATCGCGACTACCCTCTACCACTCTCCTCTAGTAATACGTTTTTACCTTCATTTTTATTTTTTATATTTTTGTAATTTCATATTTTCTCGAAGCACCGCAGCAGCTCACTCGACCGCAGTTCACAGCGAACAGTTAGCGCGCACAGTACTTTATATTCGTCGACGTTGCAATCCCAACAAGAACTACCGACGTGTTTTCCTCGATAATTAATAATAATTAAAAAAAATAATAATAATAAATGGCTTCCATACCGTCAACGTCCGCCGGTCAGACGCACAGTGGCCGCGCGCCATTGTGCGCATGCGCGTGCTTCTTTCGACGGTGAAAAATTAATGAGAACAAATCGCGCTCGTCCAGCTCACGATGTGCTTCAACTCCAGAGAATGGAGAAAAGTTTTGCGAGCTTTCGAGGGTACTCTTTTCTCTCTACCTCTATCTGTTATTCTCGTTCTCCAGCCCGCTGGCTCGCAGCGGTCTCGCTGTAGCTTTGCCGGGGTGCAGTTATGCCCCCCCGGGAACTCGATATTGCAGGCGTACTCGAACAAACGTTCGGTCAGCGAAAGCACGAAACTCCGTCCGGCATTCGGATGCTTGAGTTATAAAAAGAATAATAACAATAATAAACAATTAAAAAATTCTTTACCGACGAAAATTCTTTTTTCCCACTGTCTGCAACGAATTTCTTCCCCCCCTCCTCATTTGAGTGGCAGACATTTTCTGCGTGTAACTCCTGCTTTTTTTCAATCGGGTTCCGACGAGATAGATAGATTAAATGCAAAGTTTCACTTGGCAAAGTTGAGAGCCGAGAATTAAAAATCGCGAATTGAAAAATGTTAAATTTTATTTCCCGATGGTTTTTTTTTGTTTTAGGGTTAAAGTTATGCCGGAAGCAAAAAGTGGATATATCGTTGATAACGACCTTTTTATATTGCCGAAGTCGTTTCGCTGATTGGCAGTGCCGAGTGTCCGCAAAGTGTGCTTATATTTAGTCGTGTTTCCTATCAGTAATCTACGAGTAATGTCAACATTCCGAGTCTTCAAGATTTTGCCAAGCAACCCGGGTTTATAATTTACGAAAATTCTGTGGCAGCGAGAGAGAAAGAGGGAGAGAGAGAACTGGTCCAGTTAGTTTATCCGCGTAATAAAATTAACATACTGCTGGCGCGACCAAAACACGCTGGAGAGACGGATAGCGCAAAGGCGTGTCTCGAATAAAGAATCGCGTCGGTCGAGGCAACGAAAATACTTTTATTAATAGACGAGAGACGAGTTTTTAGTTTTTTTTTACTCGCTCGTATTTGCTTTCTTTTTTTTTATCTCTCCCGTCTGTGATATGCAAAATCGAGAATCCATCTTACATCATACGACGAATCCGAGAGATCGGCGTCCGCGCATGCGCGCCGATTCTCCGACGCGGAATATCGTCACTTGTTGCTTTGCGTTTAATCGAGATATTATCTCGTGACTTTATTATCTATACGTGTATAAATGTTTTTCTGGAAAAGCAAAAAAAAAAAAATCCTAGAAAATTAGTTGCACGAGAAAGCAACGCGAAAATTGAAATGTTCGCGTTTTCGTTCAACTCAATCAATGGATTAAAATTTTTCATTTCGTCTCGGGAGCCTTCTTAATCCAACCTCACGCACTCGCGCACCTAATCATTTATTTTCGCCATAAAAACCGAGGCGTGCGTAACGATCGGTTGCGCGTTCGAGAGATCCGCGCTCGAGAAGTATCGTACCATTGTAAAGTGCGCCGTGCAAGCGGTTATCCATGCTTTTCTCTCGACACCCCGGGGCAAGTAAACACGAACGTTTAACAAACCAATTAGCAGTAAAGCACCCTCGGCTATAATTTACAGTCCCGTACACACGATAACCCTCGCACCGGTGTCGCGACGCACGGTTAAGTCTCGCGGCGCAAAGAGAGAAGAGAGCACCGGATCACGACGTTTTTTCTTTTTTATTCTTCATCTCTACAGTCATCCTCAAGATGCTGCGCTTTCGTTTTCCGCACTCCAGTCGCTCGGTCCTCTGCTTGGCTCGTCGCCGTTTTTTCTCGCGAAATTACCTTTCTCTAAAAGGTCAGTCGACAAAATCTTTTTCATAAAAAAAAATTTGTAATCATCGTCAAACTTTTAGCCTTTTTTTAATATATTATAACTTTTAAAGTTTGATAACGCACTTGATCCTTTCGCTCCTTATTGACCCAGGTATATTTCCAAAAACGACTATCTATACTATTTTTTTCCTTATTATGTTTCTGCACTATCGACCTGTACTCAAAATGTTCGATGGAGAGTTCTACATTTTTTACTATTATTATCACGACGATTATGATGATTTTTATAATTATCGTATTATTATGATTATTATTATTATTATGTGTTTGATGAGAAAACTTAGGTTTTATTATTACGGTACATTTGATGGTACAGGCATTGTTATCAGGGTGTTATTATCTGTGCAGATTCCACGAACCGCGAGGAAACCAAAGTGGTTTCCTCAGAGGGTCGTGAAATATGTAGTAGCTACACTAATACGTAGGTATAGGTTACTCTGTTACTATGCTTTTTGTTTACCCTCCATTCGGACGGTTCGCCATCGCTAAGACCAACAACACTAGGGCTATTGCCTCCGAACCAGCCATAACAGTGGCCCTCGTCGGGCGGCTACAGGGAGAGAGGGAAAGTTAACGAGATTCTCGCCTGGCCTCTCGCGCGGTACAATCTCGAACGAACAAACATATTCGGGCGGCTCACGGGTTCCGGGGTGCAACTGGCTCGTTAAATCACGGCCTAAGCACTGCCGAGAGGGTGAGGGACAACGGAGCTTGCAACCGAGCCTCGACACCCCCTCCCCCTCCCCCTCCATCTCGGTAAAGCTCTAACGCAGAATCCTTATTTACGTCCGATCCCGCTATCTCTCCCTACCGTAACACCGCCCTTACTACACCTCTGTGTGATGGACGGACAAACCGAAATTTTCACTCAAACTAACCCTCCGAACCATTGTTAAGAGAAATGAAAATAAACTTCGACATTATTTTTACCTCTTTTCTAATTTATTTAACCCTTCAACCCTCTTTCAAGCACAAAAACGATACGGAGGTTTGTAATAAATTTTCTTCTGCGTTATCAACAAAACAACAATTCAAGATACGTCTGTGGATTTGTAGATTTTTTAAGCAAATTAATTTATCTTTTAATTGCACTCAAACTTAACCTACATACATTTTGTTTTGTTAATCATCTGATAATTTATTCATCCCTTCAAGCATAATTTTCGGGATGCTAAAAAAATCTTATAAGAAGTTAACGTTTTTGTACTTCTTGGGTCCAAAATGCATGAAAACATTAACGAACACCAATGCCTGGTCTTTGCTCCTGTCGGTGCCCCGTTCAGTCAGTCCAATGGTCAATGAATAACAAGTGAAAGAATTACCTATAGAGTAGCAAAAAATCAATTTTTAATTTTTAACAATAAAAAAATATTTTACAGGTTTAACTCTATCACGCGAGCCGAGCGCACTTGAACTTCTAAAAGAGCTAGGAAAGCTTTTCATCGCGGCGGTATTAATATCCCAGTGGCGAGACGTCAGTCTGAAAGCCGACCGTGCGCCCTCCCCACGGAAACTCGCTGGCTACGCTCTCCGGCGTTCGATTCTAGACACTATGACTCGCAGGAGACACGCGGAGAGACAGACGTGAGCGGAGGAGAATCAAGTCTGTATAATTCACGGCGACCTCGCGGAGCATTGTTCCCAAAGTCTGGTCGGCGGTTGGGGGGTTGTCTGGTCTACTCGCTATATTATCCTTTCCGATTCCGTAAGCTGCGTCGTGCCACCTGAGATTCTCTCCGCACACACGCCGTCACACAAAGACTCCCGGTAACCGCCACATATATTCCCTCAGGTGTGCAGAGAAAATCAAAAGAGAAGGCAGAAAAAAAAGTGGAAGAAAAAGAAAACAAAAAAAATCGAATACGCCAACTTTTCCTTCAGGATCTTACATTCCAGATTCCTCCCTAAGTAAATTTTTTTTGTTTGAATATTTAATTTTTATTTTTTCCCAGAATTCAAGAAGGAGAATCCTTTAGTTTTTTACGTTCATGACCCCGAATGTGACGCCGGTATCAGAAGTCAATGTTGGGAACGTAGGTAACGGACGATGAGTGAAAAGGGTGAAAGGGTCTTGTGTCGGCATAGGCCAGCTTTCAGACTCCGAGCCCTTTTTGAGTTCCCTCATGCCTGGTCCCTCCCCGATGGGGGTTGTGCGCGCTCTCCCGCCGTTGGAGGCAGCGATGTACGCTCCGCGGGTTCCTTATCAAATTATGAGCGATCCGCCTGTGTAGCGCGCGAGGCCCGGACCGGGGCCTTCGCTATGCAACGCGTGTATGTAAATTTACATGGACGGCGTACGCGGAGCCACGGCAGAATGCCACTGGGTATCGAATTACGTAGTCCGTCCCGCGCTCCCGCAGCAGCGTACGCGACTCTCACGGAACAATAAGCGCCACCGCCGTCGCCGTTCGCCCTGCAGAGGTATAAAACCCTCGGAGGTAATCCCGTGCGCGAAACTCGAAGCTCCACGCGTGCTCCCGCCGCGGCGCGCTCCTCTTCGATGCTCTCCCTCGACGTTACACATATTCGCTCGAGGTCCCTTCCGCTGTCTTCCGCGCTTCGCCGGCGAACCGACGACTCCCGCGTGAGCCGGGCTCGACGCGTTCTTTCGCGGATAAAAAGAAAACCGATGCGAATGTCCCGAACCGATTCCCAGATGGTTGAGGGCATGCGAAGTACCGCAGTCGGTAATAAAAACTGTAATGCCGTTTCTTCAAGGGCGCTGAGAACTTTGGCGTTCGATGGAAATGGGAGACCATTATAGAATCGGTAGACGAAGTGACGTTCTATTTCCGGTAGAAAAGAGAGTTTCAGAAGCTTGGAAAAAAATGGAATTACATTTTTTATTACCGACTGGGTGCGGGATGGATTTGAGGGTTTTTTACGTTGCCTTAAGGCAGGGAAGGTCTTTTAATTCGCCTTAAGGGAGGAAGGGTGTTTCACGTCAGATTGAGGGTGATGTGGAGCCTACCACTGTAGAATCGATAGACGAAGTGGCATTCTATTTCCGGTAGACAATAAAGTTTCAGCAGTGAGGGAAAAATGGCATTACTGTTTTTATTACCGACTGGGCGCGGGATGAGAGGAAGAGAGGGTGTTTCAATTCGCCTTAAGGGAGGAAGAAAGTTTCACTTCACCCTTAAGGGAGGGACGAAGTTTCACTTTACCTTAAAAGGGAGGAAAGGTGTTTCATTTTACCTGAAAGGCCGAGACTGTTTCACATGCAAGGTCGCAAGTTTGAATAATTTCAGGTACTCGGATATAGTTGGGTCGGAATGAGAATTGTTCAAATATTTTTCGAAATTAGTTATTACTGTGAAAATGATTAAGAATAAAAATTGATTTTTCTTTCCAAGAAACGCAGCATATCGATAATAAGAAAAAGAGTTAAAAATTCATACCACTTGTTTTTCATCGCGTCTAATAACGAAGATGGTTCTGCGATAACGAGGTTGTGTATCGAAAACTGCGCAAGGCGGTCTTCGCGTGCGATTTAATTTTGTGGACTCTCGTCCAACTTGGTTTGAATTTTCGTTCCCACGCCTTCTGTGATTTATCGTCAGGCTGGAAGGAGCAACTTGGCTTATCAAAATCCTCCCGAAGCGGCCACCGAAAACTCGAGGATTCTAGACGCGCCGCTTCTGCTGGCGCGTCGTCTGCGGCGAGAAATTCGAAGGAAGAGTATCTCCGCCCTCCGCCTCTCTCGTCTGCTCCGCAGCTTCTTATTCTTACACTCCCTCCTCGCCCCAACCGCCTTTTCGAGGAGCTTCGTAATGGCGAGAAACTTATCTCCCGGTGGAGTGTGAGACCCCACAGGTAGGTGGTACCCGGACTCTACTTTGCGAAGTAAGCGAATGAAGAGAAAAAAAAAGGGAAGAAAGAACGAAGAAAAAAAAGAAAGGAGTGACTAGCGTCTCATGAATGTTAATGGGACCATCGGGCAAGCTACCGTACCGACGCGACGAATTTCCTACGCCCAAGCTCTTGCTCTCTTTCGCCTCTTTATACGATCTATAGACGACCCGGCATTTGCATAAATTTAGCAATCAGCTCGTTACTCGATTCAACGATGCGAAAATTCGTCGGCCATCAACCGCGACTATGATACACACCGAATTACACTAAGTGTACGGCCTGAAAGGAAGAGTCCACAGTAATTCGAATTCAGACTCGACGGTACGTTTACTTTTTTTACCTTTATAAATGAAATAATTATCTTTACTGGACTGCAGAAAACAATCATCAATTTATTTCTTTTCTTCGTAGATAATATTTTTTTTCGAAGCGTACCGGTAAGTCGCAGTCGGTAAGGATAAATGATATGCATTAATGTTAATAAACAAAAAAGTGTTGGTGAAAGATTTCTATGGAAAGAAAGTTTAATGAAAGTTGTTTTCTCCTTGAGATTTGACGACAAAAAGGTTTTGTACTATCGGGCAAGTTCGTCTTTAAGAAATCCTTGGACTGTGGGCCGAAGGGTCGAAGTTCAGGGTCTTTCGGCGAATTCTCATCCCCCTCCCGCCTCGTCTCGGCCCGCTCGATCACCACCAGCGGGCACCGATGTCGCAGTTTCAATCTCTCCGTCTATCTCACTTTCTATCTCCGTGCCTCTTCCCTCCTTTATCTTCCCTACTCTCGTAGACCTATTATTTCGTTCCTGAGAAATGTTATTCTCGGATCCGACCGTTGTCCCAAATTCTCCACGAAATTGCCAACTTCCAATTCGCGGACCTTAAATCCTTTCCGGCCTTTTTCCACCCGAGTATATTTTTCTTTCTAATTCTACGACCAAAAATAAAAAATCGTTTTTAAGCTCACGGTGACGCTAATACCTCGATTGCCTCGTTGGACCTTTGTAGATCGTAATAAAAATTCTAATATCAAAAAACTTTAAAACTTTTTTTCTCGCCAATTTTACAATTATTTGTATTTTGTCGATTCTTCTATTAAAAAAATAAATAAAAATTATTTACCCTTTTTTACCTACACGAAATTTTTCGTATTCAAAGCAGCAGCTCCGGGCTCGAAATTTCGCGAAAACAATAAAAATTGTGATAATAAACCCAAAAGAGTCGCGCAAGATCTACGAGAGCTTGGCGACCGGCGCCCGAGGCGCGAGTTCCTACTCAGGCTTATCAGGCTCTTATCTTGACGAGTGGTCTTTGCGCGGTGCATTTGTCGAGAGATTGTGTGCTCTTCGATCCCTCTCGCACCGCACAGTCGAGCCTCGCTCTCTTTCGTTTTAACACACAATACAAAGTTGTAAAGATTTTTTCAATTTTTCTTTTTCTTTAAATACAATACTACGAAGAATCGGCGTACGACTGATTCGCCAAGCGTATCGGGATCTCTCGCGAGTGTCACACGAGGAAGGCTCGAAGGCGGAGGCGGGACGGGTACGGTGTTCTTAGCATCCCGCGAGATAATACAACGTTCTCGCACAACCGGCGTCCCGATAAGAGAAAAAGTGCGACGGAGAGGATCCGGAGCTCGGGCAAAATAAGGCATTCGAGGGCCTCGCGCTCAACCCACGGACGTGATATACGAAAAATATTTATTCAGTTGCGATTGGCCGTGGTGGCCTTGACCGGCGAGATAGCTTATCCTCGACGCTCTCCCTGTGCAGAGTTATTATGCATTGCGTTATGAGACGTGTGCGAAAAAAAAATATATATATGCACATGTACCATATATGTTTATGTGCATATATAAAAATATGATACGCAAAGATACACGGATATAATGGCGATGCATTACACGAGCACACCGATCGCCCTGACCCACTATATTAAAAATTAATCACCGGTTGAGAAGATAAATGAAAAATATATGTACAATAATAATAATAAATGCGCGAAAACAAGAGCAATCGCGAATTCCCGTCAGCGGACTATCGTCGTGACCGGGCTCGAGTTTTATCATCTCGGTTCGTGAGGAAAACAGATTCATTTATAAAATTAAAAATATCTCCGCTCTCTCGTTCTTTCTTTCTCAAAATAAACTCGTGAGATAACTCGACAACCTCGAGCGCGGCAACGCGGCGTTCCTCTTGTGTACTCGCGCGTTTTTGCGCCGAGAATTACCGAACGAAGATTCGAGTCATGGGTGATATTTTTTTTGTACAACTTCAGCGGTTCACTGTGTGATGCCAAGAGGCGGACTTCCTCATTCTTCGAGAGGAGCGTACTTTATGTACTACGGTGGTTCTCGACACCGCGATGCTGACTCAGATTACAACGGTGCAAGCGAGAAGAGTCGAGTGAACCGGAGAAAAATAAACTATTCTTATCGTTGCGATGCTGTAAGCATTATACCGCCGGGGACGACGCGGCTTATTGCGCAGTGGTCAACCTGACCTTGATATCTTTATTTTTTTCACTTCGAGTTTTTTTTTTTGTTTAAGTATAATGAAACAAGTAATTGAGAAAAGTAATAGTCATTGCCGAAGGACTACGCTCGATGGCTAATTGGCAATATGCAATATAGGTGATAAGAGAAAAG
This sequence comes from Stenichneumon culpator, assembly GCA_964017025.1. NCBI lineage: Eukaryota > Metazoa > Arthropoda > Insecta > Hymenoptera > Ichneumonidae > Stenichneumon > Stenichneumon culpator. Next base: position 804,358 of record OZ024769.1, on the reverse strand, counting down.
TTGGTTACGTATAAAAAAACTGTTACATGTTATTTATTGTAAATAAACTCGCTACTATTTCTATTAATTGAGAAAACGGAAATTCAGTAATGATTGACCCTTCGAAGCGCATTCGTATATAACGTTAAGTTTCCGTGTTTTTTAATGGACTTGACGAATCATTTCAAAATTTGTACAGCGTTGTTCAATACATCAATTTTTCCCTTTATTCTGAAAATTGTGTACATTTTTTTTCGGGCTCTCCTCCATCATCTTTCGTCTAGTTCTAATATTGAAAAGGTTTCGCAAATACGCAATATCATGCATCAGATGTGCATGGGATAAATTCACTTCACTTGTAGACTTCTTTAGATTATTTTTAATTATTTATTTTGATTTATTTTGAATCAAGATTGATCAACTTCGATGTGAAACGGTTGAGAAAAAGAAAATTGACTATCGATATCTTGACTTGAGTCACGAATAGACGTTGTCGTATGAGATGAATTATACCCCGCAGTCTCATCGAATTTGTATCACGAATTCCCGAAGCCTAAAGCTCACGCGATAAAATTTGCTATCTCGTATTCTCGATCTCGTTTGTACGGGATTCTCGCGTCATAATTTATTTTATCCGAATATTGTATTACAAAACAACACGACGTATTGTTATTATCATCGGGTAAGAGCGAATAGCACGGAGAGCTTGACAAATGGCAATTCGTATAATACAGTGTATACGATAAAGCTCGTTTATTTCGACTGTTTGGAGAGGCGAACGTTCTAGACTGAATATCTTGTTTTCGGTATTTCGAGACTACCGGCTTGTTCCTCGAATGTACATTACTTTAGCCTCTCAGCCATTTCATATTATATATCCGTATAAGTCGAAGAACCTATTATATCGATTGCTTTATACATATATGAGGCTTATTTCAATACCACTTTCAAGCATTGAAAAAAATACGAATATTTTTCCATCGGCAAAGATAAAAAAGAAATAGTTACGATAAAAAAATACAGACTCGTAAACTGAATCACCGCCCGGACAACCCGAAAGTAAATAACAAAACTCGTCTCGTTCCACAAATTGTTTGATTACCAATATTGTAGTAAAGCCAATGGACCAAAATTCAATCCTTCATTTAATTCGCCGTAAAATTATCGTTGATCCCATCATACCGTTTTATAAAATAAGTTATAATAAAAAATATTTTGCTGTATATATATATATATATATATTTCTTTCAATGATTTACCCTACTCGCAGATGAAAATAATAAATGCCTTTAAAAAAAAATGACAAATGCCGAACGAAGGGCGACTTCCCGACCGTACAAACTGTAAGTCCTTCCAATCTAACAAAAAAAAAACTCGTCCCGCTTCACTCGCTCAATTATCATAAAATAAATCTACGAATAAAATTCAATTGCGACTCGTGATTCAACGTAAAATTACCGTCGATGTCGTAATCCGGGGTCAGCCAGATGATATACATCATTCGCAGCTGTGTGTATTTCGTGACCCGGTGAGCCCCGCGAACCGGTTGGTTAAAGTCTCGTCATCGAGGGATATAAAGGGATGATGAGCTTTGGGTGTTCGCTGGACTCGCTCCCGCCCGGTTCGTATAACACGTGTCTATATACCTTTCCGATCAGCGAGACCTCGAAAAGCCTGTCTCTGGACGGAGTTCGAAGGCGAAACTTTTGGCGCCTTCGTTTCACCTTGTTGACCCGAGAGAACCAGCGGGACGAGCAATGGGGCGGGGAGGGGGGGGGGGAGCTGAGGGGGAATGAGAAAATATTCGCCGAAGCCAGCGCAAGATTTAGGACATAATTTGCCGTGTACGTTGGACCCCCCGTCTCGTTAATTTAATCTCGCATAAAGAAAAAAAATATGCTCGCTTTCCAACGAAGGCAAATTATGAAAAGCTGTCGAGCTCCTTTCCCGTTGCTGCTTACTCGAAGAACAAAAAAGTCCCGAGAAAGAAAGAAGGCTCTTGCACAGGGAGAAAGGAAGAAAGCGTATGACTCGACGGAATACGGGTTGGTACATAAAGGAGACGGTAGAAAATGTCGTGGAAACTTTACGATCTGGCCCTTGCTTCAATGCCAGCCGGGCGAGTAACTCCTACCTCATTCTCTCGGTATTTTCACAACTCAACCTATTTCCCTGGTCTCCACTCCCGATGGAGGGGTCTAAACTCCGTTTTACGAGGAAAACCTGACGATATAGGCGTCGCCGAGAAAAATGAGAAAATAGCCTGGGTATCCCGAGGGTAAGGAAGAAACAATCGGGTGGTCGATTCCAAGTTTCTTCTGATCAGGGATCAAGGAGGATCAAACCTAACTGCTCCTTAAAAGAAAAAATTGCCCACCGAATTTTGTGATCTTCTCTCTGACGGTCAAGGTCGAATCTCCCGTCGAATCGCCAAAGTTCACTGAGAAATATGAAGAAAATAATAATAATAATAATAATAATAATAATAATAATAATAATAATAATAATAATAATAATAATAATAATAATAATAATAATAATAATAATAATAATAATAATAATAATAATAATAATAATAATAATAATAAAGGTAAATAAATTTCCTTAACGAGAGGGGAAGATCGAGGCGAGTTCAGGGCTTTAAATGCATCCTAGCGTGGCGCGATGCGGTTGGCCTTGGAGGCTGTTGCCGCTGTTGCTTCCAAAGTCCCCGACTCCTCTTCGTTCACTCGGTGGCCCTGAGAAGGTGGCCCACGGTCAAGGCTACGGGAGTAATCTCCCACCGCTTTTCGCAAGCTGCGCGTCTTCGATGCACACCGCTGCCCTGCACTCGCCGCAACCGCAATAACACTCCCGCATCCTTCCCCTCCTCTCGGCGCGAGCTGGGAGAGAGAGAACACCCGGAGACTTAGCGGTAGCGTGTTCGAAAAAAAAATTTTAAAGGCTATAGGGAGAGGAAAAAAACGGTGGGGGAGAAACGTTGAGACCAGTTGGAGGGCTGGTCAGACCACCAAAGTCCCCGGGCAAAAATATTACGATACCAGCACACCGCCAGACGGCTCGCCGTAACAGACAGCTAACGTAACACCAATAAACGAAAGAAAATAAATATTTTTCAAATAAATAGAAATTATGTGAAAATTTCATGTAAACTTCATTTTTTGTTTTTCTATGTACCACGCCTCAATTTTTGGGCGCGGTTTGACTGTCGAAATTACTTTATAAAAATACCTAAATTGAACTAGATTTTTTTTCCAGAATTGTAATTAATGAATATTTTTACCAACTTTTTTTTAAAATATCTATGGCAGATCTCAAAAAATGGTTATGTCAAAAAATTAAATTCCGATACAGATCAAATTTTCTACTCGATGGATGAAAAATCACATTTTTCGTGAAGTTTTTTTTCTTTCTCGATGAGTCATAAAAATTTGTTGAGAACAATTGCAGTAAATCGTTCCGTTTCTCGTGAATATGAACACTGTAAGGCTGATAATAATAATAATATCATTCAAAATTGATCGCTAGGTTCAAGACGGCGAGCCGATCGGATCTACGTCGAGCGCAGCACGATCGAATCGAGCTGTCTCGTCGATAAATAGAAATAGGACAGGTTTCCACGACGAGTTCTAAAAATAGTGGTCGGACGTGGTGGTGGTCAAGAGTGTGGAGTATTACCGGAGGAACTCGCCTCAACGCTCCCAGTGTATCGTTTAGCGTTCAGCAATCGCAGTAATAAAAGTAGTAGTAGTAGTAGTAGTGGTAAGAACTTGGTAGTAGAGTAGCGTGCTGTTTCAAGCAAGACAACGCTAACGAAACTTCGCGGAACGGTCTGCTCGCTATGGTCTTTCCGACTTAGCTCCTCTACTTCGGCTACAAAAAACGCGCATTCATTCATTCACAGACTTATTGTTATTATACGCTACGAATTCAAAATTGAACGGTATCAACGTGAATTCTACCCGTGTTCACCGTGCAGTTCCAATTTCTTTATTGTCTTTAATCCGGGAGGCTGTGCAAAAAATTGAACTACAGAAATTTAGCAATGAATACCTAAAGTCACAATTTTTTCTTCTATTGAACTAAATAATGAATTGAAATTGAACAGGAAGGGCACATTTACATCTCTACCACTCACAACTCTACCAGAAAACATCTCTACCATATTACAACTCTACCAGAAATTTAAAAAACTCTACCGGAATAACAATAAAACTCTACCGGAATACAAGGCTACTGTCTAGCCTTGTATTCCGATAGAATTTTATTTCAATTCTGGTAGAGTTTTATTTAAAGTCTGGTAGAATTTTTTTAATGGTAAATATATTTTCTGGTAGAGTTGTGAGTGGTAGAGATGCAAATGTGCCACCGGAAGTTATCCTTTCAGTAATCGTTAAAGGGTTAACAGATATCGAATTAATAATAATAATCATCCGTATCGAAAAGAATTTTTTTTTCGCTAAATAAACTGTAAAAAACAATAATTGAAATTGAATGGAAAGTTATGTTTTCAGTAACCGTTAAGGGGTTAACAGGTCTATAAAATAAAATAATTTTCTGTATGTGCTCCTAGCGCGAGTTTCTCGAGGAGTCCCGATAAATCATTGAATTAATAAATTAATGTATGTTTCCTTCATTAAGTTATTCACCGATTCCCGCTCGGCTGTTAGCCCTCGGCCGTGTTCTCCGTCACCGGAGGAGACCGCGCGGGACAGCGAGAAGAGCCCGCTCTCGGTGTGGGACCGGTTTTCTTGACTCCGTGCTCGGCTTCTTCGCGAGGACCGACTGGGACACCGAGATAAGGATAAGACGTACGACTGCGGTAGGCCAGACCGAGAGGCTCCTCGTATCGGCGAATCCTCGAGTTTCTAACAGAGCCTGGCAGTCCACAGTGTATGTGCCTCGCTGCTCCGCCTGGTTATAGGTGGATTGAAACGGAATAGACGTCGGACCCGATTGCGCGCGACTTACGGCTTCGCGTTCGCACGGAATTATCTTCTTCACCTACGAGATCTTAATTTCTCATATTTCTATCGTTTATTCTCGTCTCTCGGGATCGTCGTTTTTTTAGTTCGTTTTTTTTTTGCAAATATATATATATATATATATTTCTTTTTATCGATATTAAATGTAATTAAATTTCCCTGCGAGTAACGAATATACAGTTCGGGAGTGAGAAATGAAGCGTAATATCGAACGGCAAAACTGGCCGCGCGGCGCACGCCCCCGGTGATTCCGTAGCTCATCATTTTCGGGCTCTTTAATGCTCAAAGATTTACGATCTCTCGGCGAGCGGTTTCTCGCAGGTACGGGCATAGTAAGCCCGCGAGGCTTAGTTAAAATGAACTTTTGGAGTTTTATCTCAGATCGGGCTCGTCCGGTCTCACCCGTCCAGTGCGCACCACTTCTCGCGCCTCATTCCAATGATTTGTTGCAGCTTTTCCGCGCTTTCCCCCCACCCCCACCCCCCGCGAATGAGGCACCGGCGGACGAACTCAACTAACTGCCGACCGAGCGACCGGGGCCCGTTAAGAACGTGTAACTTACAATTAGAACGGTAGTGTGCTTAACTAAATTAACTCGTGGTATCATCCACCCCTCTGCCTCCCCCCCCCCTGCGCCCCTCGCGATCCTGGCTTCTCTTTAAGCGTTCAGGATTCTTACGAGACACCTTCGCAAGCGAGCTTATTGCCCGCTGGAGAATTCTCGACGTCGCGACGTTCCCACATTCGTCCGATACTATTCGTCTCAATTTTCCTTCGACCCTCCCGCTCGTTCTCTGAGGTTAAACCTAGGGTGCAGCCCTCTTGCTGCGATTATTCGTTAAATTATCGCGAATAGCGTTGACGAATTTACCTGCGTCAAGAGTCATTTTTACGTGAGTCTTAATGCAGGCAATGATCGAAATTAGGTCTCGCGGCGATTATTCGTTAAATTATCGCGAATGGCATCAACAAATTTACCTGCGTTGAGGATCATTTTTGCAGTGACTGTCTAGCAGGACGATCGACAATTCAGGCTGAAAGAAGGTTCCAGTAAAAAAGTATCGTGTTGCTTCGGATTTGCGCAGATTTATGAAAAATTGTAAGCACCAGATAGTTCACTACGTGTACCTAAAAGAATATAGAGAAAAAAAGATCGATACATTTAACCCCTATCGTTTACCTACGTGTTATGACAGATGATAGAACGAAGATTCATGCGAGATTATCAATTATTCATTATTATTGCGTATTTTTTTTCATCGAACGTCAAGAATTGATTTATGATTTTCATAGATGATTACTTCGATAATATTTACAGAACATTATTCATTATTAATTGTACGTCATTATAGTTTTCATGGGCAATCCGTGAGTTAGATCATTTTTGTAGACAATCAATCAATGACAGTCATTGTGTTTGTTTTTGCTATTTCATTGGTGCGATGAAAACACATAAAAAAGATTGACGATTCGTCAAAGTCGAGAATAAATTGGGTCTCGCTGCGATTATCCGTTAAATTACCTACGTTAAGAGTAATGTTTGCGTGACTGCCAACGCAGGACGATGGAAAATTTACACGGAGAGAAGGATCCGGTAAAAAAGTACCGTTGTTGCCTCTGGTTTTTTTTTCAGATTTATGGATTTATGGGGGAAAAAAGATCGATACATTTAACCGCCTATAAGTTACGTACGTATTATGCGAGTTTATAAATAATTAATTATTGTTGTTTTTTAAAAATCGAACATCGAATAATTGATTGATGATTTTCATAGATGATTACTCGCGATATTTACAGAACATTAATCATTACTATACATCCGTCACTATACATTTCATGGACAATCCGCGAGTTTGATAATTTTTATAGACAATCAATCACCGACAGTCAATGTCGTTTTTTTTTTTCATCGGTGCCATGAAAAATTCGAATTTACGATACTAGTGCGATAAAACTTGTTCTGACGAGTGCGAATTTACAGCACTCATACGAGTTCAGAAAAAGTTTTTCACACGAGTATCATACAAAATTTTACTTCGCAAGGTGTGGAAATCGGGAGTTTTGCGCACTGTGCAAAGCGTGCGCAAAGTCGCTATTTTCACATCAAGTGTAATAAAACAAAAAATTGACCAATCGTCAAAATCAAGAATAAAATTGATTCTCCGAGAAAAAAAGCTCACCGTGCCCGATGATCGCCGAAGAAGTCGACCTTGTTCTTCTTCTTGGCGATGGCCTGAAGTTGGTGGAGCGGGCTGGCGCTGGGTTCGCTGGTGGCCGGTGGCGAGCACGACCCGGTGCCGGAGGAGAGAGAGCCGGCCCGTCCGCGTCCGGACTCGATCAACTGGGAGTCGCAGCCGCCTCTTCCGCCGGCGCCGATGCCGGCGTGGTTCCCGACATGGCTCGGCGGTCCGGCCGAAACGGCGAGGCTCGGTCTGGTGTTCTGTCGATTGCGTCGTTTCTTCTTCTTGACCTCGTTCTCTTCAGCGCCCCGATTACCCGCCAAAATGCCCAGTCCGGGTGGCATCCAGTCGAGGTCCTTCTTCAGATGGCCTCTTCCGCAGCGGCAGCCGCACGCCTTGAACGCCAGATCGTAGCCCTTCTTCGTCCACAGGTTCTGATGACGCTGGCGCTCGGACCAGCTGCGGGCGCGTCCGCAGTTCTTAAGATAAGTGAGAACGGTCTGTTCCCAAGCGTCGAAGCACTCCCGATGCATGAACTGGCCGATCGAGCAGTTGTCGTTATTGCAGGTGACCTTGACCGCGTCCTGAAGGGCGTTCATCCTTATGGGCATGTCGCCGCGGAGGCACTCGCCCGTCGGCGTACAACACCGGGTCGTGCTCAGAGCCGGTCCGTTAATCGGAAAATCGTCGAGGGTCTCGTTGTTGGCCGCCGCCACTTCCAGCAGACCACCGACATGGCCGTTCGCCGCGTTGCGTCGTGGTGCCATTTTATTTTTTTCCAAATTCGAACCCGCCTCGAACTCGCTCGCCGGTGTTTTATCGTCAGCGACGCCGGCACGTGGCGAGGATCCCTCACGTCCGAGGATCGTCCTCTTCGGCACGGCGGTCACGACGTGCGGCTTCGACTCTTCCTCGAGGACGAGCCGAGCGAGGTACGAGAAGACCTCGGACGCCAGGTGGAACTCGCCGATTTCCGTCAGCGTGACGATCGGACTTACAGCTACGAAATATCACTCGACCTAACGATGTTATTATATTATCATTGTTGTTCGTTACTTCCGGTGACCTATTTGGGCGCGGGGTCCTATCAGCTCCCATTCAACGCTCGAACTTTGTCGCGCGTGGCAGATTTTATTTTTATTCTTTTTTTTCGCTCCCTCGTTAACCGGGCGGTCGGGAGACGATTTTATTTAGGATCGAATTTTCGTAACGGCCGATGATGGGAGGCTTCGAAGAGACCGTTCGAGTTTTGCAGAAAACAATGGCCGCGATGCACACTCAGGCACTGTTTCTACCAGTCTCCAGATTCACTGGTCGAAGAATAGTCGAGGGAGAACAAATTTCAAATCTTTTTTAGGTTAAGAGAATTTGACGCGAAGAGAATAAAACGCCGGCTCGTGTTGATCGATATCGGCACCGACTCTGCGCGGGCGAGCTCCTCACTGTCGATACAGGTTCGAACACGCCGGGTATATTGAACGTCAGTAAGAGTCACGTCGATAAACACACGGAGAGAGGAACCGGCGAACAGTCGGGTGCGTCGAACGGTCGGTGAGTAATAGAGTTGTAACGATAGAGGCGCGGAGAGCCGTCGTCGGCGACGCCGGTGCGGTACGGTCACGCGGTATATAACACACCGTGTGGACCAGAGTCAAGGTCGCTTCCGGCAAACGCGCACACCGCAGATCGACACGTCCGATCCAGCACGAACCGTTGGTCAACGCTCAGTCGAAGCTTGCTTCACGCATGTGTCTTCCCGTTAGAACTGTCTCGAAATTCGGAAGGAAAAAAAAACAACAAAAAACCCCATTTACCCGAGTTTCGTCATAAACTGCGCGTAACGAATGTCAGGGTCAGCCACCGGGCTCGAGAGGCCTTTCGAGATCTCCCTGCTCCGGGGCGGATACGCAAATACGATCGACCCAACTCTCGACACTTTTTTTTGTTCACAAATATTTAATATCGTTTTTTTTTTTTCAAAAATGTTTCCATCGATCGTTTCTTTTGTCCGATTCGAAAAAACCGCCAATTTCTTCGTTCAGCAGTTTGATGATTTTTGTCGCGAACCCCCCTCCTCTCTTCCACCGCTCATCTGTCACGCGTTGCGAGGACGATACGCATGAATGTATCGCGCAATTTTTACTTTAAATCAACGTACGAATAATTTCGGCGGGGGGGGGGCCGGCTTTAGGGATCCGGTTTGAAAATTCAGTCGGACATGTGTATATGGATGTGTATACGTACATACGTAAACACGCACAAAATGACAATAATAGAGAAGCCCGCGCGTTAACGTAAAACTCTCGTCGATCGCTCGCTCTTCACGTAGGGCAAACCAGTAACTGAGAGGCAGTTGCGCTGCCGCGACAGCGTGCCCGGCATCGAGGCTCGCGACGCGGGCGAGCGCGAAAGTAAGGCCTCATTGGGTGAAAGGGAAAGCCATGGTGGGGGTCACGGCTAGCGCGCCAATCGATGCACGCCGTTCTCGTCCCTCCTTGCAGTCTGTGCCGGCTACTTTTTCACTGTGTGTGTTGGTGCGCGCCGGCTGCTGCTGCCTGCTCCGCGGGCTCGTGCTATCCTCGCTGTTTTCCTGCCTCTTCTTCTTCAACGACGACAACGACAACGACGACGACTTCTTATATTTATCTCTCTCCTTTTCACGGTCTCGGCTATCGGCCGGTGCACACTTACTCGCTCTCTTCCACCCTCTTCTCTCTGTGTACACATTGTGTACGACGCACGCTTGTTCCACTGCTGGCCTAGGAACTTTTTATCTCCCTTGTTTACTGCACGAGCCGGCGTCGAGCTTTTACCAGCGTTTTCGATCACTCTATTTCTCGCCGGACTGTACCAGCAGCGCGCATGCGCATGTGTACGAACGGCCGTTACGTGTAGTAGCGTAGCACGGGACCAAACGGACAAGGAACAACGCGCGGAGGAAGCTGTGTACGAGGCACCGAATTTAGGCACTCCCGTGTGTCGCGCATACGACACGTACCGCGTACACTCAGAGATGTGTGCGAGGTTTGTTTGTCGCTGCGAGGAATTACGATTGCCGCGTACGATGGAACGCGCGTACGAACGCGATACTGCTGGGCTCGGCTTCACGAAAAGCGTCCATGCCTGTTTATGCCTGTCTCGGCGTCGAGTGCGCCCGCACTCGGGTGTAGGTGAGACTGACGAAGCCGTGAGTATTCTTCGTGTGTTTGTCGACGGTAACCGACGTTACCACATAGTCGTGCGATGTAGCACTGGCAAACCGATTCGCCGTGGAGGTTAATTTTTCGGACGGGAGAGTCGCGTGATACCGCAACTTTCTTCGCACGAGTGGGACGAGGTAAAGTCTCGTAGCTCTGCGGGCGCCCGGTATACCCGAGACGATTGCGTATGTGTATTGAAACGACGGAGTAACGCTTGTATGTATATAATAGCGTTGACAATCGAATTTATTCGGTTGGCTCGTGCCGCACGATGTTTTCGAATCGATATATCGCAATCGGGCTCGGAGGAAGCGCCATTAGGTCAAATTCGAGATCAAAAGCTCATTTGAAACGGTAATTCGAGACCGAGGATCGGGACAACGACTTTTCAACGGTATTCGAAGAGCGGCGGAGGGGATATTATTTGAACTATGTTTGGACTGCTCGGGGAGAAAATAAATATGGCCGACACTGTTTCTCGACGATAAACCGTTAATTTATTGTCGAGAAATTGTGTCGGTCATATTTATTTTCCCCCCACGAGTAGTCCGATCATCGTCCAATGAATATCCCCTTCACGGCTATTTCAATACAGCTAGAAAGTCGTTGTCCCGATCCTCGAACTCGAATTACCGTTTCAAATGAGCTTTTGATCTCGAATTTGACCTAATGGAGCTTTGAACGAGTCCGATGACTTTCGGAAGAAAGGAAAATATTTTAACAATGTCTCCCTATTTACCCAGTTCGGTGACGTAAAATGTATTGGCTAAAAAACTTATTTTTTATCACGTTCTATAAATAGTAGAGAGGGTTTAGAAATCGTTAGGACATTCTAGAATTAATTGGGGCATTCTAGAAATGGTTGGAACGTTCTAGAAATAGTTGCAACGTCCCACAAATAGTTCGAACATTCTAGAAATCGTTTGAAGGCGGTTCTTTTTCGTAAAAGTTATCGCGATGGTGAACTGCTTCTTATGTTCCAGAAAATAGTTCGAACTATCTGTAAACAATAAGATGTCAATAGTTTGCAAAACAAATCACTTAATTTCATCACAGAAAAGCGGAGATTGAAGTTTTATGTTTTGTCTATCATTTGTTTATATGTTTATTTCGAAGTCAACTTGCGGATCCGATACAATCTTATAAAGGATTATTATGAATGTAGTATTTTTCACATTTTGCAAACGTATCATGTTTACACAACCTTGTAATGAAATTGCCTGGAGTAAAGCGGCGTAAATTCATTAGTCGCAAAAAAAGAAAATAACAATATTTAATTCACGATGTTCAGAGAACCCACGACAAAGAATCGAAGGGTGGAAAGGGTACGGAGTGAATAGCGGTGAGTGTGTATAGCACTCGTGCGTCAGGTGGAACACGCCGCGGCGCATTATTACCTCTGAGTAATTGGATCTAGCTGCAGACTTCTGGAGGGTGAGTGGTATAACATACAGCGAGGAAAAACCATATCATCTCTTCGATATGTGCATTCGACACGTTCACATTCTCCATTTCCGTTTTTATTCTCTTTATGTTCGTGTAACTCTCCCCATCCCCACTCCTTCTCGAGTATTAAGCCGGTAGCTCGAAGGACGGAAAAAAAGCTCGACATTCACCCCCTATTGCCGCGGTACAAATATTTAGACAGTCCTGCCTGTTTATTCGCATTCTTTTCCTCCCTTTGTCATAAAAAAATATATAACAACGCGTACGCACTAACCGGATATAATATGGCGGAAAAGATTGAGTATATACCTATTACCAAGAAAAACGAGGGTTTTCCATACACTCGAGATTGCAGAGCCGAGCTAGCATGAAATTGGGAATTAAAAATGTACGAACGTTTTTTTTGCATTTTTTTAATACAAAGAACGTCTCTGCGTGGCTTTAAATGTTTTTAATTGAAATGAATAATTGCGTTTGAAATCGTTGTGGAGTACAAGCAGTAATTGCATTGACTCTGTTCGATCGGCACTCGCAGCTGTCGCTAGAACGGAGCGTATTTATAAGTTGCACATCGGCTCTCGCGGCATTACATTGTAAGCAATCGTACGGATACATTCCCGCGTCAGCCTGCTGACTTTTATTCATTACATTCACGTATACACGGCCGCATGCGAACGCTTACAACGTATCGAATGAGCACTTCATTTCTCGACGATAATGCGTGGGCATTTCGAATGTACATTATGCACTCGCACATACATCGAGCCTAAATCTTATATTTTATTTTTATCTTTTTTTCCAAACCGCTCGACTGTTCACGTCAACTTTCATTTCCGCACCTTGAAGACAAACTTCATTCCACTGCACAATAACTCGTGCGTGTAAAGCTTAACGTAAAAACGTTTGGAATTTTTATTTTTTTTTTTTGCCATGAAAATAAATAAATAAAAATCGAACGTTCATACATTTTTTTAGATGTTGACTATGATGCAGCAATGCGATGAAAAATGTGGTCCATATCTATACAGCAGTAACATTAAGAGAATTGAATAACGTGGTCTTGATATTAAAATATTGTACTCGTTAGAAAAATATAATAATTGCGTCTCTTCTGTTACAGGCAAAAATTGTGCGTCACGGAGTAAATAAAATTAGTCCGTGTCCAGTAATCGGGACAGTGACTCTGCAAGCAGCTACAGCGCCTGGACAGCGCGCGGGTGCGCGAACGGCTGTTAGGTCAAAGATAATCGTCCGATTGAATAGTGAATAGAAGATAATCCTCTGGTCCATTCGCAAGCAAACATCGAGGTGCCATAGAGGATTGCGTGAGTGAGTTAGTTCGCTCGTACGAACCGTACGATCCGCGCGGGTGTCGCTGAATTACCAGGCTGGTAGTCCTGCGTAAATTTAGCGCAAGGTCGAGCGCATGCGGTCACGAACTCTTTTATTTTTTAAATCGTGCGTACCCACGATTGCGAGCGTGGCCAGGCCCCAACATATCTCGTTCCACCTTTCTCCCTCGCCCTCGCTTTCTTACTCTCTCTCTCCCTTGTATCGTCTCGTCCGCCACCGTGAGCGACGAGACTCCTCGTAGAGTGGCGGGTTAGTGCGATGTTCTCTCGAGCTCTCCTATCTAACGCACCTATAACGCACCACGAGTTCTCTCACGAAGGCTCGACAATTCATTTATTAATCGTACTCGAGAGCAATGTTCTATCTCTCCTTTCTTTCTTTTTTTTACTATTTCGCCTGAGTTCGATCCCGCGGGTACAATTAATGACCGGTCGATTTTTATCTTTATTTATTTTTTACAATCGCGAGATTGCTTGGTAAACCAAAAAACAACAAAAATATGAGCTATTTCAGATGTAGAGAAGATAAGATTTAAAGATGATTTGTATCACTATGTATAACGTCGTAGTCATTTTGTTTTTACTTTTAATTTTAATTTTAATTTTTCTTCTCCTTATCGCTGTCGTAACATTTTTTTCTGGGGCTTTTTATCTTGAGTCTTTTTTTTCTGCTATGACCCGTTGGCTTATCGTTCATCGCAAACCACTCGGATACGCCGTACGAGGCTGTCGATCTCCCTCGACTGCGGTCATAAATTTTAATTAGTTCGAAAAATTCGCGAGAGGCATTTTTTTTTATTCTTCAGAGAGCACGTGTAAATTCCTCGATTCTCGGAGCATCATCGCGAAAGTACGCACATTGTCGTTTGTAAATAGCCTTATTTCAGCGCTTATCGACGTATCTCCCGGATTTATCGGCACATTGAGTCTCTCTAGTAACAAGAATTCTCTGGATTTACCTTTTTTTAAATTACATATCTTATCGTTTAAATAGTGCAGCTTTGATATATGATTTTGTTTTCACGGCTTTTCTATGCGCTGTGTACATTGAGCCAATTGATCAAACGAAAAAGAAAGATATGACTAAGAAATATTATCGAAGCCAAAAACGGTCTCATGTCACTATGTGAAAAATTAATCGAATTTTATCTCGCTTGCAGGAATTGCCCAATGAATGGAATTGCGGCTTCGGATTGGATGCACGAACACAGGGGTATACGTAACTCGGGAACATTGTGTCTCGGAGGGATCAATGCACGTCTACTCGTCTCAATTACATTGCGGCGATATCGAATTTCGTACGACCCAGTTTTGCGCCCGACCCTTGGCCCTGGTCGTGCGATCGCGACGATATACATTGCAGCGCCAGAACGTAAGTGCGACGACGATGAACCAAACGCAGCGACGATGCCGCTAAGGAATCGAATTCCACGCGCCAGGGTGGGGCTCTCTCCGTCTCTGCGTCAGCGAGCGTACAAAACACTTGCAGCAGCTGACTGTACCATAAATTCCCACGAGTTGCACGCGCTCGGTCCCGCGATTTAATTTTTTTTTCATCTCCGGTATAAATGGATTGACAAAAAAACATTTTTTTTTGGTAATAAAAAAATGTTATTTCTTTTGGGAATACATTTATCATGTTGTTGTTTTCTTCATTTGTATTAAAAAAGAAAATGAAATGTTGACAAAAACCAGAACTGGGCATTACTTGCAGTACACAAGTACTTTTTAGTACTTCAAGTACTTTTTTATTATTTCAAATGCCAAGTAGAAGTGCTTTTTGAGTTCACGCTCGCATTAAGGATACTCGATGAGTATCAGTAGCATGACATCCTGATTCTATTAATATATTATTATGTGTCGGAATTTTTCTAAAAGTTAAAAAAAAGAAAAGAAAAATACAAACATACTTCTGACAGAAGGGGTGGGTCACGGGAAAATAGACGCTGATTCTACTTACCTCCGGGTGCGGGCATGCTCCGTCGTATCGGTCACCGGGATGCGGTATAGCCGGATTCTTCCCGCCTCTTGTTACAAACGTACCGTATGCGGCTAGACGTTTCCTAGGACACGGAGCAAAAAATATACTACGTACATACTATATATGTATGTATATAAGTAACTATAGACGATTCGGATTACATTGCATAATAATTTTACGACGAATCGTAAAAGTCTTTGAGAGGCGAAACCGAATACCGAACGGCGGAATGAATTCAGCCGGAGTGAATAGTTCGGAGAATTATTATACTGCCGGCTGCTCGTACGTATGCGTGTTAATGTAAAGGCCGGGATCTTTTTTCGTTTGTTTTTTTTTAACATATGTGCATACAATAATGCGCTCGGGAAAGAATTATCTATCTATAGCAGCGGCGGATGCGCCTATGAACTTTACACATTTTATTTGTCGGCTTCGGAATCATCGATTTTTCAGACAACTGCGAATTGATATTGCTAAAGTTTTTATTAGAACCATAGGATTTTCAAATGACGAACAATTATTTGGAAAAAATGAGAAGTCTTAAGTTTCCGTTATGAATAATACCGTAAGGTTAAAAAAATGTCATTCAATTTTTCTCGAAGACAATTTTTTTGTTTGCCATAGAGGACGTTTTGTTTTTGAAATCAGCTCCTAATTTATCAGCCCCGTAAAAAACAAGAGAAAAAATCTATTGAATTTCACAGCTGTATCCATCTCGCACTCGTAGTCCCGGGGTAGACCAAACCTCCCCTAATTGTCATTTTAATTCCCTCTTCGCAAACATCCTACCCAAAGGTGAAAAACATCATTTATTTCTACCAGGTAGAACAAAGATTAGAAAAAACGACCTCTCTCGTATTCTCACGCTTCGAATTTCGACGTTAGGATCCCACAAGATTTCGATAGGTATCAAATCCAAAAAAAAAAAACCTCTATAGCCAGACTATTAAAGTCTATCCACGATACTTCACATCACGACCATAATTCAACGGCAGCCCGGTGTCGAAAAGGGCAACAGCCTCGCCGAGTGGCCAATAAATATCCAACGTACGCAAAAAAAAATAAAAAAGATACATATAAACCGTCTATAAATACAATAAACTGTCCGCGGCCGTACAATTCAACAATAGCCGAGCTAAAGATGTACAAACATTGTGTAAATGCGTTCTGGTCCATTGTGCCGTTACGGTCAGACCCAACCTCATCACGACGGAGGGGTTGTTGGGGAGGATTCCTTTGCGGAATCGCGTAAATATAGAGATCGGCCCTGAGCGAATGAGTTCGCGAGAATGAAAGGGAAAGGTGGAAAACGGAGGGCGGAGAGAAAGTGCGAGAGAATTTACGGTGCGATAAAATATATAGGGGTATGTTTGCTGTGGGGGGGAAACGAGGTCAGTCGTTCGAAAATCTACGGAAGGGACTTGGTCCTCTAGCTCGTTGGGTCGGTGAAAATGAGTGGGGCGAAGAGGAGGGGCGGGGGGAGGGGGATGACATGGATCGACCGAAATTGGGGTAAAGGGGGGCCCCCTAAAGCAACGTCCCCCTGGCCCTGTGTACATGTCGTTGCGTCTATGCGAGGTTCCGGTAAAGGATAATCCCTGATTCTCGAGAGGAATCTACCGCATCGCCCCCCCCCCCCCCCCCAATCCCCGTTATCCTCGTGTACGTGTACCAGAGATGAAAAAGTTGTTTTGATCGTTTCAGGTTTCTGGGACGTTGAACATGAATGAAGAGAAGAAGGACCGAGCTGATCGTTGCTGGTGCGGAGAACGGCGATGCCGGCTGTAACGGGGGTTGCGGTGTGGACCGAAGAGGGTCGGAGCTGAAGTGAGTGTGACGAAGAGACAGCGAAGTATGAAAATTCGGAGACAGGGATATTACGGTGACGTCGGGTGCCCAGATGGTTCTGTTGCGCTCAGGAGACCGAAAGTGAGAAAGAGAAAGGAAAATCCACCCCTCGTGTCCTCGTATTAACAACAGAGGGATGCTCGATTAGAAATACGTCGATACAAAAAAGAGGAACTTCCTCGCACAAAGGGGGCCTGCTAACGTAGAACGGAGTGAATTGGAAAGGGTGGAAAATAATACAAGAAATTTAGGAGCATCGATGGGATATGAATATATCGATGGCAGTTCGATTTTTTTTTCTACGCTATCGCGTGTCCCACGATTATATGCTGCGGACAAAAGTTCACACGGGACAATGGCTGTGCGCTTGCGGTATGCAGACGTGCGCGCATTGATATGCCCTGGAGACTCGGGATGAACTATTATTCAGGTATCCTTGAGTCTCGCGAGAATAGTAACGTGATACTGGTTTCGATATCATATATTTTAATATCGAAATTTATATTCAAATGTGATCCCCACGACGTTATAGAGAAAGTCCTTTTTACCCTTCTCCGATCTAATGCAAAAAGGGAATCACAATAAATTTCGTACAGTCTGTCGAGCATGTATCTTTGGATATAGGGAATAGAAAAAAAATTCAATCATACAGAGTAATCGATAAGCGTAAATCATGGGAATTATGTAATTTACGGTCATAGAAGAATGGAGGAGCATAGAAAAATGTACAGGAGGGGTAGATAGCAAGAAAAGTGTGAAAGCTATTGTAGGCTCCCAAAGAGTGTAAAAAGGAAAGGTTCAATAGTAAAGAGAGGAAGTTAACTTTTTAGAATTCATTTATCGATGGTATTTAATTTTATTAATCTTCTTCTTTCGTACAAATTCTCAAAGTTAAATTCATTCGCTAAAATATCTCAACTCTGAGATCCAAAAACTAGTTTATGCAATAATCATCCGTACAGTATAATCCATCGTAAAAATCTCCACTTTGCTACTCCACCGTCACACGACGGTATGGCAAATGATAGAAAACAAAAAAAACCCAAGACAAACATTCCAAACAATGCCATGCTCCAAATAGTCTCTCGACCGGTCTTTCCCAGCACAGAGTCTCCACGCGAGTCCGGGATATCCAGCGGGACTCTGGCATAGCGCCAGCGAATCGAGCCGCGCGCTGTGCCCGTAAAGCAGGTACTACACGCGGCGCGTTCTATACCTAATACCCAACGGGGGGGATGAACGGGCGTCGTGGGTGGGTGGGATAGGTGGTATGATTTGAAGGTTGGGGGCAACGGGTTGACCATGGGGTGGTTTGCGGAAAAGCGCCGAGGCCGTGGCAGCAACCCTGAAGCCTCGCGCGCCCGATGGCCACGTCTGGGGTTGGCAAGAGTGGGGGATTGTGGGACACCGGGCGGGGGATGCAGCAGCAGCAACCCCTGCGTACGGCCGAGGGAGCGACGGAGCTGAGCCGAGGTGTAGTAGAGAGTTCTAGGTTCAGGGGCGAGTGGGCGTGCACTTTCGATTTCAATCCGCGCATGCCTGATGCACCGGGGTTTAATGTCTCACTCGGTGAGAGACGGAGAGGCGCGGACCTCCTTTCCAACAACACGAGGAGGCTACGGGTGTGTGCGACCACGGATGTGTACGGGCTCGCCCACAGCTGAAGTTTCGACTCGCCAAATTTCCATTGGTCGGGCAAACTATGCAGCGGTCGGCCATTCTTCGCCAGCTGAAATTTGCACCCTCGTTAAAACCTCCGAGAAGCCAACGGAGCCTTCGATCGGCCTTCCTTTACGGTAGATTTTGCTCGATTTGAAGATCGCCGGGCACACTCGAAAGATGTATGTTTTCAGCGTACGACCTCCGGATAGGGAACTTTTTAATCGTTACACATGCGTAATTTCTTATTTTTATACAGATAGAATTTGATTCTTTTAATTAAAAAAAAGGAACCGAACATGATTCAACGCAACTGTCGGGAATAATTGCATATTTGGCTGCATTTTGCAATGATTTTTCACATGGGAAAAGTGCTCGTCGATTTTTTAAAAATTATAATCTTATTCAATTGTTTAATTTGTAATATGATTTTCCCATTTGGAGGTAGAAGAAATCCTTTTAGTCCTTAGCCGTGCATAACTGTTTATTTTTATCGATTTAGGATTAAACACAATCCCAAAAATGTTGACACCGCTATTAACAGAGTTCGGTTTGAAATATCATCTTTCCGCTTTGTATCCATTACAGAGGTCGAAAAAAAAGATGTATTTACCTCCTCATTTTGAATCAATCGAGGCACCAAATGTGATTTTTCCCCCTAAGATATAAATATTTCTCCGAAAGCAACAAAAAGAATCTCAATGATAAAAAAAAATCGCGTTCCCTCAAGCGTCCGATAACCGGAAACCATTTGCATAGGCGCGAAGGGGTGGACCCGCAGCTGTGAATGTAACTGCGTAAAAGTCGCACGAATCCGATCGCGGTTGAGTACGAGAGGAGTCCAAGAGAGATGAAAATAGTCGTCGGGATCGCCAAATTACTACTGAGGGCGTCGCTGGCTCCGCGAATCGATATAACGTGTGCGCGCTCTTTGCGCTCGAATTCCTCACCCACTCTTTACCCTCGGATATTTTCGAACAGGGGTTGGTTGCGCTGCGATTACATCCCCGCACCGATATATGCAAAAAATTCCGTTGGTCTTTTCAGCGGTACGCGTACGAGTGCGATAATGCGAAATTCGATGGAATTTACCGAGTCGACGAGAATTCGGAACAAACGCACGAACGACGTTGAAAATTGTATATATTTATGTGGGTATGTGTGATGCGCAAGTGTTACGAAGTCGGAATTGATGGTACTCGTGATGCACGGTCGGAGCAGTGCCCCTTTAGGATCCGCGGGTTATAAACCAGCGCTGAATCGAATTGGATAGGACAGGATAGGACGATCTGTGCGGGATTTAAATTTCTCGGTAAAATTTCGTTCGCAAAGTATACGCCTCGCGTGAGAAAATTATAGGATCTACGTATTACGCTCGGTAAAATAATGTACGCTCGGGTGGTGTGTGTGTGTTTTTTTTACGATCGAACGATGAAGAATGAGAAAAGTATCGGCTGACAGAGGCGAGAGGGCAGGCGCTCGAGGGACGAGGGTACGAGCGTCTCTCCTCGACGGAATTGAAAAAGAAAAGATAGGCGGCGAGAGACGCCCGCCGGTGGCCGAGGTAATGGGTTTCTCGGTCGGTGGGAAAAACTCGACGCGGCATCCAGTTTTCGGGCTCGGTTCGGCGAAACCGCGCTTATCATAATCGAGCACTCTGTAAGCACGCTCGCGAATTAATGAGAAGTTTCGGGAACGCATAAATGGCTCGGGTGTCGAGCGTTATGAAGTTCGAACGGGAAAAAAAGGACACGAGTAAGAGATCGAGAAAACGGAAAAGAGAGAGAAGGTGCCAATGGCCTGCCAAATGACGGGCCGATATGTAAATAAATTTAATTCAATCTAAAAGAAAATCAGCTGAATCGAAAGAAATTTTTTTTTTTCATTAGTAACGATTTATTTTCGAATCAGGCGAATTTTTTTTTCATTCCATGATCGAAGATTAAATATAATAAATTGATAATATTTGTGTTATTTTCCTGTTGACCTTTCATTGTTGAAAAAATGTATCTCAACATTATTTCTCTTTGCAGGTGAAGTGAAGGTGCAGTGAAGTGTCGCAATTTCGAGAACGGCAAGGAGCCGGAACGGCAGCTTTGAAGGTAAGAGGAAAAAAAATGAAACAAAAAAAAACTTCACGACTTCAGCTGGACAGAGATGTGGAAGTTTTGCTTCGCTATATGTGTTGCGCGAGTGGATAGTGCCGGGCACGTGTGTACGCTCTCGACGACCACGCCCGATGGAATACACGAGTATATAAGACGAGTCGTCCGGCGACTATCACTCGTTGTCCCTCTCGGCTCATCCTTTAGGTATACTATACTTGCACTATACAGTAAAGTCTCGTATCGTATTAAAAAAAGGCCAGCGTGAGCGGTACTCGTTGCGCAACCAGCCAATTTCGGGGCTCCCTCTTTCGCACGAGCTTTCTTTCTCCGCGCGCGCGCGCACACACACACACACACACCGGATGAATTATTATTTAATACGCGTTATGGCCGCACAGTGCCGGCCGCTCATCTCGCTCCCCGTCGCTCTCTCGCCGATGCTCCGTTATCCCATCGTAAACATAACGTAATTCATTCCACGAAATAGATGTGCGCCCGGCTGACAATAATGGCGCGATCGTGTGGTCTCCATGAGATGAGGGGCGACACGGCGAGAGGACCTCTCGGCCCGAATATACATTTTCTATAGTCTTATTATTACCGAGCTCAATCTCAGTTCACTCTTATTGTACTCGAGGGAATGGGCCAGAGGTCGACGCAATCTCGAAGAAAGTCTCGGAGCAGTTTTTTTTTTGGGAATTATAATTAATATCGCGAAATCGGGCAATCTGGAAATAAAAATTGTGAAGAATTGTTTACTCGACCTTAGTATCCCTTCAACCCTTTAATAGCCAAGCCTTATTGCCGTTGCAAAAATGATATCTCAATTTACCGACACTCTTCTAAATCTAAAACTTCGAAAGACTTTGGAAAAATTTTCTTTTTACATTTTGGCACTCAAATTTTAAGAAAATTTTATAGAATGTCGATCGAAAAGAAATCTTCAGGGTGCACCATCTGTGAATTATTTTCCCAACTTTTAGATTAACACCGAATAATATATTTTTCTTACATTGTTATTTGCACAATGTAACAATTATGCAGCGGCGGTAGGTAAAGGGTTGAGGAGTAGTGGATGAGGTAAATTCAATTAAATCTGATAAAAGAGCAATTCAGTAATTTTGCGATAAGAGATTATTTTTTCGCCAAGTTGTTCAAGTATTTTTTTATTTATTATAATTTTATTTATCGATGAACATAAATCGACAAACGCATATAGATTTTTCCTTATAAGTAGATACGATCAAGTTCTCATAAGTCGACTCGAATTTCGAGTCGTTGTAATCGATCGATGCTAGACACGATAGATAGTAGTCGTTAACGCTCCGCTGGTCCCCGCACCGCCCATGCTCTCCGGTGCGGCTGCCCCGATGTTGTTTTTGTTACGATCAATCGAACCGTCACGTGGATATTGAAGCATTGCGCGTTCGACCGACGTCTCATTAATGGCGCCACGCAGTTTTCCCGTGGGCTGTTTTTTTTCTTATGCTTTTTTATCGCCGCGAACGTTCTGGACGTTCCGCGAGGACGAAGCGGCTGACGAGACTGGACGCACGTATAGCATTATTATGTACTATGTATCAAAGGAAACTACAGACCCGGGGGCCGTTCGTTATACCGGGAAAAAAAACAAGGCTAATTCGTGCCCTCTGATAAGTCTTCTTGGAAATCATACTATCTCGTCAATCAAAATCATACTATTTTTTGGCGATCCAACAAATTGATATATTAGCAAAATGAATTTCTATATTTGAAAATATTTCTTGTTACGTGGGCACTCATGCGTTTATTGAGCACTGGCAAACACTCGTTCTTAATTGCAACGCTAGAAATTAAGTAAATGATTTCGTCAATGGAGCAAAAAAATTAAAACATCGAGGTTCTACAAAAAAAAAATCAAGGACTTTTCCAGATCTTCAAGGATTTCAAGGATTGTCAGACAACATGTTAAACCGTCAGTCGGTTCGATGGGGCGGACTAAGTAATATTAGCAATGTGAAAAAAATGGGTTTATTTCCGACCTCTTATCAAAGATCTAACGACTTACTCCCGTCTGAGTTTTGACATTCACATACATGTTCGTGTGAGTAGACATGAATGATTCCTGGGAAATCAAATTAAATGGTTTCGTACGACGACCAAATAATTTTTTATTTCGAGGATCTACAAAAAAATTCAAACACTTTTTAAGATCTGCAAGAACATGTTAAACTGTTGATCGATTTGATTGGGCGGGCCACGCAATATTAGCAATGCGATTTTTTTTTTTAATTACGTCTGATCTCCCGTCAAAGATCTAACAAGTAACTCCCATCGGAGTTTTGACATTCATGTACACATTCGTGCGAGCCGACACGAACAATTCCTGGGAAATATTATCGTTATCTGAATGAGACACACAACGGAGAATAGATACGTAATTTTTTTCCCTTCAATAACTTTATCTCCCTCTCTCTTTAGTTTTTTGTCTGAATTGTATATACACATCCTCGCACACAAACACACGTTTAAGTATCGCTTAGATATACCATCATTCTAGACGAAGCATAGATTATTCGTCAATGTGACTTTAACCGGAGAACTCGGAATAGCGTGTGCGAGGTCAGTAGTATTGCGTTCGACGAAAAGATTATGACTCGATGTACTCGGCAGCTGTACAACGATAAGACAGCGGAGCCATGCACGGCGACTACGTCGTTAACGATAGAGAATTCTGATTAAGTAATTACACACTTTGTTTTTTGCTCCTCTTATTCTATGCTTTCAGGGTAGGGGAGATAGGGCATTGCGAGCAATTTATCCCTTTAAGTGCGAAGCCTCGTCCCTGTGGGAAAAAAAATTCTCAGCTGCTCGAAACTTTGGTGAACACATTTTTTTCTAAATGTCAATTTTAATAATTTCAATTTTTTAATTTATATATTTTGATATAAAAAAATTTACGATAGAATTACGATGAAACAAAAATTCCTGTAGTGTGTTCGGCTGTTTGTTAAATTTTTTAATGCATTTTTGGATTGAAATTGAAAAAGATATTTTGAAAAATAGCTGTTCCACTCACGTTTGACGTTTTTTGATTTTTTTTTTAAATATCAGTCATGTTTGAACTGGTAGGATATCTGTCGTTTATCTGAGCAGTATTAGCAGCTCGAAGCCATCGCTACATAGTCATCTATCGCTATTCATAGCGTATCGCAACTGAATTGCGTAAAGCCTGCGCGGATACGTTGACCCCCGTCAGTGCGTTACGCAACTATCGCTCGTCCAGTTTGTGCATATACGATATACTACTACGGCTTAAACCTCAACGCTACATCGATCGAATGACACAACGAACCTATGTATAGGTTGCCTACAGATATCGAAATTAAACGTGCTATCTTCGGTTTCCCCATTCGATCTCCAAACACCAAATCACAGATAAGAAAAAATGGAACTGACGGCTTTAAAAAACAAAAATTATATCAACATCAATATTATGTAGAAAACGAAACCTAATCAAGGACTACAAAAAATTTGCGATCTCGACTATCTTGACTCCAATCGTCATAACGACAATTAATTAATTATCCTTTCACGCTTATCATTGAAACGCATATTTCGTTATCTCATTGCGTATCGAGAGCGGCTGTTACGATCGACGAGTTATTATTGTTTTTCACTTTGCTATCCACTGCAAACACCACGTTTATTTCTGTACACGGTAACAAACCGGTTTGTACCATTGAAAAACATTTTTTGTTCCCAACGATCTACCATTTCTTTCTCGTTAATTTTACCATTTTTTTTTTGCAATAATTTTTGACTAATCTAATATTGTATTTAAAAATTAGTATTGTTACTAAAAAGAATTGTGAAATGAACAAAAAAATTCTGATACTTTGTCGATGACACATAAATTGTTTTTTTTTGTCCAAACTTTTTTTTACCGTGTACATTTGATCCATCTGCTTTTGCCACATATGTGCGACACTCACAGTGAGATAGGGAATAATATCAAAGTTCATACCATCGAATGGCAACGGTTATCTGCGAAGGCTTTGGGAACGAAAAAAGAAAAAAATTTCCGATAAAATATCGTAGTTTTGCTACGTGACTTTAATCGCAAACGTGACATAGTTAAATCTACGGCAAGAGCACGAAGTCGACTTCGCTGATCGTACTATACTGCCGTATAAGCGTCGTAATCTCGACGGTAGTGAGTGGGCGATCGAACGAGTTTCGTTGAAAAGGTTCCTGTTATTCTACATCGCGACAGACTTCGCCTGTTCCGCATAGGCACGTAAAGGAAGGAGCGCGTTACTATAACACTGTAAAGCTTTAACCATGCGGAAACGTCGAGGAGTCACCTCGTAGCCTTCCGGCGATACGATATCGTTCGTATGTTTCGTGCCACGGAAGAATCGAAAATTGCAACGTTCTGAGTCGCCTCGCGAACAGACCGCGATAGGAAAAGATTTAACAACATGCTGGTCACGAGTCGGGGAAAAACTGGAAATCCCAGAAATATCATCGGGAAATTAACAAATAGCCCGGGACTTTTTCTTAATTCGTCAGGAAAAATGTCTTGACATGGAAAAAATTAAGCTGCGCACAATTTAAAGAATTTTTTTTACATGCTAGCAGTTTACCATAAAGTGTTGAAAATTATTATACAAACTCATAATTTATTAAATAAATTCAGCACTCTTAATAATAAAATCGTTTCAACACTTAAAAATAAAGTGTTGAAAAGTGAAGTACATTAAGGTGTCGAAATTTTTGGATTATACACCAACGATGTAGAAATATCAATTTCTATCATCTTTAAGTAGAATGCAAACGTATGTTTTTGAATACCGACTAGCTTTGAGCTTCATTAATTATTTATTTGCTTTAGCAATGTTAGTTTGAATTTTGGTCGTGGGAAAAATTAGGATTCGTTTGGGGAAAGTCAGGGAAAAGTCGGGGAGTTTCCTTCGCTGTTTTTAGTGGTTACGTGTTTAAGAGCTTTTTGATACACCCAACTTATATCGAATCTCAGCGGGCGGAATTCCGCTACGTTGCTCTCTTGTTCTGGGAATAAAAAGGGAGAAAAAAAATCTGATTGAATCCGATAGATATCGTTGTAGCGTGCACGTTTCTTATAGCCGAGCGCCCAATCTCGAGTTCCATTGTGAATCGCATTTCGGCGACAGTGGCTGAACATCTCGTCCGAGCCGGTGGCTCGAGTCTGAGTTCGATTTTCAGTAGTGGGTAGTTTTTTTTTGTGCATGAAAAATTGTGAACAGGGAGCTTTGCCCGGAACTCTTCCCAGGACCGTTGGCAGGATTTCATGTGTATCGTGTTGTTGGTATCCCAGATAGAGGCTCAGCAGGGATGTTTTTAAATTCCTAACAAGAGTTTTCCTTTTTTAAGCAGCTCTGGCGATACCGATATCGGTTTTACCAGTAGGGATTTAAAGTAACATCGTGCCCCACGTACGTGCGATATATACAGTTGTATAGCTTTTTGCTGTTGGGAGAAAACGAAAAAAAAAACTTCGTCGTTTAATCCTGCTGAAGCTTCGTTAATGCGAGGGATAAATTCTTATCGGCGAATATCGAGCTGAGGATCGATATCGTTCGGCCCGAGGCTCATCGGTGAATGGTACGATTGTTGGCAAGTTAAGCCAGCAAAAAAAAAAAAAAAAATCGTTCGCTTTACTTAAGGCTCTTTTTTTGTCCAATACGATTCGAGAGTCTGCTAATCACTGTCGGACGGCCAACGACTGCACAGATTTTCACAGTCCATGCCTCTGTCCAACGTGCTGCAGATGTATTCCATTTCGGTATTTACAACGGGAATTCCGATAGTTCCATGGAGAGACCGGAGGGTTAGTTTATCGAAAGCCGTGACTGGACCACTCGTCGCGGTATCTTCGTGTGCGGATTTCGAACAGACCCTTCGCAGTCTAAACTGAAGCTCTACATTTTATGGTTCGAAGTTGATGAGTGACAAGACAAAACTTTATCACCCAACTTTTGTCTCGATTTTTTAAAAAACATACGGTTGAAAACTGCCAAGTGATGAGAAAATGAATATCTTCAATGCAAACTGAAAAAAAAAATTGCCATCGAAGTATTTGAAAGTTTTTTTTTTGCAATATAGTGTAACAACGCATTTTGAACCTAAAATATGAAAATGGTCCTCTAAATCCCCCGAAGTCTCTGAAAACTCCTCGAATTGGGTTTGTTCATCGACAGTCCCAAAAGCATCACTCAATTTTTCGTGGATCCTTGAAATTTTAATTCCTTGTTCGATTTGCGAGATACTCTCGCTCACTATTTTACCGTTGCACTTAAGAGTGAAATTTTGGCAAGGCGCAATCGACACCCCATTCCTTCTTGCTCGTGCCAAGTCGCCCAACACTCCGTTCCGATTAAGGATCGAAAATCAATAATCGACCGGCCGCTGGGGTTTTCTCTCGCGGGGCGCGTGCTTCGATCGAAATATTTCTCTACTCGCAGGTTTACTTTTTTTATCGATTCGAACCGCAGCAAGTAAGATAGTGGACAGACACCTCGGTCGTACAATTTATTTGCAATCTTCGCAAGGTAACCCGTTCGACTATCCCCCCCCCCCTTTCCACCCCCCATGCGCGACACTATTATTACAACTCCTCGCACGGAACGGGCGACGGAGACGAAGAGAGTCAGCCCGGTGTGTTGGGATACGTGTCTGCGATCTCGCGCGATGCCTATACACACCGCGGCGGCTTCGTGATCGGACAGCCGATCGGATGAAATTCCCCGGGGAGATTAAAAGCACCGCGGCACGGTTGCAACAGCGATGCATCGACGCTGGCCCGTACACTGTACGAGTGGGCTCTCTCGACGAGATGTCGATGATGCGAAATCCTCGAAGGGATTCGCGAGAGAGCGTTCGTCCGTACGTTCCGCGTGAACGGCTTTGGACAGATAATATCGCCTAAGGCGCCTATGTATATGTATTATCTCATCCTCTGTGCATACTCGTTGCTGTTATTATTATTCGCGTATGCATATTCATGCGAGATGTGCATCCGCGGATCGGCGACAGCATCTTCAAAGATTGTTGTTTTACCCGGATTAAAGACAAGGCATCGATCAAATTTTATTATTAAATTATAGTATGTGTAAATGACGAGGGTTGGATAATATTGAGATTACGAAGTCTTATGTGAAATTTGTTTCGAGGAATGTCCTCAAAAAAGTACGAGACGATTTTTGGCCGGAAGTCCTCGAATTCTCCATAATATTTTGACTGGTACCAATTAACACCGATGAAAATTAATAATTTACCACAGCTACGACTATTGCTGCTGTGTAGAAATCTGTAATGAAGTTTAGTGCTGAAAGGTACACGCACACAGTCCCAATGTACGCATAACGTTCGGCCTGTGTCAACCGCCCGCAGTGCATTGACCACGTCGGCATTAGAGATTAGATATCGAAAACGGGCTTTGCCACCAGAGTACCACGAGATTAGATATGACCTCGATTATTCTCGCGGAACAATGACCTATGCAAAAGCTAGTCGAAGCAGTCAACGTTCGCACGGATGTATATGCACGTCTATACATCCATATGTATATGCTATATGTGCGCGCGATCTTCACGACGGCGACTCCTCGACATCCTTTGATAACACCTAAAGCGGATGTTCCCAGTCATTAAGCATGAAATATCAAACGCGACATGCAACTAGAGAGAAAATGTGTAATTCTGAGACTTCAAGAATATCTCCTTAAATAGGGTGAATGCGGTGAATACGGATCGTAGTTTTCCCATGGCTTTTGCATGCTAAAACGGACCGCCATATTCACCAAACCGCTTAAGGTCTGACGTGCTACGGCTAAAAAAAGGGTCTGCCGTCTCGAGAAAAATGTTCCCACAAATGCCTCTTCTGTGTCCAGATCGGACTGATTTGCCAGTTTACGTGATCGCTCAACAACACGTTTCGTAATTCTGCGCCAAAAATGGATGACCAATCTAAAGATCGTTTTACCATAGGCAATGATTGTGAATGTGGATCATAGTTTTCCCATGGCTTTTGCATACTAAACAGGACTCACCATATTCACAAGACCGCTTAAGGTTCGACGTGCCACGGTTAAAAAAAAGGGTCCACTGTCTCAAGAAAATTTTTCTCATTAATCCCTCGACTGTATTTAGACCGGATTATTCTCCCAGTTCACGTTAAAACACAACGATCCGTTTCGTAGTTCTTGGCCAATAATCGATCACCGATCTAAAATTCCTTTTACCATCGAGAATAATTGGGAACATGGATCATAGTTTTCCCATGGCCTTTGCATGCTAAACCAGGCAACCATAATCACTAAACCACTTAAGATCTGACATGCTACACAGTAAAAAAAGTTTTTACTTTCTACAAGAACTTACTGTCCACAAACGTTCATAATTTTGTATCTGTTAATTCAATTTAACTACACCATCCGCTTGTAGTTTTACAAACAGTGCAAACTAAAATTGTTAATGTCACAGCAAATAAAAGGACAGGTTTGTATATTCAAACCCGAACAATCGAGTTTACCATTTATTTGACAAAATTATTTTTACGAAACTTCGTATTCCGATTTTACGAAATTATTTTTTACGGTGAACGGTTAAAAAAAGGTCCACCGTCTGGAGAAAAATTTTCACAAAAATCCTTCGTCTCTATCCAGATCGGACGGTTTCACCAGTTTACGTGATCGCTCAACGGTCTATTTCGCAATTCTTCGCTAAAAATTAATCACCCGTTTAAAAATTCTTTTTACCATCGGGAATAATTAATTAAATCGTTCGCGCAAGGTTTGCCACTATGCATCGCCTTACACACGCGGGATATGCGAAGCGCAGCAACACGTTTAGCGCGATTCGAACGTAGGTTGCGCTGTTATGTCCGCGTTTCGATACACGCCGCTGCCATTATCGTTACATTAGTGTATCTCTGAATTCCTGTTATATCGAGCAGGAATGCAACCGGTGTAACAAACTCTCGTTACGCGAGTAAAGGGGTGGTGAAGGGGATCTCGTGTACCTCTCCGCCGAGTCCGAGAGTTCACCGGGTATGGCGAGTGGGCGAGCCGGAAAGTCGCACGATTCAGCTCTCTACTATTTATTGCGCATTAACTATGTCGTACGTTCGGCCGACCGTCCTGTTGCGAGACACGTGTAACTCCGAGAAACCGTCGTTCGGTCATTCTTTTCCAGCGATTCCCGAGGTTCGTGTCAGCGAGAGCGAAACATCGATCGAGAACGGAAACCTTACAATTTTCCCTCCTGCTTGAAAACCGCGAGAAGCCTTTCGCCAAGGGCCCGAACAGTCGCGACAGTCGAACGCCATTCAACCCTTCACTGAGTCACTCGAGACGCTTCACGCTTTTTTTCGTCAGATAACAAGATTGAAAAATAACAAAAATATAAATTAAAGTCCCGAAAATAGGATTTTATTTGGAACCGCACGAACGGTTCTTGCGGTCGGATAACAAAGTTCCAGATGGCATTTGTTTTACGACCCATAAGTAATATTTTTAGCTACTTTTGTATTTTTTATCGCTGTTCAGTTGGTTCGTTTTTTATTACCGACGGTCAGTTAGTTAAAAAAATGTATTGCTGTTCCTTCTTTGCTTCCTCATAGAGGAAGCTTTTTTTTAATTATCTTGCGAAAGTTGCTTGCGGTATGACCATGTGTAACTATAATGCGTAACGATTTTTTTTTGGTCTCATTCACGGCATCACTCGCGGTCACGGCCGGGCGAGCGAGATCGTTAAATTCTTGGCGGATTTTCTGTGAGAAGCCTTTCACCAAAGGCCCGATCAGTCGCGATCCACGAACGCCATTCAACCCTTCACTAAATCACACTAGAGGCTCCACGCTTATTTTCTTTAAATAACGTGATCCGAAAATTAATAAACAAAAGTCTTAAAAGTAGCATTTTATTTGAAGCCGGAAAAACGTTTTCTTGGTCGGATAAGAAAGTCCCAGATGGCATTTGTTTTACGACCTACGGTCATTTTTTTTTGTAAGTTCCTGTTTAGTCGCTTCGTTTTTTATTACCGACAGTCAGATAGTTTTTTTTTTCTTTGAATTTTTTTATTGGTGTTTCTTTTTTTTCAATAAGCGTGCAAAAGTTGGTTGCGCCACTGCCGTGTGTAACTATGATGCGTAACGATTTTTTTTTCGCATTCACGGCATCACTCGCGGTCACGGCCGGGCGAGCAAGATCGTTAAATCCTTACCGGATTTTCCAACGCGGCATCGTGGTGTGTGCGCGCGCATAGTTCCGACCGGAGTAGTATACCGCATTATAGTAGGAGAAGAAAAGGGCCGAAGGCCGGTCATATCGGTGCTGACGCGTCGCACGGTGTCGTTAAATTGTTACCGGATTTTTCCAACGTTCTCGCGAGCATGTGCGCGACGCGGGATGAATAAGATAGAGGATGGCTGTTACGCTATGTCCTAGGCAGATCCCGTGCCCGTGGCGAGAGCACGGTCTCACGTGGGACAAAGGAAGGGATACTATTTTTACGGGCTCGTAAAAGTCGCGGTAACCATGGGGGTTGAGCGTCGTCGCGCGGCTGTTCTCTACGCGCCGAAGGGTGCGGAAGACTCTCTTCAATTCCTGCATCAGTCATTTTTCTCGTCCCTCTTTTTATCACGGTTTTACCATTTTTAAAAGGTATTTCAATATCGATTTTAATTGCCGCACTGGGAGTCAGAGCAGCTGTCTTACAAAGTGTCTTTTCACTGGCGTGACTCTAAATTTCTACAACAGTCATTTCTTTTTTCATCCCTCTTTGATAATCACAATTTTATCATTTTCTCATCAAAAGGTTTTTATCAATATCATGTTTTAATTACCGGCATTGGGAATTGTAACAGCTGTCTTACAGGGTATCTTTTCACTGCGATGAGTCGTCAGTAGATCGACTCTTTAAGTCCTATAAATAGCATATTTTTATCCTTCTTTTTATTAGAATTTGACAATTCTAAAAGGTATTTCACTATCATATTTCAATGATGAAATTGGGAATTATAGCAAGCGTCTTTTAAAGTGAATTTTTCTCATCGCCGTATCGCGTATCGTCGAATCTCCGGTTCGTTCGGAGAACGCAAAAACGTGCCCTCACCGATTGCCCAACGACTTCAACCTCCCGCCATTCACCGGCAGACTCGAGTCCCCTTTCCCGTCAGTCGTCTTCGATTAACCCGCGACTCCGCAATAATTTCATTCTGTTGAATGAAAGCCACTGTGCGCACCGTGTACGGGAGCACCAGTGGGAAGACATGTTTACGAATGCCACGGAGAACACGAACCGAGCTGCAGCAACGATCCTCTGCAGTGTTCCTCGTTTGGTATTTGCATTTTTTTTATCTCTCAATATTTCTTTCGAATATCAAACTCGTTCGAGGCAATGAATAGCGAAAGGAGCGCGGGTCACACCAGCGACCCGTATCGGATCGAGACGTTGACCAAGAGAGCCAACGAAAACGTCGGGAGACGAGAGACATTGGGACGGCGGCGAACCGACACACAACAGCCATCCATATACGCATCCTCCCGTATAAGCGCACGATTGCGCCAAGGTTCGAACGAAAATCTTTCCGCGCGAGAGACAGAGAGAGCGGGCTTGATGCGAAATCTATCGGAGCGAAAGGAGAAGAAAAAAAAATTATATACGAGAGGGAGAAAGCGGTCAACGAACCATTGGCCCACTTTTAAAAACCAAAACAAACTCGCGACGTCTCGGACGCCGCGCCGAGAGATCCCGTTCGCGCGTGCGGAGCTTACGTTTCGAATTATCACTAGGCTTTTTGCGTACACAGCGAAAATCTTATATCGAGTTCGAAACTCCTGAGATCTGATCTCACAAAAAAAAATCACCCATAAATCGTAATTGTAAATGAAAAATAATTAACCCTGTAATCGATTGCGATTTTAATTAGAGAGAGAGAAACATTTATTTAGCGCCCTCGGACATGTCCCCCAAGCGCGGTACAAAAATGTACATATATACAAATATAGTGAAGCATTGATAATGGCAACAAATTACACATATATACACATCGATTCTTAAATTAAATAAGCTAAAAATAATACATTAAATAATGGTACAAGATGACGGAGACAACGGCTAACTTATACCAGGACTGGAGTTCGCATACGCAAGCGTACGATCGAATATTGCAGAATGATAGAGAGACGGAGCGAATTATAATCGTGCCAGTGGGTTTTTGTGCCTTCGGTTCTGAACGAACGGAGTGGTCCGCGTTTTCACATCTTCTCGCGTTTCGGAAGAATTACAGAAAAAAAAGTCGAGTTATTTCACAAACTCGCTGGGAGCGCAAGTTCTCGAATAATTCACGGTAGAGTGATTTTTTTTTATTCACCGCTCAACCGTCAATGGTAGCGTCTTCCTCTCATCTGTCGGATCTCCGCATCATTGTTCTCGTATCAAGGGCGTTCGCGCGACTTGAAAAGCCGGCTGTGATTTCTATCTTGCCCCCCCTCCCCGTCTCCCCCTCCGGTCCTCTCCCGACACCGCCGCCCGAAGAGAAGTCCCGTGGAAAATCGTGTACCTCGCAGGAACCAAAGTAAAAGGTGGGGCGATAATCGCATTAGCGCTACTGTGAAGTGCGCCGAGGCGTTAGCGATTTTCAACCGTTAGCTATGGAAACGCCAGTGTAACGAGAGCGAGAGTTTGGAATTAAAGAACGAGCGAAGAAAGAACCGAATGAAAGTGCGAGAGGCGAACGAGTGCCCTCGACTTCGTGCGAGGCGGTGAGGCTGCCGAAAAAAAAACTCGTTTGATTCCCGACGAAGTTTCCCTTCCCGCCATCATTCACACTTTCGTGCCGTTACGCGACTATACGTAATATCCTCCTCCGCGGGTTGCGCGAACATGCGAAAATGGAGTAAAAAATAATAAATTTTTTTCGAAACTCCGAACGGCGTTTCGGTCGTTCCTCATTCCTTTTTTTATTTTTAGTTTGTTTTTTATCCCGAGGCGGTCAGTTCGCTCTGGGCCGGGCGTCATAGTCGGGGGGTTCGAGGTGTAAATAACGGCCCAGGGATCAGCCACCTGAGTTAGCGGAGCAGCCCACTCGGGCCTGGGAGAGTTCGTTGCCCAAATAATTGAACAACTGGACACCCACGGCGTTAACCCCCTTCCGAGATGGGATCGCGCAGTCTCGATGTCGATCTGCGCTGCAACGCCGATACAGATTATCGGATGACTCTTGGCTTTGACGTCATTGGGGCCCTTCGGAACCGCTAATAGTTCCGGAGATCTATTATCTCGCACAAACTTTGGAATAGCTGTTCAAATTCTCGAAACTACAGAAAAAAAATAAAACTAAACGTTTTCGGAGCGGCATTGACGTCATCGGCTCAGCCAAGAGTTTGGGGCAGCCGGTGGGCCCTTTTTATCTCCGGATCGCGGTCGGTTTAAGTTTTCCGTGACGTCAAGGCCCGGCGGTCCCGCCGGAAAATTCCCTACTGAGCTAATTCCAGACTTCCGAGGTGGAACGGGGCAAAATGGACCACCGTTCTCCAGTCGAGACGAGGCTTTTTTACGCCTCGGGAGGAATTCGTAAAAACTGTCCGTCTTGCCCCGCTCCGGTGCGCGACGCTTTCTCTTCCACGATTTTTGTACACCCTCCAAGGGGACTCTTGTCGAAAACTTCGCAGACACGTCGCGTGCATGAAAACTCTCCGGAGCGATTTTTACCGTCCATAGATTCTCGCGTGTTTCCCTTTCGAAAAACCTATCCAAGAAGAAACTATACGCGCAAGTGGTCCTCGGAGTATTCGGAACGTGAAACTGAAAGAAAAAAAAATACAAAAAAAAACGTACGGAAAGAACGAAAGATAACAGAGGCCGGAGGAATTGAATCGGAACAGACACGAAATAAGAGCGGCTCGATAAAAAAAGAAAACAATAAAAAAATATGAAAAAAAAGTTTGAGCGGCAACCCTTGTCACGAATAACAAGATCCAGAAAGATTGAGAGAACTAAAGAAAGATACTCTCGCTCATGGTATGGAGCGAGTCTCGTATCTCCCGATACGAGAGTGAATCGGTTGTTCGCGTCTGGCTCGACCGCGACGGGTGGTATTGCCTTCTACGGATCGGCCGATTTTTATGTAACGTCGTTTGCCTGCTGACATATCGTGCAGGGAGAGCGGCGGCGACGGCAGCCAACACAGCCGTAGATGAACGTCCCATAGCGAACGTAGCCGAGCAAGATGTAGTTGTACACAGGGACGCGAGACGAGGAAGAGCTTCTGGAGAATCGGGGATTAAGAATCGAATAAGTAGGTCGAAACGTGGGACGTAAGATGCGATGGGACAACGGTGAAACTCGCATTGTAAAAGCACTACACATCCACTTGGATAGCAGTAAATGGGAGACACTGGGGGGCAAAACGGGAACGCTGGGAAGCGAATGCCATGCAGATGAAACTATATAATGAGCGTTTGCTGGCAAAAAAAAAAAACGAAATTGGCAATCGTTATTCCGGGGATACGAGAAGAATTGGGCTTCGGGACAAAACGGACCACCATCTCATCCAGTCGATCTCACATTGACCGTGAAGAATCCCATTCCTTCATTTACCCCCGTTTGGAAGTCGACTCACTATTCTATCTGGATTTTGCTCGAGTGCCATATTGCCCCATCAGCATTTGCCGAGCGCTACAATTAAATTTCCTCCGAAATTTCGGTTGTTCCATTTTGTCCCGGTCTTCACTGCCTGCCTACCGTTCGCCCAAGTCTGTCGATCGACTCTCGTGCCCTCCTTAAATCCCAACATACATAACAAGAGTATCCTTGTCTGAGAGCTCCGACTTTGGTGAATTCGAGAACTCTGTACACGGATCGTAGATATCGGGAAGCAGAAGGGCGTATCCCACGTCTTTTCCCGTGTTAAATCGTGCGGGATGCGCCCTCGTGATTCTCAGTGCGCGATATTGTTGCCATGACGCAACTCTGTGAACACAAGATTCCATTTCGTTTTTCGTGGCCGACGGCGAGGCTGCGAAAGAGACATCTGGGCCTCGGCGAAGAATCGTTCTTGATACCGTGCGGTAAACAAGAAATAAAGAAAGAGCGGGAGATCGAGAGAAATGAAGATAGAAAAGGAACAGGCCGTCTTACATCGAAGAGTATGTGTGTGCGCTTCGTACGATTGCACGGGAGGGTGTCGGGAGAGAAAAAGGAAAAAGTTGCGTGGGTTCGACGGAGGATCGAGCGAGAGGCCGGGGAGTGCCCGGGTATGTCGCTTGTACATCGTATGAGATTCAATACCGTACGAAAAATACGATATTCAGAACTCATAATTCCCTGCAAACCGAGACTGATTGATCCCGTTCTCGAGTTCAACGATTACATATATTTATAGCCTGATCGCGAGAGGCGCGATGCTCGTCCCGCGCTTGTGAGATTTAAAAGGTGTGTTTTGATGGAGCGCAGACCGATGACGATGCGGAAAAACGTTGATGAGCGTAAAGTAGAGGGATATTCGTAGACGAAGAGACGAGAGAAAAAAAAAATTTATCGACACGAAGACGCGAAGTCATTCGGCGCTGTGTGCTGTACACAGGGGGAGAGTGGGGCAAAACGGACTATGTTTTTGTCAATTTTTTGCGGGACATAAAAAAGTATATCGTCTCGAATGGAGGACACTGATTCGTTTTGCCCCCGGTGTTCCATTTTGCCCCGGCCCGTTCTTTTGCAGAGAGTATGAAAGTTGATTGGTACAAGCGCGAACAACGGATTCGCGCTTACCATGGGATGAACGTAATCAACTGCTATACCGTTATTCAGTTCGATAGCGTCATTCACTCGCGCCCGGGGATGTAACGTGTGTACTGTATCGATTACAAGAGAAATCGTCTGCAGTAACTTGTTCGGAGCCGATACATCGACTCGAGTTTCGCAAACGAAATTCATCAGTGAATCGTCTCGCAATTAACGTATTTCAGAGTCATGGACGCCGGTTCAGTTACGGTCATCCTGTGAAGATTTCTGGTGTTGTTTTTTTTTCATTTTTGCAAGTAACGACTTTTGTGACTCAGTTGTATTCTTGTCGTACCTACAGTTACGATGTATGGTGCACGTGCAATGTGGCAGAGGTACTATATGGTACAGATTGAGGGTCCGTATTCTGGCTGTTTTGTGATTTGATAGAGTTATGTTCGGAAGATATGTAAATGTGTCTTTCTGACTAACGAAGTTTTTACCTGGTAGAGTCGTGAGCAGTTTCTAAATCGAATACAGTTGTCGTCCGGCAGAGTTTGGTCAGAGCCGGATATTCTGATGGAGTTACGATTTGGTGAAATTATATCTAATAGAGAACTAAAATGAACTACCAGTTCATTTTAGCTAATACTTTTACAAAGTTTCGTCCTACCTGTATCCGGACCACATTTTCGTCTCTCATCTTTTTAACGGACAGCTTCCGGTTAATCAAAACTCCCCGACCGAAGAACCATCACCGTGCCCATTACAGCTTTGATATTCGTACACGAAGTCGAGTGCGATACTTGAAACTTCGCGATGCTGTCGTATTATATGGCAGAGTTTGGGCAAAGTCTTGTACCTTCCCTTCTCCAGCCCTTTCTAACGGCCAACTTCCGGTTCACCGAGACTTCCCGACAGAACAACCTCCTCTGCCCACATTACAATTTGGATCTTCGCGCACGAAGTCGAGCGTGCTTCATTGTCTCCGCTCGGAATAATCGTGTCGGCGTCGAAGCGATCTCGAAAGGTGTGACGCCTCCTACGTACGAGAGAGATCGTATCCAGAAAATCGTTTGAAGGAAATCCATCTTCTCGACCGCAGGAAAACGGCGATTAAAGCCCCATCGCGAGGATACAAATAACTAGCTTATTAATAACGCACCTCGAGGAAGGAGGTTTATGAGGGAGGCGACGCGAGAAGTTTATCGCCCGAGTATAACGATAGGTGTTTTGCTGATTTTGCTTCTGGAACACGCCTGCGGTTATACGTACGGAATATATTTTTCCCCGCTACGTGATTATCGCCGAGGATAAAAAAAGACGTCGAAGATCTTTCCCACTTGCTAACCAAACCCCACACTCTATATAACGTCCGGTAGAGCGGAGAGGTACGTATATTATCTCGGACGCGCGTGCTCGATGTGTAATACCTGTTGGGTCTTAAAAGACGAAACGTAATGAGAAGCTGGGAACGCGCCGATGAGACCGGTATTACGAGGCAGAGGTGTGGAGATCCCGCTCGCAGATTGGATACCCGAGCGCCCAGTTTATACAAGGTGTTTGAAACATTAGCGACTTTTTACATTAGGAATTCAGAAATAAGTACGGGAAAAAGAATTCCATAATTTATTATTCTCTTCGTTTTGAATAATTCATTTTTAAAAACCCAAACAGCAGGAAAGTGTGAAGAAAAAAACTGAGAAAAATTCCCGGAGCTAAAGTATCGTGTTGTTTTCTTTGATGGCGCAGAAAATACTTTATTATTAACCTTCGTATCGTTTTTTTATGATCCCTGAATTTTTTTATCTTTGTGAAAATGTTTGACAATTTTTATTGCGCACGCCAATTGGCGTTCACCGTGTATGCGAGGGAAAAAGATTAGCGGGAAGGGGGGGGGGGGTTTGGTGTCGAGCGGTAAATCGAAGTTAATCGAGCGTTAAGCTGAGATCTCGCGTACTCTACGACCGGTTTGTATTAATTGGTCGCGCGAGTGCGCACGGCCTCACAAGCTCGGGTCGTAAATCTCGAAGAGGCGATAAAAGAGAGCCGATGGGTTCTTTGGGTGGATGCGAACGGAGTGTATTATTATTCGTTGGATACAACGTTTCGTGGCCAAGAACATCGGACGCTCGGTAAAGAGATAGAAAGAGAAAAGCTCGTGTACGTTAAACCCATAAATAAAAATCGTGCATCGATCTTTTGCCGAACGAAAATTATTGTGCTCTTCGCTACGAAAAGTGGATACCGGAGGGATTCCAAAGGGGAAGGCCTCGTGTGAGACGAGTACGAGGCAAAGGAGACACTCGAAGTTTGCTTCGCTTCGCCGAGAACGAAATATCCACTTCGGTCGAGTTATGAAAAAGCCGCTTTGTCACAAATTATTAGCATCGCTTTTTTCGGTCTCTCTCCCGAAAGCATTCCGATATTGCTGAGGGAGGCACTTCACGATTTTTTTTTCTTTGCCCCTCTTCGCTTCGGCGATGTTCTGGGAAGAAATGTATACACGATGTTAAGACCCTAAGCTTTTTTCGTTATTGTCTTCATTTTATTCAAACAAATATTTATTTAACTGAAACAAGCATTCATTCAACCCAAACGAACATTTAGTAAACTCAAATAAATATTTTGCAAGCTTAAATAAATATTCTGTAAACTGAAACATACATTTGCCGGGATCCCGTCGGAGATCTACAGCGTGATTATTAAATCGAACGGGTTAGTTAAAAAATTAGCCGGATTCAACATCCCGCTACGAGAAACAATTTGAACAAATAAAAAAAATGTATGTATCGTGATTCGTGAAATTCCATTTTGGCCAAAATATCTTTGTCTCTAAGGGCAGAAAGCGGTGCTTTAATGTGCTCATTCGTTCGGAGACGCATTGCCCAGTCGTTCGTAACGTCGTACTTCGCCGCGGGTATGCCGTCTACGGGACGCTCTCACTTCCCGCGGTATTGTACACACACACGAGAGACGTGTCTAAAATATTATTGCAATTTACGAGATAAATACGTTGAGATAGGCGGCACCGGACCGGGAGGCGTGTCCGGTAAAAATAAGCGATTGTCCGCTCGAGTCGGCCAGTTCTCCTCTGATCCCCGGCGTTTGCAGTATCGCGCGAATGTAATACAAAGTTGTATACTTATATACGATTCATATAACCGAGTGTGCGGGCAAAAGCGAGTGGGAGAGGCAAATCGCTAAAATAACGGGTCAAACGATACGATGACGAAAAATCGTACGACTGCAACTTAAGTTGTTTTCGTTTCTTTTATTTATCACTATTTTTTCCTTTTCTTTCTGGTTCCTCTCATTCTCGTTTTATTCCATTTATCGCGATTTCCTCGAGCGTGCGGGCCTCGAAAAATAAAAAATAAATCCTCCAGCGCTGATTCATCCGGGCCGTTCGATAGTCGGACATACGACATAAA
The DNA here is from genome assembly GCA_964017025.1 of Stenichneumon culpator. Classification (NCBI taxonomy): domain Eukaryota; kingdom Metazoa; phylum Arthropoda; class Insecta; order Hymenoptera; family Ichneumonidae; genus Stenichneumon; species Stenichneumon culpator. The sequence continues at coordinate 764,440 of OZ024769.1, read as the reverse complement.
TATAGTTATTCGTCGCGCGCCGCTCACGAGAAACCCGCACGACCGATATGCACACAAACTCGACTCGCGCGTTGCGTAATGAACGGGCTCGCGAGACGGAGACTCGAATTACTCACTCGTTACACTTGTCTGAACAAATGTAAGAAAGACAAAACTGGGAGACCTCACGAGTGAACGAAACGATAGAAATACCCGATGAGACACGCAATTACACGCAAAAATAATAGCTCAGATTAGGGTGTTATAAATTCGACGATTTTTGTAATTCTTGATAGTATAGACACTGTGGCTAAAAATATCAGAGCAGAACTAACGGACGAAGTCGCGACTGCCTTTGTCAGGTTTAATTTAAATTTTTCCTTATCGCAAAATTTTGCTAAAAAATGATTTAAGAAATGAGTCCTCTGCATACACCGATAAAAAGGATAGTATATTCTACTATACCAATAGTTCCCAGGGCCAACGTCTACAATAAATAATTCTATTGGTTAAATAACAACTAAATGTTTGTTAAACTTTGAAATAATTCTTTACCGTGTAGTATTTATTGTAATTAAAATATAATGATCACTAGAATCTGACTGTCTATTTTTCATCGTGTCATAAAAGTCTCGAGTGATAATTTGCAGGAGTGAAATATCGTTTCGTCTCTTCGTTCGGTGCAGCGAAAGCTTTAACGGCCTTTCGTCGGGGCGCTCGCGTGTTACCTTAGCGGGGCATAAACGGGCGCACGTGTTACCGATCGTCGCGAAATAGCGGGCAGCTGAGTGCGCTCATGCTGATCCGAGGCATGCGAAACGTTAATTAGTAAGGGGCGGGATAACTGCAAAACGTGACGATGCTATGCGCGTAATTCAAGCGGTTTCCATGGCGTGGAAGAACGCGTGCCTCGTTCGTTTAGCTTCGTAAGTTCGCTCACGGGCGTAACGAACAGCCGTGTTGTCATCACAAAATCGATGATGTCAAAACCGGAAGGTGAGCTCGTAATCGTCCGACTACCGTGCAGCTCTCTCAAAGATAACCATCGAAAAAAATTGCATCATCGTACGTAACAATTCGATGCTAAAAGGAAACTTATCTTCGGTCAAATCGCTCGGTGTGTCGAAATATTTCTTCGTACCAAAAAAAAATATATATATATAAAAAACAAAAAGAACAAAGTCTTCACATCCGGTGTCCGGCTGGAGCCTCTCGCACCTGCAGCGCGAAGACCATAAATCCACATCTCGTGCCCACTTGAATTTTCACCAGGAACTCCCGCACTGTCACGAGTACGGTGAATTCACCGGACGACAGAACGTTTGTGTGAACTGAAAGCAAACGGAGTGAAAGAATAAATAAAGAAATGTAAAAAAAAAAAAAAACAGGCATAAAATGAGTGATCATGCGGTGACGTGTCGATGCACTCGTCGCACAAAACATTTAACATCGGTACGATCGCCATGTTGAATTTATTTTTCATTTAAGTCCTCTATTTTTTTAATAAAAAATTAAAAACCAAAAAATACAATTATAGCCAAAACGCGAAGAAGTTAATATTAGTGAGAAAAAGGGGGTGAAAAAATAGATAAAATTTCTTTCTTAAATCCGACGATAGCGATAACGACGAGAAACTAGCGATTCGCAGATGACTAACGCCGGAGACCCACTGGCCCAGTTCCTCGCCGACTCGACTAGCTCGCTCGCTCGTCCGACTTCCTTCCATCCCCCTGCGCGCGCTCGATGCTGCTTCCCCGTGCAAGCATCGCTGCACCGGGCGCCGATGCACCTTGCGTGACGTCATAGCCACGGGCCACCCACGCGCCACGGGTTCTCTGCACCGGGGAATGGGGCAGCTATCTCCCTTCCGTAGCTTCGCCTCCCACTCCGGTGCAGAGATGCACAACCCCTCCGCGCGATTTCCAGCAACGCACTGGTGCTCCGCTACCCCTTTTTTACTTCACCCTCGGCCAACAGCACGCGGCAGCGGATGCAGTAACGACGTTTCGTGCAAGGGAGGGACCCGACCCTCGCGCCTTCTTGCCGTGTGCACGGCAACCTTTTACTTTTACTCCAGTAAAAAAATTAAAATAAAATAAATATATAATGAAAAAAACTCGTTATTTTCTTAGCAGGTCTTAATCAGGCCTTTTTACGTGTGCATTCGGTCGTGCCCTGGGAATTTATTTCGAAGCAACATTTTTAGTATCGGTCTTTAGGTATCAAGTTTATGTGTTAGTCTCTCAATTTCACAAAAACTTTTTCGGAGGAATGATGAATTTATTACTTTGGAAAAAAACTTGAAAGAAATGTGAAAAAACTAGTAAACATAGGTATCGATCCTCCGAAGATATCGTGCGAATTTGGTAATTATTCGTTGTGTCGTTTTCAAGATACAAACATTTATTGAAAAGCGCTCACTAGATATCGACGTGGAAGAAAGGTTGAAAAATAATATGAAAAGATTATCCAACATACGCCCCGATCCTCCGAAGCTGCTTTGCAAATTTGGTAATAATTCGCTTAGTCGTTTTGAATATTCAACAATTTGATAACTCGGTAGAGATATTCCAAAAATACTTACTTATTTCCATCTCAAAAGTAGGCGTGCAAATTCATTAATCGTGGATACCTCCGAAAATGTCGTCATCGTCACGTTTAAAATTTGCCGTGAAGACGTCGCGTGACGGATAGCAACAGCCTCGAACCCGGCAGACTTCGTTCCGTAGGTCCCGAAGATGAAGCACTCGACAAACTCCCACCCCTCGTTCTCCCCTATCTTCCCAGTGTGGGCAAAGCTCTTCCGAGCAGAGAGATAGAGAGCTTGCGCACTGACTCGGCTTTGTGGTATACCGGGAGAAGCACTTCGGATCCATCGAATGGAGGCGCCACCGACCGTAAGCTTCCAGGGAGAAAGAGAGAGAGAGTTTTATCCCAGCGATTGCAGCCTCGAGCGGACAAAGGGACTCGGCTTGCCAACTGGGTAGGCAGCAAGACTCCGCCGTTCCGTCCGCCATACGTGTCAAACGATGGAATCTACAAAATAGAATTAATTTTCTCCAATAACGTCTCTTATCACTAACTTCATTGACGAACATTTTTTATCGTACAGTTTTCTCTTTTTTTTTTCAAAATGAGTGTTAACATTTTTGAAATAGTTTATGCGAAATTATATGCGTCAATCAACTATGGTGTATGGTGAATTGTATTGCAGCATATTTCCGGAAACTAGAAAAACATTAATGGCAATGGATTCGCAAAAATATTAACTGATTTGTGCATTTTTTTTAGAATGTAAATATATTACTTCATTTTTTTTTTTCAAATAATACAAGAAAGAGAACTGCAAGGACATGTACTTTTCCGAAAATTGTCGCAGTCCAATTGATATTCCTGCAGATCCATCGCTATCAATGTTTTTCCTGTGTTAAACCACTATGATACATTTATGCATAAAACCTTCTGCAAATAATAAAAAATGTATCACTCATTCGAATAGCGTCGAGCGTTGCAGCCTTCTTAAAAATTGGTATCCAGACTGCACATTCGCAAGAAAAGCCTCATAAAAAAATAACGCATTCTGCGATATCGTTCGTCCGTTATAGGCCTGCACGCGCTATAAACCGCGTAAGGCACGCCCTTGAGAGGGAATTGTACGAAGCGCAGACTGTGGAGCTTAATGAAACGGGGAATATATGCATGCGTGCATACGCAGGGTCGCGTTCGGAACGCACGAGAGAGAAGGACCGAGATGGAATGAGCCAAAAAAATAAAACATAAAAATAACGCAAAAAACCCATGGGGAGGGTGAAATTTCGCGGGGCTCGGAGGAGGGAAAGGTGATTTACGATAGGACGTTGTGTGTGTTTCGTGTCGCTCGAGCATTGCAAGCCCCACATATATATATATATATATATATATATATACGCACATAAATGTACATATGTACGCACTCGCGTCACACCAGAGCTCACACGGCATAACGCGTGAGCGAACGAACGTTCGCGCCGGAGTTTGGAATGTGTGCTTTTTATGACCGAAAAGAATGGCCAAGGTATATAAAGGCATCAAGCATTGAAATTCAGAGAGGCTTTATGCTTACGAGCGAGCCCAGGCCTCGCCGCATTACAGTACACACGTTTCGGGCGAATGTGAGAGCCGGCGATGTTTCTACCGCTGCCGATGGTTAAGATCGGTGCGTGCTGTATGGCCTCTGGACCTTTTATGGTGGCATCGGGCTCATTGCGCATCACCGTAAAGCGATCGAACGAGCAGGGACGGAATGAAACACGCCAACGGTGGTGCGTTATGGTAGATGTATTGTACATCGATGGGTGGGAATTAAAAGGGCGCAAATACCACGATAAAGTGCACTGTTTGGGCCCTTTTGATTCTTGGCCGTTGATATAAATGCAGTCCATACTTCGTACTTACGTAGAGTTTGCTCGTGAGTCTACCTTCGTTGTGGGAATGAAAAGGGCGCAAATACCACGATAAAGTGCACTGTTTGGACCCTTTTGATTCATGGCCGTTGATGTAAATGCTTCAGGCTATATTTCGTACCTACGTAGAATTTGCTCGAGAGTGTACCTTCATGGTGGGAAGTGGGGTTGCAGCATCGAATAAGATAGCCGATCAAAGGGGGGCCACGCAAGGACGAGCGGTGCAACGAGGGAAGGGCGAGCGGTGCATCGCGCGTCCTCGCAGATTCTGGTGAAGTGAATGAAATCCTGGACGGTACAATGGATGGAACAAGTCACGGGGATCGAAGACCCATAAATTTGTTTATATTGTTATGCAATGGAGGATATTGTCGATTCAATGATTGATGACGAATTCGGGCTATGAAGTGTATATATGCTTGGGACAGTGCGTATATCATGCACCGCTATAAATCGTCGTTGCAAAAACGTTTAAGGGGTGGCCGTAAATATGTAAAAAAAATTAATGTAACCGCTTGTGTTACAGTGATTCGAGTACATTCGAGTCGAAGGAGTAGCGTCTTTCAAGGGAAAGTAAAAAAACAAAGTGCTTGTACGTTTTTGGACAGTAACTCCACATTTTAAGAATATTCGACCGATTGTTTCAAATTTTTCATCGATACGAAATCATGAACTATAAATGAAATTAGAAATTTACTTGCAAATTAAATGATGAATGAAATTATTAATTAAATTACAAATTTAATTACGAATTAAATTATAAATTAAATTACAAATTTAATTACGAATTAAATTATAAATTAAATTAAAAAATTTAATTATAAATTAAATTTGCTCGGGTCGTTATTTTTTTTTTCCTCGGTTACGGCGCGCTAATGTTGAGACGCGAATTAATGAGATGTGGGGGATGAAAAAAAGAAAAAATTCCTGACGAAGGACCTCGACGCCACCGCGTAGAGTAGGTTAATAATTGCTTCTGGCGATTAGGCAACGATGCGTGCAGGAAAGCCTCTGGAGACACTCGATGGCAGGACCCGTTCTTTCTCGCTCTCCCGTGCTCCCGAAAGCTCGCAGCCCACCCCTTCCCGTAATAGTAGTGGTTGGCGCACCAAGACGACGACGACGACCCTTTGTCTGCTGTCGTCCCTCACCTCGGTCGCTTCTCCTTCTTCATCCCCGCGACGTATAGCAGGCACAACGCCGGCGCCCGGGACGGCTTACGCATACATATTGCACGAGAACTCGGTTAACGGGGTGCCGCCGGTCGATTTCGCACAGCCGTCAGCCAACTTTGGACCACGTGCGATACATGTGCCGCGGCAACGAGAAACTACTTTCTCGCTCGCTCTTCCTCGATTCCATCCTACTGGTATCTTCACTTTCCATCTCACTTTTGCGGTACAGCCGCGCAAACCAAACTCGCGTTTTGCTGTGTATAGCCATTGCAAAACTGCTCGACGAAGATCTCTGATAGCGAAGGTCATAGAGGAGAGCGGGGCAAAACGGGATAATGAGACAAAACGCAATTTTTCGATAACTTTTAGATGGTGGCGACGGTCGTCCGTGGGGCAAAACAGGTTTGGAAATCCGGATGTATCGTTGGGACAAAATGGGGCATCCAAAAATTATTGGAAAATTGAGTCTTGTCCTCACTGTCCGGTTTCCCCCCACTGTCCCATTTTGCCCCGCTCTCCCTTATATCAATACACGAGCACGGGGCATCTCAGGTTTATCGCAATGACACTTTTTCGGCTCAAAATTCGCCTTATACATTTCATTTATTTTTATCAAAAATAATAATCTCAAAGTCGACCATGCCATATACGTTTTTTAACCATTGTCCGACAACTTGTGTATTTAATTTGTTCGAGAAATTTCAAAGTCAAGGGCCTTATACGTTATGAAAAAGAAAATGACAAAAATGACTAATGGTGTTTTTTTTTTGGTAAGAATCTTAAGTGTACATTCTTTCGAAGGACCGACAGTTACAACGATGAAATTATTCGGAATAAAGCGTGTTGACTCGAGCCGGAACGACCCGTATGAATGTGTTTTAGAACTGGTTGACCGACGGCGATCCGTCGAGTAATAATTTTCCTCGTGCCGTTTTCACGGCTGCGTGCTTCGAAATTTGTTCTGAAAAGGGGTTGGTGACTTGGGTCTCCGTCGGTGGTCCTCCCTGCTCTCCTATGTGTTCTCTATGCCACTGGTGGTCCTGCGCGACCCCCGAAATTACGTTCCGGGGTACGTATAGCGATGACCAGCGGCACCTCGTTTCTATGGAAGGGCTCGGTGACCCATGAATTGCAAGGGAGAGATTAAGTGGGTTAGCTATATAGGCGGATAAGCACGGTTGGCATACTCGCGCCCGATAGTATCTGTGACGATTACAGCGAATAAACTCCATTCCTTGAACTAAAATTCATCTATTATAAAAGCCCTCAGACGTAAATAAATTCTATTCCATGAGCTAAAATTTAACCATTGGAAAATGTTGCACATAGAAGAACATAAATTCCTTTTCACAATCGAAAATTCAATCTCACTTTGGACGTTATCGACAGTATTTACGACTTCAATTTTTAAAGAGGTAATTCTTTTTCTTTTTTTATGTCACGATAGTTTCGTAAAGGGACAAATGAGAGTGTCGGAATATCGGTAACAAAGAAAGAGCGAAGGGCAAGTGGGGCGTAACTAAATTTCTTATCTATGAAAGCTAGAAAATCGTTTTCCCCCGAGCGGACAAAGGCAAAGCGTTGCATCCACGGTATCGGATAGGTAGTAGATCACTTCAGGGGGGGTCGGTTGGGCTGGAAGGAGGTTATCCGTTAACCCGGAACCCCGAGGCTCATTTTTCGCGACAGGAGGGAAAGGACGGCTCGCCGGATATCCCCCCCATGCAAATCCCCACGTGCGCGGGCCAAAGGATAGTAGCGATAGGGCGAGCTGACGAGTTCGAATCGATCGAAATCCGGAGTCGGTGTAGCACGTGTATAAGCCATGAATATAGCATACACTGTGACGATGGAAATCAATGCTTCGTACGCTATCCATCACCGTCCTCTCTCGTTTTAGGTAACCATGCTGATACGTATCGACGGTTAACGAAACCTCCAACTTGTCCCCCTTCTCGCGGACGAAGAGGAAGCCGACGAAGGGCGACATCGGTGAGTCTCGAATAACCCTAGATCACATTTACTTTATTTGGTGCGAAAACATTTTTAAGCGAACGTTCACGTTGCACAGAACAGTCATTGAAACATAATTTTTTTAAAAGATTTTTGAAATTATATTTCATAAATCTTATTTATTTGATTGAGAATACATTTTTTTAATAATCTGTATTTCTTGAAAATTACATTTCTTAAAAGTTTTTTTTACACATTTCGATTCACAAAGGTGTCATTGAGAGAAATAATTTTCTTATAAAGGGACTTGGCCATGAAGGGCCAAACTTCAATCGATTTATTTATGACCAATGAGTCCGGAGAAAAAAAAAGTTTGACAAGGAAAACACAAACATTCTTTTATCACGAAGCGCACCGGTTGTATTACCATTTTATATCGCCAATTATTTTCGTTCCTAGGTCATAAAACGTAAACACGCTTATAAATAACAAGGTCGAAAAATCGTCGGTATTTGGCAGTCATAGAGAACCATCTGTGGCGGGTAGGAGGGTGGGGGGGGGGGAGGGGGTGGAAGGCGAAGATGGGTAGGACGAGGCTCGATGCCATCTATCGCGGGGGCACGCGTAAGCTCGTCTATGCAAATTCGTCGTTTGCACGACGGCAATAGTGTCAGAGGGAGAAAAAGAGTAATCGCAGTCATTGATCGTTCGCGAAACACGGCGGGTGTTCGGTACCGCACACTTTCGGTTTTGTATCATTGCGTCGTTTGCCGCGCGCACTCCCCGCCCGAGCGTGTAACACATACACGGCTTACATTATGTATCCCATACCCGGTTGGGTTCTATATATAGCGGCGATATATATCAATGGTTGCACACGCTGGATCTCTGACCCACATTCGCAAAGGCGCGCAGATGCGTTTTTCGTTTCTCCGCTCCAACGCAGCGTGGAGCCGGTACGGTGAGTCTCCGGTATAGCTCGGAGCTTTTCTGCCCAACAGCTATCCGGCTTGTTCGGCCTTTTTCTCTCTCGCGGCGTGTGCACGCGCGCTTCTCTGCGACGGGGGCCGCCCCAGCCTAATTTAAATTCGTTTAAAGGCCGCATTTCATTAGCGGGAGCGAAGCGCAGTATCTCGCTGTGCGGCGGGCCTTGGTATGGGCAGACGCGCATGCGCACTGGCTCGTCCCTTTGTTTCGCTCCTCGAGGCTACATGCGCGCGCTATGCCGCCTATATAGGTGGACGCCAGTTTGCCTCGTCCTAACCCACTGTATAGTCACTTCTATACATAGATAACTGTATATACACACGCGTATACACACATATATCTTTATAGCATTTTCGATTCGCGAGCAACTGGAGGGTTCCATGGATGGAAGCCAGAAACGAGGAGCTACATAGATATATAGCGGATAGGGCAGGAACGAGGGTGAAAGTGAAGGTGGAGAGGCAACGCGAGAGGATCAGCCGGATGAGGGGACGAAGAACCAAGAGAAGCCGGTGGATGGAGGAGTAACGCAGAGTAAAGAGAAGTACGATTCGCGAGTTCCGGTTGATGGGTTCTCCACTCTCCCTCTCGGCGTGGAGTGGAGTGGCGCAGTCGTTGGCAGCCAAGCGACAGGCACGGCCCGTGGAACATGCGGGAGAGACGGAAGGACGCCACGAATCGGGGAATGGCTGGTTGCCCAAAGGGCCAATAGCTGTACCCTTCGCGAGGTCCATGCCAGCTTCCTTTGTGGCGGAGCCAGCGGCACGATGCCCACAGCGGCGTACACTGAAAAAAAAAAGGAGACGGAGACCCTCCCGCGGATGAAGAGAGAATCTCCAGCGGGAGCGTTGAAAAGAGCACCCGTGCAAGAGGAGAGTGCCTCGGAGTATCGCGCTGCTCCCTCGCGCACCGGGGAACCCCCGGGTTTTTCGGCGGTCTCTCACTCTGCCGTTCTCAAACTTTCCTCCAGCGTATACGCTCGTTTTGTATTACTATGGACCTCTCGACAAAGTATAACGCTGCCTCCCCCACCGCGGACGTTCCTCTCGTATCCCTCTTCTATATCTCTATATCAAATACGCACTCGAGGGGAGGAAGAAGAGGAAGAAGAGCCGCGCCGCTCTTTCCTCCGGCGAAGCGAAGAAATTTATTATTGGTAATGGTCGTGGCCTTCGACATCCAAGTGTCTCTCACCCGGGCTCTTTCTTTCTTTATTCCCTCACTCTTTCCTGTGTCATCCATCCCTTACGGCAAGAATGGGGGCTGAGGGTTACGTTATCACGTCACGCGGGGGTGCCCCGTACGTTTCGGGAATCCCGAATGCGGCGCCCGCGCGCGAATCGCCCGTCGCGAGAGCGAGAGAGAGAGGGACGAGAGCCCCGAACCCGGTTCGAGTCTCTTTGTGTCGTCGAGGCTGGATGGACCCGCGGAACTCCCCGAGGCGCCGAATTCGTTGCGTAACCGGAGGAGAGGAGAGGGATACGGAAAAGGGAAACAAGGATAGGCTCGAGGAGGAACTTTCGGCTAGTTTATGCGTCACGAAGATGGGGGGGGGGGGGGGGTGTGCCAACGGAAAATGTCACTGACGGTGTATATTGTATATATCAAAGTGAAGTATCAATGATTGGTTGGCGAAAGGAAAATATGGCATAATTTTTTATGACGAATGTTATCGAGATAGGCTGACGTGTGGGCTGTTTTACCGTAAGGGGTTGCCCTGTGTAAGGATCAAAGGCTGCGAGGGACACCCCGATACGAATGTGGGTAGCTCTCGTCAGTAATTGGGATAAAAAGCAGCGACGGATCATAGACAAGAAACATGCTGCAGGATAATTTGCAACCAACCCGTGATACGAATGATTCATGGGTGTAAAATTGATCAAACCGGCAGAAACTAACAGCAGCGCTTTTCTGCGAGCCATTTCGAACAAAGAACATCGAAGAAGGAGACTCCGACAATTAAATTCCAGGGACCACACCTTCGGTTTCCTCCGAGAGTTACGTGAGCACAACTTAGTGGAAAAGAATCTCGGAACTCTCGGTGATGTGTGAGATGACGGTTTTGGGTGTGTGTGCGATAGCCGGCCCTACAGTTTCAGCACAAGCAGCAACAGCCACGCGGTCCCTTGGTCCCTCGGTTCCTTCCTGCACGCGCGTCCCGCACAGGCTTCGCCTTTTCGATCCCTCTTCGTCTCACCCTCGGATTCCTTCTCTCTGCCATTGTCGCCCCGTTTGCTCCGCTCTTCTCTCTCCTTGATTTCCGTCTCGTTCCCACCCGCGGAAAATCTACGACGTTCGGGCGAACAAAGCGACCGAGGGATCGCCCGCCCCTCTCCCCCGCCTTCTGTAGAAATGCGCGTCCAGCATATTTACGACCAAAAAGTTTGGTGGTTACCTGGTCGTTGAAAACCGTGAGGGAGAGAGAGAGATCCCAGGATTGCGACGTCCTGGGCTATGTCCAGAACTCGACTCTCTCTCTGGAAACGACCCAGCGCCCTGCTGCCCGCTCGAGGATAAACACACGCGAACCGAGGATCGTAACCGCAAATAGAGTTTAAGAGAGGCGCAAATGGCCTATAAAGACCCTCGAGTACAATGAGAAGGTGTCCCAAACTGCTACACGCCATGCCAGAATTGTCCAAGCTCTATAGGCGAGAGCGGGGCAAAACGGACCTGTGAACTCCATCTGAGCTGAGAGATTTTTTCGACCTTACAGGAGTTGGTTAAAATGGGCCGTTTTGCCCCGCTCATCCTTACCGTACGTCTGCACCAGAAATGACTCCGGGCGACGCTTTGCCTATTCTCTTCACTACGCCGCGCACACTTTCGCATAGATACACGCCATCCGGTCGTGCGAATTGTCAACTTGATTTAGAAGACCTTTTTGCTGTCGTGAAAGACACTTTAACCGGGCTGACAGGTGGAAAACTATATTTCACCCGGTAATAACCGTGGCTTCTGTATCAATAGGCGAGGTACACAACGTCCCGTTTCGGAGATACCAGATTGGCGCTCGGCGTCTTTGTGTTTTTCACGTGGGCGAGAACCGAGCTGCCCTGACGCGGTCGAGCTCAAGGGCCAAGTTCGTGCGTCGTGTGCGATCATAGGAACAAACAAGGATAAAAAGTCTCTAAAAAAAATCACAGAAGGTCCAGTGTAAACAAATTTAGTTTAAAAATTAATGAACGGTGTTGGAAGCTTTTTTACATAAACCGTTTCTGAAATTTCAAGCATGTGCGTTGCAATTTTACAGTAAACTTTTTACTTTTAATGATAATTTTTGTAAATTTGAGGCAACAGATTTGTAGTTTATATACCTGGTATTTTTATTTTACAAAAAAGTATACTAATGTTCAATTAATGCAAGCTAATTTCGAGTTCCAGTAAATTAAATTTACAATTTAATTTTACAGCGTGAATAGTGTTGACAGCTGATTGGTAGCGAAGAGCAAAATACTCGGGAGATCGTGCATTGAACCTCTTTGAAATTAGCTGCGATACACGATAAAAAGCAAATACAGCGGCATATCTCGCCGAAATTTCGATATGAACAAGCACGCTTTTTCCGAAAAGTCTATCTCTATGAATTCGCAATCACACGGGTCATCATAGAAAGAAATTGCTCGCGAAACTTTGTCAAGAGAATTTTTTGTCGATGCAGAAAACACGCAGTCACGTGATCGCCCTAGAATGCATAACTCGTGTCTTTCGCCCTTTGGACAGTCGGAACTTAAAAAATAACAGTGAGACAAAATTCCACGAGAATTCGAGTATTCCTTGCTACCACGAATCGACGGATAGCTCGGTAACGGCATCTTCGATGCCCAAAGAGCGAAGGTAAAAAAAAACCGTTCGTAAAGAAAGGTCCACATTTGGAACGGACGAGGTTGTATACCTGAGTGTGTATGCGAACGTACGTACCCTGATAAAAAAGGAAGTAGGAGAAAAAAAAAGAAAACACCGCCGCGTCCCGTATACGTCGGCATCTCGAGATAGCCCCAGTTCCACCGTATCGAAGGCACCAAGACGACGGAGCCTCGTGGACCGGTGCGTCGGCAGCGAGCTATGTTGCGTCGTATAAAAACCCATACAACGACCTTTGCGGTACTCCCATTCAGCATTGGAATGAATAAAATGGAAGAACTCGAGAACTGCTCCACTTCGAGACAATGTGCGCCCGCGATCACCGCAGGTAAGAGTCCCCTGTTCCCCGGTGCCGGCTACGTGGCCTCATAGCGCTCCCTCGGTCCCTCCTCGCCGGTTTTTCTTCGACGACCGGAGAGGATCCCTCCGCGTCCCGCTCTTTCTTCCTCGTTCACGAAGCGCCTGCAAAAAAGGCCAGGGGGGGTTCCCTCATAAAAATAGTTATCGCATAATGGGAGTAACGAGGATGGGACTCGTTACGGTATACCGGTTATGGCGCGGAGCTGAATAACATCGCGGCACAAACACGCACATGGACGCAAAAGTGGACGAACGGGCATGGTGAAATATGAACACGGACAACGTGCGCGCTCGCTGACAAAATAATGTGCGTAGACATTTCCCAAGGCAAAATAGAATCGGGCCGTAAATAATACGTGCGAACGCAAGTACAATGAGCGATAAATCATCCGGGAATCGCCCTTAAAGGAGGCTCTGACTTATTGCGACGGTGGTTGAACGATAATCCGGCGAGGATTGCCCGTTGACTGCGTCGCTGTGCACCCTTACCGTGACTCTCTTCCCGGTCTATTGGAGAAAACGAAAAGAGAGAATGAAGTAAAAAAATAAAGAAAACGCGGCAGTAAAGTCGACTATAAAAGTACTACTTTTTTTTCTCCGACTAATTTATAAAATTTCGTCACATAGTGTCGACAAAATAAGGCGAAAAAAACCTTTCGGTTTCATTTAATCAGAAAGGCATTGGCGTTTCTATGAACGGAATGGAAACCTCTTGCGGTATAGTTTCTTCTCTTTGCCGGAAAAAAAATCTCCTCGTATTTCGCGATGGGAGTGGAGTACCGAAGTGCGGGGAAGGGAGAACCTCTTTCGCGTAGCGCCGGGCCAGAGGGAAGTCTGTACGACAAAGAACTTCGTCGCGTACAAGCGCCACGTCGTTCGCGTTCTCCTGCAGCGGCTTAGTACGTAGGAACAGTGTGGTGTACGTTCGTATACGGGAACATACACGCAAGTTCCACGTGCCTCGGTGGAAGAGACACGAGTAGAGAGAACGCGCCTTCTTCAATCGTCTCGACTCTAGCTCTTCTGGCTTGCCACTCGTCCTCCGCCTCTTCCTCCTCCCGCCGAGACTCCGGGACCGGTGTAGGTGAGGGACACAGTTGTTGGCCGTTCAAGGGAGGCGGCCGACAGCCGGCATAGTCAATGGCCCATGAAAGCATATTGGGCGCATAGCGATAGCAGCTGGATAGTTCTGGGTGACATGGTCACTTTTTTGATTGATCGAAAATCGATACTAAGCCGCTTGATGAAAAATTAAAGTTGAGTATTTCAGGCTGAAATTTCCACAAATTCGATGCGCGAGTTAGTGGCAAGAATATTGTCATCACCGTTTGGCTGTAACACCCGATGGTAGTGAATTCGCCCATCAACGCGTCAGTGGTCGTAGAAAAAGATCGAACTCTTTCGTATCTCGCCTACCTTACCTGAGGCAGATGAGTAGTTTCACCTTTCGGATGCTTTTGCACGCTCCTGCGAAAGCGACTCTTTGATTGGCTATGTCATCCTGCAAGCCATATCACCGAATTACCTTGTGTCAACAACCGGAGCTCAGTTCCCTGAACGGACGATCATTGCACCGTTTTACTCCGTCGCTGAGAGACCCGCCGTGGAAGAAGGTATGCAGCCGGCGAGGCTGAGACGACGGAGACGACGACAGACGAGCAAGACTCTCGCAAAGGCAAATCCCCATCCGAAATAGAATCAAGGCTGCGGCGGAGTGAGATACGCCGGGAGCAGGAGGGCGAGAGTTCTCTTGCCGGAAAGGGAATGCAAAAAAGACGATAGAACAAAACGAAGGAGAGTAAAGAAACTGAGCCAAGGTGTACCGAGTAAGAAACGGAGAATGGCGACGAGGAACTCGAAGATACGAGAGCCGCTTCTATGAGAAATTCGGAGGGTTCGTCCGGAAAAGAACGACGTTCTTGAACAAAAGTGATTTAGCCATAAACACTCGTCGTCCCGTGTCGCGATGCCTCCGCGCCTCGTCCGACTCTACTCAATCTCGGTGACTGCGAATACTCTTTTGCCGAACCAACCAAGAACGCACCGGTGGATCCCACGAATTCGCATGGGGGAGTGGGACGAAAAAAGAATAAGGGAGTGAGAACTCAACCCAGCATTACACGTATATAGTACAATGTAATACGTTTTTCAGGAAGTCACTGGGGCCACATTTTTCTTGATTTAGCGAAACAATCCGAGCATCTGAATTTCAAATTTGAATATCTGAATATGGTATACAGTTATATCCGACATCGGCGCCCCGAGGCGGGTCGCCGGAACTCATTCCGTCGCGCCCTTCCCGCCGGAATGGCATCACACCTACCTACCTCGTCGACACGCCGTTCCCGTTCCAGCGGCACCGTACCTTGCACCTATCCTACGAAAGGGTCCGATTGTATCGAATTAGCTGTTTCGAGAGTACTCGTGTTTTCTCACCCTTACCCGTTGTCCCCGCGACAAACGTTCTTGACAAATTGCGTATCAACGTGTTTTCTTCATACACGCTTATTTTTTTCCTTTCATATTTATTTTCCCCAAGTCTTTCATTCGCAATCGTTATTTTCCCTTCTTGTTATTGCGACTCCCGTCGGATCAAGTGGCGTTGGATCACCGTGGATAAAGAGAAGCGGGCCTCTCACTATCCAGCTGCACTCTTGACGATGGGGAAAGTAACGAAGGGAGTCGAACGTCCATTCTTTCGCGATGGAAGTTAAGCTCGAGATCGACAGATTGCGTTCTATTGCGTAACACGAGCCTGCGAAGTTTATTGCGATCGTTCTTTCTCCTGACTCCCTGCGTAACCGTACGCAGTATTTGTTTGGGTTCAAATGAATCTGGTTTCGAGGAAATTGCATCTAGTAATCGAGGAAACCGATAGTATCGATAATTGTAGAGTAGTGAGCTAAATGTTCCTATTACGGGCAGTGATTGTACTAGTAGCCTTTAGGAACAACCAGATATACGAACAATCATGGTTGTCTGGATATTTCGAACTGTTCTTGAGACAACGCTCATATGACCCGTAATAGAAACATTTTCCCTTAAGCATCCCATCGTGGTCTCGGTGGACAGCTGCCTTCAAGCGGCGGACCAGTAGATACGGGTATTCGTGATCAGACCGCAATTCTCGTCCGGGTGTCTAGCAGCCCGCCGCGCTTGACTTTCCGAATTCCTCTTTCTCCCGCATTCTCGGCTCTTTCTCATCGCCTGTATCCCACACTTCTTTCTTCAAAGTCCCCTTGAAGCGAGCGACACGTGTCGGCTTCTGCGATCCTCAAGGTTGCGCGTAGTACGAGGAAGATTCGCGAGTCCCCCCACTCCGAGGGGCCTCGCTCAAGGGGCCCCGGGCTGTTTTTTAGCGGTGGTAAACAGCTTCGGCGTATAAAGGAGGCCTGTGTGTTTCGTTTGCCACAACATTAGCAGAGAGCGGAGCGCTGAGGCCCAGCGGCTGGTGGAAGCAGTTGCAAACCAGCTAAGCAAGGATCCTGAGAGGGGACTCAAGGTCTTTCTTGTTTGGCTCTCCTTCCGCGGCTCTTGTTATGTTTCTCTCCGCTTGGACTCGCACTGGCCTGCGTGTGTGACTACTTCCCCGGTCGTAATATAGAACGCATTAACATATCTGTACAGTATGCGACTTAACCCAGTGTCCCGAACGAGTGGAAGGGAGCTCGAGCGAGACGCCCCTTTGGCGATTCGTCATCAACCTACATGGATTGGTAACCAACACATGAGTGCCGAATTCGAAGGGCCCCCCTCGCTTAAACGGGTTCCCTTCGCTTCGGAGGCACACAGGAATAGAAGCACGTGCGCTAATGCTCAGCCTTTCTCACACCGAGAACTTGGTCCGGACACATGTGCCCTAGTGGCCCTCAATGCCATATTTCACGAAGCCAGCGCTCGGTGAAGTTGATCCAACCGGCGCGAAGGTCTTTGGTTCGGCTGGTACCTTCACCGTACGGAATCGGTGTGACCCTGTATAGTTAACTGTATGACGCCTCGATGGTGCTCCCCCCACGTCAGTGGCATGAAATAGCCATGCCACTGTTGCTCCTCGTCGTGGAAGCGGATCTAGGTCAGGCGGTACGCCGTAAAACTCGCGCCGCGATCATATCGCGTCGGTTCAAGTTGAG
Organism: Stenichneumon culpator; assembly: GCA_964017025.1. NCBI lineage: Eukaryota > Metazoa > Arthropoda > Insecta > Hymenoptera > Ichneumonidae > Stenichneumon > Stenichneumon culpator. The sequence continues at coordinate 747,550 of OZ024769.1, read as the reverse complement.
GTTGATGTCGTTCATACTTCTTATTTTTCAAACCTCCAACCAACTTTCCGGGAACTATGGGAGTAACGAAACGTTTCTGGCATTAGCGTCGTCACCGCTGATCCAGAATAGGACGACGACACGTGTTAAAGATCTATTGTTTCTAGCACGGTGCTGACATAACAGGGGGTTGTTAATGGCGTCTTACTTTTCCTTGCACGATGAGGAATGTCACGGTTTCGAAGTGGTTTTAATGCCTCGCTGATCCTTCCAATGCGACACTTTTAGGTACCGACAATAAGGGAATGTCGTGACTCACGTCGATTCAATAAACCAATCCTGTCGGGACTCTTGTTTGTAGTCATACGGTTACTTAAGCTGTTACGCCGGTTGAACGCCGGAACATCCGCCGGATCAGCCCGACGAGACCGGAGGTTTATTGCCGAACTGCAAGATGCACGAGCAGCCTCATCTTCCCGTAATCCGGCAAACTGTAGCGACACTCCGTCATTCGTTAAAGCTCGACGAGTAGCTTCCAGCTCGTTTCTCTTTATTTTCGAGAAAGCAATCAAGCTTCTCTGGCACACCTCGCGGGGGTCTCCTTGGTCAAGACCTTTTTCCTGGCAGACACTGGGTTCTTTCCTCTTTCTTCTTCGATCCAAACCCTGAGAAAGAGGAAAACGGAGAGTCTCCAGGGTGGTATACAACACACGTCTTCGCGACACCCGGGCCCCAGAATCCTCGAAATAGCTTGTACGGCCACGGGACTTGATAAATGCGAGGGTTCGCTCGATTCCTAATTTACAGGATGTGATTTTTTTTTCTTTCTTTTTTTTCTTCGATACCTCCGTCTGGCTCGCGGATCCCCTTCCTGCTGATGTATCCGAGGGAAATACGGCCGTTATGGTTTTTCTATGATGCATCGAGATCGCTTACCGAGATGTAAATTTGCTCAACGTCCCTTGGGCTCCGCGGGAGAGGGACGGAGAAGGAAGTTTGCGATATACTCGGAGCGTTATACATTTTACATAACGCCATGTTCGACTCAGGTTTTTTCCTCCGTGTTATCTTTCTCTCTGTCCCACTGTGTGTCTCTTCCATTCGAATTTATTCTCTCGTCCCTAACGCGAGCGACGCGCATCGATCAACTTTCCGGGCGTGCACTTTATTCCGCACGGATGAACCCGGACGAAAGTGTTCCAACGGTGTATCTCAAAGGCTTATTTCGGTGGATAGCGTCGAATATATTATTCCTCGATCCGGGACCCAATCTACATACCCTACTCTCTCGCGTCGTTGGATAGTCTGAGACTCGCCCGAACTTGGCATTCTCATCAGCATAAAAAAATTTTACCGATCGGGAAGCACATACGTGCATCCGATATCGATGGAAAGTCGAAAATTAGAGGGAAGGCTGAAAAATCGAAGAAATTTCTGTAAGCACGAGCGTGTTTTTTCATGCAAATCATAGTTGCAAAAGTTTGGCTCTTGTGGTAGTTCAATGTTTTGATTCTTTGAATATAATTACCCATGTAACAAAGTAATGTACACCGAAAAGAAGGCGTTGCGATCACAATTACCGTAATATTCTGCACCGCGAAGCATTTACGGAAACCAAATCGAAAAATGCGTGATGCAATCAGAATTTCTAGTGTTATCTTTAATCTGCTTCAAATAGATACTTCCTCAGCTTCTTTTTGAGCGAATCGAAATTTTTTTATAGCCTTCGGTTGCGTAGTCACCTGATCAACCGAGTAGTTGGCGCTGCAGCAACTATCCCGATTGGTTATCGGATCCCATTTATCAGCTTTCTCAACAACTCCGTTTTTTCTCCGTACCGACGCTTGCCAAAACAAACAAAAATCGAAAAGAAAAGTTTTATACGGCGAGAAAGCCCATCGCGGATTACATTAATAGCCGGTAAAATTAATAAATTCTCAGACGCAAGCCCGCCGTTCGCGCTTTTAGTTTTTCGACGCACCCTAACTTCTCTCTCCGACGAGACCCTAATAACTTTTGTCTGTCCAGAAGCTCAAGCGTGAAGAGGCAGGGTAAAATAGTGGGTCATGCGTTTCTCGAGCTCCCAGACAACCCAACCACATATACATGTATATACATTCTGGTACGCTTTATATATACACATATATCTATATACAATACGAGCAATGCGTCTGACTGCTATGTTCCATGAAACTTCCCGGAATAAGATTCTCCCCCCCCCCCCTTCCCCCGTAAAAAGGGGTGAAGTTTGCGCTGCCAGCGGTGGCGATGCGGCGTCGCGTTATTACCCTTTGTCCCGGCGAGAACCTCCCACGAACATTAAGCTTGGCCCTATCCTCCCGCTATACCGGGTACCGGGTCGTACCTCATGCGAGACTTTCTCCCTTCCTCGCTCGCCACTACGCTTCTCTCCATTTTCCCTTTCCTCCTTCACTGCTGCCCGATGTATTCCTCTCGTCTCTCTACTCTCGGAAATCTTTCGCGGTGATTTAGCCACACAATTCGTTTTTATGGGCTTTTTCCGGAAGGCCAAAGGGACGAAGGACAGAGGGCGAATGCGGGGTGTGGAAGATAGTCCCTTACGATTTTTTTTTCTTCTTCCCTTTTTTTTTCATCTCCCGACGGTGAAGCGTCGTCAGGCGCCTGTTACAGTGCGTCTCCGTACAGTCGTGGCGCATCCGCAGCTGGCTGGCCGCGGTCCGTCCTACGTTGCGGGAAACGCTGGATGGTAGTTTTATGTATCGGGGAATATATCCGAAGATCCGGAAGCACGCGTCGGTTACCGTCCAATCGTCCGTGCCCACCGCGCCAACGAATTATTGCCCGAAATTATACGTTTCGCGTGCCCGCAATCCCGCGGCGGCGGCGACGGCGGCGCTATTTTTATTAACGGTCCAACGGAGCAGCGCCGGTTTTCGGCAGTAGTGGGTCACCCTGTCTGACTGCGCCTCTTTCGCTTCGTACTTCGGCCCGAACCCGACTTCAAACTCCTTTGATCGGGGAACCGCTGCGGCGTATTAATGGTCAACGAGACTGTGGAACCATCTAAATCAATGGGATTCCTCGAGGGATTACAAAGATTCTCATAGACGGGAACTTCAATGTCGCGCTTCGATTAACGGGACAGTCACATTGGATAAAACATCTTTGTTCCACATATAGCATTGAGCAGTTTTTTGGTAGGAATTTATGGATATCGTTGGGCTCTTCATTTTAGATTCTATTTATTATTTCCGTTATCGTAATACGAATCAAATCGTCCTTTGAGACGGATCGAGAGACGATCTCTACATGTCCATTAAAAAATCCTCGCACGTCTGCACTGAGAGGATCTGATAGAAATTACCATAAATCTGGAACTTTCCAGATTTATGGAAACCAGATATACAAAATTTTGTCAACCCGCTTTTTGGAAAAAGCGACCATATGGGTTGGGTAAATATTACTATGGTCCCTGTGAAAATTTTACATATCGCTATTTTTGGCGCTGGTCTACGATGTTGCCTGGTCGAAATTGACCATATGACTCGGCAGTTTTTTCTGAGATCCTTTTCTCAGTGCCTTCAATACCGTTTTTTTTTTTTTAGTAATAACGACTCAGGTCAAGTTTGTCAATTAGCCGCGGTCTCCTGTGCCCAACCACCTAACGGGAATCAAACCAAGAAAGTTAGAAATTGTTCCTTACAATGGTCGGAAAAAAGTAGACGATTGACGAATCGAAGAGTTAACATATGTCCAGCTTGAACGGTCGTTGAATTTTTACTCTTTATTTCCATCCGCGACTTTTCTTTGTTCGATCTCTGGAGCGCTCTACCGACGAATGGAGAAACCCACGTGGCACGTGGATTTCTGCGGCACACTTATACCTACTCAAGTTATGCCGAAGGCCTCCGTCTCTTCTTCTTCTCGGCGTTGCAGTCAGATTGTCCTCGGGATTTCTTCTTTAAAAGGTAGCGCCGAGGATAAATGAGGTAACCCGGTGCGCTACGACCGGAGAGACTCGTGCGAGACGAGAAAAGAGAATCCGCTACGCTACACACAGTGCACTGGTATACGACCCTAATACCCTGAAACTAAGAGGGCAGCGGGCCTCGGAGCATGTAGAGGCGTAGGAGAACGTGTGCGTGTGTGTATGCGCACGTGTACGCACGAGCCGACAAGGCGGAAGAAGCCAGCTGCCCGGCGTGAGCCTCTGTGCTCTTCTTTGTCACGGGTTTCTAATCGATGAATCGAAAAACTTTTTTTATTTACCGTCTTTTCATACACTCTCTCCGATGATCGAGATCAAAATTTATCGCCGAGCCCCCAACTGAATTACACTGTTACAAAGGCTGAGACAAAAACTGTTCGTTAAATTCACGAATGTAGATTTTAAAAAATCGAGATCAATGCAAAATCTGGCATTTGTCCCGTCCCCACTTTGAAACTCTTACACTGTATATGATTTTGAAAAATAACCTCCTTCACTACAAATTCCCGGTCATAAATATCCGTGAAGAAGACGAGTGTAGGGGCTTAAGATTCGAAGCTCTGTCGTATATCGCGTCCTGTTTGTTATTTCAACATCTCAAATATCGCTAGATTCGCGGGTGTGTCTTATAAGCTCTAATGTACTCCGAGTTTCGACGGACGAGCCTCCGGCATAGTTCTCGGGCGCGGGCCAAAGATAAACACATAATCGTAGCGTACCCACAGCTTATAAGCGTACGAATATAGCGTGGTTCTAATCTTGACACAGTGTTCGAAGAAAATTCTGATCTGGACGCTCGCTCGAGCGAGCTTCGCTCTCGAGAATTCGGCTGGTCCGGTGATTAATCAATCGCGCCGGTGTATTAAATAATGGAAGATAGGATCGTCCATCGTCCATTCGCCCAGTCGATTGTTCGTGTGTGTGTGGGAGGCCTGCCGGCAGAAGCAGCGTCCTTTTCGATACTTTGCCGGCTTTATACTAAAACGTTTCCTCGATCCCTTTCTACGGAATTGTCTATTACAGGAATTACGGTCAACCGATGCTCGGATGGCCCCGATCGGGGCCATCCGAACGAAAAACCCGGCCAGAATTTACGAATGTAACAAAGGATCATTGAGATATCGGGAGGGTTACGTAGGCTAAGGGCGGACCGAGAGAGAAAAGCGTTTATCGCCAAGGGAGCGCAATGGTGGATCCGGCGAGCGCGGTCCGTAACCATCGAACGCCCGAACTTCCGGGCCAGCTGGTTCTCGCTTTCGGGAGCTCGATCGCCCGGCTGGGTTTGCTTCCGGGGATTCGAATTTTCAACCTACGGCTGTACAAATTTCACCCCTTTGATTCGCCCTTTACGCTCAGCGTCTGATCTGTTGTGTACTCGATTTTGGCCCCGATGTTACAGGGTTGTTATAGTATACTGTGAGCTAAAGGGACCCCTCGATGCGACGCAACGGGAGCATTGGGGACCTCGGAGCTGTGATTACACGTCTCGGGTGTGTCGCCTCTCCTCTGTGTACCTCAAAATTCATTATTCGATCTCCTCTCGTCGAGTTACCGTTTACCGAGGGTTCCCGCTAAATATCTCCAGCCCTCTTGGGTTGGATCGATGAGTGACGATACGTTCACTGTAATTCTTTTTTTTCGCGGTTGGATGGTTCGACCGATAAAAAAAAGAACAGAATTTCGTACGCTTAAGGGACTGGCAATTAATTCGGGGCAACGAGGTAACACACGGTACCGCGTGCACGGGGCCACCTGCGCAAATTGACACGAGGCACTTTTTGTTTTCGGAATGTGTTTTTTTTTCTTTTTTTTTTTAATATACCATACTAAGTTTCCCTTCACTTTGGGCGATATACCGTGCCCGGGCACGTGCTGGACAACGTGGGTACAGGCATATGCTTATATATCGGCCTAGGGTGAGCTCTGAGTAACGGGAAACGGTGAGTAAGACCTGCGAACGATCCCTCTTTATTTCGCGGCTACATTGTGACCCACCCTGTTATGACTACTATGGAATTATTTATCGGCTTCACTTTTAACACTTTCGTGCCATATTACAGTGTGCACCCTAATCGCTGTTACCATTGACTAGATTCTTTTTGTAAGAACGATCGGTTGAGAAGAACAAGAAATATCCAAAGTTCAGTGTCAAAAATATTTCAATCGCGTTACTCATAAAAATATGACTTCCAAAGAAATCTGGGATACTGTACAAATTACAGAAAGCTTAAACTGACAATAAAATATCTTATTCCGGAATACACAAGCTCGTCTATTGTAGTAGAATTCTATCAAAGGTTTCAAACCTATAACTAACCAAATATACAGCTACTACGAGCCATAGTTGAGGATATTTAACCATAATAAGGCCATAGTAAGGGATATTTAAAAGTGGAGTCAGATGGCCATCCATCCCACTTTACTATTACGGTATACCACAAAAAAATAATGGCGCATTGCGGATGCTACATTACCACCACTTTGATCTACGTGATTGCCTCGCGATCCACAGATCGGTCGTATGTGCAACAGGCCTCATAGATTAGGGCCCCGTACCCTCCTCGGATACAGAAGGACGGAAAGGATATAGCGGGAAGCGAGGGTAGCAGGTATAGGGAGTTAAGCATGCTATAAAATATACCGTATCTACTAGACTAAAACCCCGCGTTGCCAGACGTTATTAGAGGGAGCAGGTGGAAGCCACGCACGATTCCTTGTTCCTCGTATAACACGATACAAGTAGGAGGTGTGCGGAGAAGCCGGCTCGGGATTTGGCCGCTTCTCGATCCACTCGTTCCCATCCGGCTTCATAAATTTTCTTATTGGTCGCTTCCACAACAGTGGTCTACCGTTCCCATTAGCCAGAACCGTCGATCTCCTCCCTTCTCCAAGGCGGGTGGCGGTTGTCCCAAGATTGCGTGCGTTTCCCCGTACAAGTTACTTTCGAGGAAGCCACTGCGAGGTTTCGCGAGTTCCTAGTTTCTCACCCCCCTCCCCCTCTCCCTTGATATATATTCCCTTAGCCTCTTCCAAGAACGGGAGAACGCGAGGAGGGTGAAACGCAAGAAGCTGAAGAGGAAGCTAAATTCGCCAAAATACGCTTGCCGGGTGCCTTAGAAACATCGCAAAGTGTTGCAAGGCTTCGCCAAGTCGGACGAAAATAATTCGTCTGTCGCGTCGCGAATGTGTTCTTTTTTTACCCATTTTTTTTAGTTGCACACGCAATTACCAAGGAAACTGCGGACATGTGTTTCGTTGTTCCTTGAATACGATTACACCGGTAAAGATTGAATCACGAACAACATCCTCTGCGGAATTCTTCCGCGACGGATATTCCTGGTTAGCTTGTTCACGCTTTCTTTTTTTCGTTGCTGGACGACCTCGACGAGGTGTCTCTCGGCTCGGACCACGATAATTCGCATGAGACTCGTGTTAACCGTCATTTTTTTTACTCTCTTGTTGTTTATCATTAAAGTTGTCACCGTTTTATCGAGCGATACGACGACCAAACGCATAACTCGGTGCAAATGGGTTTGCTGAATTCGTCAAGGTGACACGTCAGCGGGCTTGCCCGCGCTATCTGCATAAAACACGCCGGTGGGACACGAAAGTCATCCTAAACAGTATTTTTTTGCAGTGTGCGTGTGAGGATGATAGCGGCCAGTCGTGGTGTACGTCCGAGGACAAAGAAGGAAGTGTACACGCGGCGACGCACCGGTGCCGGCAGCGAGAACCAGCGTGAGGCCCACCTGCCCGAAATTATTCACACGCATGTAGCAACCGAGAAAAGGAAGAGGTGGGCAAGTGGTAGGTTCATGCGGGAATTTCGCACGTGCGACAATCTCAAGGACAAGGTCATTACGCGCCATGGACAAGGTCGAGGATGCGACTAACTTCTTTTGTCTTGGGCTGGGTTCTCGCCTCGTTATCGGCTATCTGGAACATGCCTTGTTTACGGATCGACCGGAAAAGTGTAATGCGGTATTACCTCCTTGTAGACGTGTTCATCAATCACTCTGAGTAATAAGGGTTACGAGACACTGACGAAGCACGATGACGTTGAGCCGCCGACTCGATGTCTGATGGGTAAGGATAGAGAGGAATTTGTGGGACGCTGGTCCACTTCATCGTGCTGGAATGGACGAGGTCAACTTTCGCGATGATCGGCACTTTTGGCGGTCAGGGTCGATCGATGATCTTTCATTAGATGTTTCGATGTTGCTTGACTATGAATTTGGGGAAAGACCATCATTGGACTTTCGGGAGATCCACTTAATGGAGCTACTGTAAGTCAATGGCAGTCCAGATTTTTTTCACACACTGGTACATGTACCTCCAGTTTCTCGAAAAAAGAGGTAAAAAATGGGCAATGGCGCATAGAAGGAAAGTTGGCCGAGAGCAGCCCCATCGATCGGCGCCTCGTTCCATCCGAGAGACAAACTCGCTTTCCCGATGGAACTCTGGCTCGTTCGTCGTCGCGCTCGTTGATGCGCGACGTGGAAAAAGTCCTCGGGAAAATCTGCATGCAAATGGTTCGATTCCCGCGGCGGAACGAGAAACGAGACGGAAAGAGCAAGTTAGGGGCGGGCGCGACGAGTGGTTAACGTGACAACTTCCAGGGGGCACTGTATTTTTTTCTTCTTCTCCACCCCCTCCTTTTCTCTTCATTTTCTCCGGTTTCTCTTTCTACCGATTCGGCAATGTCCCGTCGGGGCCGAAAACGTCGAGAGCTTCGCACAGCATCCTCTCGGTCCTTACGACCCCCGGGCGGTCATGATTGACATGGGGGTTTCACCGGGAGAACACGCGCCTCTGCCGAGAGTCCGCTGCGCAACAGTGCGAGTCTCCCGCATTCACCACCCTTCGCTCACCGGTGCCACGGGATGGAATATACGGTTTCGTGAGAGGGCCCTCGAACGTTGCCACCCCAGTCATTACTTCGGCATTAACGTTTGGGAAGCCGCGCGGGGAGAGATGATTTTTCCCCTGTCCCAGTCGCTGTTCCAGTTTGCCGCGGTAACATCGGCACCGGCAGCAGAGTGACGGGAGACCGCCCGCCGCGCTTTCGCTTTTTCTCGTTTCGCTGCCCACGAAGAGAGAGAGAGATCCCAACTCCGGGCAGGCTGTAAACGGGGCACAGTACTTGGCCGTTCGGCAGTGATTGTTCTATTAAATACATTGGATAAAAAGAGAGGCAGCACCGACTGTAATTTCTCCAAAGGGGACAAACACTGGGACTTTTTTCTCTCATCCTAGTGTCCCTGTCTCCCATTTCTCGACAACAGGCTCGCATAGCTGCCTCTCCACACTTTTCAGCCCCCCTCCCCCCGCCCCGCCCCGGACCCTCGGATACTTCTCCCGCAGATTCACCGTAGCTTTTCACCATAATGAGTACATCCCCAGCGACGATTTGTTAAGGAAAAAAAAATCTCTCACTGGTGTCCCAACATCACCCGCTGGTTAACGCACTCGTGTGAGAATAAAAAAAAGTGCGAGGGGGTGCAGGCGAGGGAGATTTTTTTCTTTTTCTTTTTTTTTGTATTATATTTTCCCATTTTTTACGCTCTCTTTCTCTCGTTTCCATCCCCCTTTTCCTTTTTTTTGCCAGCGCTCCCATGCACACCTCGAGCCCCCGGCACGCTCGACTCGTATTTCGGTGAGAATCGCCTACTTTCCGACCCTCTATCGCACAGCTTATGGTGTATAAGGCTCTCGATTTGTTCCATATTCGCTCAGTGGGCTTCGAACTTACTTCCTTATTGCGATTTTATGAATCGCCACTCCTATTCATTGCTTGTACGACGTGAATACGGATCGAGGATCGACAATGATCCCGAAGAAGTTTTTGATGATCGATGCTTCGGCGTACAAGCATTTTCGTGAAAGTGCTCAAGTTCCCACATATGCATTAATGCACCTGTGCATTTATTTTTGCATATATTTTTTTTCCGTATCGGGTCGATGTATCGCCCAATCCAAGTCGGAGGACTCTTCTCTCCATCGTTCCCGAGCTTTCTCCTTGCAACGCGAACGCATTCGATGAGCTTAAATTTTTTACAAAAATTTCGAAATAGCCCGCACCGCAGATTTATCCACACCACTCCTGGCATCAAGTTACGTGCACCGGCCCGTCGATCGAGAGCCCGGTGCAGCTGCCGCGGGTTTCCGGGCGCGACGGACAGCTTGCCGAATTGTTGGCAAATTGGGGTCTTCCTATACAGCTCCGTTGGTTCTTCCGTCTGTCCGCTGCGCTCGGACACACGAATAATGCAACTGCTAAACAGCCGTCGTTGCGAATTCGCACGCTTTATTTCACGTGTCCGAGCGGTTATCGTGATTCTCTTTTTTTTTTCTTTCAACATAATTCTCTCTTCTTTTCGCTTCCCGTGCGTGATGGGATCTGGCCGGGTCGGGTGGAATATCGATTGCACAATAGGGTAGAGAGAGCGCGGGGTAAAACGGAACAGCGAGGTAAAACGGACCATTTGTATAAATGTTCAGCGGAACATAAAAGGCTGGTCTGTTTCGCCCCTACAATACAACGTGGTTCGTGGACGATGACGACGAATGCACGTATCACACATGAGAAAGACAATCAGATGGAGCAACGCTGATAGAGTTCGGTTGAGTGCGTCGCGACGCAACGACACTTTCCGGGCCATCCGATTGCGCAGTATCCACCGGGATGTTCAATTGATAAATCACTAATTTTTTTTATTTTTATTCCCGTCGAGTTTCGATATGTAATCGATAACTTCCAATCCAACGGATAGATTCTTGCCTATATATCACACGCGACTTCTCGTAACACTGATTTACAATGCCGTTATTTATCCGGTCTCTTCATTAAGACTCCGCAGCATTCGCGACCGATTTATCATGTTCCGAGTCCACTCGTCGAATCCCGCCGCAGTCAATGCCGCGCGCACAAACTTTCGATCTCGATATTACTACGTGGCCTTGGAGAGTCCCGTTTGTAATATGCAAAGCGCGAATCTTCGATGCAAGGAATGACCAAGAAAAAAGTATACACGGTTTTTACATTTTTATTTTCGTGTTTTTATCTTTTTAACATTTTTATGTTATATCCTCATCGGTATAAAAGTTCTCGGTAGATGAGTGGTTTTTCGTTTTATCGCTCGCCTGCAAAGTGTGCACAGTCGACGAAAGACGCACTACAATCTTGCGGAATTGCTGCTGACCATTGGGATAAGATTGCGCGGGATCCGCAGCCATGTTTGAGAGTCTCTCCGCGAGTGATTGTGCAAGTGCGGGTTCACTATACTCCGACGTTGTCGTCGTAGCCGTAGTCGTTCGTCGTCGATCCTTGGACTCCATTCCGGCATAAACCTTTACGAGCTCTTCGATCGTAAAGGAACACGAGAAAGACCCGGCTCGTAGTCGCAACGATTCGCGAACCCGGGATTGTAACTCGCTGCGTTTGCTAAATTAAATGGCTCGTTCGAGCTGTTCGCAGTTACGATTGATGCAGCCGTGCGGTAGCAGCGAATCCCGCGACCGGTGAAAGGCGTCGATACCGTGAAAATGTCACATAGACGAATGGATTCGTGCATCGTAGCTTCGTAAAACGGTCCCGTAGGTGGAGGAAGACCGGGACAAAATAGAGACTTTGTACGGTAAATACGTGGGGCAAAATGGAGCACCAGATATTTTCTGAAATGCTCATTGAAACACTCAGAAAAGCTGCGGCAAAATGGAAACCATAATCAGGCAAAATGCGGTACTATACAATTTTAAGAAATATTTATCGAATCACACGGGGAGACTGGGCTAAAATGGGTCCTATGGACTAATGCAGGGAACAGCGGGGCAAAATGGGACAGTGAGGCAAAACGGATAGTAGGGAAAAACGCACTTTTCCAATCACTTGTGGATGGGGATAGTGGGGAAAAAAGGAGCAAAAATCCGGATGTATCGATGGGGCAAAATGGCGCATCAAAAAATTATTGGTAAATCGCGTTTTCCCCTATATGCGGGCCATAATGGTATTTATAGCTCCTATATCGCGGCGAATTAAATTGTCGTTCTCGTAGGGATGACGACACTGATAGGTACCCCATTTTACCCCAAAGTGCAATTTTTCTCGGACTTTCGGAGTACTTATTGCGAATTTCATTTTTTGTCAGTAGAAAGTTAATTCACAACTTTGGACTCGTCCGGGCTTTTATTTTTCAACGTGGCCATTTTACCCCGGCCTTCTGCATAATCGTACCCGCCAAGTGTGCGAAGGTTATAAAAAAAAAGATTTGACTACTTTGCGAAGTAATGAGACAATTGTACGAAATGATTCGATCACATTTCGATACGACTGGCCCGACAGATCAACGGCGAGCCGCGGTAAAGGTCTGCAACTCCCGCGAGATCGTTTCGCGATTGTGCGGCGAGTTGCATCTATAGATACCCGCTATTATGGTAGAGCATTCACATTTCAATGGAAGCGAATAACTCGGAGCGTTACGGACCGAGCGTGCAACTATTCTTCTACCATTCCTATTGTAAATTATTCAACGCGTTGAGCATCCCGTCTGGGATAATGTATTTATACGCCGTCGCTGTCGTGATGCGCTTTAGCAATATCTTTCGCCTGTTCGCGTATAAGCCGTCGATACTTTTCTTGCTCCCTGGTACTCTCGTACGTATTACTTGGAAAAAAATTTGAAAATAAAATCTCGAGGAGAAGAAATCGATCCTCTGAGAATATCATTCGGATTCCGCAATGTTTCATCGAGCCGATTGAAATATGCAGTGTTTAAGCCCTATACGGAGTGAAAAATTCGCTATTGCTATGAAACAAAGGTTTACAAAAAAAGAAAAATATACTATATCAAACAAAAGTATAGAGTAGCTGAAAATGTATAAATTGCATAACGATTCAGCGAGCCGTTCATTAAATATCCAGCGCATTAGCGAAGCAGTAAATAAATACTGCTCTACCTCAAAGGGTTACGAGCCAGCGACTATAGTGCGAATTATCAATGGCTCGAACATTCGCTTCGATAAGCCTTGCAGCGCAGTTGCGAGAGACAATAATTTGCGATATAGAGAGAACAAAAAATTAAATAAAAAATATAAAAACTGAATTAATTCGCACATTACTGACGGTAAATCATACTTTTGGCATACTTCTGTGACGTTCGTCTGTTTACAATACGCGCTCCGCGAGAGATAAAGTTTAGCACCGATCTAATTTGCGCAGTGAGGCGACACGCGCGTAGTTCACGCATGTGTTCGTTGTTCGCGTCGTATCACCGTGCGAGTCTGTCGTACGCGTTATTGACTGGCGGCGAGGACGCGTTGCTCGGCCACCGTCGGCTCCGTCGACGACGACGATGTGGATGTGCACGCTACTCGCGGTGGCAACGTCCGATGCGACCGTCAACTAGCTCAAGGCGAAAGAGCATTGGCACTAGAGCCATTCCGAGTTTTCCCGGCCGCTAGTTCCCTCAACTCTCGTGCGCATAATATAATGGCCTCGTGCATCGACCAGGCCTTCGAGGTCTCGCACACGTTTATACGAAAAATTCCACGTACAAAAAAAAAAACCACACTCTTGTGCAGCGCAGCGCCCCGACGAAACACAAGCGATAACGTTCCATTTGGGTTTTATTATTAGATTTCTTTTTATTTTATTTTTTTCCTCATTCTCTTCAATTATCAAGCATTTCTATCGATCCACGAGTATATCACGATGTATCGTTAAAAAATTCTGTATGAACATCTATAAACGGCATATAGCACGATCATAGAACCATCAACGACAGAAACACTGTGTTGTATGGAACTTGTCCGTGCAATTAAGCAACACAAACGTCTACGGTCCAATAATTATTATATTATATAATTATGCTATAATTGTAATGAAGTTTGTTTGCTAAAACCGATAGATTACATTCAATGTACAGGTTTATGCATAAAATCTTAATATTTTGTATAACAATTTTTCAACATTTTTTTACCGTCAAAGCTTTGTGAAAATGAATGTTTAATCCCGAGTATCGGCATAGGTACAATCAAGTGGAAGATATCAGACGAGGGAAAATCGTTCTGGAAAACGCGAAGCGTTCGTTCATACGCTCGGATGTGCATTACACGTCGAGTATTGAAATTTTCCCCGTTCAATACAGGCTCCCGAGGCGACGAGTACTCCAATCCTCCCCGGTACAGCCTATGCGCAGCCCCCGCTGTTGTTCGTGGCAACCCTTTGAACAGACAAAACATAATTATCGCTCCCTCGCTCGCCCGACCGAGTGTACAACGATTTTGTGCGAGTGACAGAGGGAAGGAGGGTCGAATCCGCAGACTACGGAAGGGATGCCGAAACACCAACAACGGTACTTGTCTGATACAATATGTATTGCCGTCGTTGTATTATGTTTTAACGGCGACCCGATAAGCTCTCGCGACTTCTTTCTTTCGGCACCGGCCATAACTTGAGGAGCAAGATGTTTTACATTTTGCAACGTTCGCATGCCATTTCGAAGGGGCTTTTGAGAATAGGAAATCGAGAGAAAGACGACAACGAAAATTGCCTGGAGAGCGGGGCAAAATGGAACTGTGTACTTCATTCGATATGAGCTTTACTATTAAATATACAAAGATGATTCGTTTTACCCAGCTCTGCCTTATATCGAATGTGTACGGTAAAATTCACCGATTAAGCTAAAGAAAACATAAAATAAAACGCTGAAAAATTGTTAGGTAATCTCATCGGTGCTCGCAAGGCAGGATCTTTTCCTCGCAAGAATTTCTATACCGCAAAAGAGGATTCCAAGCTCGAAGTTAAAATTTCTCAATTCTGGTTCAATCTTCCCGAAAGCAGTAGAAATTTAAGGAGTCTGAGGAGTCAAGGAAGAGCGGGGCAAAACGGACTATTCTTACCAATATCTCGCAGGACATAAAAAAGCCTCTCCTCAACTGGAGCACACGGTTTCGTTTTGCCCCGCCCGCTCCTACGCCCTCGGCTTTACCTTCTCTTTTTTTACTATGTATAATAATCAGAAAGTCGATTTTTTACGATCGAACCGGTCATATCCATAGAAAACAGCATACGCGATATCCGGATGTTGAAACGCCTCAGAATATTATGTACGGTCGATATATATCGATATCGAAGCGACGAGCCGCCTCAGCCCCGGGTCGCATTCACCTATCGCTCCAATTAATTTCCAATGGATAGCCGTAAAAGGTTTTACGATCTCTCGCTCACGCGCTCTGGGTACTGTACGAAACCACGTACTTCGTACACAGACCTCCATCGAGGCTAGCACCAGGCCAAAAAGCTATAAGCCGATATGCCTCGAGCCTAGATGGTGGGCTCCTGCGAAAACCCCGTCGACGGTTTATGGTGAGAGGCGCCCGTTTTGGGAGCCCGGTAACGAGAGTAACGACCAACGGTAGCACCCGTACCATCCGCGATGGGGTCCCAGGATTTCGTTTTTATAGGAGAGACGAGGCGTGAGCGGCCTGGTTCGTCTTATTCGGGGCTCTTGGCCTGCCAGGGCCGTCTCCGAGCGTTACTCATCTCCCACTTCGATATACTCACCAACTTCCAATTAGGGGAGTGTACTCGATCTCGACCGATCGGCTCATAATTTATCAGAAAAGCCTTTCGCAATTTTTTGTTAATCGACAAAAAAAAATGTAATTTATATTTATGGAACAGGAGATGTTTTTTAAGGTAGTCGGACCGGTACAGTCCCTCCAAACGTAAAATTCAGGGAAATATTCAAACATTTCTCGATGGGATAAAAATCTGAAAAAGTCAACAATATGGGAGGTGCTGCAAATACTATTTTTATGTAATAATAATAATGCGCACAGCAAAAGATAACTTTGCATAATGTATAATAGTAATGTGCCGACAAAAAGTCGTTTGTCATATACAAAATTGCCCTTCCGTATGTCACGTCATTAACTAATTTTTTCCTTTTTTCTTATCTTTCACCGATTTAATTTTACTTGAGTAAAGTTGTCGCGTTTATGCAACATCATGCCGCAAAGGGTCAAAAACCTTTTTGCAGTTCTCTTTTGTGCTTCCATCGCGGGGTCGGAGACCGATGCATTCACACTATCCGTTTTATCCATCGAAAAATCGGATATCACGAATTTAACGACGTTTTATCTGGCCGAGCGCGTGCATGTCGTGACTTTTACACTTGACATTTATTTGCAGCCCCTTTCGCGACATAGATTAAAGTGGTAGTGCAGAGAGAACTGGGTGGCGAGGGGGCGAGGAGGTCGGCGAAGGGAGGAGATACGATAAGTCCGTGATAATCGATCGTGACTCGGGTGTCGCTCTTTGATATATTTGGCGAGATCGTAGATACATTCGTGGTGTCGCGATCCTCGAGAATATATGCACGTAAGTGCACTTTAATCGGGGCCCGATGACTCGAACGACTTTGCGTTTAAAGGAGCCTTTCTCTTCCGCTATTCCTTTATACTTAACTGACTCGGACAATCGTGTCCCATTCGCTTCATTCGCTAGGCCCAAACTCCCGATGTCGTATATTAACCGGGGCGCACAAAAGCGTGCGCACAACTCGTTGGTATTCCTATCAACGTAGGCATCGGATACCGCGAAGTAATGTCTTGAAATTAAATGTCAGGTGCGAATGCCCCTTTGCTTTGATTCATCGAACAACCCGGGCGAGCAGAGTTAAGCTTGGTGCGCGCGCACCGCTTCTGCATGTTGGCCAGCATGGCCTGCCGATAACGATCGCGCGATCGACCGATTAATACCCCGGACAGATTAATATCCCCCGAGAGCAGAATGCCGGAGACCGGGACCGTGCGAAATAAACGTATAAATTTCGTTCACGCTCTCATGAAAAAATAAAATAAAAAATAAGATAGGTATTAATAGCGAAAAGCGAGCATCGGGAAAGTTCGGAAATACTGAAATGTCGACAATTCTGGAGCGAAAGAATACCCAATCGAGCTCTCTGAGACTAATTGACAATCTTTTTTTACCTTCGATTAATTAATTTGGAAAAAAAGATTTATAGTACAATAATTTTTTATTAAAAATATTTTATTAAGGTACATTGAAAAAAAAGATCTACCTTGAATTAATTTTTGTTTTAATTGAAAAAAAAGCATTTCAGACGCATACGGGATTATCGTGCAGGCTCCGACAAATCATTGTCGAGCGTCCCCCGTAAATCTCGACTGTCCGATGGGGTTTTATTAATTTTCTCGGCTCTACAGAGGCGCAACAAAAGGTAAG
This sequence comes from Stenichneumon culpator, assembly GCA_964017025.1. NCBI lineage: Eukaryota > Metazoa > Arthropoda > Insecta > Hymenoptera > Ichneumonidae > Stenichneumon > Stenichneumon culpator. Next base: position 730,352 of record OZ024769.1, on the reverse strand, counting down.
CCTTACAGGGACACTCAATCTTATTTCCATTAGCCGAACGCGATGTGGAAGACGTCCCGGCTTAATAGCTTCGTTAATAACGCCTCGACGAGCTGCTCGTATAAACTGATCGGGAACGTCCGTGCATATCGTGCCTCGATACGACGTGCAGGGGAATACGCTTGGAGACTCGACAGCCCCTAGACAGACCGCACGCTGCAAGTCGCTCGCGGTTGTCGGGTCGTCTTACGCGAGGCGTGGGCGCAATTCTCTTCGACTATCTGTATCGACGTTGCGTGCCATAAATGTTTGTCTATGGAAACGCCGGAGCCACTCTATATGTATATCGGCCACTTTCGACCTGTCCTTTCAGGCACGCTAATTGGTTCGATCAATTCTCTGTCGCCGATATCGACGATGTCAGAACTTTACCGAAAAAAAAGGGTTTCATTCGATAGTATTTGAATATTTCGTGCGGGGACAATAATCATTATACAAGTCTAACAATACTAATAAAAATAAAAATTATTATTGCAATGGTCAATAATTGTTTGTACCGAGCCCCAATCAATAAGTGATTGCAAAAATATTCATTTACCTTAGTCACGTGAAATCTTTGTGTTTAGTAAAGTACGAAAAAAAACATTCGATAAAGCGCGAAAATACGTGTGCGTATCTAACGAAAAAGATAAATGTTTACTTCTATTTTCCTACGCGTGAGAGTGAGGTAATAAAATTCGTCAAACACGAATAATTGCTTGTGCAATCGATGAATCGGCCTCGGTATTTGCACTGACGGTGAGAGGCCTCGGTGCGAGGCGACGGTGATAGAGATTTGAGAAAAGATGACAAGAAAAAAAAACAACTTTAATAACTTCGCCGGTTTCGAGAAAAAATTTACGTTTTGGCTCGTTAATTTACTGTGTCGACGCGGACATCGAAGCTGATGCTTGCGCAATCGTCACGTACGGCTTGAAAAACAGCCTTCCGCGTTTTACGTGACTCTCTATGCAAATACATCGTAGTTACGTAGCGATATGCGTGAACGTACGCTTTGAGAAAAAAGCCTTTGGCCGTCGCGCGATTGTAAACTCGTGTTTCCGCGAGGCAAACACGCAGCCGGGAAGCTGGAGAACGTTCTCCCGAGACAATCGTCTCTGTTTCCCGACACCCTTCGGCGAACCCTTCGGAAAATGAATCCCCCGTGCACTCCTCCCGAGAGGAAAACGGGGACACTCCTGTGTATAATTTCTCCGGGCATTGTATCGGATCGTCAGATCGGGGTCGAATTTTTTTTTTTCACATGGCGTGGATGACTTTGTTGTCTCGCGTTACACTCAATATTTATTATCGACTTAATATCGTGTAGGAGCCTCGAGTGAGTAACGCGAGAGCATCGTGAGCAGCCAACAGCTTGACACTATTCCGCTCTGTGTAGTACGAGCCTCGGTTGCAATATCAATGATACGCGTCCCCTTTATTATATCCCTTTATTATATCCGAAGAACCCTTCTCTCTCTCGGCTTTCATCGTCGTCGAATATACCGTACTTTACTTCGAAAGTTTCAATATGCCTTTACCGTATGCAAAGTTCGAAAGTTTTTTTTTTCTTTTTAATACTTTTATCGCTTACGGTATGGCATATGTGCCCGGTTCGCGATCTGCGGAGATGGAAAGGCATCTCGAGTCGATTATAGACATTGGCGCACGGGAAAAAAAATTGATGCTTGGGATAATTAATAGGCAGTCGGGACGACCCGGTTATTGCCAATAAGTAGTTGTCTTGACTAATAATTTTTCATCATGAAATTTTATTTAATGCCACATGGAAAGGAGAATACATGCAGAAATATATACGAAATGCATATCCGACAGATCGAACTTTTTTTGAAAAAATATATTACGTATATTTAAAAGTCGGCAGAGTAGGGCAAAACGGACCAATCCTTTATTTTGGACGAGACTTCTTTGCCTCTTGCATTTTTTTTACCCTTTCGCCCCGTTTACCTATTATATATTACCTACACAGTAGAAAATTATGTCGTAAAATCGGAAGACGATGTTTCGTAAAAAGTAATTTTGTTCAATAAGTGACATACTCGTTTCTTCAGGTTTGAATATACAAACCCGTCCATTTCCTGCGTCATTAACAATTTCCGTTTGTACATTTGTTTGCAAAACTAGAACCGCATGGAGCGAACACCATCGAAATCGGAAAATTAACAAATAAAACATTGTGGACGTTTGTGGACAATAAATTGTTTTAATAATACAAACTTTTTACTAATCTATATGCTTACTTTTTATGTACTGCATCTTTTTCACACGATAATTCAGGCTCGTCTGTAGATGGATCGAAGAATGTCCAGCTTCGTTAATAATTGATCAAAGCCTCCAAGCTTTTGGCTATGTAGCCTTCCTGTTAATGGCAAAATTATAGGGCCATTGATTCAACGTTAATGTTGTCAGGACAGAGAGGGAGAGTGAGGAGCAGCCACAAAGTTCGATCGTCCATTATATATATATACACAGTCTATACCATGGGCGATGTTATAACGTGACAAGCCACGAAGATGACGGCAGTGCTGCGGTGAGGCAGCAGCAGGAGGCTTGTCAGACAAAAGATATTTCAGATTATATGCCGAGCGAGGTGGTACGTAACCGACGGGGACCGGTAAGAGAAGCGAGCCCGCACCCTCTCGGGGGCCCGATAACTTATTAACATTTCGGCGCTTGGTGCACGAAGAGCAAGAAGCTCTACTCAGACATCGGGGGTTGCTACTGCCTGCCTCCGTTCCTTCTCGTCTGGAAACACTCCCCGCGCGAAATCTCGTTTAATAATGCGCCTCTAAATTCTATTAATGACAAATTGCTTTACGATGGGGGTTCGGTTTTCAAAGTCGCTGGTCTTCGGAGAACTCGGTAAGAGGTACAGCGATCTTAGAGTGTCGAACGAGCGTGAGCGCTCTCCGTAGTTCAAATTTAATACGCGAACTGAGAGCCAGCTGGGGGATCGCACGTAACACTCATTGACGGAGATAACTTGAATTGATGAAAAAATAACAAAAAGGAGATCGAATTGGACGTTAAAATCGCAAATTCTACAAATTGTTTGCTTCTTCTTATTTACCTTGGAATATGGTAAATAAGGCCTTCGAGAAATACTTCCTTTTACAGCATGGAAACAACGGGAAAGTCGAAAAATTAAAAAATGGTTAGTTAAATTAAAACATGGAAAATTCGGGGCATTTTTTTAATGGTCAGGGAGCATGAGTGGTGATGCAGAAAGTTAAAAAAAAATCAAGCTAACGCTACGTAGAAGCAAAATTGAAAGGATAAAGAATTAATTTTTTTGACATTTTTAATCAATGAAAATAAAGGATTGAAAATTGAAGTTGATTTATGTCGGAAAATCATTGCCATTAAATAGACTGCAAACGTATCTTTTAGGCACTGCTCAAATCGGAGCTTCACTACTTCACATCGGCACAATTAGTATGAATTTTGATCGTGAGAAAAATTATTATTCGATGCGGGAAAGTCGGGGAAAAGTCAGGTAATTTTTTTTTTCAACGTTATGAGTAACCATCGTGTATAATTAGGAAGCGTCATTAGCGTCACCGGTACGCTAACAGCGTGGAAGTCGATCCATTTAAAGAGACTTACATATAGCGGTACACGATGAATTTGCACGGGAACAGTCGATTTCGGTATCATCGATCACTGGCCTTAATCGTGTACCGTAACGGAGGAGTGGACGGACTTGATCTATCGAGCCAGCTTTCACCGCAATAAACTGTCTTCCCTTGGGAGTTGTGGGACCCGCGAACCGCATAAGAACCATCGTATACCGAAGACTCGCGAGACTCCTCCATCTCCCTTTCTGTCTGTCACACCGTCGAGTCCCACGCTTATAACGGATTCCCTCCGCCATTTATCTTTGACTAAATAATCGTTAATTTAATGCAAAATTTGCGGAGGGCATTGCAATGGTATTACATTTTATCGGGGATGAGCATGAAGTGTAACAAGAGATTCTTTTTTTACCTAACAAAGAGTCAATAAAAAAAATCTCGAAAATGTCGGAGGGGTCAGAAAAAGTCCCTATAATCTTCGAGTACTCACATTGACTTCGGATGCCTAGTTAGTTCCAAAAATGTTCCAATATATTCAGTGCCAACGTGTTTTAAATCCCTAGGAAGATGGAAATATAAAAATAATTATACGATAATCAAATGTATTGATTACGATAATTGGCAAAACGCTGCCGATGAAAAGAAATTGGCCATATTCTGCTTCAATAGATACAGATAAAAAAAAATGGGGCAAAACGGACCCGTGACCTCCATTCGAAATGGGTGCAAAAAAGAAGTGTACCATTTAGCCCCGCTCTCCCCTAACATGCATTTATCGAGCTCAACCCGAGTTACAGTGACAACGGCAAGAAAGGGGGAACGGATTCCCAGGCAGGGATCTTGACGCAGACAGCGGATGCAGTGGAGGGTGATCAATTCGTCCGCGCATTTCCCCGAATCCACATTTGCTTTTAGCCTAACTGGCATTTGTGCCCTTTGACGAAATTGCACGAGTGAATCAGCCCGGCCGATTTTTTTTTTCGTCCAACTGAGAGACGACGCTAACATGTAGGCAGGCACACCCATTGTCCCGGCTACGTCCTCTCTCGCGATGGCTTGCTGTCGGGAAATCCTCCCAAAATCGAATCTCCCCAGCGAAATACAATTTCTTATTGGCCACTTAGCGTAACATTTCTCTCCTCGCTCGCTCCGTTCATTTTTCCGTCAGCTCCGTCTCTCCGCTCACTTCCCCCCTCCACAGACACGCCGGAAACTTTTCCGTTTATCCCCAAAGAATTACACCCTGGAGAGTCCCGCGAAAGCAACGATCTGCAGCATCCCACGAACGAAAGATTCACAAAAATGAAGCCCCGAACGGAATCCGAATTCGGTCTTTATTGCTTCCAGAATTCCCCCGGGACTGCGTAAAACTATACAACAACACCGTCGTTAACATCTATCAACTTTCATCCGTGGCATGGATGTTATTTTCCCAAGCTACGTCGTTTCGCGTCTCGTAACTTGAGAAAAACGGAAATACAAATGTTGATGTCTTACAGAAAATCATCCGCAAAGACTACAATCTTTCTTTCTTCTTCTTACTTCCAGAATTTTTAAAAACTTTGACAAATCAACGACAACAAAAAATTGTTATCGTTAATTAAATTATGAACGTTCGCGTCCAATAAAAGTTGGTCAGATGGACAAACTTCTACTTACCTTGTAATTGTACTGTCAGAAACACCGTCATAATTTGAAAGACGTATCGCTATTCATACGATTCGTATTTTCTTTTAATGACAAAATGGGACCCTCGTTTAACAGACGTCAGTTTCCTTAAACGTGCTATAGCGGGCTCCTCAATTACAGAACATAAAAAAAAGATTCCTAGCTCGATAATTCCCGGTCCTCTCGTCCATTGTCTCGTATTCAATTCAGACTCCGCAGCCGCCTCTCTCTCTCTCGCTTCGTTTCTTTTCTGCCTCATCCCCGTCCTTCTTTCTCCGCTATTGCAATACCCAATCCTCAAGTTCAACGTTGCGTCGTTGGTCGCTGCGGAAGGGCGCCGGCCGAAGACGTCGCGCCACCCGGCAAGGACAGACAGCGTGACAACGGAAAATTCGATTGGCGAAGTGAAAGACGAGATAAAGGCCGGTCCTCGAATCCCAATTCCACTTCGATTCTACCCTAACCCGGCACGCCGCCCTCGTTGTCCGGCACCCCTTTTTTTTACCCCACGGCGCGTTGCCCTTTTCTTCTCGACCCCCCTTCCCGTCTTTTCTGGCCGACGGAAGCTGAGGGACCTCATCGGGCGGTGCTTGGATTCCAGTTCCCTTTGTCACTGTGCGAGACCGGAGAAAACGAGTGCGACGCTCGTGGCCCACTGACCCGCTCGGTATTTCGCCAATCAGCGAGGGCCACTACTACCCTTGACGGGTCGCAGTGCCGAGATAGGGTGCAAGGGTAGTTTCGCAGGGGGATGACGCAACGTTACGCGAGAAGAATCCGGACGGTTCGGCGGAGCTCCAGGGCGACGAGAGGAGAATGAAAGAAAAGAAAGGAAAAAAAACGTGAAGTTGATGAGCAGGATTGACCGCAAGGGAGGAAAGAAAACGAGAACCAGAATGGTCGGAGGTCCGATAGCCGAGCGAAGACGCCAAGGAAGGAAGAATGGAGGGGGAAACGGAATGGAACCGAGAGTATAAGCCGGCTGGGGTTAGCGGAGTCACGAAACGACGAGACGATGATACGATGAAAGACGTGATCGACTTTTAACGCGACAGTTAGGAAAGTTGGACTCGTTAGCGCACCCTTCTCGTGGTACCACGTGACATTATCGTGTACAGTAGAATCTCCCGGCTGTCGAGGACTCGTTTAATTTCGTCGTAAGCTTCCCCGTCCGCAAAATCTGCGCTTCGCGTGATTTCTTTTCCTTTTTTTTTGCTTCCTTATAAAGGAAGCTTTGTTTTGGTGAAAATAAATAAATAAAAATGTCGAGGTTTTATTTATTTTTCACACAGATATGTCAACATTGGTTTGGATTTTGCTGATATCGTTACAACGGGGAAAACAAAAGAACGTACATTTGATCGATTTTTATTTATCGGAGAGAGTTTCAGGGATTCACCTTCGCGATTTGAAGGCTCGCCTACGAGCCGTGATCCATTGAACTTCGATGGTTGGAAGATTCGCCCCTGAATCTCATCGGTCTATCGATCAACAGTTCGACGCCGCGAGAACAGTTCGTCGTCTTCTCTTTGAGCAGCGGGGAGGAGCTTCGGCGGGCTCTTGAAATCAAACAGCCTGCCCTTGCCGTTGAGCGATTCTCACTCGAGATGCCTCCTCGACGGTCCCGCTGCTGCCAGTGATAACTCGTTACTCGCCAATTAGCGTCCCCATTAAATGTACGAAACTTTAATCAACGCGCGCTCGTGACTTTCAACTCGTTCAAGAGGCACGGGGAAAGGGTTCCGTGCTCTTCGTGGAAACCTTGTCAGTCAGTTCGGTGAACGTTTCATCCATATATTCGCCATTTATCGCCACTTGAAAACGTATTCGGGGAAAATATTTTCAATAATTTATTTCGGGGAAAAAAATTGAAAAAGGATTGATTAGGGGTGATGATGAAAGTTTTTTCAGTATATTTTGGGGTTCCGTTTCGCCCCTGTCGTCCTCAGAGGTACCTCAAAGCGTAGTTTCTTCGATGAAAGGAACGTTTAATTGCAGTCATCCCTATTCTTATCGTGGCCAAAAAAGTAGCCTATACGCAGAAACTTGAAGTAAAGAATGAAGATAAGTAATCGAAGAAACCTTTTTTTAAAACGATTTCGCCGTCCACAAAAAATTGTCATTCACCGCCGTTTTCGGCTCGAGTGAGTTTATTCATCCGTTCGTCCTAATTGCATTTGTCTCTGCTGCTTGTTTCCTCCATTACTTATTTCGTCCCGCTCTTTTCGTCGAGTTCCTCTCCACTTAGTACACTACCCTCGTACGGGAGTCGAGACTGCGTGGTGCCCGAAGCTCATACCGTAGGAATAAAGGATCGACGCGGCGCTCGGAGCCGGAAACAGCGAGGTGGACGAGGAAGGCGAGAGAAAGAGTAGGACGAGGTCGGCGAATCAGCCTTTTACGACGAGAGAGATTCCCCGGTGGGTTCTCGGAGTCGGGGCCGCGGTGGAGGATGCTCTCGCGGTGGCTGCGCGCGTGCACGCGCGTAACTCGTAGTCAATCAAGGAGATAATCAGAGAGCCCTCTGTCCCGGTTCCCGCCAGAGCTGCCAGAAACTCGACGGGCCGAATCGAACGAGGGACAGGAAACCAAGGGACGACGTCCCAGCCCGATCTCGCATTAGGCATCTCGGCGAGCAGCCTCCTTTCCTTCCCTCGCTATCACCGATTCCCCCTTTTATCTCCTCTAATCTTTCTCTCGAAACTAACAAGTTCGATCACGCGATAGGCGCTGCTCTCCCGCCTCGACGACGGCTAATAAACGAGACTTTCGCTAAAGGTCCTCTCAGATGCGTTCATTTATCAATACGCAATAACACCGGACGTCAAAACCTTTTCCATTGAGCTTGAAGAAAAAAAAAGGGAAAATACGCGAGAAACAAAAAATAAAATACAAAAAGCGAAACTTTACGACTGCAATAACGAGCCGCCCTTTGCGATAAACGAGGGGAAACTCGTACGGAGGTTTAGTGAAAAAAAGAGAAAAGTAGAATTTTCCGCGAGACTTTTAATCCACAGGGCGAGCGGAATCGGCGCGACGTTATCGCATCGATATACAGATTAGCGAGCTCTCTGAAAAGTTGGAGCTTTTCGGCTCCGCTGTTTCTCGCACGATATTAGCATACCGGAGATAAATTCATGTGTATAGGCGAACTCACGGTAGCCTCGGTATCGGTGTTCGTCTCTCTGTGGAGGAGTCCAGGGTGCGGCTATAACGATCCAGGCTGTAACGACTATGTTGGACTATGTCGATGTTGTTTGAACGGGTACGACGAGTATGTTCTTTGGCTCTCGGAAGGGAGATCGATCGAACCTGTACGCCACGCATTGTCTGCATGCTCATACACACACACCCACATATACTCTGGGCCGGCGCGATGAAAGCTCGACGGAATATTCAGCACCGAAGAGCTTTTTCACTCGCCGGCGTAATAATGATATTGAAACGTGGTAAATAATGTTTGCGAACTCGTGTGTGCAAAAAAAAAGAAAAACAATTAATACAATGAAATTTAATCACGTGCGAGACGTTAAATTTTTTCATTACGTACGTTTTTTCAATGAAACATCAATTACGATGGAACGCCGCGGGGCTCGAGAGGTAAAGCAAACATAATAAATGAAATTGGTCGAATCGCGTATTCGTAAAGCCTCATTAACATATGGAAATAAAAACAATCGAATTGTGGACGAATAACGTTGTATTTATTTTTAAAAATTACACTCAAAAGAAAACGGTGTATCAATTTTTTTTTAATTTACTTCCTTTTTACTTACTATTTACTTTTTTTTTAATTTACGATTTACGTCAATTATTTTCTTCAACTGTTTGCGAAGAAGATTGCGAGAGCATCTGTGGAAAGATCGTATGGGCTGAAAAAAAACGTAAGATGCGAAATTTTCAAGGAGACTCGCAGGTGCGTCACGTCTCAACGATAGGTTCGGGGGGCAACTGAACGAATAAGTCCGACGAGGGGTGGGGGTGAAGAAAAAGCACCCGTGGCTACCACTCCGGAGGTATCGGCAAGTACCGGGCGAGACAAGGTTCGCTAAAAATCAGCGAACGTCTGTTCGAGCCGATGCTGACGCGCCGTCTGGGTTTTTGGCTCGCTCGACGCTCGACCGAACGAACGAGGAGAACACGGCTGAACGGAAAGTCAAACAGCCAGAACGAAAACCGGTGGCGCAAACGGGGATGGGCCAAGGGTTACACCAATATTTGACCGCGTAATGTACTAATCCGTCGAGACGTCGAGAGTTCGTAGTTTCCGTGAGAACGCACTTAAGCCGAAAGAGATTTACGCTGAAGGATTGTGCTCTTACAGATATTATGATCGACCCAAACTGCATGGGGGTAACTTCGAAGCGCTCAAATTAAAATTTTTAATAAAAAGATTTAAAAATAATAATAATAAAATAAGTTGAATACAAAAATGTTGGCTGAAGGACCTCGATCGATGGCCAATTGGCAATATATAAGTGATTTAAGTTTGTTATGTATCAAAGAATGTTCAATAGGTTTGTTCGTTTTCAGAGTACGCTGAAGCAGAGCGCTCGATTTTTGCGTGGAAGGTATTTCTATAAATCCAATGAATATATATATTCTTTCCACGTAAAAAAGAGCGCTCTGCTCCGGCTTACTCTGAAAACGAACAGGCTTAATGTTATGTTTTGCCAACAAATTTACTGCGACTACTGCTGCTATTAAAAATGTTAATAACGTTTCAGTCTATCAGTTTTCGCAAAATTCCTTTTTGTCATTGCGCGCAAGCCAGTTTTTCTTTTAATTGGCACAAGCATTTATATCACATGGCTCTGATATCGAAACTTTGTCTTTCATGACTTTCGCCTGACCCCTTCGAGCGAGCACCGAACCTTCGGCGCCTTTCATTTTTTTCCCTGTAATTTTTCTACGCTCTTCTCTTTTTCCCCCATTCGCCCTTTTCCACTTTCCCTTTCATACTCAAATTCCTCGTCTCTCTGCCTCCGGTTACACTCGCCTTTTTGCCACTCCAATCTTGATTCGCTTTTCCAACCTCTCATCGTAATTAATTAATAATAATAACAACTATAATAATAATACTAATAATATTCTAGTCGAGGTAAAAGCATCGTGATTTGAAAGGCTGCCCCCGTACTGTCGTGATTTTGCGTGTACACGGGATCATTCCGCGAGATCCACGGGCTCCGCGTCTCTAGACCGTGCACGTATACCACCCACCAGCACGCTGCCGAAGGACTGCCTTTATGGAGTCGCTGTGAGTACATCAAACTCGCGAATTCGCGAATGTAATTTAAACGGCCGGCGATGCCCGATGGCCGAAGTACACGGGGATAACGAAGTGACGAGGTGGAGGATGAATGCCCGTTCGGTGTGTACGCACCCGTCGACACGTGCCCGAATCTCTCTCATCTCCTCTTTCTCTCCTGCGTCTCCCCCTTCGGAGTTGGCTCTGCCAGCTATAGGCCTTCCTGGCTCGCCCTTGCGGCGAAGCGAAAGCGAAAGCGCTGGGGGTGGATTCGAGGTTGTGCGATGGTGATTCGCGTATGTACCAGGGAGGCCCAGCATTTGTTTAATTGGGAACCGACATGGCCGCTGCTAAACCATACTCTCCGATGTGTGCGCAACTGCACGATGCGGAGGGTACGACCGTAGGCTCGGCGAACCACCCTTGGACGGTTCGACCCTTTCCGAGGCTCGCAAATATTCGCTGCGGCTCTCTCGCCTCGAATCTCGCTTTGCCGGGCGGGAGGCGAATGTACGATAGTTACACACACTTGCGCACCCGCGACGTACCCTTGCTGTGTGCATGCAAACTTGGTGTGCACACACGATCGTCGTATCGATCACTCGTACCTATGAGGGCGCGAGGGCGCCCCGACTGCATCGGGCCCGCAGACACGCGGCGGGCGAGGGTAATCGTTTAACGATACTTAACTCACGTGCCTAGCGCAGTTTACCTAATGTCGGTGGGATATGGTTCGGTGGCGGAAACGATACCTCGTTCTCGCATCGGGTTGAGAGAAATTGCGGGAGATTTGGTAGTGGCGATTAGAGGAAAGATTGTTGACCGTTGGTCTGTTTAGATAGAAACGAGCGTATTCCTTATTATCCAAAAAAAAATATTGCGATGGTAGAAGACATTGTAAATAATACATATCAACGAGAATCGCGGAGCATAGGGAACAAAAATATTAGCGATTGTTAACGTTTTGTTTAATTATAGAGCAAAAATTCTGTAAATTCTGAAGTCGACAACAACACAAATTTTACCTCCTTTTTATTTTTGTTCTGGAACAGGAAAACTGCTTTTCCTAGGGGGCGAAAAAGTTTGATTTAAAAAACTGATCAAAAGGACGAAATGGTTCTCAATTAATAATTTTTATTTAAAGGTCGAACGTCCATGCCTTTCGCGCGTGAAATAATTCGAGATGAATTATTTTCCGAGCTCCGTCGGGCTCGTTGAAAATTTTTTACTTTCCGTACAGGAAACGAGTATACACTTTTACCATTCACCAGATTTGAAAGGGCTCGGTGCATTAGCGTGCGTACAGGGGGTCGTGCAGCGGCGCTCCGCGTACTTCAGGCCTCGAACAGCTTCTCTATCCGAGGAGGCAAGGAATTTTCATTCGACCCACAAGTGGCTCGTTAGAGCTGAGAGGGCAAGAAGATGAAGGAGTGAGACAGGCTCTATGATTCCCAGTTTCTCCCCCGTTTTGCAACCCCTCCCCCCCCCCCCTGCGTACACGCCCTTGTGCTCTTGTGTGAGCAACGACCGAGCCGTGTGCACTGCTCTCTCCGTCCCTCCACCTTCGTTGCCCACGGGCGATGAAGAGTTTCTCGTCCTGTTCTTCCGCTGTACAAAACCGTACGAGCCAAGTAAAAGGGGGGACCAGAAAGTAAATCGAAGGTAGGCAACCCGTGGTGGGAAATCGATTGGAAAAATGATTGGGCGGTCCATATATTCCCATTTTCTCGTTCGAGTATGAGAGTCGACCGTTACGTACCCACTCGAACATCCTACCGGCGGCAGCCGTAGAGGAGTCCGGAGTACGCGAGTACCGATGATGGAGTAAGGTTTCTTTTTGTGCGAAATTGGAAGGCTGGGCGAGCATTGAGAGAGAACGGAGAGAGAGAAAATCGCCCGAGTCGCGTAGCTGTTAAGCATATCGGATGAAAAATTATCGGGAGCGTCACATCGCTTTGGGAACATCGATTTTTCTCACTCCGATTGCATTGATGCATACCCTCCGTTCCGAAGATTGGACAATGGGTCGATTTTTTTTCCGTCGCTAACAAATGATTTTTTTTTACGAGCGATTTTTCAAGAGGGATGATTCCAAGGCTTGACTTTGTGTTACATATTGTAACGACCGAGCGAATGAATAACGCGCGTATTTGGTTTCAGGGCGGATATTATTAATAACGATAAACTTTAATTATCGCGATCACGTAATGTCACACGTCTATGCGCTTTGAAAGTCTCGTCGAGAGTCTCTGACATGACGATCCATCTTGTATCGATCGTCTATGGTCAAACCTAAATAATATTGTGTGTCTTAACGAATAGTCTGCTACATATTCGTTACATTGTATATCTATTTTTTCATTTAGTTTTTATTATATTATTTTTTTAAATATAGAAACGCATTGTTTATAGTGAGCCTAACGAATATCTTGCGAACCGGTATGCACGTTTGGTCGCACAGATGTATGCCCATTTTCAAACGATTATCTCGAAGGCTATTTCGCAATAATTGTTATCGCAATGGGCCGTGCGTGTGTATGGCCTCCCGTCGGCAATATACGGTATATATTGCAGCATACATTTACGGGCAACTGCGTCGTTCACTGCAAATCTATGCAAACTAGCGCATTAAGGATTTCTCATCGTTGCGCAACCTTACGAGAGAGAGAAACCCAGTGACGAAGGGTGCGTAAAGCGGCACGCCCTTCGAGCTGCAGCCCTGGCTTCTGCGTACATACTGCGCACATGCATAATTTTACGCAGTTTGCTGTTCATTTTTTTAATTTAATTAAAAAGGAATCAAAATTTGTCGGTATTATTTGCCTTTTCAAATGTTAGTAATTTTAAACGTATAAAAAGTTAATCATGCTTTACGTTTAAAAAGTTAGTAATTTTTAACTTTTTTATTTTTGACTGAAAAAGCCCATTTCATTAATCATTTTGATCAGTTACGATCGCTCGTAACAAAGAAGACTCGCCTTGTACGGATAGCGTGCATGCCACACCCAGTGAGATTCGACGGCGAATCGTCTCGATACAATAAATCGCAATCCCCCGCATTGTCTCTCGACGCGGGTTATACCTCGAACGATGTACACGGTGATGGTGGATAATCCGCGGATGCGTTCACCGTAGGGGGGTCTCTCGGTGTAACGCAGGAGCGACGAGGCCTCGCGCTACACTCTGCTGCCTCCGATTCCATTCGACCCTCGTCTATTCCAGCGCGCACCCTGCGCGTCGCGATAACGCTACACGAAATTTTCGGAGCTCAAAGGGTTGCATCCGCGAGAGCCGACAATCAAGAAGCGAGGGACGGTCGGCGAGGGGAGGGGAGGGGAAACGTCGAACGAACGCCAGTAAATTCACGGTGGCGTGACGAAATATTAATGCGGCAAAGGCCGATTGAATGGATACGAGACTGTTGGAGTGAATAGCTCGAAATTAATGAAAGTCACTCGGATAACTATATTCACGCGTGCCGCCGACCACAATACGAGGAATTAAATTTCATTCTTAGCTATGACGGCGAACAATTTGACTGTTAGACGCGAAGGGTTGACGCTGGACAAACTCCTCACTCGGTTGCCCCCTCATGTATTCTTCATCCTATCCTTCATTTTTCATCCTCCGCACTCAGTTTTTCTTTTTCACCTCCCGAAATATAGACAGTCAAAAAATTATACAAAATTGTTATTTACGGTATGGGAAGTTTTCTTTTACTCACACTTGTAAAATTTTATTAATTAAATTTTCCAAGTGTGAGTACAAATTAATACACGGAACTCCGGAGCGGGGCAAGAAGGAACCCGGGGCAGAATTATCTTCGCCAATTTTTTTACGGTACATTATCTTTTTTGGTGCAAAGTATACAAGAATCAGCCGATCTATTATCTATCGACTTATTAATACTTTATCGTCTACACTGTCAGTAATCTGTAGAGTTTTTTTTACCACACGAACCGCACAGAGGCTTTTTTTAATAAATATTATCGATGAAAAATGTTTGAATTGGCTTCTCGGCGTGTGTCTCGTCCCATCGGTTCCAGAGCCATACCGCGGAAACGTAGACCTAGGCGTATGTGTGCTATATAGGTATATACACAAGTAAACACGTGGCCAGTCTGTGCAAACGCTGGTCGAACGATCGTGCGAGGGCACCCGTGCAAACAGAGACAACGTGAAATAATTAGGTGTCGCCAAACATACTAGCATTCTCTTTATCGGGTGGGTTGGCTTCGCTCGCTCACTCGGGCGACACGATGGCGCACCCCTTTCGCCGTTGTCTATGGCTCCATGGTATAATATTCCTGCCTTTATATTCCAGCGTGTTCAAACCTTGCGGAAACGAGATATAGCCTCGCGTCGGGACGGCGGAGATCCGTCCTGGAAACGTTCGATATTGATTCAACAGACAATTCGCAGGCGAATCTGCACAGCGAAGGGTTGAGCGTTCCGGAGCTCTTTATTCGAGCTGTCGAAGCATCATAAACCGGCCAACTAATCTCCGAAGCTTAATTATAAACCGTCCCGTTGTGAGACAGTATCGCAGCCGGGCACAAGGCTTTGGGACGGGCAACGCCGACGGATATAGAGGAGAGCGGCGCAAAACGGACCACCTTTGCCAATTCTTTGCGAGACATGAAAAAAGAAAGTCGCTTCTGGACTGTATTGCACCTTTCCGTTTTGCCCCGCTTTCCTTCAATTGTAAAAGGAAATTTGTCGAAAAGTTGACTCGGACCATGAGCTTTGGGATCCAATAACTTGGCCCGAAAATTTGGCCCTTACAATCTTCCGCACAGCTACCCTAATAAGCTTGTCTTAAGAGCATGTGAAATACCGCGGTGGGTAATACAAAAAATGTAATCAACTTTTTTTCACGGACGATGGTATATTTACGGTGAAAAGAAAAGTCTCACCGGAAGCTGACGCGAAATCCACTCTCCATGAGACCTTTCGTTCGAGCGTCAGTGCCTGGGAACCCCGAAAAAAGTTGATTACAGTTTTTGATACCGACCGGACCCGGGTTAGGCAGGGAGGAAAGTATTTCACATAATCTCGAGGCTATGCGAAAGTGACTCGGTCGGTAACAAAAAATGCAATCCAATTTTCTTGGAGATGGCTGACGGTCAAAGCGTTTCCTTGATAGCGAAGATAAAAGTGGATGACGATCATCAGCATCTTTGTTGCAAGTGAGCTAAAAAAACGAGGGAAATTCATCCCGACGTTCACACAAAAGCCTCGTACGTTGCTAGCTTATACTTGAATCCTCATAAGATAGAAAAATAAAACAACAAAAATCAACGGAAGCCCGATTTGTAACTAGCCCGAATCAGTAACAAAAATATTGCATTATCTACACTGCAAAAAAAAATTGCTATGCAAATACTGCCACATTAAGTTTAATGTACGATTGTGATGAAAAAAATAAATATACTTTTTCATTGAAATTGAAGCAAATTCTTGAAATTAAAGTACTTTCATAGTAAAATTAAAATAATCGATGAAAAACAAAGTATTCCCAATGTTTTTAATACACTGAACATGAATTTTTCATCGCAATCGTACATGAAATTTAATATACCACTTTTTGCATAAAAACTTTCAGTCCGGTAAATCAAATTTCATACGCATTTTTTTATAGTGTATGTCTCCGCGCCGAGAGGGCTTAACGGGTTGCGAACGAAGTGGCGCGGTTATCGTTCTCGGCCCCGAAGCCGAGGGATCATCGGCAAACGAGCTGACGACGTCATCTGTTTGGTGCCCAAAATCTATACTCACAAGCGTTAGGTATACACTGTGCATCGGGCACGATGTATACCTACAAACAACTACGACAGACCCGTAATCAAGAGGGGACAGCAGTTAGCGGGAGATCCGCGTCGATCCGGTTATCGCATTCGCGTATACATCGTTGAGGCGTTACTGATTGGTTTACGGAAACGCTGAGCTGGCTCTCCGAGGCTCGCAGGCCGTACTTACGCCTCAAAGGAGTTTTAGCTGTACAGTTGGCAAAAGTCACCCTTTCCCTGTGTATCCGCCGCGAAGCTCCGATGATTTCCCCTTCCCCGCTCGCCGGGAACGTCGCCCTCTATCCGATAAACTCCTTCGCGAATGCTTAATTAATTCTACCTTAGAAGGGTGTGAGGGCAAGATCTCGAAGAATTTCCACCGACCACGTCCTCCTCCTCGGATTCCCGAGATTATTTCCGCTCTCGATTTTATTCACTAAAATTCGAAGCTTCTTAGTCGCCTCGCGACTTTGTACAGATAGGCGAGAATTCGCGAATTTTCAACGGGAAAGATTGGAATGTATGCGTAGAGCGATGAGAGAAGGGTACGAACGTTTAATTGAGGATTTTCTTTCGCCTTTGAGAGAATAAAGATCACGAAGATTCGCATTGGAACCTCCCCTCGAGAGGGTGGCGCGGAGGTTTTTTACGGCGAGAGAAGACCGGGGACAACGGGAAGCGAGACGTTCACCCCTCGTTCGCTCGCTTCTTCGTCCGCGACAATGAAGAGACTCGGTGGCAAAAGGATTCTTCAATTAAAAAAAATATATATATAATTCCTTCCAATGGGCGAGGGACGGAAAGAGGAGGATAGAGCGAGGAAAGTATAAGAAACAGAGAATGACGGCAGAGCCAACGGTGTCCGTAGCGTTTTGTACCAGCGCCACTGTACAGATGGCTGATGGGAAGAAGTTTCAGTTGTTTTTATACTTTAATTGAAATGGAATGGAGGGTTGAACCCGTCCAGTGGTTCTTCGCTGTGCATCCAGCGCCTGTTTTACGGCATCGTTATGATGTCTGTATAACTATGAAACTTGGAATGTCTACTTCGCGGGGGAAATAAGACGTTTCGATTAATGGATTATTTATTGATCTAAACGAGCCATTTTTTATCCGACGATGAAAACATTTTTGGTAACAAAAAAATATGAGGATTAATCGAAATCTAATTTTTTTATTCTTTCTATTGGCTGATAATTACACGATTTTCACTTACGGTTTTATGGTGAACCGAAACTATATTTAATATATCATTTGGCAAATAAGATGACGTTTTTTCATTTCTACTGTTGGATGGACGTGAAATATTATTTTCTGCAAAAAAAAATTCAATTCTAATTATATTTCAGACAGAATGCTTGTGGGGGTTTTGCAAGAGAATGCGGAATGTTTCTCGCGAAATAACTACCAGTTGACAACCCCTCAAGCGCTCTCACGTCCTTACCATAGTTCCCCTCGACCTCCCGCAGTCTTAGACAATCTTCTGTCGTTGACGTTAACTACCGACCGCGTCGGGTGCCCCGCAAATGGGCAATTACTCGCCCGTTCACGAGCTGCATCTCCTCATGTACCCCCTCGACAATCTCTCGGCGGTACTCCTCAAGATTTCGAACGGTTGTGAAAATAAAAATATCGTTGTTTTCGCCAAAACAGTTAAAAACAAAAGAATTACTCTCTGCAGCCACGATGAAGGTATCCGCACAGTACAAAATTTTTCGCTCGTTTTACAAAAATGTCTTATTCACAAAAACCCACCATTTTTATAATAGTTATTTTCTTTTTATAATTAAAAAAGAAGTACGAACTTAGATATGATGAACGTTTTTGGTACAATAACAAGGGAATTTTTTACCTGTAAAAAAATCGAATCGTAGAGGTACTCACATTTTCCAAAGTAATTTTTTACCATGACGTTTCACCGTCGAGATATCAATAATCGTTCTCGCTCCGTCAGCGAAGTCGCTCTGGTCGTATTTTCCCATTTCCATGCACAACAGCAGCGCGGTACGCGATCAATCTGCGAATGTTGAAAGAGAAAGTGTAAAAAATGAAATATTAGAAGGAAGAATGAGGCAGAAAGAGAGTCGCTTGGGTGGCTGTTGCTCTCACTGGAAGGGCCGCCAGAGGTATTAGCGAAATAAATTGCGCTCGCGCCTTCGTCCGCTCCGACCAATTTGCATCGCGCTTCTTTCCCCTCTCCCACCTCCTCGTCCTCTCGCGTTCTTCTCTTTCACCTTCATTCTTTTTTCTCTCTATTCGACGTGTTAAAAGACGGTGAAGAAAAAAAACGCCCTGCAAATGAAAGAATTTTGCACCGGTCCCTCCGGACACGTGCAACTGTTACGCCGGTTTCATTTCGTCCCGAGTATTTTAATGCTCGATCCCTTTTTTTGGAGGGCTCGAGGGGGTGAGGTAAAATAATGAAAGATATGGAGAGTGAGAGAAATCCGTAGGAACCAAAAACCACCCCCCCCCCTCGCCCCACCCCCACCCGATTGATTGCCACCCCTCTCCCGCGTCCGATATTATTAAATCCGAGTACGTGCCGGTATCGTGAGTGAACCGGATGAAAGTGTGTAGGATAGGATCGTTGGACTGGACATTGTCCGAGGATATAACACGGCGGTACAGACAAGAGGAAACAGCGAGGGGTCGCGGTACATATGATACTATACATATACATATATATATGTGTATATATATAAATATATAAATAACAGAGAGAAGCTAGTACGTTTTCATCCCTCTCGTTTCCCTATCTAAATTCACTGGTTGCGTATTTGACGAGCTGCCGCGGACGGGGCTCACCATCCGACGGACCCACCCGGTCGATGATGAGATTGAGCACGGGCAGCAGGGAGGCGCGAGAACGCGGCTCGAATTTGTCGACGGACCGGAGAAAAAGCTCGCCTATGCTCGGGCACCCTCGACGCCCGCACCGTCGACAGGGCATTAGCGGGAGAGGATTCTCGTCTCGTTGGGACGACGACCAACGGGAGAGGGGGAGATAGAGTAGGCGGGGGATGACGGAGAGTTATGACGAGTGTACTTTAGTTATGTATGATGATATACGAAAGAACTGGCGAAACCTCGGATTCTCACCTCTCGTCCGGCTCTGATGAATATTTTATTATAACTATGCGCCGCTCTGCCGGCTCTGCAACAGATTCATCACCGCAAATTTATCGCGTGTGGTTCTCTCGAACATCAAAAATGTAGATTGAGGGAGGTATTCGAATTCGGGACAATGCTTGGAATAACTAGAACAAGAGCCGAAAGTTTTTTTTTCTAAAGTGTGGAGCACCGGAGAAAAAGTGTTTATATTTCCGTCGGTGCGTAAATGGCAGTTTTACATACGCTTCGCGTGCGTAAAATCCGAATTTTCACAACTTGTGAAGTAAAATTTTGTACAATACTTGTGCCAAAAACTCTGTCTCGTGCGATTGCGATTGCAACACTTCGGTTCGTGCTGTAAACTCACATTTGTCAGAAAACGTTTTGTCGCACTAGTATCGTAATGTAGTATTCTCGCCTTACCACTGTGGATTTTATTTTAGACACTTATCCTTTTGGAACAATGTAGAACAATCCTAGAGCAACTCAAAACCCTTTATACAGAACAACAGCCTTTATAATCTGGAATTTCTACAAATGGGGGTCTAACTTCCTCCACCTGGTTTTCGACGATTGCAGTTAAAGAAAATGAATGTTCTATTTTATTTATCGGTGCAAAAAAAAAAAATCATAAGACAATTGCATGAGATTGATGATTCGTGAAGGCATTGTGAACATGTAAAAAAATCAACAGGCCCGAATATAGAAAATTAAAGGAGTTTTATTTATTTATTTTTTTTCAATATCTTATACGATCTTATTTACCAACGATAATGAATAAAACGCGTTTTTCCGGGAACCGTCGAACCGCTCGTTCAAACAAAACGAAGATTAGTTTGATACGAAAATTACTAATTAAAAAAAAGCTCGCGCAAACAAGCTACTTTTTCATAGTTGAATTTCGTCACTAACACATCCCCGGTTGGTGGAAGCGACCGTCGTGGTAATTATGGATCTCGATAGAGATATGCCGGTTAAATGCGAATTTATTTCAGCATTACATAATCGCAGATAACTGGTCTAACTGCCTGAATTAATTGTTTCATTAGATTAATCATGTTTCTTCGGGTTGGTTGTAGCTTTGTTTCGTGCAGCTCTGTGTGCTCCGAGATTCCTATCTACCCTCGGTTTCTATTAGTAGGAAGGTGTCTGCGCCATTAAAAGCGTTCTCCCCCAACTGTGTTTAGTGGAGCATAAATTGTATGGTAAAAGCTGGTGTGGGCTCGCGCCGCTGGGCCGTCGGTCAGCCGGTAACGAGAAAGTGTCATTCACACGTTACAGCAAATGGCACTTTGGTTCGCTGGACCATTGACGTTTCATTATTCGTAACTAGCGCGAACGAACGCGGCGAATTTGCGATATCACGCCATACACGGCGTAGCCTGCGGTCCGACTTTGGCACGTTCGGCCAGCAGCAGCCCTTGGTAACTGCGCAGGTCGCGCTCGCAGGATGACAGGTGGGCACCTGCTTGCGGGTCTTTTAAAAATGATTAACCAAAACGCGCCCGGTAGAGCCACGCCGGAGGAGTCTCATTGCCTACCAGCGATGAAAAATGGCCCGGCTCTTCCGAGACAAAGGAGCCATTAGCGACTCTCTGCTCTCTTTCCTTTTGCTCGTAGGCTCGCCGGCACGAATGAACCGAGCAGGGCCACGTGCGCTCATCATCCCTTCCTTGCAATTTTCGTCGCGACTCAGCGATACGGGATTGCTGTATTTTATCCGCTGATAGGACAATCCCCCAAAGACCTCAGCGTCAACTCTTTTCTTCCCGGCGATCCTTCGTCGGCCAGAGGGAACGAAAATTATTAGAGTAATTTGTATCTTCACGGTGAGATTAAATTTTTTTTATATACCCAAAGTCTGCGTTCATCAGCGATTTTTCGTTGATGCAACAAAAAAATTGTTTTTTTTTTTTAACACGTATTTCAGTCCACCAACATGTGTTTGAAGTAACGAATTTGTTAATCTTTTTGGTTGTAGATCTCAGTTTAACATTGCCTATGTGTCACTAAAATTAGTGTAAATTGAACTTCTGGTCTTGTCCGTCAGATATATTTTGAAATTGAATTTCGAGTTCGAAGGGAGAGCGAAAGAGGAATTAGATTTATAAATCCGCTGATCGTGACGCCCGCGATCGATCGTGCCAACTGCAGTTGGTTGATGTGGAGGCGTCACTGGTCGAGCGAAGAGTCGACCGTCCGTCCGGGGCGCGACCCGCCAGCAGAAGCGTTCGCGCCGACGGTGACAGCGCGCTTTGACAAGCGATTTGTCACACTAACGACCTTCTATTAATATTCGACGAACGGCCCGCGTTCGGTTGCTCTCCGATGTAAACTCGACGCGTTGGAAACATAGTAGAACAGTTTTAACGCTCGGAGCTTGTTGGCGCGCAATGCCCTGCAATGATTGGTTTGACGATCCAAGCGATTTATCGGCTATATGCACGCCCGCGAATTACATTTCCTGTTCCAATATCTCTCCGCAGAGCTTCCGCTCTCGGCGGATGTTTGATATCGATCGCGTCTCCTCAGACCCGCTATCGGGACCGTCGCGTCTTCAGCCAGAAAGGAATTTATTTTCCTCATCCCTCCCGTTTCGAGGCCCTTTTAGCTTCGGTTTTTTTTTCCTTTTCTTGTCGTCCTTTTTCTTCTAATTTTGCTGGATGAACGATTCGAGAATGAGAGAAAAAGGAGTAAGAGGGAAATACGTTGGGAGGGTAGGAGAGTTTCCCTGATATTCCGGAATTGGCTTCAGCGCCATTCACCTCTCAGCGCCAGTCGAAACCAGAAGGACCGCTTTCTTCTTTTGAACGATCCGGAGGTATATACTATAGTCTAGTGTTCGTATAGTACGCTTCACAAGTAAACGAAGAGAGCGAAGCACCGGCGAGGGAGAGCAGGGATACTCGATACGCGAACTCCACCACACCCCCGCGAGGCATTCTCGGGCTAATGAAAACCGTGATTGAGGCTGCCGCGCGCTATTGCTGCCTATGGGTGCGGACGATCGATCGTGGTCTCGTATCTCGCTAAGAGGAACAAAGAGAATGGCAGAGGGTGTTTCGAGGCTAATCATCGAGTCGTCTTAGGCCGTCGGGCAATACTGTACACACTGTAGTCGTATATATAGTAGCTTTTAAAAGTTTTTCCATCTCTTTATCAACGACTTTCAATTTTTTTTTTTTTCAGGTTGGAGGGCTTTGCGACGCGACAAAGCGGATTGACGAGGGTAAGGATTGCACGTTTTTGAAAATAATTACATGATCAAGTGATTGGATTTAACATTGCCTCACTGACCATGTTTGGTGTTGAGGTTTATTTGAGATTTAGCAGTTCACATTTATTCCCGATGTAGCAAAGATCAAGCCATAGTTTTAACTTTTGATACGATCTTTCCTCACGTAGTGCAGTGTCGAACCGAAGACTATATAAAATAAAATGTTCGTATCCCATACGTTCCTCTGAGGAATACACGTCCACGAAAGCGCCTTCGTCGTCTTCTCGCTCATGGACTAATAACTACTGAATCTTTCATAGGGTCCATTGCGTTTTGGAAAAATCGTTTTTTTCCTCTTCCTACTTTCAACCAACGAGAGTGTCCCCGTCAACGCCGCACGATGAATCTAATTTCTTACGGCAACAAAATGCAATATTAATACAAGCCCGCAAACCGTGAACTTTTCCGTCTCTGTTTATCGCTTCCCCTCTTCGCTTTCACTCGTTGAATCCGGCGCTTTTCCCCGAGGGGGATAAATCTTGCATCTTCCACGCCTTTTTTCTCCCGCAGCAATAGCAGCGGCGTTACAGGAGAACGGTGGGAAGGGGGAGGCGCTCTCGTGACACTCGTGAATTAAATCGTTCAGCGTACTTTGTAGCTCTGTTAGGCATTCGCTTTGTTTACCCGCCGGTTCGGTATTGATCCCGTTGGTGAGCGCGGGGAGTTCTCTCGCGCGGACAGGGACTTCCAGAACAACGACCAACCAGGCGAGCAACGTTTCAACAAATAACGGGATAATTTCTTTCGCCGCGATTCAGCAGTCCGGACTCTCCCCAAACTCCCGCGAATTCGCCAGGAAGCCCGTCGGGGAAGGAAGAATTTTGTTTTGTTTCGTTTTTTTTTTTACCTTTTCTCGTTTCACTCCGATGTTATTTACGTAAGACACTCGGTTTGCCAGTCTGTTCAATCTCCCGACAGCGTATTCTTCGTAATTAACGAATTCAACTTCGCCCAATAACAATAATAGTAATCATTTTTATTCTTCAACGTCTTCGTAAGCCCGCTAACGAGGCAATTTCGTAAAGTCAACAGTAA
Source organism: Stenichneumon culpator (assembly GCA_964017025.1). NCBI lineage: Eukaryota > Metazoa > Arthropoda > Insecta > Hymenoptera > Ichneumonidae > Stenichneumon > Stenichneumon culpator. Next base: position 706,607 of record OZ024769.1, on the reverse strand, counting down.
CAAAGAGACAATAACAGGAAAACAGGAAAGCTTAGGTAGAATTACGGCTGAAGAAGCAGAGCCGCCCCGGCGAGAGTCCACTTGGCTGGTTTGTCCTTTGTTTTCAGATTGAAGGTCCAAACGTAGGTGGGTCCGCGGGTTCGCGTCTTGTACAGGGGACACTCGTACATGTTCCGAAGATCTTGCTTGTCCTGAGTTATTGCACGAATGTTTATCACCGGCATCGGTGGAAACAACTCTTTTGTCCTGGAGTCGACGATTATTCCGGCTTGAACGTCCCATCGGGCACCTTCCATGAATATGCCGTGGACGTAGGCGCCGTCTCTCGGTGCCGATCTATCGTATCCATCAGATAATAGAAACAAAAAATGAACAAAGTGTTATCGGTGCGAACATTCGTCATTGATTGGCTTATCGGGGAAGATACCAACGTGAACTCCTCCTTGTTCTTCTTCGTGACGTCGCACTGCAGACACATCTTGTCCAACGGCAACTCTTGCCGCCTCGCGGTCGACTGCATTATCGCAGTCAGCAGACTCTGAGGGTTGAAGAATCCGGCGAGCCAAACGGAAGCTGGCAACTGTCGATAGATTTAAAAAAATGTAATTCTGAACCTAGAAATTATCATTTAAGGTGTCGCGAGGAAAAACATAACATAGGGAGACTCATTAGAAGATCGATGTTTTCGCTAGCGCAATTAAGGTGTTGATTTGGATTTCAATGTGAAAACATCGATGATCTACGTTACGTTCCTATTCGGACTTGGCATAGTCAGGACCTCGGAATAAGCTCCTGAAGTGATTTGGAATAATCGGGGCTTAGAATGGGCTTCTAGAAGCACTCAGAATAATGAGTATAATAGTATTATACTCACTGCTCTTTGGTAATATGTCTAAGACTTACAACGAAATCCGTGGACCATGTCTCGAGTTCTCGTAGTCTGAGTAACAGATCGACGAACCACGCAGTGAGGCCAAGCAACGAGGGATAAGCCCTCTGCACCCAAACCGGTGGAACTTGATCGAGAAATAGTGCGTTCTCGAGATTCTCCATGTCGGATGTTATCGTCAATTCACCCTTCAGTCCCAGATCCAATTCCCTGAGTGACCTCTTTATTTCCCCGGTAAGGGTGTTCATTCGTTCGCACTCTTGGAAGGCCACTATAACGTAGGGCGTGCGTTCCTCAACTTTGGCCATTATTTCCGTCATATTGAACTCTTCGGGAAGCTTTTCGATTATCTCGTCCAAAACTTGCTTAACCTGTAGAAACGGCAGATTAAAACAATCTTTTGTTCTATCGCAATATGAGACCTGTACAAGAGTTGATTTACTTTGTCTTCTCTAGTGACGGTTTGCCCGCCCGAATTGCCAGCATCCCGAGGCTGCATCTCGAACACCGTGCGGAAAAGATTTTCCGACGTCGTAGTAAGAAAACCAATCTCCGCGTTAGGGTGCAATCCGTAGAGGTAAGGCGACTCCGGGGGTATGGCCTCGTCGATGTAGGCGTGGTAACCGGCGAGATCTGTGTTCGGCGGGGCTGCGAAACCTTTGAGGTACCCGAAAACGAAAATCACCCTCTCAGCGGGATAACTTATATTTACGTGGTGGAATAAACGAGATATTACGAAATATTTTACCAAATACAGCCGAGGAGGGCAAACGGTACGTGCATAATGTAATATCTTGGAAAAAGTACGAATTATCTCGAGGTGATGTTGAACAAAAGTGAATGAAAAGATTCACGACCCTTTGATCTATCTAAAATACGTGGCGAAAAGCGTACAAAAATAATAAAGATTGGTGCATATCAATTGGTGCATGATCAATTTTGTTAAAAGTATAGGATAATGACTAAAAAAGTGATCTTTTATAATATTGTCTGAAATGCAAAAAGACAATAATCATGACAATGACGTTACCCGGTGCCAATTGCAATTCTCCGTCGACCAGATCTGGCTGCATCAATTCCTCGAGATAAGAAACGCAAAGTCTGCGATCCCAGTCATCGGTTATGTGTCCACCGTACATTATCTCCCCGAAGAGATACCTGAGATCCTCCCATGGCACTTTGGGACTGGCCTCAAGATAATTGTAAAGAACGCTCACGCTTATGTTGAGATCGCCGACGTTGAACGGATAAATCTTGTTCCAGCCTTGAGGACCGAATTTCCGTCTCTCGGCGACGACGGCGTGAAAGTAACACAAGGAGAAGAGTATCGCCTTGAATTCCGCCTCCTTGCTACACATCTCGAGTGTCTCTTGGGTAAAGTAGTCCAGAGCTTTGTGCAGGTTTGCCTGCATACCCGTCGGTGGTTCGTTCGTAATCTTGATCGAGGATTCCAGAACTCCCTAAGTCCAAATCCGAAAGGTTAAAACATTCGGGGTTATAACGAAAAAGTAAATGTTGGTAAATTTTCGTTTTTCGTCCCGCGCAAGGTGGGTCTCACGAAATTGTCTCAGAGATAGTTATTGTTGTACTGTTACTAGCGAGCTTTATGGTTCTCGCGCTCGCGTCTCTGTTTAAGCTCTGTGAGAGCCTCTGCAGGCACCTCGGTGGGAGTATTTGTGAGAATTTCTATTACAGTTTCTGCGAGAGTCTGTGTGAGCGCCCAAGGGCAAACGCCGTACTCTATCACATTGTAGATAGGATACGGGTGCCTCTCGGTCGTTCCACAATCGTACCGTAGGGAGGGAAAAATGAGAGTATTAAGACGAAATAAACCTGGGGAATAATATGACCCGCGACCGTGCTGGCTGGCTCCGCGCTCATAAAGACTCTGTAATCAGGGTGTGATCCTTCAGCGGCGACCTCGAGCTTCTTCTCGAGCAGTGGTAACCATTTTTTAACAAGATGGATATTCTGCAAAATCACCCAGTGGCCTTCCTTCGAGGCTACGTCCATTGCTCTCTCGGCAACGCTCTCCTGACCCTGACCCAGTGATACGTTGTGGAAATTCTGGGCGTCCGATGTGAAGCCCAGACGACGACCAAGATCCTCCACGTCCTTCGCGAAGGGTGAACAAAGAAAGGACAGTTAGACTGAGCAACAACGAGGTCGAAGCTTACACCCACCTTCAGCGGATTAACGCCCGGCGAGAGAATAAAAAATATCGGCGTCGATGGACTGGTTTCCTCGAAGGACTTTGAGAACTCCACTGTCCTACCCTCGATGTATCGAACCCCGAGTTTCTCCTCGATAAACGCCGATATGGCGTAGGTCATGCGATCCGGTCTCAGCGCCCGTAGCATGCAAAGACGCTGAATAGCATTTTTGTTCTTCCATTCCTGGGGAAATTTTTCACGCTCGGGACACTCGCACTCGACCAATTTCTTCCATCGTTTCGACGAACTCTCGATGTCTCTGTCCAAATTCCTGATGAAAAAAACGCCCAACGTCGATTACTTCAAAGGCAAACAGGCGAAAGAGTTTTGGTCCGATACTTGCCGAAATTCTTCCCTCGATGCGAGACTCCTTATGCCGCCCCAGCTGGTGTTTGTCAAAAAATCGACGGGCGACGTGACGTGCGGCACTATTGGGAATCGCAGAAGAAAGTCCAATTCCCCGACTGTTATCTCTTTCTTAACGAGCAATATTTGAAAGGCCATTTGCGATGTAAATATGAGTTTGTCGCACTCAAAGAGGCCGCGGGTCGTGTACATGAAAACCGAGTAGCTTATACACTCGATGAGACTCTTGACCCTGCTCGTCACGTCCGGTGCCGGATCGGCCTTCAGTATCGCTTTCTGGAATACGACGCTGAACGCTTTCAGGGAGAACTGATAGATCGGATTAATCGTGTTCAGATCGTTGAGTATGAAGTAAAGGAGCGACGCCCTGGCCGCTGCTGGTCTGTACAATTCACGGGCCGCGTCTATCTCACGACTCGTGCCACGTGCCTCCGTAACTTTGCACTCGATCTCCGCTGCTGTTCGCTTTGTCGTTTCCAAATTTTCCACGAGGGCCGTGTCCCCCAGGACGTTGCTATCGGCCGACGACAATCTGTTGTTCGATGGAAGAGAAACTTACGATCAATTTTTTGATTTTTCTATCGCGGAATTTATTATAGCGGGTTTAAGGCAGTACTTTCGTTGTCTCTGACGCCGAGAGAATTACATATTGCCGGGTAATTTGTTGCATAATTTTTTATATCAGTAATTTGATAATAACCGTTTGGTATTATTATTATGCGTAAAAAATCTTTTCAGTACCTTCCATATGCTTGATTTTTTCAGATTTTTATCCTATCGGGAAGTATTTGTAATTCTCTCTTATTCCTCTTTCAAACTTAGGCGGCGTCAGGCATAACGAAAATACTACTTAAAAAAAACTGTTCTCTTCTACATTCGCTCGAGATGTAATATCGAAAAAGGTAACAATGTTTTACCGTGACAGAAGAGAGTCTTCCAATCCATTTAGGGTGATCTTGAAGTCGTTCTGTTGCCTCGTGAGTTCCGCTTTCAAGTCCTCGAGATCGGGTCTTTCAGCCTTTACGACTTCGGCGAGCAGCTGATCCTCCAGGCCGTCTCTCGTTACCGTGAAATTTATCAGAGTCGTCTGGGCCTGCATTTCCGGCTTGTAATGAGGATTTGCCAGTTTCGTGTGCAGCAGCAATCGAAAAGTCGGATTGTATTCGACCTCCTTGTCGCCTATCTTTATAGCCCGGCCTTTCTTTATGAGGTTCCGACCGAGCAACGGATCTAACACAGGATCCACGGACTCGCCGATGTTCTCCAGCAATACTGTCGATCCTGACACCAACGACTGCTCGATCACGTCCAAGTAGCCACGTTGACCCAGTCTTATCACCATCAGATCATCGCTGTACTTTTGCTTTATCCACTTTATTCCTTGGAGCTTTGAAAAATTAACGTTAAACTATTTTCCATCTGTTGGAACTTACCTTAATTTTCAATTAATGTAAGTAATGTAATCGAATGTCAAGTTGCAGTACATTAAATAAAAAATTTATTTTTATACTGTAGTGATGAATTTTTGTGAAATAATTAGCTAAAATGTTTACCTGTGGATCGATCATGAGAGGCCAGCGATCGGAGTTCGATAGTATGGTCGCGTTCTCCGTCGACATTCTGTCGTTAGGCAATCCCTCGTTGTTCCATTTTGCGATTTGCGTGTCATTGGTGAGTAGTGAGAGAGGATCGAGACCCTCCGTTATCGGCACGGCTGGTTCCATCGTTCGCAGGAACGGCAGCCACTGTTTGTTGAGTAAATCCTGACGGAACGGTTTGGTGAAGCATCCGACGTAAGAGATGAAAGCCGTTACGAGGAGGACATCGCCCGGTAGGGTGGAAGCTTGCTGCATGAAGCTGCACGGAATTGACGGGAATTATTGAAGATACGAGAGAGAGAGAGAGAGAGAGAGAGAGAGAGAGAGAGAGAGAGAGAGAGGCGATAAGGGATTTAAAATTTATTCGGATGAATCGTACTTGGCAACGGAGTCTGCCCAGCGAACATTTTCCGAAGCCAGACCACCGACCAATCGATTAGCAAGAGCGATCGTCGCGTTGGTCGCGTCGGCTTCCCTCTGACACTTGAGCTTTTCCGCGGTCGCCTGCTCGAAGTCCGCTGTCAATTTAGCCAATTGCTCCTCCAACGACTAGACGGACAGTTCGGTAAAATTTAATTTTTATTATTCCACCCTACTGCAAGACACACAAAGAATTAATGAGAGAGCGGGCCAAAATGGATCCGTGTCCTCCATTCTTTTGGGAGGATACTTTTTGATGTTGTTTTATGTCCCGCAAATAATTGATTTAAAAAAATAGTGTTTTGCCCCGCTCTTCGCTAACTCTATGTTCATTCTTGTCCGTTCTTTACCCAGGATAAATATCACTCACAGCCACTTTTCGCTTGATACCGCCGAGCTTGTCCTGCGCAGCAGCCAATTCGGCATTCGCCTGAGCGAGTGCTTTCCTCTTCGGCTCCACGTCACAGAATACCTCGTAGAATTTTATAATATTTATAACCCAAGCGCACAGACCGGCCGCTGCCGCGGATTTCGATCTGACCAATTCGGGCTCGAACTCCGAATCCTTCAGGTACGGCTGTATTGATTTTATCACCTCGGGATGTATGTTCTCCTTGTCGTAATTTATCAGAGCGTCGAGAAACGTATCGACTTTAGCCATGACGATCTGAGAATAACGCAATTTACTTCATGAACCGTGCGATTACATAATATAATTACGGGAGAAGGTAGAAGTTTGTTTAAGTGCAACGTTGTGTGCAACGTCAGTCTACCCGCTAAGAAGCCTCGAGGATAATACTTTGAATAATTTGTCATGGTATTAATGTCTACACAAAATATATATTTGTTATTTAATTAGGAGCAAGCCCGCTTCTGTAGAAACGAGAATGCTTGCCCAAGCTTCTGTTATGCTTTGAGAGTTCATCGTTCCGAAATTACTCGGTCCTCGTCATCGTCGTCGTCGGCGTCGCCGTCGTCGTCGTCGTCGTCGTCGTCGTCGTCGCCGCGCGAGTTTGAGAAACAGCCTCATTAATACGAGAGGGCAATGCGCAAGTGTTCTTCTAGCCGTAGCGCCTTACCTTGGCGGCTTTCCAACTCCTGTCCTTTGCCACTTTGCCGTTTGGCGCCAAGAGTACCATTACCGCAGCAGTGACGTTGGTCACGGCACCCGGTGGAGAACCAAACGACTTTAATTCCGTTAGATTCGCTTTATTAAGGGTGTTGAGAGCCTCCTGAGCGGCCAGCAAGGCTGGCTCGGCCTTGAGCAAATCCGCCTCGCAGTCTCGCTGCTTCTTCGATACCTCCTCGGCAATTATTGCGACCTTAGATTCTTCCTCGTCGGCTGAAAACATACATTTCAATCATTTTTAAAAATTTATTTTTAATACATAAATTCGAAGAAACATTCTAATACGACCAATTCTACTAAACATCTTATCGTGTACGAACCCAAAGCCTTTTCCGTCTGTACTTTTTCGGTCTCAACGCCAACGATGGCGATCAAAGCGTCAGCCGCTTCGTTTTTCTGTTGAAGCTCGATTTCTTGGACCGCCAATTTCTCTTTGAGTTCGTCCACCTGTACGGCGGTAGATCTTAACTTGGCGAGACCGTTCTCGAGACGCTCGACCCTGCCGTGCAATTCGGCAGCTTTGGCTTTGAGCAATTTAGCGTATAAGCTAATTTGTTCCAGGAACGACTTTGGCGTCGTGTAATTGTAACGTCTCTCGCTGGCCAAGTATAAACGGCTCGCTGCGTTCACGCTCGTGTGAGCGTGTGCCATGAACTTTGCCGCCGATTCCCTTGAGTCAAAGAGCGTACGGAGCTTGAGAAATTATTCAGATAGGAGTCTGGCGTTGTGCCGCGAGTTTGTACAATATTTCCTCTGCGGTCCGGCGAAGAAAGTACACCCGAAGTACCGTTCAAACAACGAACCTTAAACTCTCGGGAAGCTCGTCCAGTTCCTGAAGAAACTGTTTGGACACGGACATCAGAGCTTCCTGGGGCCACTCGTGAAACCAATTGATAGCCGTGCAGTTTATTATCGCTGGAAATTTCCTCGAACGTACGCGAAGAGTCGAACCAACGGGGGAGAAACATAGTACAACCCTGCACAGTAGAAAAATGACTGAAAAATCAATTTCTCACTAAAAAAATGACTGTACAATTATTTTATAAAAATAAAAATAACAAAATTTTTGGACATTCGTGGCAAACAAATTATTGCCAAATGTAATTTTTTTTTTCTGTACACGCGAGAAATCCCGAGATATTATTTTATCCCTCTCGGTATGTCCGTCCTGCGCAGTGGGTACACAATTTTCTACCTGAGTTGCCTTCTAACCCGGTCGATGAAGAATTTCCAACAATTTTCTCGCGTATCCAATATTCCTGCGCCCTTCACCTCGTTCCGTACACCTGAAATTGGAATTTGCCATTGAATCTTTCCGCGAGTCCCGCACATCTACCATTTTTTTCTCCTCGAACCGCAACGAAGAACCAAACCTGCAATGATATTTTCGACATCGTCCTCGGGAAACAGATCGGGCACTTCGCCGGATGCAAGCATGTCATTTATCAGTACGAGAAATTGTTCGTTCGGCACTTGGGCGTCGGTCATGAGAAACACTATTCCCAAATTTTTCAGACCCGACTTGGTGTATAAGCCGGCCAGTTCGAGTTTGAGATCCATAACGCCGTATCCCTTTCGCAGTTGTATCTGCGATACTTCGAGGGAGCTTATGAAAGCTGCTAATCGGGAGAGACTCTGCTTTCCCGAGCCACCGACACCGACGAGCAACGCGCTTCCCCTGGGAGACTCGAGGATCCTGTTTATCCGGCACACGTGCATCATCGCGTCCTCGAAGAGTACCAAATTCATTGCGGCTACGAGATCGTTGTAGCTCACCAGAGCTTCCGACAGGAGACGATGAAGAGTCGGCCAATCCTTGACTGGCATGTACTTTGGCTCGCCGACACCGCCTGAGTCAGTTATTGTGGATTAAGGTCACGAGTAAAGCGATCTTGATGATCCTTGCATTAAAATCGAATTCTCATGTCACCTGCGAAGTGACAGTAGATATTAGGCTTCTCCAACACGGTTCCGTCGTCGACCTCCTCGACGTTCTTCTTCAGTATGTCTAGCTGCAGTTTAGTGAAGCTATCGATATCCTTCTCGTCCGTCAACTTGTCGCCGTAGACTCTCTGGGTTTCGTGCATCCACAATCTTATTATGTCGGTCGGTGCTTGAAGACACTCGTTGCCGCTGAAGAGTAGACCCTGGAAGCAATTCGATAGATCCCGAAGATTGAAGATGTAGTGAAACTTGGAAGCCGTCGGGAGGAAGACTTGGGCGCATCGGTGATGCAGCTGCAGGGACGCTTGGACGATGTTGTTGCACATATCTGTAACGCACTGGGGGAACCTGGTGAACGAAAATAGCTTGTACAGTCGTAACTTTAAAAACAATTTCCATGAGGCGACTTCCCAAAATTCGGAACCTGGCACTCACCTGTGCTCCAAGTTCGCCAGATGCTGCGACAGGATCGACGCGTAGATGGTGGTGAGGGAGTCGGCATTCGGGAAGCTAACCGCGAACACGGCAAAGTGTCGCTGTAGGCGAGGATTGATGGTGAACGATCCAGCGGTTGGATTCATGCAGCTGACGTACTGACAGTTGTGAATGTCCTTGAGAGTGAGCTTCGTACGATCGTACCAGTGGCCGTAGTCCAAGTGCTGACGTATGAGGGTGTGCGGCTGAACGGTACCGTAGGTGTCCACTTCGGGCATATTAAGATCGTCAACGAAGTATACAAGTGTCTTGTTACCCGGTGGACCGTAATTCCTGCCGGCTTTCTTCTCCAACGGTTTCTCCAGAATCTTCTGCAGCATCTCCGACGACGTGTAAAAATTGAACGGCACATTCGCCACCGCATAGTTTTCCGATAGTTGCAACAATTTTTCCGATACCAGGACAGTCTTGCCACTGCCAGCCGCGCCGACAAGCATCACCGGATGTTTCTCCGCCATCAGGAGATCCAAAAAATATTTTACTCTGATTGATTCGGCAGTGTAGACGAGGACGGCTTGGAGCGGCATGTCCGGATCCAAGTCGAACTTCGGGAGACGCTCGGACCACGGCAGAAACTCTTTGCTCTCGGAGTCGACGTAGTAATCGAACACGGTACCCTGAGCCGGAAACTTAACTTGCTTGAACTCGTTGACCCACCATTTCGTAAATTCGACCCGATAGTCGACCGTCTGGTCGTGGAACATCGACGAGCCGAAGGCCCAAACCGAGGCAAAAACGAAGTAGAGCTCGTAGTGTTCTTTGGTGAAGTCCGTGGCCGTTAGTTCAGGAGTCAAGAGACAGTGGAGCAGATGACAGAGCATCTCCACATGGGCCATATCGGCTATGGGCGTAATTTTCTTGAATCTCGTTCTAAGAGTCTCCAGACATGACGGTATGTACTTGTCGAACAGAATGACGAGATTCGATTTTTCTGCTGGCAACGTCCGTTTTTCTACCCAACTGGTGACGTAAGGATTCCAGCCGAGATCCTGAGGATTTATGTAGAGAATACCTGCTCGTGACACCGTCGCTGGAGTCGCCGTTCGAAGATTCGATATCTCGAACAGCAGTCTCATTGCATTCGTCAGCGCGATTCTCTCGTTGCTCGCCAGGGTCAGCACTTTGTTGTCGTCCATGACTGTGTTCAACGACTCAATCCACATCGGATCTATGTCACCGTCCAGTATAATCCACTTTGGATTCTCACCGCCGATGTTGGCCTGTTCTCTCATTATAACGGAGAACAGACCATCCTTCCATTCCCGCGTTGCCGGATTTATGATACCGAAGAGTTCGTCGTTGGTGACAGCCTTTGGATTGAGGTCATTGTAAATCGGCTTTCTCTTGATGTTCTGATAAGTCCGAAAGAGCGTTCTCCAGACTTGTGTCTTGCCGGAGCCAGCCGAACCAACTATGAACACCGAGTGCCTTACTTCCAGAAGTTCCTCGAGCTGCACGACTTTCAGAATGAAACCATCCTCCGGCTGCAGGGACAGATCCGCTGCTGCTTGTTTGACGGTTTTCTCAAATTCCACGTCTCGTTTTCTCGGTACATCTAGAGCCGGGAAAAGATCCGCGATCAGTCCCATGAATACCGGCAGATCGTCGGAAACGACTTTGGGTATGTTGAAGTCGCGCAGCGCTCTCATGAGGACCTCCTCCTCCGGTCTGCCAGGATCGCCTCGCTTCAGGCTACCGGCGACTACCAAGACCGATTTTATAGCTCGCAGGCCCCAGTCGTAATGATCCTGTTTCGACAGCAACTCTTTGCAGAGTGTGTACAGCGTTATGAACTTTCTCGCCAATATCCTCGCCTCTTGGAAACCCTCGGCGACCAGCATGATCTCGCAGATCAGTTCGAAATCCGGCACAACCATGGCGCACGGACGAAAGAGGGCCTTCAAGTTTTCCGGCAACTCCGTACGACCGGCGTAGCCCGGATTCATCGTTATGAATATTCCCACGCTCGTAACTAGCGCTATCGTCTCGCCCATGAAATTGAACATATCCTTCTTGTCTCTTATAGCGTCCTGCACCGATTTTACCTGCACAGCAACGACCGACAGAACCTCCACCGATATCCTGTTGAACTCGTCGAAACAGCCCCAAGCGCCGGTCTGAGCTAATCCTTTGTATATGTTACCACAGGACTTGTAGTCCATTTGCTCGGAACAATTGAACACGTAAACCATGATTCCCAACGCCCTGCCGAGATCCTTCGTGGTCTCGGTCTTTCCGGTTCCCGCGGGCCCAGCGGGTCCACCGCCCATTACCAGATGCAGAGACTGCGTGAGCGTTATGTAACATCTGTCCGTTAGCGGTGTAATGACGAGCCTGAAAGGTAGGAAGGAAATTTGATACGTAGATTTTCATAATTAATACATTCGCAAGAAAAAAATGAGATTTAAATAAAACAATATTGTGATGTATATCAAACAATAAACCATGTGATTTAAATCAAACAATTATTTTTAATGACCTAGTCTGCTTTACCCTGATGGTTTCCGATTTTTTTGTTCTTAAGAAAACGCCGGAGCATTTATTGTCGAGTTAGAAATCGGGGGAGCATGAAGCTTTTTCATTTAATGAGCTGATTTATAAGCAAGATTAAAAGAGAACAAAAAATAAACAATCGCAGATGAAAAAAGTCTACCCTACCTAGGCGTATTTCCCAGATACTCATGAGAGTATTTAAACTGTGCATCGCAAATATTGGCGAAGCAATCCTTTTCCTTCTCGTCCCATCGGTGCCGGAGTTGACTCTGCCATTGGAAGGCCTGGGCGGTCTCGACTTTGGCCTGAACGAGCTTGGCCACGACGTCCCTCGAGTGCACGTCTATAGTGCATATCGTCATGACTTTCTGTCTGTCCTGCTTGCTTAGCTCGCCCAGCAATAGCGATATCAGAGTGCTGAGCTGTGAAATCTGTTTCTTGAGGTAATCCTTCAGGGCGTTGTCGTAGCCCTCCTCGAGTCTCGAGAACGCGAGATTCACCTCGGTCGTCCACCAAATCTGCGTGCCACACAGGGATACCTGGGCCGGATAATCGAAGAGCCATTGCTCCCGGGGTTTCTCCTCGTAGCTTACTACCGCCTCGCTGAAGTAATGCCTTATGGACGCACGCATGGCATGCTGAAGTCGGTTCAGCCATACCTCGACCGCACCGTCGCAGACCATCTCGCAATTTGCGAATTCCACGTACTCGCCGTCCTTCGCGAACATACCTCGAATTCGTAGGGCAAAATTTACATACATTTTTTATCTTTTTTTTTTTTTTGCTCGTCGGCATTCGGGTATTCCTTGGGAATAAAAGAAACCGAGAAAAAAATACCTATAACGTGTTTAGAGGCTCCGTCCTCGACGATTGCGAAATTCAATTTGGCCATCGAATCGAACAGCTTCGTCAGGTGTTTCGCAACGACTTCCGGCTGATTGCCGTTCGACAGAACGTCCAGAAGGTCGCTCGACGAGACGAAGTAAAATCTCGGAAATGCCAGGCGTTTGGTTTCCAGATATTCGGCCAAAGCTTTCTCGCAGAGGACCAGTTCCTTCTGCAGTATGTCGAGGGCCGGCGCGAGACCCTCCTTGTTCGTGGCTTCCACGACGTTCGGTATTTTGGCCATGTCCTCGGTCATCTTCTTGAACTCCTTGTCTATACGATCGAAACGATCGGCATCGACCGGAAGCTGCCGACGTATGTCCTCGGAAGACATGAATATGCTCTCGAGATGCATCCAGGTGCGCTGGACCTCGAACCACACGGTTGTCACTTGATCTGCGACGCAGAGCTTCTTCTGCCAGGTCGACACTTCCTCGAGGAAGTGGGCGATAAATTTTGAGGTGATGAGATTCTGCAGCTGCACCTGCGCTCATCGATATTCTCCCGTCAGAACCGTGCAACAAACTTATTCGTCGATTAATTGACTATTTGTTGCAAAAGATTTCATAAATCTGACGACCGAGCTCGAAATTCAAAATTTGTATACGGCAAACGCAAAACGATAATAAAAATTGACCTGATTCTCTTCCAGCGTCTCGATCAGCTCCTCGCTGGCTCGCAGCAGCGTCGCTCCCGTCCTCGGATGATCCTCCCTCTCGAACTCCATTCCCGACCAGGTAACGTTCAGTTCGCGAAGGTATTTCTCCATCGACATCTCCTTCACCGCCTTATCGACGATATTTTTAACTTCCTCCTCGCACTCGTGCAGACTCAGCTCGAGCAAATCAGCCAATGTCGTCGACTCGTCCATGACGAAACACACCTGAGGGCGTCACATGACAGTCGCTTAGATCTCCCGTCGACAGTTCGAACTCGAAGGTATCATTTTTTTGCTGTGATTAATCTTACGTAGAAAAAAAAACTGATAGAGTGCTTCAAACGTGAATCGAAATGGATGAAGGGTTGACAAATAATAGTGAAGAGGGTTGTATGTTCGGAAAAAAATTTATTCGAATTAAGCGGCGTGATGCGTACAATGAATGAGGGTGTTATACAATGGATTGCCGGAGACTATCGCTGGCTTAAATAATAATAATAAATATCTATGATTATTTTAATAAATAGATAATAATAATGGTTTGATAAATGTTAATACAACTAAACGCGTTGTGGGCAGTATTGCGTAATTAAGATGTAAAACATGCTAAAAATACGATAAGAATATGCGTAAACTTTGCCGCTTTTTTTACATTTATCGATCAAGAAATTCTGCAAAAGTCATAACTTCGGTATAAGAAGATAAAGAAAACACTTTAGATGATAATTTTTTAAATGAAAAAGTATTTAAATAAAGTGAAGTGCAAAATGAACACAAGGTTCAATGACGTTACTACTGGTGATGAAAATTGATACATTAAAAATGTTTATAAAAAATTGATACATATGTATAAGAAATATGATAATCGTGCGCGTATATACAGTGGACTTACGGTCATCTCTGGAGTCATGTCGCCCAATTTCTGTAACACCGATAGCGTATGTACAGCGGTGCAACTAACACAGTAATCATGAACCATGGCCCGTATGGCACATTAGTCAATTATCAAATTTATAACAAAAAACGAAATTTGATTATTATATCATTGGAAGCCCTGACACTATCTATTGGACGCTACTTTACACTCTTGTAAAACGAGAGACCGTTCTATAAAGAATTTGTACAAATAGATGGTCGACCCGATCAATCAGTATCGCAATCAAGGACGTAAAATTGCATTTTTTTCAAACCCTTCGATACCTTTGTACTGTTCATAAGTTGACGCCAATGTCTTTCGCGGATCGCTGGATTCTGCAATTCGCCGACAGCGCGCAGAGAAGTGAGCATGTTCTTAACTGTCGCTTCCAGCGATACGTAAGTGTCCCACGTCCTCATTTCCTTGTCCAGAGCTATGAACACATTACCCGAAAAATGTTTTTTTTTTCTCAATCGATCAAAAAATGTATTAACGAAAATTTTGTATTGATAACTCACCGCGTATCTCTTTGGCAAATTTCTTGCACTCTATGTCCATATTCTCAACATCGATCTTCCTCCACGGTGTCGTCTTCCATCCCTCGATACTGCTCCTGACAATGTTCACATAGTCCCAAAGTTGTTTCAGCATACGCAGCTCTCTTCTGCACTGTCTAAGTTGCTTGAACTCCGGTACCGTGACTTCGAACAACGAGGCAGATTCCTGAATGTCTCTCATTTGACGCTCGAGCATGCATATCTCCTTGTCGGCCTCGTCCAATTGGCCGTAAGGGTTGCTGCAATCGTACTTGAAGAAACCGTACCGTCTGAAAGCTTCCCGGTAGTGAACTATCGTCGTGTCGAAGGCGGAGACCCTGCCACGGATCCGGGAGACTTCGCCTGTTCAACGAAAACATTATTTTTATTCGTCCTTTATTCAAAATGATAAAACTTTATTTAAAAAGCTATGCGCAAAATTGCAATGAAAAAGGAAGCCATGTATAAATTACTTTGCAGCATTTTATCATACTTATGAGAACCAAGTTTCTTCTATGAAGCAAAAAGAAATTATTTTAAAAAACGAATGATAATTTAAATATATTTTTAATTATCATTTTAAAAGAATGAAGTGAAAAATAAAGAAGTTATATGTATCGCACCTGCTTGGAGCGGTGCAACTTGCTGCTTGACCATGAGAGCCAGTTTCTTTGTGTTGGCCCATTGTTCGGGCAGCTCCTGTAGCAAAACGTTAACCTCTTCGGGTATGTCCTGATCGTAGAACTTGAGCAATTCGATGGTCTCTTGAAGAGGCTGAAACATCTCGTCGGTGGTCGGTTGCCGCTCCTTCACGCGCATCAGATATCCCATGACACTGACGAGACCCGCGTAATCGCCGGGTTGTATCTGCTGCAGCAGGCCCTCGTCAGCCAGTCTGTGAAAACCCGTTCGTTTTACCAAGATTTCTTTTCGTCGCCTCTATCGAGCCGATGAGTAATGGAAACCGTGGCTTTCAACCTGACAACGGTACCTCGACACTCATCGCCCGTATTTTAATGGCTGATGATCCCGAGTTACATAGCATGGGCGTGGTATTTCACAGGGCTTATCGTCGGAGTTGTATACTAATGTAATTTTCATGAAAAATCATCTTTCGAGTAGAGAATTTGAAATGGGAATTAAAAATAAGAGAACGAAGAGTAAACAAATAGATAAGAAATTATAAAGAACATAGGACCGATCATTAAAGTTGTTAAAAATTGGAGTACCTTATAAAAGTTCCGAGATCGGACAAGCTAGTCGTCACCCGTTCGACGAGATGTTTCTTGAACATGCTCGACCACTTGCAAACAGTGTTTAGCAGGGATTGCCTGAAAGGTCGTAGATCGACTCTGAACCATCCGCAGAATGCTTTCGACGGTTTCATTGCCTCTATCTCGAGATAAAGACCCTCGTACAGGTCGATTTGTTCGCGAAATTGTTCCATTCTCGGTGGCGAGCGAGACGGTCCTTTGGGGTCCATAGCGGCGACCATTTCCATCTCGTCTATCGTCAATTGCCGGCTATACTCGAGAAACTGTTGCATCACGATGTCCCGATCTTCCAGCCAGAGATACGCGTATCCTGAAGGAAGGGGGGGGGGGAGAGAAAGAAAAAAATAAATGCCATGTGATTAATTTTATCGATTCCGTGCACGTTCGATCTTAACGGCCCACTTAGCGAACGAGCATCCGCAGGGTAACAAGGAAAGATTTTAATACCTTCGAAGATCCCACAGAAATCCGTGGCTTCCTCGACAGCCTTGGCCACCCCGGCTAGTATCTCAGTCTTCATGGCTTTGATGTCGTCGTCCTGCTCGAGTTCGACCGCGTAGACAGTCGCGTCGCTGCTCTTCAATCTCGGTACGAGAGCAGCCATGCCGATGATGTCATTTAGGAGTCCTACGACCAATTGATCCAAGCCGTCCGGATCTTCGGGATCCAACGAAGGTTCGTAGTAAAGATCGGGCTCTCTCAGTTCCAGTTTGGCCTCAAGAAGTGGCTCCTTCTGTCCCATTGGGTCCATATTTTCTGCCAGATAGCTCAGACAACATCCGACAGCTTTGCGTAGCGACTCGGCGACGATGTCATCGACGTATCCGACGTATTCGCACCATGGATCGCTACTTCTGTCAGTAATCTCGAAGAGAGTCTCGTTCTCGGCCAAGAGTTCGTGAATGTGCTCCGCTGCTTTCCGTATCTCGGCGTAGCGTTTCGCTACTTTCTCGGCCCTCTCGTCCAGCGACAGAAGAGCGTCCTTCCGGCGATCACGACGTTCTATGAGAGGCGTCCTGGTCCATGGCTCCAGGATGCTTCTGATCTTGTCGACATTCCCTTGAGTCGATTTGACTCGCTTCCACAATCCTTCCACCAGCGTTCCCAGCTCGCTTATGTAATCCGGGAGACCCTCCGATCTCCATGACAACTCCTCCTGACCGCGGGTCACCAACGAATCTATCTTCGCCACCTCCGACTCTATCAATCGGTACTCGACCTTCCTCGTACTCCGGCGTATGTCGTTGTACGCGCTGACGGTTCCTCCGAGCAAGATCCGAAATTTACGGAAGGTCTCCGCCTGCTCGGATACCTGACGATAAGACCCAACAAAATCAATTGCCTGTAGCGTAGCTGACCGTACAATAGAATTGGGATACCTGATTCTTTTTCTCCGCGTGAAATCTCTAAAACAGCTAAAATTTACCTCCAGAGCTTCTTGAGGTATATCAGCTCGCGACATCTGCTTCAAGTAATTGACTTCCTTCAAAACCGCGAGCAATTCCGTATCGAAGTTCAACAGCAGCAGAATCGATCCTCGATCTCTGGTCAACAGTGGTCGATCCAATCCTTTCTCAACCGACTGAGGAACGAGTCGCGCCCATTCGGTGAAGAGCACGGTTTCCTTGTCGCTCAGCATGCCCAACAGTCTTTCGTAACGAGCCATTATGCTCTGTCCATCTTTGCACTCTAGGATTCTACTCTCGCAGATTAACGATTAATAAAAATTGGCAATTTGGATGCAGATTATTGATTTTTTCGCCATTATACTCACGACGGTTGTAGGGTTTTGAAAGACTGGACCGGTAAATCGATCCGCTGTCTCAGCATACTCGTAAATTGTAACGCCGCGGCCAAAGGTGGCAGATCGCTCATCGCACCCCGCGTTCCTCGTGTGAAAAGCAGCTCGACCATGGTCAGCTCGTTGTTCAGCAATTCGACGATCCGGGAGTAACGGTCCATGAATTGCTTACGTATAACCGGTCGTTCGAGAACCGAACCACCGATGTTGACAAGCTATCGACCGTTACAACTTCACATAGACATTCGGGTAGTATAATTCTTCATGGGGAGGCCAAAAGCGAAAACGGGATGAAAAGGAATCGAGAGAATGGATGGCGGAGTCGCTTATAAATACAATTGGATCTGCGCCGTCGAGGTATCGTTGATAAAACTCCCTCTGCGCGATATCTCATGTGAAACGGAGGAAAGAAAAGAATGACAAAAAACGAAGAAAAGATGAACGAAAAGAGAGAAAGCCGATACCAGACCGAGGTTCGAACCTTGAAAGCACTCTCCAAATTGCCACAGTCGTCGAATGCCTGGCAGAGTATCGCTGCCAGCTTGCTGTCCAAGTCGGTGATGGATTCGCTGAACTTGGCACAGTCAACGGCGAACGACTCGTCGTCGGGTTCGAGAACGTCGCTCGCCCGTGCCGAGAACGATGCGAATAACTGTTGAAACTCTTTGAAGACACCAACGATCCGCGCGCTAAGCGATCGGCCGAGTATACCGCCGACTTCGATCTTCTCCAGTTTCGAAAATTCGAGCACGGTGTCGAAGAGCCACTCGATGTCGGCGAGACGTTTCAGAAAAGCGTCGAGACGATGAAAGACCGCTGACGGATTGAAATTCCACGGTGGCACGTCCGACTTCATGCCGGGCTGTTGTCTCGCGCGCTCGAACTGCTGCTTGAATTCTTCGAGGACTCCTGGATCGTTAAATTCAATATTAGACGTCGATTTAACAGTTTTCCTTCCTTTATCGTTCATGATTTATCGCTCAATGTTTGGTGAGAAAAATCGCACTAAAAACAAGCATTTTGTTGTTGTTATTGCCATTGCGACACATTCTGGAGGGTATTAAAAAATTGATGGATATCGATCAAGTTTCTATCATGATCAATATTCTTCACTCATTACCCTACTGTTTAATACTTTCTCTATTCAGACATATTTATTTACCTCTCGAGATCTGCACACGTTGAAGAGCCTCGTCAACGTCGCTCTGAAATATCGACGAAGGATCGAGAAAGCGTCTAGCTTCCTGTATCAACAGGTTGGATATCTGCCTGAGGACAATGATGAGCTTGCTCGAGCTCTGATAGTACCGCGATTTCGCCCAGGCCAGACCGACCGTGTGGATCAAGGTCGCCATTATGGGCTTAGCCTCGGAAAAGTCAATTTCCTCGATAGCCTTGAAGCATCTCTTCAGGGGTGTCAAGTACAGGGATATCTCTTTGGCCTCGGCTAGGGAGGATACGACGTTGCCGAATAGCGTCCGGAAACAGGGGTAGTAAGCGCTATCTGTAGTCTCGAGGATTATGGCCATCTTTCTGACCCGATCCTCGCGCAGTTGGTCGAAAATGTATCTGATACAAATGTACCAACGAATGCAATCAATTGAGTCGCGTTATCGTGTGTCGTCGGGAAAACTTCGTTTATCCTAAAGTATCATTTTACGAACCTCAGATTGACCAACCGTTTCGACCAATATTCGAGCTCGACGTTGGGAGTCGGATTCTGTCCGTTCTCGAAAGCGATGCTCGACTCGTGGGTTACGACGTCGTTGACCAAGTAAGCCCATTTTATGACGACACCCTCGATTGCGCTTTTCAAATAGAGATCCACCGCCTGAGGTCCCTCGCGTGATACCAATCTCTCGACGTCCGCTATTTTTTCCAAACCTGCTGGCATCGGTAGCACCGTTTTGCCATTCACCTGACCCTTGACCTATGCAACATAATTGTTCTGTCGGAGAGATTTCTTCGAATGGAAGGCTTTTAGGCGGATGAATACTTCGGCCATTGTACCTGGTACAGAGTGCCTCGGATGGAGTGTACGTGTCTGCAGATGTCTTGAATAGCTATTTCCGGAAGATCCTTGTGATTCTCCGGTTTGCTCAGGAGCGGAGCGAAAATGTTATCCACGAGCGTTGCCAATTGATCGACTACCCGGTGAGAGAGATCGCCCATTATCAGCATCTCCGAACATTTGTCCCGTTCCTTTGGCACTGGAGCTAGTTTCACTTTTACTGCGTAAGTACCTGCGGGTACGAAAATCGTTAATCCATTTCGATCGAACCGAAACGACTTTTGGTAAGAATCTCTTCAAATGTTAACTGATTTTGAATGCTTGTGCACTTCTGACAGTTCCGCGAGGCAAACTATTTGACCTTTTAAAAAAGGTTATTCGTCTCAAATATAACGATAAAAATGTGCTAAAATAAACAAATATCGCTCACCTTTGGTTCTTTGACACGGTATGGGAAAGCTCGTCGAGGCGACAAGCTGAGCGCTCGGTGTCAACACGACGAATAGCGCGGCGGGTGCCGGATTGTCCATAAAGTCTATGACCGATGTCCGATGTTCCTCGGTCAGCAGCAATCGTCCCCATTTTTCCGGTTTCAGTTTCAATGACTTTTGAACGAAGGAACCGATGTACTCGAGCCTGAAGTCTGTCGGGGCGTCCGGCCCTGCCATCACTGATGACCAAAGTTGATAAAAATATATTAAACATTTGTTGACGATCTGACAATTGTAAACCGGATCAAATAGATTTCAGCAAGGATCGCGTATCCGCTTAACGAGTCGGCAGGCCAACGAGCAACTTCGACCCGCGGCAGGCGAATCGAAACTAGTTTCTCACCGACGGAAGGACTTTGGACGTTCCTGTCTTTGGGGCAAAGTCGCTCTCGACCCTATTGTCACGACGAGGTAACGCACGGAATATATGCCCGTCAAACAACTGACGTTGCACGCGATCACTTGCGCTCCAGTGACAGGCACGAATTTCTCATACCCCGCCAATCGCTCTCTTTCTCTCCCTCACTCTTCACCGTCGCTCGTTATACATATCGGTAACTTGGGGTATCAAAATTTTAGTCTGTTACAATATAGTTTCGGCGAGGCAACGTTCGAACGCGCACGCGAGAGCAATGCCGAATAAAAGTCCCTCGGGTCAAAGTTAACCCCGGTGGTCCCTCGAAAATGTTTTCGTTTCTTCGTTTTTTTTTTTTTACGTAACTGTTTTTTTCATTCGTTGATAACGACGAATGAAAAACAAAGAGATTGTATGTGCACCTGCAGCGGACTTAAACTAAACGTCGTGGACTTTTTAGTACCTACGTGTATTAACGTAAAAGCCAGAGGAGCAGGGGAGGTCGGGATGTCACCGCGTGCCTCGCTCCGCCAACCTCTATAAATCATTAACCAGCGGAAGAGCGGAAAGACTCGAGCGTCACGAAATATTAGATTCTCGTTGTTCCTTTTGCCAAGACGGCTGAGGGATGTCGCGATCGATGCAGTTGGGTCGCTCGGCGAAGTGGAAGAAAAGTTTCATTCCGTCAGTGACGTGTCTCGTGGATAGTTGACGGATAACGGGACGGAAGTTTCAAGGAAATTGTATGTACGCTTTACTCGTTTCACATACGTTTTTTTTAAGTTTCATCCAATTTCTTGGTAACTAATTTCTGACGAAAGTACGAAAGTCGATCGTATATATACACTCACTCGAGGATTATAATTATTATAAATTACACAAATAACATCGATCGTTAATAATTGAACAATTATAGTGACTTCGATAAGCAATCATAAAAAAATGAGGACAACAGTGATAAAAAAAGTGCCAATTGTCTGGGGGACCATTTCACCCCAGCGCTCCCACGAAACCCAGTGTCTCTCTTTTCAACAATGCGATAACGCATCGGATTTGAAAACTATCGCACCGTCGACGAACGGGCCTTTGAGCCAAAAATCCATCAAACAAACAACTTTCTTCTGCAAACCACCCCCGAGGCGATATCACTTTTCCACAATTCAATTAATCATACTTATCTCGGATTTTTTTTTTTTTATAAAACAATCAATCAATGCATTTTTTCGATTCCCAAATTCGTCCCTACCCCACGCGGTCCTCCCAGCTCAAAGGGAACCTCTCCACCACTATTACCACTATTACCTTTTATATTGGGCGCTCGGTGACGGTCGTCCCGAGGGGGATGAGAAAAAAAAACCGCACGCATATACAGTCGGCACGCGTTCATTTGGTTTCGCGATGCGGATTTGCGATAATGGAAAATTCCCGTGGGCGGTCAGGGGGGTGGGGAAAGGCAGGGATACGAGGGTACAATGGACAAAGCGTAACCGCGCTCACCCGGAGTACATCCAATCGATAACTTAATCTCTCTCTTTCTCGGGCGTGTATGCATGACTAGTAGGTTTGGCAAATAATATTTTGATAAGGTCCGCAGGAACAAGAGTTTGTTTTCTGTTCTGCGGTCAATATTTGACGTTCTATTCCCAGATGGCATGTGCAGCTATTGTATGGAGCCGCTCTCTGTACAACACCCGCTGCACCCGTATTTCTCTCTCCATCCCCCCCAGACGACGTCATCCCCTAATCCACGTCCCACGAGTTTTTCCACCAACAAAGAACCCGCGTACTTTTCATTTCACCGGGCGAATATCCACCCGCTATCCTGCGAACCGTCGACGATGAATTAGAAAGAGAATGGACGCTTGAGAAAAAAACAACAAGTTTCTCTTCGCTTATGTATTGTACAGTGATTGTGCATCCACTTCCTGTACGCGATGTACACACCGAACAGCGACCGGGCATATTGAATTACTTTCCTTGCAGTTATCGCGCCAGTCCCCCCCCCCCCACCCTCCCCCCCATCCGAGCGAATTTTCCTGCCGAGCGAGTAGGTTTTTTTAAAGTTTCTTTTTTCTCTCTTTCCCTTTTCCAGCTCTCATATCTCCGTCTCTTCTTCCTCGGGATGTTCTCGCGCGCGCGCGCGCCTCGGGTAAATTGTAAGTGCACACCGTTCGCGCGCCCTCGCGACCTCGCATAATAACGGCAATTTACGAGTGAACAGGCGAGAAAGACCCCCGCGGACACCCGGAGCGGGACGGCAAGTTTCTTCCTTGGCTTTCGCCTAGCGACGGCCCATCGCATTTTTTCTTCTCATTTTCTTTGGCCTCCGTGCAGATAAGAATTATCTGGCGCTTCTCGCCGCGTTCCGAGTTTCAACGAGATATAACCGGTGCGAAGTATCTAAACTTGGAATTAATTAACATGGAATGAAAACATAAAAGCCAAACTAAAAAACGAGCCGAAGAAAAGAAACGTAAGGTTTGACTGAGGACCAGAGACATAAAAATCGCAATATCTGATGCATGTTCCAAAACTTTTTTTCGATGTATTTTCTTTTTTTTTTTTACTGCAAAAGTCTACAGAGTTTGAAATTGATGATCTCTGCCGAGTCCACCGCAGGGGTCACACGACCGGGTCGCGCAGGCAGCTGTATATTTCGTTGCGAAGTTTCGCGAGGAAACGCGCGAGTGAATAATGTGAGCCCGACACCTACGAGATTGATTTCTTATTTAGGGGCTTTTGAGCGCGACGTCATTTTTCACTAGGGCACAAGCCACTGCCTCGTGCCCACCCTAGCATGCTGCTCGGCAACATGGGATACACGAGAGCTCTTGGCACAGAATTGGTCTTTCGAAAGTTCGGGCCTGTGCCATACACGAAATAAGATTTTTTCCTTTCTTCGCTCTTCTCCTTCCGCTTCGGTTGCACACCCTTAAATGTCATCTTTTTTTTTTCGTTTGTACTCGTGTCTCACTTTCTCACTTCGCACGCTCCCGGTAGTCCGAGCGAATCCGAACATTTTGCCAAAACACGTTGGCCCGTAGCAACGGATACGAGGCCATTTCCAATTTTCTTCTCGGTTACTCCGGGACGTGCGGTCAAAAGCGGAAGGCTACAGGCAGGTTGGGGATGGCAAGTGCCGGAACGATTTCCTCTTGTCGATATTGGACCACCTGTCGGTGCAGTTGCCATCCATCCATCAGTCATTGTGGTCACTGTACGGGAACGTGGCAATTTTTAGTACAAGCTCTATCGTAGAATGAGTAAAACGAATATGACCGAAAAAAAACAAATCAATAAATGCACCGGAAAAATTGGCTATAAAAGCTCCGTATATCTTCGACGAATGAAGATGCATCGCTCTATAGAAAGAGTATTTTTGAAAAATAATAACATTAAGTTATATAAAAAAAAATAAGAGTTGGACAAGTTCTACTTTTTTTTCAAAATAAGAATACATGTAGTCTTTTTATGAAGAATACGCATAAGGCGGAGTAGCAACTTTTTGGTATCTTTCGACTGACGCGTGAAACTTTTTAGGGGAGCTTAAAGCTCGCCCACTGTCGCCTGCTCCTTGCGGAATAAAATATAAAGGGGACGAATAAGTAACTGCGAGAGGAAACCGCAGAGAGACCTCGTGCATCTCCGCTTCTGCGGGACAGCGGTGTTACCAAAGGCATTATGGTAATCTCAAAATCACATATTGCAATACTCATGGTATTTCGCGGGCGTGGGTCTCGGAAAATTCGTTTTGTCGAATCCCGGGCGTTCGGAGAAAAATAGAAATAGAAATAAAGAAAGGGAAAATATATGTGGCGTAAAAAAAATCATTCGCCTGCGAGCAAGGAGCACGCACGCACCCAATCGACGAACCGAATTTATTCTGTTTTCCTATGAACGTATGCCTTTCAGATATCCCACCCCACGTATGTATCGAACAATTTGATTTACCTCGCAAGATGGCGAACTTGAGTAGAGAATAAAAAAATTTCACGTTTCTCGGATGTAGAAAAAAAGTCTCCGAAGGAAGATATGTAAAGGGTACATACAGCATAAAATTCAAGAAAATTCTTTCATCGAAAACTCATCCGTTCGACAAATGAATCAATTTTGTCGCGTCCTGTAATGGTAGCGACTCGTTCGTGAGACAAAAATAAAAAATAGTCGTCATATTTTTCATTATTACTTTCGCGCTCGGACGACAAAAAAAAAACCAACGCGTCTGACACAACAGGTGTGAATCAAAAAAGTGGTGGGTAAAAATTCGAAATGAAAATTACGGTAATTAAAATGCAATGTCGTACATGAGGGATTGCCGGAGAAAGGGTTAAATTATACAATAAGCGCGACCGCGTTTATTTACGTTTGCTAAATAAAAGAAAAAATAAAATAAAGGAACAAAAAAATAGTCTCATATTACTGTAGACGACGTTTTCGCGAGGCGTTGGGAAAACGTATAACGCCTTTGGGAAACTTAATGTGGTTTAATATGTCACGACGCTCGTACCGCAATTTATGATTCTAATTATGGCGTTACCGCGCCGCCCACAGCGGCGTCTACGGAATTCTGGCCCCCTTTAACTTGGTCGCCGAGTCTCACCTAAAGCTCACGTAAACCAAACGTGCCTTCGTATTTAGCTCGCTCTGTATTGTACATGCGTAAAAGCACACGTTCGGGTAAACGCTTTGCTCGCACGTACGGCTAAATAGTCGCGAGCGTCGTGCGGTTTCCGGACATTTTATGAGTTTAATTTGAAAGCTCCGTCGGACGCGACGAAAGAGACAGAGGGAAAAGGGACCCGTTATGGGTCGCGGCTGTCCGTATGTCGCCGGAATTCCCTGAATATTCTAGTTTCGGTTCTCGGTGAAATTTAGTAGACACCTCTCGGCTCGGCTCTCCAGACGAGTTTACATGACAGTTTTACTTTGGGGAAATTCTGCCTCGGTTAACAGCTGCTCTCCTATGTGTATCGGAAGGTTTATTCTGTTCCATGTGCGAGACGTTTACGAAGTCTGCGATAAATGGAATCGAAAATTATTTCGACCGACCTTGATGTAAGAACAGGCGCGACTTGTCTGCGATTGAGAAACAAAGTTAACTCTGCAGAAGAACCATAAATTAATGACATTGTAATCGAGAAGCCGCTTCGTTAATTATTCCGAACGGCATGCATATATTTTATTCCTCGACGAACAATGCACTGTAAAAATAAATCGTAAATTGAATGTACTGAAACTTGCTATTTGCTTACATTGGTGACATTAAGTGAACATTAATGTACTTTTTTGTAAAATAAAAATACCCGATACTGAAATTACAAATCTGTTGCTAAAAGTTACAAAAATGTTTATTAGAAATACAAATTTTACTGTAAAATTGCAACCCACGTGTGTTTGAAATTTCAGAAACAGTTTATGTAAGAAAGCTTCCAATGCCGATCATTAATTATCAAACAAATTTTTTTACAGTGTGGCATACTGTGACCAAAAACTTGTATTATAACTATTAACCATATCGCTCTGAATTACTCTTATCTGCACAATCTAATCTTATTTGGACGATAAAAATGTAAGTTATATCTATACGTCAATAGTTAATTAGGCTCTTGAGACACACCTGATTACTTTATAACAAGTGTCTTTCAAAGCCTGGATAACGAATTCCGGGGAGTATAGAGGAAATAACCGATGACAGAAAATTTTTGATCTACCCACGGTTACAATCAAGAACAATCGCAATCCATAAAACACATAAAAATATATAACTTATATGTTGACAAGCACAGAAATTTCATTGTCTGCTGTTGATATGCCCTTCGATTTTTTTTTACTTTGTCTCCGCGTGTACACTACATAAATATTCTATATCTGAATGCCGACTACGAAAACATACCTGATTTGTCTACCGTCGAAAGACAAAGTCAACTCTGAGGTATAAGCGCAAATTAATAGACTGGAATCGAATAAATCATTCAGATGATAATCATGAATAGTATACATAAATTTTGTTGCCTTTCAGTAAAGACACATAGAAAGACGATTGCAGTAGCAGAGATCGGTTTCGACAAGAGATATGTGTATACCCATCCGCGTGCTGTTAATTTCTGTACAGTTTAGCAAGCAGTAAAGATAATTTTGCTGAAGACCAGATGTTTTAAAGCGAAATACCGAGAGGCATTTTGCACAGTATATATACGAGCAACGTTTCGTTATACCAGTCAGAAAACGACTTCAAGCTAAAATAACAGTTACAATGTGTAGTTCAAGTGTCAATGCGAAAATCAGTTTAATCGCTCTAATAGCGATCGGCATTATCATCCGTGGTAAGTTAGATGTTTCAAATGAACTTGTCTCCATCACCAAACAACATGGAATATACAAAAGCTCGCGTAAAACTTAGAAAAAAAAACATCAGAGAATATTTGATATGGAGATGAACAATTTTTTTCCTTATTCTCATAGGTATCGATGCAAAACCACCCCGTAGAGTTGTCCAAGGGAAGGATGCAGATCCCAATGAATTTCCATGGATGGCCCGACTCAACATAACGGGCAGCGATGATGTGACTTACGATTGCGGTGGTGCAATAATCAGTCCTCGGCACGTTCTCACAGCTGCGCATTGCCTCACACAAGACACTTTAAACAGTGTTTGGACCGGTTTTCATATTCGTGACTTTAACATTGCCGTCAAGAGTTATGCTGCCCAAATCATCGTGCATCCTCAATACAAAGAGATTTCAGACTTGAATGCGTCATGGGCTGAAAATGATGTTGGCATTGTAGTGGTAAGTTGGCCAATGATACTATTCAAATACTAACACATGAGCATGTGAAACGCTGGTAAACAAATCTGTAAGCACTCTTTTTCACGGGTGTTTACGAGAAGAGAAATATGTTCCACATAATGTTACCGTCAATGAGAAATTGATTAGAATAGTAAATTGTTATCGATTGATCAAACCGTTAACATTTTTAGCTTGACAGAGATCTGAAGCTCGGCGCGAATCAGGCTATAATTCCGTTGGCGAACAAAGAAGCAACTGTGGGTACACGTGGAACGTTATCTGGCTGGGGAATTACCGAAATATGGGGTTGGCATCCAGCCATGATTCTCCAGAAAAGTATTATAGATATTCTGCCGGATGACCAATGCTGGGTACAGCGGCCTGAGCAACTGTGCGGTCGGTCTCTTTCATACGCAGCAGCATGCAGAGTATTTATCATATTATATTTACATAAATTGCGTAACGAAAATCGCCGGTATTTGCTGTGCATTGAGCACAGAAAATACATTTCTGTGATTTTTATTACGCGAGATTATCATAATTTTTACTCACGGGGTGATTATTATTGTTTTAGGGTGACAGTGGCTGTCCTCTCGTGGTCGATGATCGTGTCGTTGGCATTGCCTCCAGTAGCATTTGTTTTCCCGGACAACAAACAATGTTCACGAGCGTTTATCATCATCTCGCTTGGATAAAATCCATCATTGAGAAATCTTCCGTTTAAAATAATTCAGGACGTGGAAAATTTAAAAAATGTACATAATAGTCCGTACACAAAATACTTTCACTATCGTGTAACTATGAAGGTTCACTCGCATATCAATGCTTTTATCTGCAGGTTCATTAAATTTATACAGGAAAAATTTAGGAAAGTAATAACAAACCCAAAGAATAGTTACCATTTCCGGCAAAATATATTTATATTATTCACCATGACATGTTAATTCTAGAACAATCACAGGAATATCTTTAATCACCGCGATAGTGATTCGCGACAGCATTGACAGCAAGTCAAAGAGTTCGAAATTCTTATATTTTCTGATGGTTGATTGTGGTATCAACGGGCCATAAAACAAACGCAAAAAAAACATAACTTCTATTTCGATAAGCACAGAAATTTCGCAACTCTCCTGACATGTCCTTCGATTTTTTTTTTAACTTTGTTTCCACGTTTACACTATGCAAACATTCCATATCATATCTGTAAGAACAGACGCCACTTGTCTATGATCGAAAAACGAAGTCAACTGTGAAGAGTAATTATGATTTAATGGAATTAGTTAATTGTGGAATGGAAGTCATCTATGAAGAATAAACATATTCTAATAAAAATAGACTCAAAAACGCCATTCGGCAAATAATTTCTAATGCTATATCCACAGAGAGGCATAGATAGAGGATTGACATGGCGAAGACCATTTCGGCAAAAGACCTGTACGCCTATCCTCGTGCTTGCTATGTCCATCGTGTTTGGCGAGCCGTAAAGATAATAATTTTGCGCAATACCAGATTTTTTAGAGCTCGGTTTTTCGGACAGTATATATACGAGCAAGGCTTCGGTATACAACCTAGAAGACGATTTCAAGCAGAAGAAACAGTTGCAAAAATGAGTAGCTCGGGTGTCAGTGCGAAAATCAGTTTAATCGCTTTCATAGCGGTCGGCGTTATCATCAGTGGTAAGTCAAATATTTGAAATGAACTTACTCGTTTCCGTCACCAAATAATATACGATATACAAAAACACGCATTATAATCTCTAAAATAAAACATCAGAAAATATTTTATATGCGATATGAACAAACTTTGACTCCTTTCTCGTAGGTATCGATGCATATAGACCCCGTAGAATTATCGGAGGGGAGGATGCAGCTCCCAATGATTTTCCGTGGATGGCTCGACTTAACGTAACGGATGGGAATGGTGCAAATCACGATTGTGGTGGTGCAATAATCAGTCCCCGGCATATTCTCACAGCTGCGCATTGCCTCGATAGCCTTACTTTAAACAGCGTTTGGACCGGTTATCATATTCGTGACTTCAACATTGCTGTCAAGAGCAGTCATGCCCAAATCATCGTGCATCCCCAATACAAATGGATTTCCAAAGACGGTTTGTCGTACACTGAAAATGATATCGGTATTGTGGTGGTAAGTTGATTAATGATTTTATTCAATTATTAACTTAAGAGTTACTTATATGAAATACCACGGCAGGTAAGAAAAATCTGTGAACCACTTTTTTCACGGTGCTTAAGAGAAGAGGAATGTGTTCCACGTAATCTTAGCGTTAATGATAAGTTCATAAGAATAGTGAATTGTTGTCGACCGATTGAACCGTTAACATTTTTAGCTCGACGGAGATCTGAAGCTGGGCGCGAATCAGAATGTAATCCCGTTGGCGAACAAAGTACCAACTGTGGGTACGCATGCGATATTACCAGGCTGGGGATTTACCGATTTATCCCTGCAGAATCACGCCACGATTCTTCAGAAAAGTCCTATAGATATTCTGCCGATCGACGAATGCCCGATACATCTGGCTGAGCTGTTGTGTGGTCGTTCTCCTCCGCACGCGACCCCGTGCAACGTATTTATCATATTATATTCAAATAAATTGCATATATAAAATCGCCGTTATTTTCCGTGTATTGAGCACAGAAAATACGTTTCATTGATTTTTATTACGCAAGATTATCATTATTTTTATTCACAAAAGGATAGTTCAGACGGTGATTATGATTTTTCTTTAGGGTGACAGTGGCAGTCCTCTCGTAGTCGATGATCAAGTCGTTGGCATTCTCTCAACCAGTTGGTGCTTACTCGGACGAGAAACAATGTTCGTCAGCGTTTATCATCATCTCGCTTGGATAACATCCACCCTCGAGAAATCTTCAGTGTAAAAGAATTCTGGATTCATAAATGTTTGAAGTTTTATATAATAGTCGGTACTTAAATTGCTTTCACTATTGTGTAACTATCGAGTTTGACTCGTGCATCAGTACTTTTATCTGCACACATTAGGAAAAATATATTTTATTCACCGCGACTTGCGACTTGTATTATAATTATTGAATTTTTCTTCCTTTCACCTGCCATGAAAAAACGCTTCCTCTTACGATCCATAATTCCATACAACCTTCGAGACAGTTGAGGCTTCGAAAGTCAGCCAATTACTATTTGAGACCCTTTGCCTTTATTTTCGTCTTTCTTTTCTCGCTCTCCTTGTTCTTGGCCATTCAATTGGCATTCGAAGAGCGGAACGTCGGCCAACGCGTGCTCTCCGAATCAGTTCGGCTTGTCTTCGATCGCGAAATGCAAGGGGTGGATTTAAGCTAGCGTGGAATAATTTTTATCCGCCCGATAAAGTTTATTCCCGGTACAATGGTCGGCTGCAAGCAATTGGCTTTTCTCGATAGTTGAAGTTGATTCTTCGTGTATAATACGTAGCTCTTCTCCGCCTTCCTCTTACTCTTACTTTCCCCCACTTCATCTTTCTCGTTTCTGCGTACAGCTGCTCACTCCTGAAAATGATTAGCCCTCATTCGCCCCGGCCAGTCTCTCGTCCGGTCGAGCAGCACGGGTTGCAGCTTCACCGCTTGACTTCCTTGGAATATATTTTGCTTAGGTTTTCTTAAAAAAAGGAACTTCAGAGTCCAGCAACCGTGACGCGCAGTAAAAAACAAACTTCTCGTTCACAAACGTCAAAAATTTTCTTCTTGCCGATTTTACCACTTAATTTACTAAAACATAATTGGTGGTAAAAAGGGTCAAGAAAAAAAGAAAATCGTGAACGTTTGTCGAAATAAAAATGCTTGCCAAACGTCCAAGCATTTTTTAGTGCGCACGAGTGCAAGCATTACTAATTGCAATACTTCACATCTAATTTTTTTGGTAAGTTGTTTGTCAGTCGCAAAAACTTTTTCTCCGTGAACTACGTTCGTTCGTTCACTGGTGACTGGTCGGTTCGACGAATCAGTACGGGAGTATTGCAAATAAATTGCAAGAATCTCCTCCGTTTCTTGCGCCAGTGTCCGGCAAAAGTTTCGAGGAACCGCGGGAGTTTATTGCAAAATGTTGTACACAAAAATAATTAATTTCCGGGATGGAAAAGAAAAGGCGAGACACCAATGCTGAAAGGGACGGGAAAGATTTCGACTGGGATACAAAGCGGTCCGTGTTGCAGGGTGATACAACTTTGGAACCCGCGAGCGATGTTCCACCTTCCGTCCGACCTTGCTTCATCCCGCGGCAAGAAAGCGTCGTTCCTCGCGGAAAATTTCGCCCCGCGCTGTGAGCGATGCGAAGCGATAGACTTCGTTGTCACTCTCGATTCCCTCTCGGACCTGGAGAACTTGATCCTTTCCTTTTGGCAGGTCCAGAAAATGTTCTCACGCCTCGGTTCCGCAGCCACTTTCACACCGTGCTTGCCTAGGGTTTCCGTATAATGCCGTCGGCATTAAATGTACACTAGCGTTTGGGACAGTCTGGGAAATTTTCCAACTTTACGCTGGCGCGACGTTGAATTTTCACCCCCCTCGAAAAGCTCTCAACAGGTTACCAAGAGGTACTTTCCTTCTCGTACTATCTCAATCTTTTTTATCTGGCTCACCTTCTTTCACTTCGGGGATTTAGAATGTATCTTTGTTTCGGTTGTGAGCCCTTTCCTGACTTAGAGCTGTTTCCATACTTCCAAGTTTGAATTCAAGTTCAAAGTTAAATTGGTACGTTCAATAAAAATCGGAATTGAACTATAAAATAATAAATATAAACAATAATAATAATAAACTTCTCGGCAAGTTCTCTTGCAGGTGCGGTTTTTTTTTTCTTAACTTTACTATAATAGCTCGTTATACCTTCAGCGACGATCTCTACGTCTTCGCCCTCTCCCTCTGCCTCCTCCACCGAAGGGCTTCGCGACTCCATCATTGATTTCAAAAGCTTCGAGAATTCCTCGAGCTTCTCGTCGCTCCGACTCGGTTGAGCGGCTTGCGGCGGCATCGCGATTGCATCGACGCCAATCTCCTCGCCGGTCACAGATTTGTCGATATCCAGACTCATCGCGCTGCCGCTGACGCTGCTTTCCGTGTCGGTCATTATTCATCCGAATTCGCAACCGAAGAGGCCTCTAAAAATACCAAATCGCAAATGTTACATCCCGTTAAATTTTCACATATATTATTCATTCTAATACATTAAAGTGCGCATAAAAATGTCCGCTATCACGATGGCCCGTGCCCAAGAGACCTTGAAATATTTCGTCAAGGTGTATCGCTCGTAATTCTTTCTTTATCGTCGTGTTTGCCTCCCCGCTGTCCCGCACTATATACGCCTCGACGGGTTAGTCGTGAAAAAAAAGAATA
The DNA here is from genome assembly GCA_964017025.1 of Stenichneumon culpator. Lineage (NCBI taxonomy): Eukaryota > Metazoa > Arthropoda > Insecta > Hymenoptera > Ichneumonidae > Stenichneumon > Stenichneumon culpator. Next base: position 673,986 of record OZ024769.1, on the reverse strand, counting down.
TGCCACAAGCGTGTCTTTCCTTAATATCCGGAGGTCTGCCCGCATCCGCCACCTGCGTCTGCCTTTGGAACGTACACAACGTAAATAATAATAACTCTCCCGTGATGCGAATGTGTGTGTATGCTCAACCTTTACGTGAAGAGCAATTCGGGATGAGAAAATAAATGAAAAATATATATATATAAATAAATGTGTGGAAAGAGTGATATATATAAGAGATACACGCAAGAACGAGCCTAAAACCCCATAAGCACTTCGGCGAGCGAAGATATAAGAAAAAAAAGAAGGAAAAAACCTTAGTCCTACCGGATAGGCGCAAAATTGAGCAATCCGCATTCATATCAGACTGGTTTACGACCGTGACAGTCCTCGCTCAGTGCCTTCAATATTCAGATATTATCTCTTGACGTTCTGTCCCGTTCCATGTTCTTCCTTCCTCCTGTAATCTCCTCTCATCACTTTCTCCCTCTTCTCCACGACGCAGCGGTTCCATTCGATTCTATTCTTCCACCGCCACTCGAATTCTACCCTGGCGCAAGCCTTGCACAGAGATTCTCCTCGGCAATCGCCAAGCTCTGCGGTCTATAAGCACCGGGGATGGAAGAAAAGAAAGACGCAGAGAGCGTGACGAGGATCTTCACAATCTGCTGACAATGCATTCGAGCTTCCACCGCGAATCGGCAACGTAGGTATTGCGGAGGAGAGCGAGCTCATCCCTACGCCCGACACTGTTGTTCCATACAGAGAATATCTCGAATTCGAGTTTCAGAATTCCAAAAGCGAGTTTATTTTTTTTATACGCAACCAACTTTAGCAGAACTTCTGAGTGAAAAGTGTTGTTGGAGTGTCTTCAAAGAGAGTTATGGTCATCTAGGAGGACAAAAGAAGACATTTTCAGACGTAAGTTCCAACCAAAGATTTTTCCTGTGGTAGAACTTAAGATCGAAGTTTGTTGCGTGACTAGGATCTATTTTAAGAGGAGGTAAAAGTCACGTGACCGTGTCATGAGAGCGAGAGAGATGCCGTTATTGGCTTTTGCAGTCACGTGAGAGTGAAAGCACGAGAGCAAAATTAAAAATAGGAAGATCTTAGAAGGGAATAAAGGAACGAAAGAAGAAAGCACGGGAGGCTTTAGGGTCGAATCCGTACACAGGGGAGAAAAGGAAGATCCGGTGCGTAACTGCGAACGAGAACAGAGTTCCCTCTATATTTGCCGAGCAAATGTGGGGAACGGGGAAGGACGAGCGCGCGGGAGTGTCAATGGCGTTTTGATTGATACCCGATGAAGGAGAAGTCAATAACGTCTCGAGATCAGGGTAAATTGTCGAGGAGAACGACAGCCAGCAAGCAAACCACCCTCCTCGTTGTGTACCTACTATAGTCACATAGCAGAGAATAAGTGCTATATAGTAACGTTAGCAGAGTTCCACATTGCGGGTCTGACCCACGAAGACTTTTTCTACTGGCGCGTCTGGAATCCCAATTTCTGACGCTGCCATCTCCATTTTCTCTGTGTCAGTGCCTCTCGCGCGCTCTCGGTGACACGCAGCTTATGTCGAGTGATAGCTCATCATTTTTTTTATTTTTATTTTTTCCCTTTCGTCTCCTCGACCTCCCTTCGCTCCTATTCTCTGTATCAGCATATTTTTCGCACTCTCACTCTTCGGCGGATGTGCGCGATGGCAACTTTCACGGGCGCGGCGTCTCACCCTCTCGACGTTGGACGAGAAAAAGCTTCTTTTTTTTGTAGACGACTTCGAGAACGAGACATTGTGGGAGATGTATTTGATGAAATGTGTGAAGATGATGTGAAGAGAAAGTCTCCAGTCTGGTCGGAGGTTATTGAGAACAAAGGTTCGACATTGAAAAGTTGCTTATAGGTTTTTTTAGGTATTACGTTTGGATTGTTTATTTTATTCTTCCTAAATTGAGATTTTTTTTTTTTGAAAACCGTCGGTGATTATTTTTGAGAAAAGCCCTTGGAGCGATTACTCCAGTCAATGGATATCGCTAGATTTCTACATCCCAATTAGTGCACAGTTTGTTTTTTTTTTACTTAAGCTGGTTTGCCTTCGGGAACAAAAAATATCCTTTATTATCCATTCTTTTTTCATACCCATTGAAATTTCTCCGGCTCTTACGTTCGTCACGGCAACAGTCTGCCGATTCCCGCAGCCTCATCGTACCAATTCGTCGCGGGACCGAGGGTGAATTTTCCTCTCGTAGAAAATTGATTCGAGGGAAAGGATAACCACTCGACAAGCATCGAGTGGTTCGTTATCCGTGTGTACCCCCGGCCCAGTTTCTGTGTAGCCTTTTCCTTCTCGCTCGTTCGGGATCGAAGCTGGTCACGGCCGACCAGCGAGGAACCCTCGACGTGGAGTTCGACTTGTCCTCGAGGACGAGCTACATCGTCACGAGAATAGGATGAGAATGAAAAAATAAAAATAACGAGGATTCGAACAAAAAATAAAATAAGAAAAGTAACTTTTCCAAGAGGACTTTCGAAGGGTTGCTTTTAGTTAATAAATAACAAGTACCGGTGAGACACTGTTTCCAGCGAAAGCGCCGGGCGAGTCTGCACCACTTGAAAGCGGCACGCGAAAAAAAATATATACAAAAAAAGATACATCTACTTTGCGAGTATGTATCTCTGTATATATGCGTGAGCCCTGGCTAGACTTCGAAGCCTATTATGGATTAGAGGGTGCGGTCTCGCGGGCAAACACCACCTAGCAACACCACCCCAACACGTTCGGAGACCCACGCGCGCACACAATCTTGCGAATACCACAACGTTGCCGAGAAACTGAAATACTCAACGGGATAAATCGTACGTCGAGTCTCGCGCCCGACTAAGTTTCCCCGCCTCGGACTCTACGCTCGAATAATAAATCCAAGAAGTTTTCTCAGAGAAAAAAGTAAAATGCCGCGAGGAACCGCGACGACGGCAACCCGTCTCGTCCCGGTCTACGGGATTGTGCAGTTCTTTTATTCTCGACGAATCCGGGCAACGGCGAGGCCAGAGTGTCCTCTGTCTCCAGCCTTCGCTACTTATTCACGTGCCATGAGAGTTGCGCTTCTTCATCGCCACTCGCTATTTATTAATGACCGATTTATACATTTACGGAGACTTTTAAGCTGTCGGTGAATGTGAGGAGGATTGATGAGTAAAGAGAAAAATTTAATTTTGTACTTACCTCGTGGATGTTTGTTTTTTTTTTCACTGATTAGCCGCGGGGTTAATTCTGTTCGCAGGTGTTACGAGGTGTCTGGTCGCAGACTACTGATGGACGTCGGCGTCGCGGCGCCACTTTAGTGCACCCCCTTGATAATGCAAAAAGCTCGAGAGGATTACGCTCGGAAGGAAAAGTCTACTTTAGCAAGGGTTCGAGTGCTTTCAGACGAGAGTTGACGGGGTTGAAAAGAGAAGCCAATTTAACAGGATGTTCAAGGGTATGAGTTTTCGACATTGGTTAAAAAGTTCGTCAAATTTTATTCAAATTTTTTTGAAAACGTTTAGTAATGGTAATGCATCTCAAGGAAAGTTTCCCGGTCAGAATTTTATTCAAAATTCTTTATATTTGGTTGCAAAGATTTAAAAACAGAATTTTTCAAAAGTCACTTTTCAAATATACTGAACATAGAAAAATGTCCATAGCTTTAGAGAACAATAATTGATGTTTGGACAGAAAAGAAATAATTTTTGAGATATAGGGTTGACGCCTTTTTCTCACCTTGAAGTAGATGATAAAAAAATAACGTAGCTTCATATAATCGTCATGTTATGAGTAATTCCAACTCTTTGCATTATTAACTTGTGAATTAATGAGGCAATCCAATTTATTTTATTTTTTTATTCGTCTATCTCAGTCCGTACCTTTTGGTTCGAACCCCTTCGAAGTTTCGGAGGTCCCGCCCGTATAACCCGGGGATGAAATAGCTCTATCAGCAAAACATTCCAGGGGCTTTATGAGGAGGAACAGAGTTCGCTCTCGTAGAGCGTATAGCCGTGAAATAATGTAACTACGCGGTACACAGTACAGTGGTATCAGAGTAGCGCACACAAAACAGAAGGATCGAGTAGGAGAGCTACCGTTCTCGCGACTAATTCTCACCCAATGTCCTCCAGACAGGATAATAGATCATTAAGATTAAAGGGCTTCCCGCTGAGATTTAACGCAACAGCCCTTCGCGCCCATCACTCCCAACAGTCTATATACATATAGGTACAACTAGAAATTCGCGAGAAATTCGCGCGACCAAAGAGACGAGGAGAGTTCGCGATGGCTCGTGGAGAACTTGCGCCGCGAAGTCCTTACTCTCTTCGTTTCCCCGGGGACGGACGCCGATGATTTCCTTGACGAAGCGATCCCGTCCTCTCGCGAGTATCGCACCGACAGTCAGTTGACGGTAAGTAATTCATTACCGACTGTTTACCAGCGTGGAGCAGCTCCGACAAGGCATCGACGAAGCGACGAACGGTTTAATCAAACTTTCGCGTCGATTCTCGGGACCTAAGTGCTTCCACACAGAGCAACCGGTGACGTTCGTATTAGTCAAAGAAACTCGCAGCGATATTTGCACGAACAAAATAACAAATTTACTTAAAGTCAGGCCTACCGGATCCGCAAATAACGAACAGCTTGCGGGAATTTCTGACGTTCTCGATCAATAAAATTTATGAAACTATCGTATGTCAAGTTTATATTTTTTCAAATTCAATTTAATTACACTTTCTCATTCATTTTTTTCTTATCTTCAACGTAAGAACTCCCTGAATAGAAATGATAAAAAAAAGATAAAACAACTATCTGTGTCTCCAGTAAGAATTTCATATTTTGTTACAGAGACAAAACTTCCAAACCGCACAGCCATATTTCAATAACAACAAAATAACCGTAGAACATCTCTAGCTTACGCAGGGAGTTCGAGTACCGAAAGCGCTATATGAATATGTATTAGAAACATCTGTTGTCTCGTAGCCTGAGTGCTCTACTTCCCTGCGCTCGGAGACAAAGGCTCTCGGCGACAAGAAAGGATTCAATATCCTGTTTCCAGGCTCCCCGTACTTCGCTGGTTTTGCACGAAACCCAAACAGCCCGAGAGATTTGTCCGCCGCGGTTTCTACCAAGGAAAACAGGGGTAGTCTCTCTATCGGGTCTATATATACATCGCTCTTTCCTTCCCACCTTAGGTTTCGCGTCATTCGACATCTCTACAGCTTCTCCCCATTTCTCAGCTCAGCGAAAGCCTCCAGGCTCAAATTTTCGCGTTCCAAGAACAAGCACTCGAGTTATTAAATGCATTGTACAAACGAGCAAATTAAAAAAAATTAAAGAGTTCCTACAAAGAGCATCTCGCTTTTGAGGACTTCTGACAGTTCTAATTTTTGATTATACGGAACGAGAGACCAGCGGAATTATTTGCGATATGATATTTAACGTCTCTTTGTTACGCAGGTGTACGTGAATTTTGATCCGTCGCAGTTTTTTGTTCTACATTAGGGGGGGGGTTAAAGTCGTCCATTTAGAGCATGAAGAGTCGGCTCCGAAGTGCCGAGCTCATCAGATCGCGAAATGCAAAGAGAATCTTCGCGGATAAACGAGGGAGGAGGGCGAAAGAGACGGGCTTTGAAGAAAATCCGTGAGAGGCAACCCTTTCAGCTTAGATTTAAGGATTTTAAATCAAAATTAATTAGCTCGGGTACGAGCAGAGCTGAAGGTACCGTCGCGTGGATTATAACGAAACGAAGACGACAGGACTACCTCATTTTTATTCCGATAAAGCCTCTCCGGATTCATTATGTTTTATGGCGGGACAGACAGACGCACAGACAGACTCACGGACAGACTTATGGACAAACAGAAGTGAGAAAATGCTATTTTGTATTCTAGGGTATGTAAAACGTGTTCCCAGACTGTAATCTGACTGACTATTTTTTTCCAATGCGTGTGTGACGAGAAAGTGAAAATCAATAAATAACATGGAAATATCTTGCCAATATGTGTGGCAATTTAAAAGCAATACGGCTGGACGGCACTGAGGATGAGCGCGGGTTTCATAACATTATCGGAAAAGTTATATCTCCGATGTACGAGTCAATATGATAATCCTTGGATATCGAAGAATTCCCGATACGGGGTGCGATACGCGATAGTAATATATCCGGCCGAACGTTCGTTTGATATTGAAAAGGATTATCGAGGATCCGGCAATTCACAAACGGATAACAAATTCCTATAGACGAATCCGGGATGTTCGCTTCAATTCAGTGAGAGGGAGCTTCCGGTGCCGGAAAGATAAACGCGCGAGGCGGAACGCCGGAAAAATAGATAGCGTACAGGGGCCTCGAATCACAGCGAGCTTTTATCTGCATCAGTATCAACGATTCGCCGATGCGAGAGCTCAGCCGCTGCGTACACTCGTTGCTAATTAAAAGAGCGAAGAAAGGAATTTCGGGGCTGCGAGTCCGTTCAGCCGAAAAGCCAAGCCTTTTCGTCGCTGCTCTCGTGGAATCGGGGTAGGCTTTCGATCCGGTGTGCTCTCGCGATACCTCGGAAGCTTCCCCGCTTTATTTCGAGACTCGCAAAAGCGGAAATGAAAAGGCACCCACCCCGCGGGTTTTGCGAAAATACGCATTCGCTAAATTCGCGGTGAGCTTTAACTTTTTTTTTACTCCCACGTGTCAATGGACTATTTTTTCGAGAGTTTGTAAGCTTCGTGGATTATAGCTAGCAGTCAAGCATTCGCGCGCTCTCTTCGCCCTCGAATGGGAATGGTAAAAAAAATAATCCCCGACTTTGCAGCTCGTGCGGATAAAAAGTATCTATAACTCGCTAGACGTGTTGCTACGGAACATTTTTCCGCAATGAAATGAAAAATGGTAGTATTTAACTGATGCATAGTCAACGACGGTCCATCACGTTGAGTAGGTCGGTCCATTTTGTATAAACTCGAAAAAATTGTAGATTTAGTACAGATATCATTTGATCATTCCTCTTTCGCTTGCCGCTTTATTTAGAGACTCACAAAAGAAGAAATGAGACAGTTCTCGCCTGCGATTTCTGCGAAAATTCCCGTTCACTAAATTCGCCGTGAGCCGTGACTTTTTTGTTCAACTCTCACGTGTCAATGGACTATTTTTTTTGAGAGTTTGTAAGCAGCACGGATTATAAGCAGTGCTGCTAATGAAGCATTCGCGCGCTCTTTTTACCCTCAAATGCGTATGATAAAAAAAGAATCCTTGACTTCAAAACCCCTACAGATAAACATATCTGTATCATGCTGGAGGGTTCCCACGGAACATTTGCTCTGCAAAGAAATGAAGAATTGTAGTATTTAATTGATTTATTGTTAACGACGGTGTATCATGTTGAAGCGGTGAGTTAATTTTTCTGCACACTCCAAAAAAGTGTAGATTTAGTATTTAGTATAGATATACGTTGTTTTTTTCCCCTTTCGGCTATCAATCTCCGAGATACCAGACGGTCCCCACCCCGAACAGACACTACTTGTCACGGCATACATAATAATTCATTGGCCAAAAGAAGAGTGGAATGAAGAGGAGCGCCTAAAAATCCCCTTAATAAAATCGACGAAAAAAAAAGAAATCAAATCATTCGCGTGCCACGTGCTCTCGCGACCCTTCGGCTTTTCGTTGCAACTTTCGTCTGAGATATCAAGCACGCCCGAGTCTGTATAGTAAAAAACCGACCCCTCGTCGTTTCATTTTTACATATCGGCAATTGGCTCGGGTGGCGAGAGAGGAAAAAGCGGGCAAGTGCCTCTCTGGCCTCTCGCTTAATGTATGCAGAGGCGTATATAACAAAGGGGCATTAACATTTATATTTGCACGAGAGGGAGAGAACAGTGGGCCAATAATAAGTCAACCGATAGGTCTAAAGAGAGTCCCCCGCCGACAACTTCGACGTGTATATAGCTGTGTGATAGAAAGCTCGTGTACAACGGAGACCAACATCTTCGCAGGCTGACACTAGAATTGCTGATGAGAGAGGTGCGAGGTCGATGCGGAACGATCAAGGGGGGTGAGTCCTTTGATTCGGCTAACGTTTTGGCCTCACCGAGCCTGTAATAACATCTACCGGGCTGCGAGGTGCAAGCGAAAGATAGCCAAGAATATTAAACTTCTCTTCGGCCCGGCTTCATCACCTCTGCCGATATTTTATACCGATATGCATATGGGTATTCCATACCATTTCGACCTTGGATTGGGCCCGCGATTTTTTATATGACTGAACTAACTCTGAATTTCAGAGTTAGTTCATACAATCTAATAAAATTATGAGATGTTTAGAAAATTGTTTACAATTATTTATGATTTAAAAAATGAACTTATTTATCGTCACAATTTAAAATCTGAAAAAATGTTGAAAAATCTTCTGTCATATATAAAAAGTTTTAAGATTTGAGCCGGCGCCAGCTTCCATTTTTTTTATTTCGAATCATTTTGTAATCATTTTCGAATAAAAATGTGAAGTGAAATGAATTAGACGAAAAAATCAGTCGATTATGGGTTATCGCTTGACCATTTTTATATGGAAAAATGCAAAACTGCATTTTTGGACATTTTTTCACATTTTTCGGAAGTCTCTTTTATTACGTAAAAAAATAATAACTCGTACTTTAGACCCAGGTCGATGTGGCATGGAATGCCCCATATAAACGTGTAGCAATGGGCATGACGGGAAAGTTGAAAAATTAAGGCCATTCGGATGAATGAGTCTGACGCTATGAGTTGACTGTTTACCAGCAAAAAATGAGTCTCGTGATTATTATTTGAGTCTAAAAGACATAAAGTTTGCGACTAAACACAAAATTTACGTACAGGAGTACATGAACTTTTGTTAGGTGGCCCACAGTCCCACTTCCGGTTATATCTATGACGCATAAAGCCCGATGTCCCGTATCGATCCCATTGAATTTGAACGTCCATGAGGGAAGAATAGCCGGGCTAAAACGAACCGTTCACCCGGTACGCATTCCCAGCTGATTTAATTAACTCCTGCCGGCTTTATTATTACATCACGACTAGCGCGATCGCGACGGGACAACAGTGGAAGGATCCGTAGGCTTCTCATAAATGCCGCATGGATATATAGCTGTAATACTTCATCTGCGCTAGGGCGATAATAAAAAGAAATCGTAAAATTCGACGTATTAAGTAACGGGCTTCTCATGTTGTTTTATAGGCAATATTGCAAATTGGCTGATAATCAAGCCACCTCGTGAGGCTACTACACTTCATTTACGATCTTATATGAAAGTTCAACCCCTGTCAATATTCTTTGGCTAATAACGGATGCGAATGTTCTCGTGAGGAAGAATCGTTAATTGTCAAATTGAGAAGTTGTAAAAACTGTGTTGTAAAAACGAATAGTCTTCCGTAGGCGATCATCAAAACTTATCACCCGTTTTAAGCGATCGAATTATTTTCCCTCGTATTCGTCAATAATATCTCCTCACACATTCACATATGACTGGCTTACACGCAACCGTCGAATTCGTGTAAAAACTATATAAATATCTATCAGGTCGCTGTCGATAATCAAAATCTGGAGCATTATCATATTCTGACAATTATTACTGTCGCATCCCCCGAGGGGAATTCGCCACCAAGCTCTGTATACCATTAACAATTTTATACCAATCCTACTAGATATCCGACCTATATATAATATGAAATTTCATTTTATCATCGTTTACTCAACATTTCTCCCGTATTATATAGGTCTTATACTTTAATTATTTTCCATCCTATTCGTCAATAATATCTCTTCGTACAGTTACATATGACTGGCTTACACGCAAATGCCGAATACGTGTAAAAAATATAAATAACTATCAGGTTGCTGTGGATATTCAGAGCCTGGAGCATTATTATATCCTGACAATTATTACTGTCGCATCCCCTGAGGTGAATTTGCCACCGCGCTCTGTATAACGTCAACAATTTTATTCAACAACTAATAGATAGTCGACCTATAGTATGAATTTTTTTTTTTTACCAAGCAATGAAAATATCGAATAACAGTGCGCGAGTCGAAGTGTAAGTACATCAAAGAATTCTGAAATCTATGACGAAGGGCTGAGTGAAAAATCAGCGAGTTCCACCGAGAATGCTTCCTCAAATACTAATGGAAATTTCTGTCGCATTCCCCGAGGGGAATCGACACGATGCCCTGTATAACATCAACAATTTTATCCGAGACCTAATAGATAGTCGACCTATAATATGAAATTTCTTTTTATCAGCGTTTACTCAACATTTCTCGCGTATTATATAGGTCTTATACCTCGACGAGGGAAAATCACATTTTCGGCGAGCTCGGTACTCGGCTCGCTCCCTATTCAGCGATAAATAACGCAGTTAACACTAATCGCGAGTGTGCACACTCGACGAAAGTTTCTCCTTTCATCCGTACTTTCCTCATTTCTATCACGTCCAAAGGATTAACGGAGGTGATTTTCGATTGGATAAAATGCCGCGGGACGCTATCGAGTGCCATCGATCCTTTCGCGAACAAAGGAGCGAGAGAAAGAAAAGCCTCCGGGAGGGTTCGAAGGTACCAGGATAAAAGTTGACTCTCTCCGGTGTAAGCTCGACGAAAGATCGGGGGTACCGAATCTGCTTGAGTTATCTCTTAAACGCCTCCATCAGAATGGTGCGTTAGCGCAACGCCTCATCCATATCAATGACGGCGATTCTATGCCGACCGGTATATGAGCGCTTTTATCTAATACCGGAGAGAACAGCGTTGTAACCGATCACGTACTCTCAGCCACCTATCATGATTTTCCGAAACACGCTAGTATTCCTAATTTCAATCAAACACACCCCCCCCCCCCCCCCCCCCGCTAAACGCCCCGCCAATACGTCTTCCCCGCCAAAAACTAAGAAACAGTAAGAAAAAATCCACTCGGGAAGAGGAAGAAAAAAATTTGACCTTGCGACACATTTTTAGTACAAACTATTTATATATATTTTTTTCGCATAACAACAACAGTGTCATTAATAACAATTTGCGTGGTACACAATATGTTTTGTGAGTGAAAACGATTTTACGATAAGAAAAAAACGAAATTTTTTTATTGCAGTCTCAGGATTGCTTAATCTTGCTTAATCTCGAATAACTTGAACGGTAGTTATTTTGTTGATGTTAGAAGAATGATCGTGAAATGTTAGTAGAAAAAGAAAGCGATCGAAGGTATATTTCTATACATTATTCTGCCTTGTATATCCGTCACTCGATGAGGCGCTGAGGTAAAACATTGTTATTGTCCGTTTGTTTAATCGGCGCTGCGATGATTAAATTGATTCAAGAGATTTTACACTCGTTCGATAAACGTTTTTAGCTAAGCTACTAAATTCAACAGAAAGATATATATGAGTATATTAGGTTTCATCTTTGTGTGTGTGTTTTTCATAACGTATACGTTATTTACGCCAACGTCGTATGATGTAGCGGTAGACCGCTATTAGTAACTATGCAGAAGGAAGACAAACCCTCATCACCGATCCGAGCCAAATTTTTATTTACGCGTGAATATTACGTGTAATGTTTTCTCTTTTTTTCTATTGTAAGACGATCAAAAATATCGCGAGAAAACGACAAACTATCGCGAATTTTGTGAAATATAACGAGCCTATATAATATATTGTTTGCAAGGCACTGAAAATTTAATTTGTGCATACGAACAGTTTTCATTCGACGAGTCCGATATTCTCTTTCTTAATTCTTTTTGTTTTTTATAGTGACATATGGAGAATACGCACTCGCACGATACGTATTCAAGGATCACCGAATCGATTGAATTATTGCCGAAGGAATATGAAGGAAAAAAAGTATTCCTCTTTCTCGGCTACGTCCAGCAGCGATGTATCGCGCGACATTTAAAAACTATAGACACTGTACAAAACGCAGACTCCGTTGCGGGATCGAGTCAGGGGTCATTGTCTTTGCGATGGAGCGTCACGGCCATCCATATCCTCAGTTCCACTCCACCCCTGTACAAAATTATAAGATCCATGTTATAAATACATTGGTACATATTCATATTCGAGAATCCAGACAAATATCATGCTTCAACGTGGCGCATGTTATACTCTATTCGCGACTATTATGTCGGTAAAATACGTACGAAAATATTATAAATTTTTTAAACCCGATTCAAAGACCGGTATCTATGAAACGTCATTTAGCAAAAACAAAAAGAATTCTTCCAAAAAATTAAACCGTTTTACCGATTGGATTTTCGTACATATTTGACAGGACCCGATTCGACTATTTTAACGACGCGAATGTTATATCCTCACCGTAACTGGAGCCGTCGCAAGTCATCGCGAGACACATGAAACAATACGTCTTCGAGCGTATACTCCTCGTATATGAACTGTTATGAACAAATTATTAATACACATTTTGTTATGTGCAATTACGAATAACAAAGTTAGGGAGATATTGTCGCTCGCTGCTGTTTCATAGGGAAAGTTGACGTACCCTTTCGATCGAGGCCTCGTCCACCCCGAGACCTTCGAGCCATTCGACGAGTCTGTAGTCCGTATTCGACGTCGTGTTGTGATCGGTCACGTTGATTTGCGGAACGAGCGGTGGTTGAGGGGATGCTGTATTACGACCGTTTATTGACGAATGATATCTAAAGAAAAAAATGAATTCCTTAAACGTACAAATAGTTATTTGTATAGCAAAGGCGTAGAAAGGGGGTTCTCCATGAATGTGAAAATGCCGCACGAGCCGAGGGCAAATGCGGCATTCACACGAGTCAAGACTCTCCTTTCCACGTCCATATCATTCACATGATTTCTGCTAACAAATTCACGAAAATCACGCTTTTCGTTTTTGTGCCTATTTAGCGAAAGGCACATTCGCTAAATAGACTAGCTAGAGTGTTGAAAAAGAATGTGTAAAAAAGTAAGTGTCATCTGCACATGCGCAGTATTTTTTTCGCACGCCTTAAAAAGCGCGACTTTCGCCACACGCTACAGGCACGAAAAGTAGGATTTTATGTGCAGGTGTTACAAAAAGTGCCTTTCTGCGGTCACTTCACTGAAACGAAAAACGGGTTTTTAAGTGCATACATTAGGATCACTTTTATACCGTCTAGGGTGAGTTGATAAACCTCCTTAGTTAAAATAATAATGATAATTGCAAGTCGTTTATAATTTATCGAAGAATAGTTATCTCACCCTGACTCCTGCCTCGTGAATCTTCTGTTGATACTCTCGCAGAGTTGCGTTAAACTTCCGATCTGTGCCTTCTGCTCCTCCAGCGCTTGATGCAACATCGTCTGATAAGATTTCTGACACTCCAATAATTCTTGGAGCAATCTCATGTTTTCGACCTTCAATGCACCCATCTGATCTCTGTACTCCCGCCAATATTTGTTGTCGATCGAGTCGACGGTTTTCTGTGACTTCGTAGAATTTACCGTCGAGACACCGGAGGTAGATCCTTCTTCCGGTCCCTCGCCGCCGGACTGCACTCTCTCCTGTCCGAGCAAATTTGCACCGAGCTCTGCAAAGCCACCAGTGCGCACACGTGAATTCATTAATATTCTCGTATCGATCACTCTATTATATTACGCATTTGAAGTTTTGTTAATGAGTCGTTGAAAATTGGATTATTGAAAACGTGTACGGGGGTTGGGAAGAGAAAGAAACGAGGGACTATCGCAGTTGCGAACGGAACAGATCAGGCGCGTTCAACAATCTCGTTACTGAGAATGATATCCGCGCATCGCGGTATGTCCCGGACTCCCTTATTGTTGGTGAAGAGGTTTCCCTCGAGATATTTTTAGCGTTGACACGTTAAGATTCTTAATCTGCACATGTGGTTCAACTTGATTCACACAGCACGTATCGCTTCGCTCACGGATGACGAGAGACTTTACTATCACGCTAGGTACGTCACAGAGGCATAAAACGTCGCGATAGGAGAGGCCCCCCGCTCACGACACCGAAGCGGATCGATTATTTCGCCTCATCGTACAATCGGAAAACGTACTCGTTACTCCAACACCGTATGTTTTCGCAAAGTTATTTCTATGCTTTGTAGGGTCCTTATTGTTTGATCGATTATAATCATCTTTAAGGAGATCTGATTGAATTGTAGTAATATGCGATACAATGTGCCGATTATGATTAATTCTATCGATTTTCTCACTTTTTGCAGATAGAAAAAAATATATAAATAATTCGTACGAGCGTATCAACACATTTTTAACATTATTTTTACTGAAATTGTCACGTTCACGTCCTGCCGAGCACTGCTGTTACTTTTGCGTAATTAATTTGTTTTATTCCAGTATTATTTCTCACGGTCGATCGTTCATACGTAACAGTCTCTCACTATCCCTTTTTCGCCCGATGATTCGGTCTAGATTTAACAAATAAGTGAACTCACCGGGCGACAGTACTGTGATGGCAGCTTGCACAGCATTTCTGACTAGATTGTCCAGTGCGAACATCCAATGGGGTTTTATACTGTGCATCCTGAGTACTTCGTTAACCGCCGTTTGAAACAGATAAATAGCGAGATGAAGATGATTTATGGCGGTCGAATCGAAATCCAATTCCTCCTTGAGTGTTCTTATGGCTGTTATTATGACTTCTTGATTCTGATCGGATATATAGTCTCGCAAACCTCGCATCAACAGTTCCAAATGACTCTGCAATCAGTGAAGTTGTAAGATAATTATTGCACATTTTCTTTTTCCGTTTGCTGTTACAAATTTCTATTGTCCAACTAAAATGTTTACCATGCGAAGAACTGTTTGTCCGACATCCTTGTGTATGCTTCGCATCCAAACTTCGCAGATCGTTGTCTCGTCTTGACTCAAAACTCTCGTCAGTGTCATGCGACGCTGGCTGTCCTTTTTCAACAGATAAAAGCCTTCCTGTTCTTCGCCAGACTTTTGACCCGGCTGACCTGCGGCAGTGAAAACAAATTTAACGTTAGTCAAATCCTCGAAATTAAGACGCAATTAAGGTGAAAATTGCACAATTGTATTTTTCTCACCAGCCAATTCTACTTCGGGGGATAGCAACCCACCCGAGGAACTCCTTCTCGTCATAGAAGAGCCCGCGATATCGGATTCGTTCGTCTCTATAGATGGCGTACTACCGATCGTACTATAGCGAGAAAATCATATATATTTTTTTCTTCATCACCACCGTTCAAATCTCGATTGAGTAATTTGTTTAAAAATGGTCTAATGTAGAGTGCCCAGTTTTATTAAGGTGTTGTAGTATAAACCCCCGCCCCTCGCCCAGTTGGTCACAAAAACTGTACTCAATGCCGTTTTAAGCCCGCAGACCGCTGAGGAAAACGAAAATTGTCTTTCCCTGCGTCTGCCGGCTCCTCAGGAAAAGACAATTTTCTTTTTCCTCGGAGGACTGCGGTCTCAAAATGGCATTCAGTACAATTTTTATTACCGGCGGGGGTATTTTTACATCACCTTAAGTACGAAAGCGATAGGACCACAATCAAAAATGGGAAGTAAAAAAACTGACCACTTTCCATTGCAAAAGGTCCAAAAATGATTATTTAGTTACTATGATCGTAAAATTAACTGAATAAATGTCGATATGTAATTAATATTCATCAATTCCTCAATTTATAAAAACATTCGACGAATACACGAAACCCACATTCAATTATTCGCATTAGCTCCAATGAATATGTACGATTAGCATAAACACTAAGTTGCACCGTTTCTACGTTTGTTTCTCGTTTTTATTCTCCCTAAAGCAACGTCTATACGAGGTTTATGTTAAACAACTACTGTACCTGGTGAAAGATAAAGAGGCGGTAGGCATACTGATTGGTGACAGAAGATGGGCCGG
Source organism: Stenichneumon culpator (assembly GCA_964017025.1). Lineage (NCBI taxonomy): Eukaryota > Metazoa > Arthropoda > Insecta > Hymenoptera > Ichneumonidae > Stenichneumon > Stenichneumon culpator. Next base: position 658,100 of record OZ024769.1, on the reverse strand, counting down.
ACTGCGCTCTCTCAACGGACTCGATTTCGTCACCCCTCCGCTGCACACCACACTTTGATAGCGTTACACAATTAATTCAGATATCGACACCAATGATTTCGGGATCGAAGGATTTTACAAACTACGCTGCCATTTTGCAACATTGAACTAAATATATACACGAGCGCGGAGCGGCTATTTTCTACTGTTAAAATTTTGTTTTTTCATTTGTTTTATCGACTATCGTACACGCTCTCTACACCGACTATTAAAAATAAAACCTACTGGTGAAAATTGCATAAACGGCGATCGTAATCGTTCTAAACTACATACCGAGCAGAGATGATCACAATCGAAATGCCGAGTCGATTTCCAATAAATGACTATCTGACGAATTAATTATCAAATTTTTATCCGCATTTTCGGCATATGCATGAAATTCAAGACGTCAGAAAGTAAAATTATGAATTTTTGACTCTCCACAATTAGATTTTGATCATCCCAGATATCAAGCCTATCTAAAAGCAATGATAGAGCGGATTGCACAAATTCAGCGCGATGCAAGCGATTATCTAGGCGGCGAAAACAACTAAAAGAAAATCTCTCAAGTATCCCGTACAGTATAGCGACAACTCGTTAAAAATCGTCTCAATCGGAATTCATTGCTCTACGCCGGTAGATAACGTATAAGCAGTTTCTTATAAAACACATTTTTTCACGTAACGCGGACGATACGACTTGCAAGAAGAAAAGAAGGAATTTATGGTGAAAATTACCTGTCGTCGGATTGCGATGTTTGCATCGCCGTTGCCGATGTAACGATATGATTGTTATTAGTTTTGTCGAACTTTCCGAGACGTTCGATTCTGTCTGCCGGAACTGATATGCTTCTGCTGAAATCCGGCGGTGCTGCGAGCCTCGAACTCTTCTTCTTTCTGCGTCATATTAACGTGTAGGAATTTTGTAAGAAGTGAGAAGACTTTTGGTCTTTGTAATTAAGATAAAGCGAACAAACGGTAGCAATACTAACTCCGTGAGAAAAGGATCCTCTAAAAGTTCTGCCGCCGAAGCCCTCACGTCGGGATTTGGCTCGAAGCAACGTAGTATAAAGCTCTTCGCTCGCTCGGACAATTCCGACGGTATTTCAGGATGTATTTTGTAATATCCAACTTTGAAGACTGCCGCTTGAGGAGAACCGAGTTCGATAAAGGGTGGTTTACCCGTCGCCATTTCAACAATGGTGCAGCCCAGAGACCAGATATCCGCCTATCGAGAGAAAGAACGAAAAAAACACAATTTTTTCGACAGTAAATTTTCATCTCTGAAATTGCCTCGACGACGCGAGACATTTATTTTTGATAATACTTTTGCAAGACGCAAATCACAGTTGGAGAATTGCCAGACAAGTTTGTAAGCAGTCGCGCAAGCTAATACGTTGACTAATTGTATATATGTTTTTTTTGGTGCATAAAAAAAAAGTTTAAATAAAACCAAAATGATTCCTCCATGAAGCGGGATGTGTGTGATGTAATTAATTCGTGAAACTCACCGGCGCCCCGTAACCACGTTGACCTTTGTCTATGACTTCCGGCGCCATGTATTGCAACGTTCCCGTAAATGTCTCGGCACTGGGGCACAATCCAGCCAGTCTTTTCGACATTCCGAAGTCGGATATTTTGACAACTCCACTGTAAGTATTAACCAACACATTGTCCCCTGAAAAAAAGTTGTGTATCTATGAGTACGGATTTTTCGGAGATGATTTTGCAAGTCTTTCGAAATCGCTTCGTACCTTTTATATCTCGATGAACGATTTTTTGATCGTGGAGATATTTCAGTCCCTCCAATATTTGTTTCGTGTAATAAGATATCGTTGATTCGTTTTTTTTCAACGGACCCCATTTGGATCTGAGCAATGCCGATAAACTGCCTGAATAAGAGAGAAAAGAATGACAATACCATCCTTTTAAAAACAGTTTATAGTGTCAAGAATAATTCCGTTAAATTTGTTTGTCAAAAATCAATAAATTCCGAAAGTTAAAGACCGTTATGCGGAAAATGGTGGAGCGTTCGATCAGGAGGGCGTCCAAACTTTGAATGCATATATCTTAAAATGTGATTTTCAAGATCTGGTACTCGGATATCTAAATAAAAATGTTTACCTCCGGGCACTTGCTCCATGAAAATTTTGAAATATCCTCCCTCGCTGACTGAGCCCAAATACTGTACGATGTTTCTGTGTCTCAGTTGGCTGTGTAATTTTATTTCCTCGTGCAACGGCTGAACGTCACCGAGATTACGCTCACGAATTTCTTTCACGGCTATTCGAACCTGAGTATTCAAGTCTCGGGCGGCGTAGACTACACCGTACGTACCCTTTCCTAGGACTATGCGTTTGTTCTGATCGTCCAATTCATACTCGAACTAGAAACAATAAAAAACGATGTTCAGGCAATAATTTCGTGCAAGCAGAAATCACGATTACGATGTGGGTTTTGTTTTACCTTCATTCTATCGTCGGTCATATAAGCATCGAGATCAGCGACCATACCCTCCTGATCGGCGGTCATTTCTAGTACGAGATCGTAAAATCTCTGTCTATATTGCACCGACGGAAAGTACATTTGGAAGTCATCCGAGTTTTGATGAACGTAAAGAAATAAACATCTCTCATCACGTTTGTAAAGGCTCACGCTGCGTATCATACTCGCAGTGAACAGCCAGTCGTGTACTTGTTTGCAATTACTTTTCATACTGTCGAGACACAAGTTCCATATCTGAATGGATTTCTCCTCGGCTCCGAGATTAACATTAACGTAACTCGGCATCAAGATTTTCGTTGGTTCCAGCACGAGAAGCTGAAATAAATTTTATAAGTCTGTTTTTCAAATATCCTTCCGATTTCACAGTCTCGAGATTGCCATATATAATCAGTCAGGTAAACAACCAATGTTTTAGCCCTACACGGGAGGGAGCGTTTGCATTAAATTCTTACTTTGCTCCAAAGTGTACAGTAGCAAGCTGGATTGAAAAGGCAATTGTGATGTGTAAGCTTTTTGTTATTTAGCCTTTGGATTTTCCATTGTTTTATTTGTTCGTATTAACGGATCCTTTTCGCAGTACGGATGTCGTTTGTCAACTTACTGGGAACCTTATACTATCCCCGGCTTCGGACTTTGTCGCCTCGACGAAGTAATCCATCCAGAAACCGAAAACTTGCTCCTCCGGTGACGCTTCGCCTTCTTCGTTCTTTTTACGATACCTGTCAATCAGCGATATGTTTCCGATCGTCGACTTGAGGTACCTGAAACATGATTATACGCCGTTTCAATAAATTTTACAATATAAATAAATAAAATTTAAAAAAATATCGGAAGTCAGCTACAGATTTGTTTTTCTCGAGATCGGAATTAAAACATCGATCTTACCAATTAGGTGGTTTCAATTTAAACATGCACTCAGCCGCTCCGATCGCCTTCGAATAATCCTCGGCAAGAACGCTTATCTCGAAGAACGTTGCGACACCCCAGTAATCCTTCAGACTCGACAGACTACCCTTTTTACCAATGAGATTGTTCAGAACCATTCCTATGTGTTGCAACTCTTCGCTTTTCGAGAATTCGTTACCCGCTACGACCAGCAGTGTCGCGAGATTTACGCCTGCGTATTCGTTCGGCTGTACCTGAGATTAACAAATAAGATACATTAATTAGAAGGTGTGGGAACATGGGGAAAGGCTAAAGTAAGGGATTGAAGGAAACAAACTGCGCCCTTTGTGGTAAGAAGGAGTAAACGAGTAGCTGAAACTAAAAGCGAGGAAGGAAATGGTAGATGGTCTGATTGCTTGCCAGGCTAATTAAGCGAAAATAAGCGCGTTTCGATAGAGAATATACTGATACAGTCAAATACCTTTGTGCGAATATGCGGCGAATTTTGAGGGGCGGGCGAGAAAAGCGAATGCAATAGGAACAAAATGTATATTACAGGAAATATGTTAGTTAATGTAAGAAACAAGGAGTTTTAAAGAGTTTATTACGAGGGCTTAAAACGTCTGAAACCGGGTATGAAAAATCCAGGTGGGTGTACATGAAAAAAACTACTACTACTGCTACCACTTAATAGTAGAAGCGACAAAATGTTAATGAGTGGAGAGAATTGTTAAAAAATGAGGAACAAACGCGTACCTCAAAACCCTTTCGGTACCAGTGAATAGCATTTTTCAAGCTCTCCTTATCCATGTGACGGCTCTCGACGAATTGATCCTTGTAAATTCTTCCGCATAGGCACAGCATATCGGGAACGTGATTCTCCTTTTTCTCCAACGCTTTTTCGATCAATCGTATAGCGCGTTCTCGATCGCCCTCCTTGTTGCGACGACTCAACGCGAAACCGTAAAGATAACTTATTGCCGGTGTGTTTATGTAATTATTATGATTGGGAATCGTTCGCAAGTCATCAACAAGCTGAACCATCGCGTCGTAACCCTGCAATTCAAATTGGTTGCACAATCATGACTATGCGAGTTTTTTCGAGCTGACGATAAAAAAATGAATACAAAAAACCTACCTGTATTTCTCGAAAGGAAATGAGAACATTGAGCACTACTTCGCCCGACAAAACGTTCGGATCGTCAAGACGTTTTCGCATGTTATTCAGAACTCTGGCCAATTCCTCGCCGGAATACGTCTCCCGGGCTTTCCGAAGATCGGCCAGAAATGTCTCCTTCATGTGAGCTCTGAAAATTTGATTGCATCGATTAATAAGTTTCGAGCGCGTTAAGGTGGTTCTTACGTCACGAAGGGGTCGCGATAGCCGGTGCGGTGCCCGCGGTTCTACACCGTAAAAATTAATTGCAAATGTAATGTACTGGAACTTGAAATTTTGACATTATTTACATTAATGTACATCAATAATGTATCAATATACTTTTCCGTAAAAAAAAGTACCACATATTAAAATAACAAATCTTTTGAAATGCATATCTTTAATACAAAAAATTGCAACGAACATGTGTTTGAAATTTCAGAAACAGTTTACGTAAAAAAGCTTCCATTACCATTCACTACTTTTCAAACAAATTTTTTTTTACAGTGTAGGTAAGTATTGTGGCAGTGAAAAATCCACGGTGCAAAATATCAAGCGTGCTGAGATTAAGTGCTGGAGGTCCCGTTTTACCCTTGTTATCTCAGAATCTACACGGTGAATTGCTTTGAAATTTGAGTATACACTTCGTATACCCTCGCCGTTGGTACATGTTTTGAACGAACTTTTGTCGCTGCATTTTCACGGCTACAGTTTATACACCGTAAAGCAGAACTTCATACAACCAATGTCAAATAATTCGTGTTCCCTCGATAATGTCTTGGCAACTAAACGATGATTATATTCGAAATTATGCATACTCCGAACGTGAGAATCGATCTACAAAATACCCAAAAATTTAGCTTTCGATCCTTCAATCGGACAAATGCAAGAACCGCCTTAAGCATCGCGATCCCGTTAACGGTCGCTGAAGCAATAGCTTACTTCGACTGGACTTCGACATCTTGGAACAATTTTTTCAGCTTCAGCGTGAGCTGCTGCTTGGGATCGGCGACTTCCTCGCCGGTAACGCGGCTGGACGCCAGACTTGTTGCTGCACAGGAACCGCAATCCAGTACTCGATACGAAACGAATGTGTAGCTGCCACAGGACAACTGTAAGGAGAAAAACATATCCACATGAATACACGAATTAAAATCGACGTCATTGTTATTAAATACGTAAGCAATTAATTTGTAGGATTTCAGGACTAAATTCAGATCGGAAAAGTATTTTTTTGTGCAATCTTCAAAATAAAATAAATCCCGAAAACAAACGTACTGAAGAGGGTGGAAAAATTAATCAGTCTTTTATTATAGGGCACTCGTGCAATAGACAAATTCACCTCAAAACCGCCGCAGACGTACTTACTTGAAGGTTACTGATCTCTCATGTTTACCATCATCCTCGAAAGTTTAGGAAATTATTTTGAATATTTCGGCTAATGTAAACTATGCAAATATTGAGAGCCGAAGTTATAAGTACGAAAAAGATTGCATCGAACGCATACAGGTTGTAATAAATGAACTTTGGTACGTGAAGCCACAGTAGAACGAACATAAATGAAATCATGCTTGTTTCGTCAACAAATGATTCACTGGATGAAAATAATGATCGCAATTATTTATTTGCCACACACTGAAGGATCGAGTGAATCAGGTGAATCCAAAGCGCACTGGTGTGTGCGATTGTTAATAATACGACTATCAGACACACGAACCAGGCGATGTTGCATTTGTGTACGGTTATGCAAGTTAAATACCCGAGAACTATCGAATAACTCAGTTTATTGCTAGAAAGGACAAACTACGAAGTATCGTACGACGTGTTGCAAAAGTTACTGGGCAATAGCTAGTTAACGGTGCTGCCTACATTAGCTCGACGAGAACGATCCGGTTACTATAGACGATGGAACTAATGGGGACATGAGCTCATTCGAATTGTGTCCCACCCCACGGAGACGCCAGATGTTTGTACGGGAATTGCACTATCTGTCGTTGATTCCAATAAAAACATGCAGAGTTCATCTATTATTTCTCTCCGTCGTCACGTCTGAGACAATCGAAAGATTGCTCCGATTCACAGTAGGTTTTGTAATAAGGGACAGATTTTTTACGTGATTAAAGAGCATTATTTTTTAAAGTAATCTTTTTATGTGATTAAAAAGTGCATTAAAATTTCGTCGAGAATATAAGTTTAAAAAAATTATCAGTTTTGGTTTGATAAAGTAAAAAATTGTGAGCAAAAGGCATTATATAATTGCATGACTGACCAGGAGAAATTGCCATTTAAAAATGTATCGTGTATCAACGCAAATAATAATTTTTCCCCATTCGGTGCAGAAATGGCCACTTTTCCGCCCGCTTCGCGTGCGTAAAACCGCCATTTACGCACGCTTTAAATTAAATTATGCACAATTTTTCATCACAAGATGAAAAATTTCGTACATCCCTCGTACACCACTCGCCTTCGGATCGTGCTGCAAACTCACGCGCGATAAAAAAACGTTTTTCACCCTCATGGAGTAATGTACTATCTTATTTGTTTATCGTACATAAGCAATCGTATGCCGATAGCGTTAAGGGACACAATTATTTGCTTATAGAGAACACTTTGCAGCATTTAATGCTTAATTTACGGCTCAAGTATAAAACAATTGAGATTTACCATTACGTAAGAGCGATATAATTGTTAGGTATAATGGCATCTACATGGAAGCGCGCGATAAGAACCGACTACATAAAAACGTTCGAAAAAATGTCGAAAATCAGTGGTAAGTGACGACAAAAGTTTGGCCGTGGGCGATGATTTTTGGCACCGGCCGATAGGCGATAGGTCATGGATTGATATGAATATGTTTGCGAAGATCGCTAAGCAATAGACAAAGTGGGATCGTTGCGGTAGCTTCGAGTCTATTAATAACGCCTTTAATTGAATCTAGCTCTCAGGAGTCTACGATAGATCTAACGAACGGACAAGGCCACCTACATATTATGCTCCGAAGCCCACGTATATCACATTCTTAAGAAGATACATATGTGTAACTCCTGCTTCAGTCTTTTTTTCATTTTTTTTTTCACAATGCGACACAATTTGTCGGTAACTGTCTCGCCGTGAAAACAAGACATAAATATATTATCTATCAATACTAATATAGTTCATAATGTATTTATAAATCATGTAGTTGTTAATAAAAAATAATTATTTAACGGCTAAAGAGCAAATCCATAGCAAACCAGAATAATTTTTTTTATCAAACTTTTAAAAAAATGAAAACTAGCATCCCAAACACAGGTATGTTCTGGCAACTTAACTTGAGTCTGAATGTAGCTTCGGAATCCATATCGTTGTACAAGAGAATGTTTTCCTTCATTCCAAAACTTTCTCTAACACCGAGGTGATAGAACAATGAGGATTGCTGCAGCTGAACGCTCAAATCTACGACCGCTACGTCGGCATTGTAAAACGTGTCCAATACGTTCGTCTCGCCGAAATCGAGTTTCTCAAACTGCAAATGAACAATTGAATAAATGACCATGAAGTAAAAAACAGCTGTTTCAATTAAATATTTATGTAGATCTATGCACTCTTCCACCTGAATGTGATGCATATTCGCATTAACCAAATTGCACGCTTGTCTGACTTCCTCCAGAGCTCCTTTACGCTGCGCAAGATGTTCGGGCTGTTGAAGATCCAAGACGCAAGCCACGTCCATTCTGGGTCTTCCAGAAATTGTAGTAAGACCGGATACGTCACTGTGAGTTCCGACACTGTCTGTGCTGGATACCCCATCCACTCCAGGCTGCACAGCCAGAGCTTGGCAAAAAATACAACATTAGTTATTTATTTATTTTACAATATCCACCCCTTTTACATAGAAAATACAGACATAAAGAGAAAAGTATGATTGAATTTAGTACAGCTTATTACAGATAAATAAAAATAGACGATTGCAATAGAAAAGAAACATGTTGATAGAAGAGAAATAAGACAAGAGATTTAATAGTTATTCGTAGAGTAGGAGTATTTATTTGTGTATTTATTTAGATGGATTTCTCCTTTGCAGCATAATAAATACTTTGTCTTTTTCCTATAAATGTAATATTTTTACAAAGTAGATTTTTCTTACCAGATACATCCTGAGGATCACCGCAAGTCGATGGCATCTTTCAGTCTATATTTGTGATAGTTGGAGCTAAGAACACAACGTAAGGAGCTAGAAGCTCGGCAGCTGTTTTCTGCCTGAAATTTCGACCCTCCAAATAATCGAAGGAGTCAAATGACCCTGAAATTTAAGAAACAGAGTTGAGAAAGACACTATATTAATGGAGCCACATTTCAAACAACATTCGACAAGCATTGTAAATGGTAAAAAAATTACCAGCTATAATAAGAAAAATAAGTTGATTAAAGTTTCATTAAAAGAATAATAATTCAATGCACTTGCAAACTAATAAAAAAAATTATTTGCTAGATATTACTTATTTCATTTTGTGGAAAGGGCGCTTTTTACAAGCGTAATTTAATCAGTGATAATTAATACATCATTAAAAAATACGACAGTAAAACAATAAAAATAATTGAGCGAACATTTTCCGGTTTTTTTTTTGTGAATCATCTGAACAAACCACACATGACTTCCCATGTTTATTCACATGTTCGGAGAAGCGTGTGACAACAATATGCTCGAACAATCGAAACGAACAATTTCTAATGTAACAAAAAGTCAAATACACTTACTGATATTTTTCCTGCGGGAAACGATAATAAAAAAATAGTACTTCGAAACGACAGAGGCAGAAACATCTCGTACTGATATGAAACCGAGATTCTTCTCAACGCCTTATTATATATATGTATATATATCCTTGAGTCGAATAATTTTCACGCCACAGCTCGATGGTTAACACCGAACAGACTTTAAGTTCATAAAGACAACGGTTGTCCAATATTCACTGATAATTTTGTAGTTTGCACGTACAACGAGACACATTCTATTACAATGTTAAACATCCGTACACTCGTTCTAGAACCTACACATTCCGTAGTATACTGCAGCTTCGAAGTAATATCGGTAATGTAGTCGGCGAGGAGGATGGGGGTGGTAGAGTATTATTTACGCCAAGTTCATTTCTGACAAAAATAGTTTCCACCAAAAAGTAACTAGTTCAAAGAAACACAATGTAGCCAAATCTTGTACATTGCATTGTCACTGTATGGCTGCTTTGGAGCGAATTTACTTTCATTACTGGCTCGAAAATCTCATTGATTTGAAGAAAATGACGTTTCCCTGGATGACATCACTTCCGGTCGAAAAATGATATTCTGAAACCGGAAGTGACGTCATATATCCGATCGGAAATCGCGATGCTGGCGTTATTTGTCACGTAACCACAAAGTGCTTATAGAAAAGAAGTATTGGCGGCTTATGTGAAACTATTTAAAAAAGCTAAATTTGTTCCGAAGCAGCATTACCACGCATATACGATATAGTTTATAAAACTCATATCCATGTTTTTCCAACGTAGTTACTTTTTGGTGGAATGCAGTTTAGGGTGAAATGAGTTTGGCGTAAATGATACCCAACCTTGCTTTTCCTTCCGTAACTGCCTCCATGTTATTGCGTTCAGCCAAACCACGCACTTCTCGCCGTCGATGTGACGGCACACTATAGTGCCTTTTGTCAATCCGTTACTGGATACTCTAACCATCCGATGAATAAAAAATCTGAATACATAAGCAAGATATATGCGATGAGTACTGATAACACGCGTAGCTGTGAATCCCCTGTAGATCCGCGGTATCTCAGAAAAGCATTTTAAATGATAACAGAAACTATCGTCAGCTGCTAGTGTGAAAAATCGGTGTATCAGTCCGAAACGTCAAAGATGTTCGGCGACTCATTTCAATAATATCGTGTCAAAAAGATTCGATTCTTTCGATTATCATGAGCATGCTGGAAACTATTGTCGACGATACGAGTGGAGCTCAGCAAGCTCTGCAAATTGCATTTCAAACGATGCAGGAACGTTGTCAACAGTTGCAAAAAAGATTGTCAATGGTCGAAGAGGAGAACATGACGTTGCGGGTCGAGCGAGGAGTTAATAAGTCTGAAAAATTAACGAGCGATAACGCAAGCGATGATAGCAGTGATACACAAAGCCTGCAGGTTAGGTTTTTGTCGATATAATTATTTAAGGGCAGCGTAAAGGGTTTCTGATTTCAGGCAAAAAAAAATTGTGTTTTATTTTCTTCATTCAGTAGAAAAAGCTTATGAAAGTTTGAATATAAAAAATTGTACGAGTACCATTAAAGCGAAAAAAAAATTTAACAAATATATATTTTTTATAGCAATAAAAGAAGATGTTTTGCAAATTAAATTTTTTTTTTCCTATAAATTTTCATTTAACCTCGGCGTAAGGAAAAAAACAATCTTCCCCTTTCACGTGTTTGATTTTTTTTCAACTGTTGCAGAAGAAAGTTGAAGAGCTCACAAAACAAAAATCACAGCTGACGCATCATGTTTTTATGGTCGCTGCTGAGAATCGTCAATTGTGGAGCAGGCTGACGAGACTTACAAGGACTAACAAGAATCTTGGTAATCAGCTGATTAAGATATCTGACACGCTCAAGCAGCATCCAGCTTCACAGTCTCAGGATGCACTAACGCATAGCTTTAAGGATGTTCCCACTGATCGAACAACTAAAGAGTTAGATGGAACAGCGGCAATGCACTCCATGGAATCTGGTTGGTAGACCCTTCTGGGAATTTCTTTTTTATTGCATGTTGACATTGATCTTGTAGATGTTGGAAAATTGAGATCTGTTTGTTGGTTTGGATGTTTATCCCACCCCATCTCCTTGTGCCAGTTTTCATAGCATATGGAATGAATTTTGAAATTCCGATATTCCATTCTAAAGGAAATGGATTTCCACATCCTATGAATCATACGATCCTTGCGAGCGCGCGAGCCAATATAACCGCTAGTATTACTTAAAGTACAAAATTATGATATTGCTGAAAGTATGTAGATTACTCTGTCCAGCCTAGATGAGAGATCGGTTCCCCATATTGACCATTTAGTGCATTGTCAATCGAACAACAAAGATTTAGGTTTTTGCGTTTTATTTGCAGGCAACAGGCAGCCTAGTCTGGAGGAGATATCTCTCAGGCTCATAAACAGTATTATGATGGAGAAATCGGCGCTTGAACAGCAGTGCACCGAAGTATGTTATTTACAAAAACAGCAAAGTACAAAGTGATTCTGATTTTCTTTTTTTTTCAACAGATGGTCGAGATGCAAAACGGAGCTGACATAAATTTGGAAAACATCGGTTTCACCTATCCCGAGGAGACGGATTCTCTGCAACAATTGAAGCAGCACGACCTGCGATTGTCGCAAACGAAGGAGACACTTGAAAATCAGCAAATACGATTGAAACGTGCTATCAGGAGTTTGAAGAAAATGAAAAAAGGTAACGTCGATTTATCCGACGGACAGAGATCGGCACAATCACGTGAAAAAACATAGCTTCCTCTATGAGGATGCAAAAAAGTGTAATATTTCTTTCTCATAAGCAAGAACCAATAAGATTACACAAGCAGCATTCAGAAATATTCAATTCAAAAAAAAGTATTTTGTAAAATAATTAATTGATTTCGCCGTTCTATGGAAATGTATGGAAATGGAACTATCGTTTTCCCGTTAAACTTGAAACGATCGCTGTTTTTATTTTTAGGCGGTACGTGCAAAAACTGCCGTCAAAACGCGAGCAAAACGATGTGCCAAATAGGAACGCAATTCGATTCGGACGACAGTCTGAGAGAGCACGGTGCGACGCAGACGAGTCTTCCACCTTCGGCGAGTCCAGTGACGGAAAATCGAGTGCCGGAAAATCTTGTCATCACCGAGAACAGCGGCCCCAGCGACACGGGACAAAACATTTGCCCCCTGTGCAGCGGTTACTTCGGCAAATCCACTTTCGAGACTTTTCACGAGCACGTTGTCAGCCATTTCACGAAAGAGAAGTCCCTCGAGAGTTTCGAAGTTGTGGATTGAGAAACGGCCGAAGATTGTGGATTGAGAAACGGCCTCTTCTCTATGTACATAACGCGCGGTTGTTTGGTGGCCTTTGTTGATAAAGATTGTAAAAGTATTATAAGATCGGACGAACGATCAATATTTTCCTGAAAGTAATGAACACGATTGTTTGATTTAAACAAAAAAAAAGATCTATATATATTTAGCAAAAATGCACCCGCGATTATGAAGCGTATTATGTGCATCGTCGTTAAAAAAAAAAAGAAAAAGTGAACGATCAATCAGATTCATCGCGGCTTGTGAACCGCCATTAGTGATACGTACCGATGAAAGACTTTGAGAATCAATCATTTCTGATAATCTATCATAAAAAAAAATCTTTATAAGCGTCGTTGATGAAAGAATTTAATAAATCAACGAAAAAACAAACTACATCAAACTGATGTTAACATTTTATTCCATCGCAAAATTTGCAATAGTTCACGCTAATTCCAGGGGTTTCACTTCTTTGCTGTCCGACGGCTGCTGAGTAGTGGACTGAGTCAGATTGTTGTGAAACCAATTCGGTCGTTTTTTTGGCATTTCCACTAATCTTTGGGCCTGCAATGATAAAATTAAATCAATGATTTTGCTTCCTCATAGAGCAAGCTATGTTTTCGTAAAAAAATAGACTCGAGATTATAATGCCAGAGTACTTGAAATAGTGTAAAACATCTAGAAATGCGATTTTTAGCTGGAGTCCAGATAGATCTGCGCGCGCGCGCGTGTGTGTGTGTGTGTGTGTGTGAATCCGCATGTGTGACATATTTCCAACGTTTAAAACGGTTTAAGGCAGCGACGTAAAATGTTATACCCTAGTATAACATTTTCATTTAGTGCATGCTTCGTTTGATGCAATTTTCATGAGGATTAAAGCCCGTTTCAGAATTGCACACGATTTTGAATTTTTTAAAAATTCTCTGTGATAGCTCTAACTTATGTCGTTAAAGAAATCATTCTAAAACTACACATAAATATAATATTTTGATCAAAGACCTTTGGTATTCAATTTGGTCAAAATCTATCCAAGTGGTCAGATTTTGTTGAAACATTCATTTTAAAAAAATGAAAATATGCATATCGCACGCGACATATGAAATGACATTCTCATAGAGGAAGGTATGCGCAAAATTTTCATTTATCGTTGTCCGCCTCAAACATTTATAATAAAAAAAAAAAAATAAGGTGACTCACCTTCCAGAATTCTTCGGCTTGGTTCTCCTTCTCTCCCTCGTAAATGACTATAACTTCTTTCTCAACGGGATCTAGCTGCAATTTCTTCAGTATCTCTTCATTCATCTCCTTAGTCTCTTGTCTCACTTTTGCGTAACAGTGTCCTGAAAGCAAGAAAAAAAAAATCTCAAATGTCAAGCAAAAAAGAAAAAACTCTTTGTCCTTACCACAGATAGTTTGAGCCTCGTAATCGTGACCGCAGTTGACGCACATAATGAGATTGGTCTTGGGTACGAGCATTTTATATATTCTATCTGGGTAACCAAATCGTCGGCTCATTCTTTTTTCAAGCGAACGACGATGCTTCGGTACCGTCCACAAAAATCCATTGCCCACGAGATCTTTCAGGGAAAATGATTTTGCAGATTTTTGAGTCTGTTGTTGTATGCAGGTCGCTGATCCGTTGAAGTCGTGAGCAAAAGCGCCGAGGGCTCCTGTTAGAAAATAATATAAAAATTATTGTCTCGTTGCAAAAAAAATGCTCCGGTCTAGCTTACGAGGAGGTTAGAACGTTCGAATTTTGATGAAAAGTTTCCATCGACCTGCCCGTCACTCCGAAGCTACACGACTGCACTCACCCGGAGGAAATCCATGACCGAAAAAAACACCGATAGCTTGTTCGATTCTATTTATCGCATTGCTTAAACGATTTATAATATTTCCGGCCATAACTGCACACACTCGTGCCTACGATGTCATACGAAATTCGAGATTTCTCACCGGGTAATTTTGTGGCCACATAACCGACGCATATACTGTTCTAATTGACTACACGGCGTGCAGAAAGGAAACTACTCTCGTTTTCCAGCGTATCCGGTAAGCACGTCGCGCTCTTATCGGCTGAGAAAAAACTGAAAAGAAATTACCGCAATGACAAATTGAGTAATTTTTCTTCATCGATCTTCTATCGAAAAAAATGTATGTGGTCGATTCTACGAGAAGGTTCTTCTTCTTCCTTTTTTATGTATTGCACACAATCGTGTCTACGATATCACCCGAAACTTGAAGTTTCTCGCTCGATAATTATGTCGTCATATAACCGACGAATAGCTGTTCTGATTGACAAAGCGGCGTGCAGAGAGGAAACTACTCTCGTTTTTCAGTCTGGTCGGTAAGCACGTCGCGCTCTCATCGGCAGAGACAAAACCCCAAAAGAAATTATCGCAACAAATTGCGTCATTTTTCATACAATCGCCTCGTATCTTCGGTTGGGTGTTATCGGAAACTCGCGTGCAGACCGGATTTAAGGATTTGCATAGATAAAATAACGAATAACATACCGAAACACGTTTATCTTGCGCAGAGTGGCAATTACTGAACTAATTCATTTTATGGGTCATACATAGTGGGAAAATGGTCGTGAATTATCGAATTCATTTAGTATTGAAATGCGGCAAAACGATAGCCGAAGTTCGCGATAACGCGAGATGTTTTTTTTTTAATTCTCTAAAGGTGTCTTCGAGTTTATAGACAACGCTGCGAGAAAAAAATACATGTTCCTCTCCACACGCGTGAGAGCTGCTCGCAGCGAGAGGGGGGATTGATTTTGAAGGGAACATCGGCGGGTGGGAGACGTGCCAGTGGGAACTCGAAAGTCTCAGCTAGAACGGTCGGTCCGGCTCACTGCAGTTTTCGCTATGGCGTGTATAGGGACGAGTCGGCTCTGTGCCCGGGTCGAGAAATTGTGCCAGTCCGGACATTTCGCCCAGTTGTTAAGGAGGAGAGTCACTACTTCGTGTGTTAAGTTTCATCCGGAGTTTCAGCGACCCGTCGTCAACACCCTCGTGGAACACTGCAAGGTGAGCATCACCAAAGAATTATCATCGCCCGTTCTACGATTTATGAACGATCAGCAAACAGGATTTTTTCTAATCGAATAAACAATTTTTTTTTTTTAATAATCTATCAGTCAAACACATCGTTTCAATTCATCTTTCAACGGTTCTACTAAATTCTTTCCGAACGCTCGACATAACCTACATTTTTTTCGTTGACACTTCTCGCATTAATATCAATCGAATGCCACGAAAATAGTTCAAAGCGGCTTAACCTCTTCGATCCGTCTCGACAGTTTCGTGTATGAAAAATGTTCTTATCACACGTCTTTTATTCATGAACAAATTAAAAATACGTTTACACCAGAGAGAGTTACATAAAACGTTTGGCAGTAGCAGACGACGCATTTTTTTTCCTCTAGATCTCCCCTTGGTTCGTGGCTCCGATGTCTCGTGAAAATTACATAATACACGATGGTTGCAACTTGCACGATCGATGCACGAGCGACTCCAACCCCCCTGAGTGAAATTTGACGAGTTGTATTTCCGTCGAATCGTCGCGGTCTAACGATCGTCACTCGGTGCGTCGATTGATCGGCGAGCACGTAGAACTACCGTGAGAGATTTTCCAATAGTTTTTTTACCGGTGAAACTGAGATGCACGATCGGAGAGAGAGAGCTTTGAATGAATTCGCGAATAATTCTTCGCGCCATGACGTCTTCAGTCAGCTGTTGCTGTGGCGGACGGTACACGTGTGCGCCACTGCTCTCTGTGCACAATGACTCGCTGGTCAGACGAGACGCTCGGCGAGAGTAGAAATTTCACTTGCCGGATAGGAGATTACTTTCGTATGGGGTTCGAGGAGAGAAATACGGCAGGTGTTGTACGAAGGATTTACGAGATCGCAGGTGCTTCGCAATTTATCTGAGAATAGTTTAGACGCTTTCTTGAACACAAGAGCGTCCTCGCGGTGAGACCAGGCGCGCGCATGCGCGCTATTCAAAATGATTTTACTGCTTGCCGCGCTCAAAAACTTGGAAACTGATTGAAATAAGAACTGCAAATGAATCGTAATAAAAATTGCATAATAATCTGTAGTATTCATAAGGAGAGGTTTCAGGAATTCAGGGGAAAACGAATATGTTTTGTTATCGTGTCAGTATTAAAAAACATGCAACGAAAGAGACGAAAGTCTGAGGACGTGCACTGTTAAAAAAAACGTAAATTTAATGAACCGGACTGGAAGTTTTTATGCAAAAACTAGTGCATTCAATTCAATGTACAATCGTGCTGAAAAATTGATGGACTTTTACCGTGAAATTAAAGTACATCATTGAATTTAGTATATTTTTATAGTAAAATTAGTGTGAATTATTAAGAGTAGAGTGTTTCTAAGGTTTTTAATATACTGTACGTTAATTTTTCATCACACTTGTACATGTAATTTAATATACTCGTTTAGGCCTAAAAACTTTTAGTACCAGCACGTTAAATTCCATACGCATTTTTTTTTATGCTGTGATGTTTGTAGTTTTTAGAGGACATACTTCACTATAAGCTTGTAAAGAATGGAATAAGAATGACAATAAGAAATGTTGTCGATTTCACTGGAACGCCAGGGCGCGTTCCGGCATAGGTGTAAAAACATTGTGCGAACTATGCGATGGTACGCAACGCTTAAGTTATAAATTTCACATAAGGAAGACCTCGAATGAATTCGAATATTTCGTTATCGCGAGGCATTTATGGAATCCGTGTGTCGAAAGTGGCCCCGGGAGCACTTTCATCAGAGAGGAGCGTCAAGTTTTCACGCTTTCACTGATGTACAGAAACGATAGCGAAAATTTTTCAGAGGGTTCGAATAGTCGTTGCATTCATGGGGATACTAATGAGAGTACGTTTTTCGAAAGTGCACGAGTGTAAATTCAAAAATATTTTCCGATGCGTGAGACAAATATATATAAATACATGACGTGGCGCGACAGAAGTCACGATGCTGGTCGTGGTCGCCCCGCGAAACCTATGTCAAAAACAAGGACTCCGAGTGCGTAACCATCGATGAGTTAATCGGTAAACGTTATATTCGTACGAAATTATGCAACGACTCCATAAACAAGCCCGCGCCCGGATAGAGGTGCGGAATTTAAACCTACCGTAACTCATCTCTTTTCAATACATTTTTTCTAATTTAAATAATTTTATGAATAATCGACACCCGGAACAAAAATTAATATGTTTATTCGACTGCAGACAAAAAAATGCTACTGGGGTACAAAAAGAAAAAGAAAAGATTATGGACTTCGAAGGCCAATTCGAATTCATTATTAATGTTAGCAAGGATCCATTAATCTTCTCGACTATGGACAAGAAAAAAACCAGTTTTATTCACATAAGACAAAAAATGAGAAAATGAGAAAATAAATTGAATAAATCACCAAGACAAGGTCGAATTCAACAAAACAAAATTTTTAATAATCTAAGCAAATCGGTTGCTCATACTAAAAACGTACTAAGGAAACCCGTCGCAGATACAGAGAAATCCTAAAAATAAATAAACAAATCTGCTAAAGAGTCTTCGATTTCCCGTGCGGATAATAAAAAAGATACATCCATACATTTTGGAATCGGTCGTTTCTCGTCTCGGCTACGTCTCTCCCTTCCCGATCGCGTCGAATTCGTTGGTTCCAGCGTAAGTAGGCTAACTGGCGGAGACTCGGTGGCGGTTGGACGATACAGTCCGGCCGTCTACACGGCGCGCTCTTGACTTTCTCGAGCAGGCACGACTCGTTACCCGACTGCCTCAAGCTTCGATCCCTACACACCTTCAATGCCATCTGCACGTATACAAAGAGCCGCGCTCGTCTGAGTGTTCACTCTTACTCACGGCGAGCTCGCTCGGCCGTTAGTCCCACCGTAGAAGATATAATTCTC
Organism: Stenichneumon culpator; assembly: GCA_964017025.1. NCBI lineage: Eukaryota > Metazoa > Arthropoda > Insecta > Hymenoptera > Ichneumonidae > Stenichneumon > Stenichneumon culpator. Next base: position 639,519 of record OZ024769.1, on the reverse strand, counting down.
CGAGTCTGTCTAACACTCTCGCCGTATACGTGGTTCATGATCCTTTCGTAGTCGAGCATATGCCTGCACGGGAGCCAATCGCAATTTTTCTTTTTTGTTCCCTACCTTTGATCTATATCTCAAGTCCACGAGTCTGGTGCAGCAGCAGCGAGCGTATCTTGACGGTGCACTCTCACTCGTCGGGGTACAGATAGCGAGAGCAAAATGTGCCGCACGACCGCGACCGTATATGACCGGGCCGGAAGCTGCACGCGACTCCGCGGAGTAAACACCGGAACATCCTGTCCCGGTAATTCTCGTTTTACCGGGTCAAATCCAGCACAAATTTACTGGCTTTCAGCGAGTCTCGCATTTACGTTTCTTCTTTTTTGTTATTTACTTTTATTTTCTTTTTTTATGGAATAGGTAGTGTATCTGTTAATCGACTGCGGAATTGTAACAGTAAGGTTTTCATCAATCATGAACGCGCGGCAGGTGCGTTCGGCTCGAGCGACCGTCAGAGTCAAACGGTTTCGCGCAGTTCCAAATGGAACTTGCGAGTATGCCGGGAGTTACTTGAGAAATCAAATCAATACAATGTTCCGACTGTTATGAAACTTACTATGACGGCGAGTAACTGTGGCTATAATTATAAACATTATAAAATAAAATAAAATTAACAATTTTAGTTTTTACTTTTGTTTGTAAAACTGGAACCGGATGGTGCGATCGGAGAAGTAACAACTTATGGACGTACATGGACAATGAGTTGTTGTAAAAAATACAAACTTTTTTTTTACAGTATATACTCATAAGTTTCATCAGCACCTAGAAAAATTATTTTCAATACGGACGCCCCGCGAATAAATATCTATTTGGTTTAAATATATATTCATCTGATTAAAATAAATATTTATTTAAACTGCCCTGCAAATAAATGTTTATTTGCAGGGCACCCGTCGAATAAATTATTTTTCTGGGTGTGGAGCTCCGTGAAGCTGACTGTGAAGGTCATTCGTGTCGAACGCACCTGCCGCCTGCTGTCGTGATTGTTGAAAACCCTATTTTTACATCTCGCAGTACTGCGAGTCTCTGCACTGAGAAAAATAAATGGTTGGATTAAGCAAATGCGCGGTGACATACGTTGAAAGCTGTATTTTGTTGGTACGACAAAAATGTTTGTTTCAATCGACAAATTTTGAATAAATTGAAGCAAATAATCGTTTAACAAAACAATGTTTTATTTGTACCAAACAAATAACAGATTCGAACGTATCTGTCCGCGACTTTTGGTTAATCCAACCAATTTTTTTTCTCAGTGTGTGGAGTACAGAAAACACAAATCTGGTAAAAAAGTGAAAATTTCTCAGACAATACCGAAACGCAAGAATGCCGCATTTAATTTCACCGGATTCAAGGATGAAAGTTCAAGGAACTGTTTCCACGAGACGTTTGCATACCGCGACTGTGAATGTTTATCCCGTTTCTGTCGGGGCTTTCCATGTTCGACCCAAGAATCCTCATTATTCAGATGTTAGCAGCGTTAAACGCGCGACCCGCGCGAATCGTCAAACTCCTCTCTACGCGGATTCGCCATCCCGCGAATACGCTCGACGACGAGTCTGTGATTGACGCACGAAACGTTTGAGAATTCCACCCTCGTATCGCAGCGATCGCGCACTCGTCTCGTTCACCAAGCGCGTCTTGCACCGACTATGCCCGATGAATATTTTCACAATGCAATTATACATATCGTAGCGCAACGACGGAATGGCCCGCGACGACCAAGCGGCCGATAGACGATTGAAAAAAAATGGTGCACACGCGAACCTCCGCCAGAGAAAATCATATCGGAGGGCTTAAAATTAAAAAAGGTGTAATACGCACGTTAAGGAGCGTTGATTTACTCCGCTTTGATTCTAAGCCACCGATGTTCATCCATCGCTCATCCAATCTACAACGTATCTGAAACGAAAGGAAAATCTTGTTTACCGCTTAGCGATGAAACTTCCATTCGTGACGATTAAAATTTAACACGCGAACGGCTCTTGGCGAAACGTTCTACCATTGAGCGTATAATCACTGCGAGAAAATTGAACCATTAGCGAACGAAACACTGTAAGTGTATTATTATAATTTGTTTTATTACGGAACGGAATAAATTGCGGTTTTTTTTATTGAATATTCTATCGCGGTTCTATGTTTTTACATTCTAGTTTGCCATACGATTTTGTAGCGTCCAGTGACATAGTAGATATAATTTATTCTTCGTTCGTCGTGACGAGACTGTCCGAAATTATGTAATTGTAGTTTGAATAACAGCCTGAAATAGTAAATGTGAAAAATCATAGAAATATATCAATTTTAATATTAGATCAATTTTGTTTATTTTAGCACAATGAAAAAATTAGTACATTAATTTAGTAAATAAAAAGCCAGGATCGTCGGTACGGGCAATCAAAGGCCCGTCCTCAGAAACGTCCTCGACCGTTTCTGAAGGACGAAGCGGTTCAAGCAGAAGTTCTTTGTTGTATCTCATTCTCGTTGCTCGACAAACCGCAGGCACAGGGAGATCAGTCGTAGCAAGGTCATACGGGAAATTAATTCCTCGAGACACAAAGCTGCGGCGAGAGGATTTTTTAAAGGTATCGTTAAAAAAAATTCAAAAACAGAGAGAGAGAAACGCATCGCCATAAAACATCTCGAACATAATCGAACGCGAGCTCTCAACCGCGCGTCCTACATAAAACGAAACCTGCAATGCTCTCGTGAGCTCGCTGGCTCACCATCACAATCACGCAGTATCCTTCTCTTACCCAATGGCAATTGCGCGCTTCGCGAAAGAGACTTAATCGTCCGTACACGCGTTGCACACATTCTACACAGCATGCACTCTTCCAGTTGCCGGAACTCGATTTTACTTGACTCGAAAGTTGAACTGTTTCGTCGTAATATGAAATAATTAAAAAAACAGGCAATAGTGCGCAATAACAATTGTTCGTATTATTTTTTTTATCCTTCTCTACGAAATAAATTTGCCATGCTCATAATGCCCATAATATGTTTAAAGAAATTGTAAACGCTAGCGCGAGAAACCATTTAAAAAAAAAATTAACATTGCGTAAAAAAACAACTGCCAATTTATTTGATTCCAAAGTTGCACTGCTTCCTCGTGACAAGTAATAAAAAATGTAATTAGAAACTGGCATCAATGCTCACTAATAATTGTATGTACCATTAATTTTTTAAATCCTTTCCACGAAGTGAATTTGTCAAGCTCGCAATACCCATAATATGTCCAAGAATTAATACATACCCATCGTGAATTACAACGAATTATATTGAAAATTTTACTTCGCCCGAACGACCGTGAAATAAGTCTGACAGCAGCTGATAAAGTCGTGCGTCTCTATAAATCGATAGATTCTAAAAATTACAGCTATTTCCAATCTCGCCATAAACTAATGTCGCATTAACCGGTACAGAACGCCTTGATCGGTGATACTCGTATGTTATGAATTAATTCGTACCACAAACCTTCACCCATCTCGCTCCAATAAGCTTAGAGGATCCAAAGATCAATTATACCTCGTGTGAGCAACGTAGGTAGCTCGAATAAAATCATAGATGAAAATTGCCGGTTTACTTATTATGAGCGTAGCTGTCCAACCGGTCCCGGTGACCGTTCACTGCCACGAGATATTTCTTTACCTGTCTACACAATTTTATAACGTTACACGCCAAGAATTTTAATAACCAACCCATACGGGAACGCACTCTTAAACTTCGGTTAAGACTAGACTTATATCTAGATGCAGCCGAAGTTTAAGAGCACGTTCCAATTTCTGCACGGTGCAACGTGCAACGGCCTTATCGAACACGCAACTGCATCGTAGAAATTGTAGAAAAAAAAGAGACTGAAAAGTTGTCGCCGATACAAGATACATTGTACATCGACTACCGACTCTGAGTTTATTACAGCAATTTTTTTTTACCTTTTTTCTTCTCGTAATTACAGTGCGTATAGAGGTATATAGTCGTCGCCCTTGATAAGATTGTCAGGCGAGAGAGAGAGAGAGACTTCGAGACTGAACGCCCCGAATTGAGTTCGTTGAACGTTGAACAATCGCGATTGGAATGCATCGACCGAATTTTCGTATACATGCACACAAAAAAAGAAAATGTCATTTCAACGCTGCTTACAATTTTGACAGTTTCATATTAGATTGAGACAATAACGAAAAAAAACCGACATGTAAGATTTGGAAGTGGAATTGAGAGAACAATATATATTTTCGGCAACCCCCAAGCGAATTATCCTTCACTTTAATTATTGTCATATTTTTAATGTATTATATGAACAATTACATATTTGTCGATAAGTATTCATTTATTGTATTGTTTTTATTTCCATGTGCACTCTAAAGTTTCTCGACATACCCCAGCCAGCCTTTACAACGAACCCCTTAAATCTAATAGTCTCTTCCATTGATTAAAATAAATTGTTTACTTATTATTATTAATTTCGTGCAATAAGTTCCACGGCAGTTAGCGAGCTCGCGCCACACCTAACAGACATGCATAATGAGATCTCCATTAAGATGATGCATCACCGTCGACGTAACTGAAAACAATTCCCGCGACAATTAGCTTACACGAATGTAATGACCGTGTCGACGGAGAAGCTACTTTACTTTTACCGCTGCAGGAAATAAAAAACGCGCGCGCGCACACGCACACCCCCGCAAACAAACAAAGATCGAAGCACGATCGTTTCGCAACGATCTCGATCGTTGGCTTCGTTGGCGCAGAAATCAACTTGCCGAGAGAGAGAGAATGATGTATATACAATGCGAACTCGAGCAGAGCATTCGAGCGAGGCATTTTCTTGGATAAATATCGAGTTTCACGGTTGCATCGAACTGCGGTAACGGCTAGGTACGACTGCGACAGGTTCCCTTCGTTTTAATGTAACTGCAGCGCGGGTGAACGAACGAACGGGATACATATCGCGAGCAACGTGGAATAAGTAAACTAGCGAAGCTTTCGCTCGTCGCAGCGACCGAACAATCTGGAATGTATAGGACATGTATATATGTATATAAATCACAACGTGTATAATTGTTATAATCTGTAGCAACGGTTTCAGTTGACTTGCGATGAAAGCGAAACACCTTAAGGTGCTTCGATACGAATATCGTGTCGGGAGCAATTCTGATGTCGGGTAATGAGTATGTGCACTTGCGCGGCGAAAGACAAATTAATGAACTGTCATTAGACATGCCGGGTGGCCAAATGGAAGGATCATTGCGAAAGGACTTTTTGTAATTATCATACGGCAAGATCGGAACGCTTCGCGCTATTGGGAATGTTTTGGGCATTTCTGTCGGATGTCCATATTCATGGTGGCCGCGGTCAGGGAAAACCGGGAAAAGTCAGGGAAAACACATCTTGGTCAGGGGACCAGGGAAGAGTCAGGGAACATTTTTAATTGGTCAGTGAAAAGTCAGGGATTGTTTCCCGGGGAAAAACGGCCACCATTTATATCGTTCTACGGGAAAAAATATTCTAGGCAGGGTAGTTGACGAAGCAGCAAAATAATTTTTTTGCGCCGTTAGGGGGTGATAAAGAGCATGCAAAAAAAACAGGATAAAGGGGTAGCCTCGCAATTTTTTTTGCGCCCAATCGACGCGCTTCGACGTCTTCTCAATTATAAACATGAGACGCCCTCGTTACAATTTCCTTTTTACATAATCGGTGAGGCCCGCAATGGCGCAACCGCGATTTATCGAAGTTAATCGAGGATCAGAATCGACGATCTTCTGCGTCTAGCGGTCTTCAATTAAATTAATTTCCTCTCACTGTTCGAACTTCCCTTGCATACGCAATGTCTATGTGTATTACGAGCTAACAATGGGTAGAGTAACAAGATAATTTTCCGATTATCCGAACGGGCTACTGGAAGTTGGCAATTATTATCGCAATATCAGCAAGGACGGGTCGAGGAAAGAAACTTCTGTCGTTAAGCATATCTGATGGCTCGCAGGAGTTAAATTTCACATTAAATCCTACATTTTTTAATCTCCAAGACGGGAGTTAATGACAACATAAAAAATGCAAGTTTTTATGCAAAAACCGGGACGGTGAATTTAATGTACAATTGTCATGAAAATTAATGGAATTTTAGAGCGAAATTTAAAGTAAATAATTGGCATTAAAGTACTTTTATAGTAAAATTAAAGTACGATTTTTTTACAGCGTATACTCTCATACCGACACTCTACGAAAATGTTCATTTTCGCATACTACACAGGGAAAAAAATTGTTGAAGTAATCAAAAGTTGCAGTGACATACGTTCAAAGCTGTAATTTGTTTGGTGCGAATAAAGCATTGTTTTGTTAAGCGATTATTTGCCTCAAATGATTTCAAATTTATCAATTCAAACGAACATTGATGTTGTACCAACCAAACAACATCTCTGAACGTATGAAAGCGTGCCTTGCTTAATCCAACCATTTCTTTTTCTCAGTGTGCACGTTACTGTCGATTCGATGCCGGGTTATCTTGAGACAGGTGGCTGCCGATCTTTACCACGAACGGACAATTCCTATAGGCGAGATCAAAGTGTGGGGTAGACGGGGTAACGTCATCGACGCGCATCTCCATTCGCCGAACGAATCGTGAATCATACATCATTCGCAAACTTCGAGCTTGTCGATCGAACGTCTCGTGCATAAATAATTACAAAAAGATTTCTTAATTTTTATTAGTTTTTATTAGATTTTTTACTTAAATCATTTTACCTATCATTCTACATGCCATTAACCGGCGTAGATCTTTTACGGCTATCTCCTTCTGTAGATCTATCTATACAAAAAAAAAGCGGTCCGGAAATCTCTCGGCGACAAATTACGCAATCAATTTACCGAGTGCCGAAATCGCGCATCCGCAAAGTGTGACGAGGCGTACGTGTTCCGGGTCCCCGAAAGAGTATTTTCGAGGGGGCAAGAGGAAAGCTTAATGGAACGCAAGACTGTACAAGAACCAGTTGGGAAAGCGTGTCTCGGTTACGAATTTGTATTTTTTTTTCTTTTGTGATACCGATCGACGATCGATTGAATGAAACGTTCGACAATCTTTGTCCGCATGCGTTATTGTGTCCGCATATGTGTGTTTATTCACGACCGCGTCAGAAATCGTTAAATCCGAAAGTGATACGCAAGCTCGATGAGTACACTTTCGCTTTGATGCAAAAAAAAAAAAAAAAAACAAAAAACTAAACGCTTGGACAATAATGGAGATCGCGAGAAAAGATCGAAAAAAATGATTGATCCTTGGATTGATGCTACCGTCTTCCGCGTTTCCCGAATGCAAATACATTGTTCGAGACACACGTGTACACGAAGCGACGAATAGGAGGATCTCGACGTTGCTGACGCTTATTAGTAAAACTTGCGCGATATCCCGAAGGCTACAGCATATCGCGCATTCGCAAAAAGCTCTTCGTCCACAGTCGTTGCGATACACGTCCCTGAAGCTACAGCGCGTTTTCTTCTTCGTCGTCGGATCAATCAAACGCAACTTGGTGATCATATTTTGCTGGCGAACACTTTTTTTTTAATCCACTAAATTGTAGCTAAACGCATAAATACTTAGTATGTTCTCCACGTGGCAATAAATAACAAAAAGTGGATTTTTCGAAGAAAATTTTAAATGTTTGAATATTCACATCTGATCGATCAGGAAATAAACAGCGTTAGTAACATTATACGCACTATTTGAAAGTTTTATACGCAAGCAGCTCGGAAAATCATTGATAAATCAATAGACAAATCCACATCGTCCTAGATGAAAGAACTATTATCGTGGCATCAGATTTGTTCGATTGCGCATTATTCATTACCTCGTCATTCATTCATTTATTCATTATTCATTATCGCATTCATTAGTTCGGGCGATAAAAAACATTGAATCGATACATTTTTCACAATGTCGCGAGATCACGGCTCCTGACGTTATAGCGTCACCGTCTGCACACTTCTTGTTGATAAAATTCTTAATGAACTCGCAGCTGGAATATTAAGCGCGTTGCAACTAAATGCGCGAAAAAACGACGCACAAAAAATAACAATTCCTGCATCACTGCTTTATTACACGCATACATTGATTTCTCTTATCCTGGAAGCTACCAACAAACGAATAATTGCGACTTGTTTTTTAAATGTCGTAAAAACCGGAAAAAAGTTATGAGCTAAAAATTTCAGTCTTAGAATTATGAGATATAAATTAATAAACAATCATTGAAATTCCGTTCGAAAGTTTTTTTTTCGGGGTGAATTAATATTAAAATTAAAGTTTTTTTCAGCAGCATTGTTAAGTCATCGTAGTAAATATGCTACGCTGGCAGCTGACTTTCCATCCATCGAGTCACATTGAATAATCGTCTTCGCCGAAACGCTGCATTCCAAAGTGCTTCCATAACGCATCGTACACTATTTAAACCCTATACACAGTTCGCGTGTCCCCGATAACCAAATGGGAATCAGGGTAAAAGTCGACCAGCGATCGGACAAGATATATATTTATGCTACATATATACGTACGTACATGTATCAGACATAGCTCTGTGCACTTGTACCGAAAGCGAGACCAGTGTTCTTGCGATACGCTTGAGCACGTGCCTTCACCGTCACGTTACCTGCGGGTACTCCCCAACCGTACAGTATTTAACACTCCAATACCAATTCCATCCTTCTCTACCAGAATTTCTTCGAATATATATGGGGCATTCCAACCATTACGACCTGGGTCGAAACCTTCACAACTTGGATTGGGCCCGCGATTTTTTACATGACTGAACTAACTCTCAAAAGCAATCACATTTTTTATTAGATTTTTCTAAATTGTTCAACATTATTTATGATTAAAAGAATGAACCTATTGATCGCCACAATTTAAAAATCTAAAAAAATTGTGAAAACCCTTGTGTCATATATAAAAAAACTGTAAGATTTGAGCCGAAGTGGCCCAGCGTCACCTTCTATATTTTTCTAAATTTTTCGTCAAAAAACAGTGAACAAAATTTGAAGAAATAATCGATCGATTATGGGTTATCGCTTGACCATTTTTATATGCAATACTGCATTTTTGGCAATTTTTTCAGATTCTTTCGAAATGTTTTCTTTTTAACTTAAAGCTGTCGATAAGTACATATAAATCCTGGATATATCCATATTGGATATACGTATGTATATACTGAATCGACAAGAGTACTGAATAAATTCGGGGTATCCCGAATGCTCGTACGCGTCTCTTGTGCATAATGTATCCGCAAAACATATAACTCTTCTCGAGAACCTCTTTCGTGATCGGTACATACGTACACGAAAAAATCACCTCTCACTCATTTTTCAAGGGTCCTAACGACACACATAAACTCCCGAACACACCTACAAAAAGCGGTGTATATCGTCGTGAGGCCAAATAAAAGACTCTCCAACTGACGATACGAGACAAGTATGTGAAAAAAATGAAAAAAAGAAGTAACATTTTTTGTGAGGCTCGATGCGTGTGCAATTAACACTGCCAATATTACGTACATCGCATATGTTTATAATACATATTTTCGGCTTTTTTGTCGGCGGCAAAAATACACTTGTCCTTTATGAACTCTCAACGGGCGCATAATTTTACATTGATATTATATTTTAAAAAATGTTTTTAATTCACCTGACACCTATACAGTAATTTGTGATAAGCCTCTTGTTGCCTCAGACACCATTCATTCGCACGAATCGGAAACCTTGAGACGACTCCGTCGGCTTTTGTACCGTAGGAATAACTGTACTGGCACGCGGGCGCGGGTAATACTTTTGTGTCCGGTTTGTAACGTGTTAAGGCGTCTCATGGCCGAGGTCGGCTGTAAAGTTGGTAGAAAGAAACGTCGAATATGAACGATTTCGCAAGATGTACACCGTGAAAAGCGGGACTCTTCGCTAAATGGACTTTGAGGAGTGAAATAGATTTTTAACAGGATCCACAAAAACAAACATTCACGAGTGTCTCGTGTCAATAAGTATATCCGGGTACCTTAATAGCGTTTAAATAGCAGCCATCCAGTATACCTGGTACATACAGTTTGGGACCTTGTAACGCGCCTATTGTAAAAGCGTCAAAGATGTTCAAAAAAATCATCCCGCTCAAGTGATTAAATGGACTTAGATAAAAATTATTTACGTCAAATAAAATGAATTTAATTTTTTTAATGACTATTTATTAAATTGAATGAATTACGTTTTCTATTTGATTATTTATTAAATTAAGCAAATTACATTTGCTATTATTATTCATGAAATAATATAAATTTTATTTTATTTAAACATTTTTACTCAAACCGAGCTAATCGTTTTTTTCTCTCGATGGTACTGGTCTATTGTAGAGGAAGAAGATGAAATTAAGCCGACGAGGCACGGGAATAGTGGACAGAGGAATCGGGATCTTTGAGGAGTTTTTTGACCGGAGATTTTCGACTGGACGATGCACCGTTTTTCCTTTCGTTTCCTGTCTCTCACTCTGAACAAGCTTCTTTCCTGGAATCGAATTTCGATGAGAGCACTTCGGCTGAGCGATGTGTCGCTGGGAGACTCGCACAAGCACGGCGAACGAGAAACTTTCTCAGGAGAGCCGTTCAGTCGCGATAGTCTCGTGCCGTAGGCGCAAACTTCGCGAAACTTTAACGCCAATATCGAAGTTCGCGCGTTATGTAAAAGGGTGATCGCGTGAACGATTTCACTCCTCGCACTTTGATTCTCTATCAGATTCTACAGGTTACTACAACTTTCAGGTGTTGCGTTAGGTGAAAAATTAAATTTAATCAAAGATTTTTCATTATTAATGACATTAATAATATTAATGTATAATAGTAATAACAAGAATGTTGTAATTGACATTTAATATAAAAAGAGATTTAAAAAATATATAAACACTTGTTTTACTACCGTCGCACAAATATGGTACATTGTGTGTCAAAGGCTTAAATAATATCTGCCCAATTTTTTGATACTCTATTATACCGTCGATCGCCAAGGCCCCGAACACATTCAATCCGTTATATATTTTATTAAATCGAGATGTTGAATATTACAAAAGATAGAGAGAGTTATCGAAGTTCGATGGTGAGAGGGAGAGCGAGAAGAGGCGCACGAAGATTCTTTTCTCGGCGAGCGAGAGCAAAGACGCCATTCATCTTTCGCTTCTCCGTGAATCCCCCTCCGGATCATTGTGCGTACAACTTTCCTCGGACCTGTTTGGTCCCTCTCGATCCTGCTTTCGGATCTTATAAACGGCACTATACGGATTATAATTCCGTATAGCGCTATTATAATCGCGCTATACGGATTTTGGTAACCTTGTGTCCACGATTTTATTCTACGATCGGAGTACCCTTAATTATAGTTATACGGCGACTATGTTATTGGCTAACGCTGGTCTTCCTCGTATCCTCGCAGATCCACACGCTGCGTATGGTCAAAGTCCTCACGACGTTCTAACACCGGAGAGCTAGATGGAATCCACGTAGACCTCCCCCCTTTTCTTTAGTCTATGATTTGGGTGTGTTTTATTACATCGAAGTAGGAAAAGGCTCGACTGGATTCCAACCGGTCGTTGGATCTTTCCTTATACGCCCATATACGACGTACAAGCATGCCTCGAAATTCGACGCCGAGATATATCGTCGAAGCTGCTCGCTACGGTGTAAAAAAAAAGAATCGTAAGGTAAACGTCCCAGTGGCCGGACAAAGCGTGCGTGCAAGAGAGACGGAAATACGATTTCTCATGCGTGTTCGAGAACTGGGACTTCTGCCTTAAGTGTGCGCCGACTTGCACTTTTACCTTATGCAATTTAATGCACAGGTACTGGAAGTTTTTATGCACAAACTGGTATATTAAATTTCATGTACGATTGTGATGAAAAATTAACCTACTGTATATTAAAAGCTTTAGACTTAGTACTGTAACTTTAGATTTAGTACTGATATTAGTACCTTATAGTAAATGCTAATAATTTACCTTAATTTCTCTCTAAAAGTTACCATTAATTTTTCATCAAAATTGTACATTAAACTTAATGTACCAGTTTGTGCGAATAAGTTCCCGTTCGGTACATGAAATTCACAACTTTTTTAAACAGTGTAGCGATCAAGAAAAAATGTAGCGATCAAGAGAAAAATTGAAGAAATACCAGTAGGAAGTGCGAGTTTTTCGTGTTAAAAAAAGAATCCAACTATCATGTGAAGCCCTTCGGATAAATATTTCAGTCCAACCGAAAATAGGTAACAATTGTGTGATAAAAATACGATTCAATAAAAAACGAGTAGGAAATTTAAGGTAGAGCGGGGCGAAACGAACTGTATAAATTTTTACAAAATTTCGTGCGACATATGAGATGGTAAAACTTGGCGAGACGAACGAAAAAAAGTGTGCTATCGAATGGAGAACAACGTTCCGTTTTGCCACCGGTCGAATCCGCGGAACGGTTGAGAATTTCAAAATTTCACACGAGATCTCTCACCACCGGCTTTCAATCCAATCCCACTTGACTTAAAAAAACAATTACCATAAAATTATCACAAGCGTTACGATATATCTAGCGGATCTTCTGCTTTATAGACATTCCATTCGCAATGTTTCTTCAAGTTGGTCTCGCGATTCCTAACAGTAGAAAAAAAAGAAATTATCATGGCAATGAATGGGGAAGGAAGGCGCGCATCGAGATGTGCCTAAGCGAAGCTGAGCATAACGTCCCCCGGTCGCGACGACGTTATTTCAGTATACCGTACCGATGTCCGGTCGGTACACCCAGACGCGGAGGAGGAGAGATCGTGAGAGCGACCTTGATTCCTCATAGTCCGGCTGGTCGCGGCTCGTGTAGCGTATTCGTGAGTAAAGCTGCGGCGCGAAGTGGCTGGAACCGCGGAGAAGAGCGAGGAGCAGCCGCACCGGCAGCATCCTCGAACGGGCGAATGCCTCCGCGGCCCGAGCAAATCGGTATGTGGGTCGTACGGAGCCGCGGAGAAAGTGTATTTTCCCTTTCCGACCCGTGGCTCTACAGCCTCGCGGGTCTCGCCGAATGACCGCGACGTCCGATCGCCCGATCGAACGTCGCCGCGCACCCGGTCGACGTTTCGGAAATTTGGCACATTTGCATCCCGATCATATTTCTTCCTTTCGTATCTTCGTCGGACGTGTATCGAAAGATCGGCCTCGCGAGTCGTTAGGAAATTCGGATATTCTTAGAAGCGGCGCCCAGTTTCCTTATCTAGGCGCGGAATATGTTTAATAGGAATGGCGATGAATTCATTAGTCGGCAGAGTATCCTTGAGAAAAGTTCATTACAGTATTCATTATTGACCGCGATATTTTACTTCCCCTTAATAGCCGTCTATTCTTTTAGTTAATGGACGATCTATAGATCTATATTAAAAAGATGGTGATGAAATAAAAATAAATCGCACACTGTGTATGTAAGCAGAGGGCAATTAATTTTCAATTAACAGGACACTTGTTTTAATTAACACTTTAATATGTACCAGGCTTTAAAAAAATGCGAGCACTCGATCATTTTCTGCGGGATAATTGAACATTTTTAACCAAAATGTGTCAAAAGATTGTCGACGATTAACCGGGTCGAATAATCTAAACCGGAACTTTCTATCTCCTTGCCTCGGTCACTCGAGGGCTTGTTCAATTACAAGAGATAATGATAATAATTAGGCAGAAAGTCCGAGAGACATAGTCGAAGTGACTACCCTGGAGTTGACTAATTGACGTCGCCGCAACAGTTAGTTCGATTGATTGATGACTTACAAAAAGTCGTGATGAAAATGTATTTTTATGATTTTACATTGTAAACGAAATGTTGGAAAAATCACATTGGTTGTCATGCATGTGGCTTGTGCCGACAACTGCAATGCCACCATGCCAAGATTACCTGTATATATGCGCTATACAGATATATGTATATGTATATATATAGATATAGTAGCCTCAGCTCTCGGCAAGTTGGAAGAGCGAGAAACCGGAGGCACCTTTCTATTCGTGAAAAGTCAGTACGCGCGCGCTCTCGGAGAAATTGAGTAGGCGCATTCCATCGTCCCGACATAAATACCCGAGCGCGAACCCATAGAATTAAAATGTTCTTCCTCTACTTTGTACACTCGCGATAATGACGAGAAACCAAAAATTTACAAAAAAAATATATATAATGAGATACAGTTAATTAATTTGTGAAACCTTGGATTCTCGATAATGAATCCTTGGAAGCGTGTTTATAGTCAAATTCAATGTTACGAATTTTTCTTCTTTACATTTTACGGACCGTTCCATCGTGCGTGCCGACACGCATTATTTTTTTATCTTCATTTTTTAAATTTTTATAAGGTACTGATTATCTTGGATAATGGGGGAAGTTAATTGATCGATGATCGAGATAATGCCGCTGGCGATAGACAACTGTGGTGCAAGCAACGCCGGTAATGATGACCGAACGATTTTTATTAATTGAATCCGGTGATGACGCGATTCGTGTAAGGCTGGTCAATAAATGACTATACGGTTTGTGGGGTGATCGATAGACATGGCACGTTCGAGACGTCACGTCCTCTCTCAGCGAGATCGCGAAGACCGAGCAGAGACTCTTTACTTGCGTACTCGTCTGTGCTCCTGTCGAACCGTCGGGAAATTATGCAACTTACGTAAAGGTCGGACAAGTGCAAGAAGCGGCGGTTCATATACACTCTCAACTACCCTACGACTCTAGATGGAACTCCTCGGCTTTCTCGTACACAGGTGCGACCGAGAATGCGCTGTTACAGTCACCGTGAAACCGGCGATCACGGTGTCCCATCATCGGGTGGCATTAAAATTCTTCGATAGCATGACTCGCAGGTGCAAAAATGCACCGAGAAAAAAAAATTGTAGGATTTCATCAATTATATTTATCAATTATATTCCAAGCGTTTTTAATGAGCTACTAATATTTGGAAAGGTTAAATGCTTATGCAAAAATTCGTTCAAAAATTAATATACAAAACGGTGAAGTTTTTATACGCAAACGGAGAGATGAAATTTAATATAACAAAATTTGATAAATTTGATTGATCGGTATGTCAATCACGTCGAAGAGTCTCGACCCAATAGGCCATTTATTTGAACTCATGGTAGCATATAAAAATAACTGCATCGCTTTGTACGTAAAAACTTCATATGCTGTATACAAATCTTCATACGAAATTGTCTGTAAATTGCTGTGAACTCAATTCTCTGACCTATTATATGGAATAGTCGACAGAATTCTATCAAACAGGCATCGACGATCGAAGAAAGATTTTTTTTTACACTTTATATTCGAGAGATTTTTTTGCTTCCGTCGGAGGTGCGTGCTATACAGTATATAGCGTAGTAAATATACGTTGAATGCCATATCGCCGGTTTGTCTCGACCATATGTAAGCCAATGGGACTTTCTCCGGCTCTCGCACCACTGAAGATACCCGGGGCAGTCCTGACGGACTGTATATAGGGGAAACCGGGGACAAAAGTAACATGGGTCAGTTGTAAAAAACGCTGTGCACGATCGGACGTGTCGGATATGAAGTGAGCAACATTATCGACGTCAACTTATGGCCGTGCAATCGCCTCATAGCTGAGTTTACAAAAACACCAATTCGCCGAAGACAAAAGTGATTCGCGAGTACAGAAGTGATTTTTCTGCCATGCGGATCGCGTCAGTTAGGCAGCCCAGTACAAAATGTTAGTGCAAAATGTTAGTCCTCCGGGCTTCGCCCACTCTTGAGTACAATGCTGGACTGCAAACAGTTAACCCACGCGTGCCCTGCCTGGACCGACTCGGAGGTGGAAAACGGAGCCTCAGGGTCTCGGTGATCTTGCACAAGAAGCTTAACATCTCGACCGGCGAAACGGGAGCTCGTATTACGAAAGTGTTGAATGTGGCTCAGAATCGACAAATCCATTGATGTATTTGAATAAATAAAAATAAAAAAGAAATTACAAAAAGAAAATCTGCCTCCAAGATATCTCGAGACACGATTGCATATCTTAAATCTTTATCCGCGGCATGTTATACGATGAATTATCCCGCATCCCGCTGACGTCGGATTGCTCCCTTGAGGCATTTCGCTTCATGGCCACTTCACTCACGGATAATGGGTTCTCACGTGATCGAATGGCTGGACTGCGCATGTAGGGCTCATAAAAGTGGTTTTGCCGGCGATCACCTTTCTCAAGAACGTGCGGCCCAGTCTGTTATTATTAATGTACAGAGATCAATACAGCGGCCTTTCCAAGCGAGGAAAAAAAAAATTATACGTCGAAGTAGTCGACTCCAAATTATGTATGCAACGGGTTTTTTGTTTGGATTTTTTTCATCTGGTGTTCGATAATGACCGAAGAGAAGGAAAAAAATTGATTGATACATCGATTTGGTCACAATGGAATTATTTGTAACTGGAAATAATTTACGCATGTAATGGTCCGGATTTACAAATGTAGTGGTTCGCATTTACATATGTAGTGATTCGCACTTACACATGTAGGGGTTCGCACTTAGACATGTAATGGTGCTGTGAAACGACTCTCGGTCTACTCGATTATTTATCACCCGCGATTATTGCGCAATTAATGTTGCGAGCAAAACATAAGATTCCAATCTACGCAGCGTTCCTGCGGAATCTGAGCCACTTGTCGCTCCATTCGATAATCGGAGTAATTCAGGTGGCAGGATCGCGAAAGGACGTTAGCGCGCATTACGATCTACAAGTCGGCGCGGATAGGCGTGTCTGACCCTGCGATTTAGCCGGTGTATCGGCCGGTGCTAATTGCTATTAGCGTATCTGTCTTCCGTCCCGTCGATGTGAGCGAGTACACGAATGAATATTAATGATCTCCGTCGGAGCGGTTAATGCCGTTTGGCGTGTTCGCGACCAGGGAAAAGAGCCCGGCCTGCTGCCGACCGAGCGTTACACTAACGGCGAGAGGCACAGCCTTCGGGAATTCGAAAATCCACGAATCGATCGTATCAATTTTTATTCAACGAAAAAGACGATTTTAAACCTATCACCATTTTTTTTAATCGATAAAAAATTAAACATAACATGTTTCTTTACCTCAAATCGTCGAACCTCCTCCCTTTCCCCTTGAGGAAGTTCTGGCTGAAAAAATAAATCATAGATGGCTATGGATGGAATGCTCAAAGCATCGAGATACTTCGAAACTGACTAGAATTTTAATGACTTGGCCCTTCGGAACTAGTTTTAATTTGCATTTTAATAGACGTATATATGCGTAGTCGAACACTCAGCATAATAGTCCAGACGGTGCGCAAAATCGTAAATTTACGAGATTAAAAAAAGAGTAGTGAGAATAGACGTGTGTGTTACCTTCGAATATTTATCTCATTTGATATTTGAGACTGATTATGCTGAATCTCTTCTTGTTTCGTTTTTCATCATTCGTAGAGTTTCGTAATGGTTCCTTATTTTTTTGTACTATTCATAGAAATTAGTCTTAGCCCAAGTGCTGTTTTTCGGTCTTCGATTGGGTCAGATAAATTCCTTGACGTCATCGTGCCGAGAATTCGTGTCTTCATCACCGATCGCTGTTACAGCAGCGACATTTACGGCGGATTTTCCTCTCGCGTGTGAACGACCACAGCCATGGCTAACCACTCGATTATACTCTCGTAATTGGCACGTGTCGACGAAACGCCTATGGACACGTGTGTTGTCGATTCGACTTTGAAATCAAATTCCTCTACATCCTGAATCGGAACCTTGAACTTTGACTAAGTGCTTTTAAAGTATCGTGAATCGCTCGCGAACGTCGTTAATCTCTGGGAGGTCAGCGACTTCGGTATTAAGGTCCTGTGAGGATTCGGTCGTTTGCAACATTTTTTTCCTTGTTATTTCGTAATGTCGCCGTAAAATTCGGAATGTCGCTGTAAATCGATGAGCGATGTAAATTTGCGGGTGGTGAAAAATGCTTCGGCCCGCTTGTCACTCAATCTTTAACGGTTAAATAATTGCATGTTTCTCGAGTTTTAGTCTTCTTTATAATTTTCGTTTTTATTTAATAAAGAAAAATAAAAATTGTTAGACATCGGTTAAAATGGTAGCGAATTCTTTAAAACGGAGAACAGATTCTGAGAAGTCAGGGACAAGTGGGGCAAAAGGGTCCATCATTTGGCACCAGACTTCTTATTATGTCCCTCTAAAGATTGTTTAAAAAAAAAGTTCGTTTTGCCCCCGGCTTATATTTGGCGTCGCTCACCCAATACATTACTCCCTTCACGGGACCGCTTACGTTTCGTCGGTGATGGAACGCTCACACGTCAAAAGTCCCCAGCCGACATATAATTTTAAGATGTTTATTCTGCCAATCGGTCGATCGTTCTAGTGACGCAGGCTTGTTTGGTCACGGCCAATGCAAGGTGCTTAAAAAAAGTGTTGACTTCCGGAATGCTGTCAAATATAGACGATGATCCAATACAAATTCGACGAGGAACGTGTCAATTTCTCGAAATCCCGTAGACCTTCGTCTCTGCGCGCCTCTTGCTTCACCGTACCGCGCACGTTTTATCGGCGATAAAATGCTCACGCGTCAAAAATCCCTACCAGACATAAATTTAAGATTGGTTTTCTGCCGAGCGGTCTATCGTTCTAATGACGTAAGCGCTTTTGGTCAAGGCCAAAGCCACGGGCTTAAAAAAAATTATTGGCGTCCCAAATGCTATAAAGTATAGAAGATGATTCAATACAGATTCGACGAAGGACACGTCAAATTCTCGAAATCCTGTAGACCTTCCTCTCTGCTCGGGAAGACTTTCCTCGTAGCTCAAGCGAGTCCACTTGTCGGCCACTTTGCGAGCCAATCTCATTGGACGAAGAGCGCCAGAATCATGCCAATAACTGTGTCTGAGCTACTCTCCATCAAGTGTTTTCACGTCGCCATGTATGACGACACTCGACTGAAGCACGTCCACGAGCGAAGTAAAAGTCGTCGATGGTGCTGAACTTGCTTTCGTGTGGCGATCTAGTTCGGCCCACAGGTCGCATTAATGATCGCCGATATCGATTGCTGAGTAATGTTGGAATTGTTGAAAATTGCAGTATACACGCTTGAGCACACATCTGACACGGTCATTGCACAACGCATGCCACGCTTCCTCCCGCGTGTGCATATCCGTCGCACAGCACTGTGCGACTTTGAACGATCCGCCAATTAAAAAAAAATTAAATAAAAAACAGCATCTATAATGGATCTTTCACCGGTATGTGTCATTGAAGTGTCAAGAGACGCGGCAAATGATAGGAAGAATCTGGGGTCTGTCATACCCCAGGGGCTCGCGGGGTTGGAACGGGATGGACAAACGATTTACCAGACGTATATTAGAAGATACGGAACGTATATTAGATACATGATGTATTCTGCGTGGATATGTACTTCATTGATGTACGATGTCTTTCTGAGCCACAGTCATTAAAGCGAGGAGACCTTCAACCATGCTTGACCCGTTTCTTCGATTGCCTCGTATTTATAGTATATACATATATATGCGTGTGTGCACTCCCTGCAATCATACGTCAATTATGAGAATACAATGTTATTATCGTTTGAGGTGATTAGACCAAGACGGTTTGTCGACTCTTCAGGAATGGCAAGGTTGCAGCCAATCACCTATGTGTACACCGGCTATCGTTACTTAATCGCGTAAATGCGCAGGGCGTTTAACGGACCATTTTCTCGACGCCTTTCATCGAATGAGCAGAAAATGGAGCTCGCAGAGCGGTACATCTATGTTTAGCTGCGCAACTGTAGGGCAGTTTAAATTTACGATTCGGTTTTTCGTGAAAAAACTAATACATCATCGCAAAAAAAAAAACCGTGTGAAATTTAGTCGTATCAACTAGAAGTTTTTATGCATAAACTGGTATATTAAATTTGAAGTACAATTGTGATGAAGAATGAACGTACATTAATGAATAATGTACGTGCGAAATTACTTTCATTTTACTTTAAAAGTTCATTGATTTTTCATCAAGATTGTACATTAAGTTTACAATTTTTTTGAATAGTGTATTCACCACTTATCTCTACGTGTGATTACGTGTAATTCACCGTTCGATCTTATAATTATTTTTATTATTATTTCATGCAAAAATAGACTCTTCTTCTCTGAGACGACTTGCAAAACATTAATTACAAAAGACAACAAAGCGTCCGAGGCAATTGCACGGTTCGTCCCGGTGTAACCAATTAATTATCTAATAGCCCGCAGTAACGGCGCCGCGCCCGTTCGGCCGCTGCAGCTTAGCAGCTAATAGATGACCGACGAAGAATTCGATGACGGATATGGAAAAATTCATAGATGCTCATCGATGAGGAAAAATGCGGTCACGTCGCTACGCGATGCTCAGCGACGAGGCTATAACGCAATCGAGTTTGCCGGTGTGATAGAGCCGAGATAGCGTCGTCGTAGTCCAGGCAAATACGAACGTTTCACCTAGCTAGTGGAAAAGTCGCGGACGTGCTCAGACAATATCGAAGACTTCAACGCCAGGGACAGAGGGAATTTCTCGGCATTGTTAGCGGGGCCGTCTTCGCCGCGTGTTCATTGAATAATATGTATACCTACTTTAACGCGATTATCCAACGTCCACGTTTCAGTGTTAACGAACCTGGGCGCCATTAAGCGACACTTACGATTAACAATGGAAATACCAGAGATATAAGTGCAACAAGCAAACTCGTATCCATTCATTAATTATTGTTCAATGTATATTATTGCAGATATTTCAATAAACAAATTTTGCAAATCGTGCATATATTGGAAGATATTTATTAGAAATATATTGGATATTTATTGGAAGAAGGATATTTCCTTTTCCAAAAAAATTGTTTATCGTGTATTCGATAAGTAATATTTATTCTTCATTTTTTAAATTCGCATTTAATTAATTTAAATCGCAGTTTTTTAATAGTTTAGATCAAATATCACGCTACGTTATAAGGTAAAAGCGTAAAAAAAGTATCGAAAAGTTGAAAGAAATATGAAATTTTAAAACATTAATTTAAATTATTAACTAGAAAATTGTATTAGTCCGAGATCTGTGAGTGGAATAGGTCACGCTACGAGCGGGCCGAGTCGCGACGTCGACAAGTAGAAGCGGTCACTAATCTGATCGGACGGCTTTGGCGCGCGTCATCGAGTAGTAAAGGTGCGTGTGTGGTCAGGCGTCTACGCCTTTTGTTCGCGGACGCGTGCTCAATCGCGATGTTTTTTTTTTAAATAGCTCTCGAGCGATTTATCGCGCCGTTCCGACTACATTCGACATTGAGTCTGATGATTTATGATGATCTTTGTTCGCTGTTGCAGAATGCCTCAGGTAGCCGAGATCGAAGAATCGGGGCGGGCCGGACGATCAGCTCGATGCAGACCCAGCAGCCTGGATCCTTGCCCGATTACCAGGTCGACCCTTACCGGCTTCTCGAGGACGACCTCAAGGACGTCTACGACGACATAAGACAGGTAATGTCATTACTTATCACCTTTCTCTTTTCCCTCCCCACTCCGTCACCCTTCCCCCTCCCCGCCAACTTTTCACTTTACTCTCACCTCTCGCTCGCTCGTACTACATTTACTATGCGACGTTCATTGAACGTAGACGAAATTTTACTAGCTTACTATTGGCATTGCCTTTACATTCATTCATCCGAATATCCGCTGAATCGAACCGTCACTGAATGCACTTATGTTGATTTTTTTCATTATGAAACTGAATGTCTCAATTTCTTTTTTTCAATTGAATTTATTTTTCATTCATAAAATTTAATGTTAGAGTAATTTAAAACAATATATTTTTGTTTAATTTTGTTATTTGATTAAACAAGATTCTTTTTCCTGGGTGAATGCCAATGTCTCTCGATGTTAATGTATCATCCATTCTCAGACTCTATATTGAAATCTGGACGACGCAGGTGTATAAATATCGACGACACCAGAGATACGCGAAAGCAGAATATGGACAATTACAAAGGCGTGCGGGAACTAACGCAACGCAACGTACTTCGTCTCAGATTCGCGGTTTGCATACGCCTCGAACTTTTACTCACGCCGGTGAGGCCCGTTCGTGCGTGAAGCAGGGAAGGCCCCGACGTAGAAAGCACCTGTCAACGGAGCGGTTATAGCCTCTCCCCGTGAGTGGATCGTGAAGATCGCACGCACGCGGACTCAGTCACGCACACCGAGCCGCGAAGGTGTCGCGCGTTGGGCCCCCCTGGAACCCCCTTGCTCGAGAATTTCATATCCAGAATAATTTTTATCGGGCCTATGAATTTGAGCCTATGAATATGCGACAATTGATATGTTTAATTTATTAATATTACAAAAATGCCGAATTTAATATATTTCGATATGTATATATTGAATATATTTGATTTCTGCGGGGGGGGGGGGGGATGTCGAAAGGTACAAACATTTTTTAATCCAATGCATGCGGAAATTGATCGATGGCGAGAAGAACGCACAAGAAAGTCGGTAGTCTACATAGCGAGCGCGGATGTTCCTCACGACTTTGGCCAAATTCCAGACGGCACTTTCAGTTTGCGTCACGACTCGAATTCAAAGTACTCATCGTGTATACATCACATATATATATATGTATTTTTTTTTTCACTGGGCTGTCGCAATGAACCGTACGACTACAGCCGAGTTCGCCGGAGTTTAAATTTACAGCATGTTTAGCCGCTGCACAGAAAAAAAATGTTTGTACACTTGACAAACATTTCTCGTTCATAAAGATACACCACTTTCTTCTTTTTAATATTACAATTTTTCCTTTTTTACGAAAAGTTTTTTTACGAAATAAAATTGTAAAATTAACGAGAAACAAAAATGGTGTCCTTTTGTGGACGACTTATGATTGTTGAATGTAGAAGGTTTTTTTAATCGCACACTTCGGCGATCATTGCAGATGTGAGGAATTTCGCGCAACACATTTTTATTTTTTGTAATCTCGACCCGCATCCGGCAGATCTCTGTATTTTACATTAAAGACCCACTGTTGCATATTTACTCGAAAAAAAGAATCGTTTCTACTCTCGGAAACTCCCAATTTTACGGATTGCCGGACTGGAAAATCATGAACGGCTAAAAATTATTTAATATCTCGGAGTTTGCACTTGTAACGAAAATTTTGGGTTGCGAAATCGAGTCAAGGTCGGTAGCACGAATAGTGTGTGAGTGTATGGCTTCTTTATCGTTGCAGGAACTTGTCACGAACACGACGCAGGAGGAGCTGAAGACCATAGCGACGTACTACTTCGACGGTCAGGGAAAGGCGCTACGGCCCATGGTAGCGATGCTCGTGGCTCGGGCCATCAATTACCACAAGGAAAGAAAGTGAGTCGAAGCCCGCCTTGTTCGTGTCGTTGTGCCGCGTACGCGTCTCGATACCTAAACACTCTATACGAACAACTATACGAACAGTCGAATAAAAATAAAAACATTCATGACAATAAAAAATTGTTAAACCAAATTCATCTCGGTTCATATATTTTTTACCAAAAAGGAAACAGTTAGAATTTTTTTTGAACCATAAAATCGTCGGTTATCTATAAGGGATGAAATATTCATTTTTTCGATATTTATATCTTAAAGGTGTAAAAGTCTGTCGGTAATTCTAAATGGCGTTGTGTAAAGTACGAAGATGTCATTCAATTACAACGCGATTGCTTCGCACGTTCAGAGGTGCAATGAACAGTTCATAAAAATATATGCAGTAGACTCGTTGGACGGGCATGTTGCGAACAATATCGAGAAAGTGGCTATGAATTACGACGAAAAAAGTTGCGTAGGTTGGTGGGAAGTTGTGATACAGATGTATCGACGAACAATATAACGTTAAACTCGAGCATTTAATGAAGACGTTAGGTTGATTGATGAATTGTCTTAACGCGAACCTAAATCTCTGTTGTTGTTTTTTTTCAGTGATCTCTTGGTATCGCAACGACAAGTGGCGATGATCTCCGAGATGATTCATAGCGCGTCCCTCATTCACGACGACGTCATAGATCAGTCGGACATAAGACGAGGCAAACCTTCCGTGAATGTGCTCTGGAGCCAGAAAAAGGTATACACTACTTGTCGATTGTACTCAATAAATAATCGATATTTATTTATTGTGTGCAGCATTAGTAATCCAGCAAGTATGGCGGAGAACACGTGGTAGACGTATCGATTTGCTTTCGAAATTATTATTGTTCGGTATTTCCATTATTTCTCAACGCACAGAAAAGATTGCAAAAGTTCTTGTACAATTGTCCGCAACCCAATCCACTTATATTTTAACTTATCGCAAACTTATCTAAGTAGGATTTTCTGCGCAGGAGCACGTACTACTACCTAAATAGCTAAATATTTCCGAAGATTATGAATTGTCAATACTTATCAATGAATCGTCTTTTTCTACTTACCCGGAGCTTCAATAACTATTAATTAACGACGAAGCGGTCTTGAGCGGTTTTCCATTTTTTATGCAATATAATTCCGGTATTTCCGGTCGAGGCTTTTCGAGTGCCAGGCAAACAATTTTTGCATTATATGTGTTGATTATTTTAGTTCTAGCATTAGAGAATTACCGGAGAAAAATGACTAACCGACTTGTTGTGGAAAAGTCGATGACCGACAATTCTCGTTTATCAACAAAGTCTCGTTACAGACTTTTCTCTTCCGTGGCTCGTTACAATTCCTCTTGGTGGAAAAAGTGAGGAAAGTTTATATCTGGCTATCGTGATTTCACGGCCGTCACGTATACATTCTTGGCGAAACTGCAAACACACGCGCGCGCGCACGCACACACACATACACACACACACACACACACAGAATAGACTTTTAGACTTCTCCGAGTAAATACTGTATCACGGTACACGGAGAGTCTCTTACACGATCGTTTCTCGGATCGTCGAACTGCGATCGATGAAAACTCGAACACCGTGTTCGGTACCCACTTTACGAGAGCGTGATATTCTCTCGAACTCTCTCGCTCGACCGGAATGCGATAGTAAGGAGGCTAATGGGATTCAGCCGGTCGAGTCAAACGTAGCTACGACGAGTCGCTTTCATTGCTCGGATCCGGAAGTCAGGGAATATCAAAAGCTATGACACTGAAAAGGCGAATTCTTTTATTTCCCATACTTATAGAAATCGATACAAATAAACTCTAGAGAGAGTCCATGATAAAAGTTGATGTCAGATATTTAAATTGTTTATATTTTAAAAGCTGCATATTTCATCCACATAATATTTCATTAAAATCAAAAAGTATTCTAGCTCATAAGCGGAATGAGAATTTCATAATTTTCACTATTCAATACTTCACAATGCAACTCTTAACCTTGAAAAAATATTTCCATTTCAAATTTAAACCGTATACTGAGAATTTTATTAAAATTCATTCGAGTACTCGTAAAAGCTATTGTTTTCTTCTCCTCATTCATTGCAAAGAAGTGTTTTGCATACCAGAATAGATCTTAGAAGAAAAACCTCTACTCTTCCGCTTTAAAAAAATGTTCAACGCCTATTCTCGACACTCGACGCTCGGTGCTTCGCCACTCCCGCAAAAATGTTTTCTCAGCTCTAAAAAAGGGCTTTTCTCTCGAACGATTAGATATTCATTACCAAACCACGGTCCGCCGAAATAAACTTGAAAAACAAAACAAAAAAATCATTACCCATAATTTAATATCCGTCCACGGACGTTCGTAGATCCAAGTAACGACTGTACTCCGAAGATAATGCCGATTGTTTTTTAGTGCGTATTATGCGATTGCGGTTTTGCCTCTTAGCATGAATTCTCTGGTTACAGAGGGGCAAAGAAATAATTTTTGTTGTCGCGAATAGCCGAAGCGTGGCGTACCTGAGAGACAGGTGTCGCGCAACTTGGCGACACTCGGTGTTTCGCAAGTTGGTCATCGTCGTCGTGGGTCACGATACACACGGTATGACGATACGATCGGGAAAGTCGATTCTTTGGAATCTCGTTGATGAATTCTCGCTCTTCTGCGTTTCTGAGTTGGCTGTAACGCCCAATATATATATATATATATATATATACATATATGTGAACGTTCGGTGCCCATATGAACCCCTTTATAACCATATATATATATATATATATATATATATATATATATATATATATATATACAAATACCGGCAAATCTCGTCATCGGTGATGTCGAGACCGATCGGTGAGCCCGCAAGCCTCTCTGTACTTGACCTAGAGCGGAGTGTGGAAAACGCGTTTACAGCAGTCACTAGTCGGAGATAGTTCCATCGATAAATGTATTTCGCTATGTGTTATATACGAGAGCCATTCCGTCGTCGAGTCTATTAGTCGAGCGTGCGAGTTCACCTGTCCGATTACACAAGACTAGAGTAGGTGCCGACTTCAGCCGCGTGCACGTAGATGTATATGTAATGGCGAGTGTATAGGGGAGAGCGGGGCAAAACGGAATGCCGCGCCAAAACGGACCGTGTCCTTTGTTCGAGGCAAGTGTTTTTGTTTCATGCCCCATGGAAAATTGCTAAAAAAAAATGGGCCGTTTTGCGTCGGCGGTCCATCCTGCCCCGCTGTGCCTCTACTATATGCGGCAAGTTCGTGAACTCTCAGATTGACGAAAGGATGAATTGTAATTCAACCTTATTAGGTCGGCATTTTTGTTTCTCTCTATCTTCGCTGACCCACTTGATATCCATTCGGCGAGGTAATTAACCGACATTTTTGAAAGGCCTTTTTTCATTGGAAGATTTTGAGAATTTTATAAAAACTGGAATTTCAGAACAACGCGCGCGTCCATTAAATAAGTAAGTCACGCCTGTTGTTGCTACCTATATAAAGGTTGTAAGTTGTAGAGTCTAATGAATTGTGCAACGATGGCGCATTAACGAACCGCTAAACGGGTGAGACTCTTGCTCAAGTATAATACTTAGCAGCACGCACAGCGTGCGACAAGGCCGTCGACATCGGTGCTCCTTACAGATTATCCAAACTGAGACTTCGTGCAATCCACGCCCGACGTAACAACATAAACCCGAAGTACATCGATGACAGAGAGTTATAAAAGCTATAAAGTAAGAAGAAACAAAATAACTCGACGCGTAACGGCACAAACCTGCTAATCAGACATCTGGTGTTTCGGACACCCAGCTAACTTATATGAAACTAACTTCTAAGTCCAATCCTTATCAGTTCTAAGCAAGAATACTTATCGGACCTAAGCATCAATATTGAGCAGTTCTAAGTCTTAACACTTAGCAGTTCTAAATATTTATACTTAGATCCGCCAAGTATGAATACTTAGCAGCACTAAGAGTAACACTCAGCAGTATGCACAGCATAAGATGCACATCGATGGCATAAAGTTACAAAAACTTTTTTAAAAAAGAAAAAAAAACTAATATTCGACACTTAACCGTAAAAACTTATTAGTCGGAAGTCCGATGGTCCGCAGGTTTGGCTAGCTTGTACAAAACTGGTTTGACGCGCGATTACCGTTATGTCGGTATATCCCTGTCTCCGAAACGTAGTCACCAGAAGTTCGGACACAGCATAGTTGTGAAAAATAAATCTAATTAAAAAAAGAAATCCCATTCCCGTTACCTACGTTATCGAGGGGACAGCAATCTTTGGAGGATGACGATTTTCGCTCCCGATCCGCTTCACTATTCGTCGAAGAGGTTTCGCATTATGCAACAACGGCATTTCGCTCGCTAACCATAAATACGAGAGGTCGCTTGTATTTTTAGTGTGCGGCGCGTGTCCATCATAAATTGAAACAAAAATAAAATAAATAATATATGTGCGACGGGGTAGATCCGGAGAAACGCAAAAACTTGAAATATTGCAAGGCTTAAAACGATTATATCTTCCGTATTTTTCCTTTTGTTTTTTTACTACTCTCGACCGCCAAAGTTTTAAAAAGTTTGCGGATCTCCGAAGGAATTGAGACGTACATTTGTGATGTGCGCAAGTGTTATCTCGCGCAGTAATGAGTCGTAACGTTTCGCGGATAGATTTGCGGCTAAGAAACTCAATTTACGATCTATTGTTCCTGTGCACCGTGAGAAAGTCTCGCCGGTTGACAATCTCGCCACGAGGATTCCGCTGTGTATTTGCATAGTGGAATCGGAATTTTTTTCTTTACTGTCAGGCAGTGGACCAAACATCCGTAACATTTCCTGGTCACACGTGGACTTCGACGAGTGCAAAACAAGGGGGATTGGAAACTTGCACCTCCGTCAGTATGGAAATTAATATAATGGAAAAAAAGGCATTCGCTTATTGAGTTTTATGTGAATGAAGGTGGAACTTTTGTTTTCCTCGCATCGCTTCCGCGTCACAGTGGACGCTTCGTTATTGCACAAACGTGGCGACACAGGTGCTATAATCGTGCTCTAAGTGAAAGTACGGATGAAACAAGGGCGTTTACAGAGACCAGATATTAGTTGACAGTTTAAAAAATGTTCGCGCAATCGAAACACAAAAATATAGTTCTTGCTCACAAAGAGGACATAACAGATTACGTATACAAGTTAGAACTTAAATATTGAGTTTCGAGAAATTTTATATTTTATATGCATTTTTATGCACAGATTTTTTATTTTTTTGATAAATAAATAAAATAAATTACAAAAAGTGTTCCCTTTGGGGGTGCTTATGATCACCACCGCGAGTGACGCTAATTACGTAGCGTTTCGCAAATCGCAGGGTAAATAGGATTTTTAAATTACTTTTCAGATCTAACTGAGTTTTTTTCTTTTTTTTTACACAAACAAAAGTCAAGCAGTGAACTTGTTTCGTTTGAAATATGCAACAAAGAAGGGACGAGATAAAAATAATCGAGTGCTTACACATTCGTCATGTGAGACGAGAAACGCGAACTTTTGCCGCCTTATAGCAAACGAAGGATCTTCGGTGAAAGGGAACTCGAAGCGCAATCGAGTGGCGTAGCTCGCTTCTTTTAATGGTCAATGGAGTTAATAACCGGCCTCCGCGTGCTCGAGCTCGATGGCGCTCTTAAACCCGAAGAATTCCACCCTCTCGATTCCTCGACAGTCTTATCTCTCGGTCGGTCATTAAAAATTTATCTCTGCACACGATTAAATTAGTTATTCGGATTGTCGATCGCGAAGATGGGAATCAATACGCTATAAATCACATGAAATTGCAGAAAATAGGATTACGATAAAATTACGTAAATTAAATTAAATCATTAAGCTCTATGACGCCATCAGGTGCTCATAGATCCAAATATATCAAAACTTTTATACTGATGTCGTCGAAAATTTAACGTTTTCTTAAATGGAAAAATACGTATAGACTATCGATATCGATTTCAGTATCAAAGATAATCGATGTTGAAAAGGTTTGAACGGTATATATAAATAAATAAATAATTTGTCGATAGTCTTTTTAATCATTAATTCTTTTCTTACAGGTTGCCATGACCGGCGACTTCATCCTCGCAGTAGCTTCGATGATGATAGCTCGACTCAAGAACGACGATGTTACTCTCGTGCTCAGTCAGGTGAGATGATTTTTACAGATATATATTTTTTCTCCCACCCTTTCATGAACTTCACACAAGCGCATAGTTGTTATCTCCAAGTTTTGCAATTTTTTTTTTTGCATCGGGGCTGATTTAATCGGAGACCATGGTTGCGTTCGATCAAACTCCTGCCTGCGGTAATGACTCGTACAGTATAGTAGTAAAAATAGAAAGAGAAAGAGAAAGAGAGAGAGAGAGAGAGACGATAGCAACGATTTATCATCGGTAATAATATTGTGAAAGATAATTGCGCCAGTTAAAAGCGAGCAAAGGCAAACGGTGGTAGTCGCTCGGGGTAACAACGCGTCAGTCGCGAAAAGAGAAAAATATATATATTGACCCGGATTCGACTAATTTATATACAATCTGCGAGCCGACTGAAGAAAACGTTAAATTCTCACTTTATTTATTTTTTCTCACTCAGCCGTCATTTTTACTAAGTGATTTATTCAATAATAATTTCTCTTTGCTTCAAGCGTATTTGCTACATTGGGAAACGTGTGACTATAAGATTTTTCCAATTGTCATTACTGCGTTTGGCCAACATATGTTGAAATAATAATAATAATAATACATTTCCAACACAATCAATAGAATGATAATATTTGATTATTTTTTTCTCAGGTCATAACGGATTTGGTGCAGGGTGAATTTATGCAGTTGGGCGCCAAGGAAACGGAAAACGAGCGATTCGCTCACTACCTCACGAAAACTTACAGAAAGACCGCGAGTCTGATAGCGAATTCCGCAAAAGCGGTGAGTGTGCATACCGCTGGGCCCGTTGACCTAGCTTAGAAACAAGGAACTAGAAACTTTAACTGCATTCGGATCAGACTGTGGACAGTAATTGGATTCCTTTTTAGTAGAATTTCCTAAAGCTGAAACTAAAATGACAACGACTTTAAACACTGATCAACAGGTAGCGATGCTCGGTGGTGCGGACGAAAGATTGGCGGAATTAGCTTTTCAATACGGCAGAAACATTGGTCTGGCGTTTCAACTGGTCGACGATCTTCTCGACTTCGTCTCGACATCGGCAGCGATGGGAAAACCTGCGGCTGCTGATCTCAAACTCGGATTGGCGACGGCCCCGGTCTTATTCGCTTGCGAACGGGTAAAATTTATCCTCACCAGAATTCGACGACAATGCAAAATCGACTCAGATAAATTTTAATCGATTTTTGTTTGTTTGTTTTTTTCAGTTCCCGGAATTAAATCCAATGATAATGCGTCGCTTCCAGGAGCCCGGAGACGTCGAAAAAGCTTACGAACTCGTTCACGAATCTCAGGGTCTCGAACAGACAAGATTTCTCGCGAGAAAGCACTGCCTCGAGGCTATTCGTCTGGCTCAGTCTCTCGCCGAAAGTCCGTATCAGAAAGGTCTCATAGTCGTCAGCGACTTGGTTATAAATCGCATGAAGTAGCATCGTTCGAGAAATCGATTTCGCAATCCTCATGGATCGAACATATAAAAAAAGGAGTAAATAATTACGTGGAACCCAACGGCGAGACCATG
The DNA here is from genome assembly GCA_964017025.1 of Stenichneumon culpator. NCBI lineage: Eukaryota > Metazoa > Arthropoda > Insecta > Hymenoptera > Ichneumonidae > Stenichneumon > Stenichneumon culpator. The sequence goes on along the minus strand of OZ024769.1, from coordinate 608,336 downwards.
GAGTGACCACGAAGACCGGATGTTGGATATCGCAAAGCGATTCATCATGAAAAGAAAGACAAAAAATTAATACAAAAAAAAACAAGAAAACAGCAACACTTCATGCGAAAAAATGAAGAATCGCCGGGATGGTAAGACAAATGTGTCTCAAACCGAAGCCTCGAACGTTCGATTGATTTTATGGTACAAATGCGATGACGGTGTGCGAGGATGTGAAAATGATTAACAAAGCAGCGAATGGAATGTCAAAGACGAACAAACGATCGAGCGAAAGTTGCCAATGAATCTTTTTCGAGAATATGGTTGGATGTGAGACGAATTGGAAGCAAACCCGTCGAAGACGGGTCACACACATGGTGTCGAAACAAGAAAAACAAGACAAAAAAATGTTTACTTCGTTGTATCATGCAATGCCAAAAGTTTCGCCTACCTCGAACGTTAGCGTGAATGGATAGGGTGAGGGTGACGTGGTGTCAGGGAAATAGCCGCAAACCCGCGCCGCTCGAAGCTTCATAAAATTTCATGCACAACAGTATTTAGTTGAGTATGAAATTTTTTTTATGCAGGATTCATTCGCGGTGCGCGCGCAATATTGTACGACAGTTGCGTGTCGAAATTCGGGAAAATAATCGGTGCTGGATGTGTTAGGAGGGAACGGATGAAAAACGTCGGTAAAATCGTGCAACCGATTTTTTTGCGATCAAGTGCCTAGACGCGCCTTTTATCTTGTCTTCTTCTTCTTTTTTTCTTAACAATAGTAGGTCACGAACGTAGAGAGCAGGAAAAGAGTAAAGATGACGAGAGTCCGATCGCTTGATCGGTAATATATTAATTACCGCATTATCTGATCTATATCGATTACGTTAGCCAATCGTCCCAATTGTAAATAAAAATAACCAGTAGGAATAGTATTATATGATTTAGCTCCCGCCTCTCTTTTTGTATATCCAATACTCGCGGGATCGAATAGGCGTTGCCCGGGTGTCGGGTTGCCAACGAGTGCAAAATCAACCGATCTTTGACTACGGCGATCATAATGTTTCTTTCACTTAATTTTCTAACGTAAATATATGTAAAACTCTCAATATCCGTTTATCAATTTCCAACGTCCGTTGCGTACAATAACGAGAAATATCTGCCAAAGAAGATTATTCAGAAGTCTTACGCGAGCGGAAGATTGTACCCGCGAAACTCCTTCCGTTCGAGTTTAGAATTTTATTTTTCCTCCAATTTTAATATACGGTCAAGATTTACAAAAAAAAAAAAAAAAAACGCGGCATACAATCCCTCGGATACAGTATTGATTTTTTTGTTTGTGTTTTTTTAATCAATTAAAAACTTCGTATACGGCCATGCACCGTAGAACGAGAATACACCGCCCTTGCTACATACAGATGTACTGCTCAAAATGTTCATTTTTTTAGATTATATATATATATATATATATGTGCATATCCATGTACATTATACAGTAAAAAATAATAATAATGTAATAACTTATATTCATGACACAAATTAATTGTATATAAATATATTATATTATTTCACTCTCTAATAATTGTACGTCCGTTTATAATGGATTAAGATAAAGAGCACTGTAATTAATATCAAACGAAAGATTAATGTAGATTTTAGCTATTCGCGATAGGATTGTTGTTATTGATAACGAGAAAATAGAGAAAAAAAATCAGAAATAACCGACGAGTGATCGCTGGTCACAAAGTAAATACTTCCAGAATCAATTTCGAGCCGTATAATTTAGTAAGCAAACATTTTTAGAACATGTTTTTTTCCTTTTTTCGACGTGTGAAATTTGGCCACTCGGTACGCATGCGTGGTTTTTTTTCTTATTGTCGAGGTGCTTAACAGGAAAGGTAATTTTCCCACGATAAAACATCATTGTAAATGTACAATTTTGTTGTATTATGTGTATGCCGTCTCGAGCAACTTGTATATCAATAATCAACCCCGTATCTGTACTCCTCGCGCATAATTAGAGTTACCATCGAAGCCGTTACTAAGCGTCGGACAATAGTAAAAGAAAAACAAACAAACAAGAAAACTATAAATGAAGGCATGTAAATATTATAGACAGCCCGGTAGACCGGAACTTCTGAAATTCTTTTCTTTTCTTGGTGTCGGTCGATCAGCTTCTATTATTATTACTGTTAAAAAAAAATCTATTGGATATAAGGTCAGGTACCATAATTGTTGTGTTGGGGATCACTAAATCCATGTTGTATAAGTATTTTTTTTATAATATAAATACTGTAATCAGTAAAATCATTGAGAGTTAAGTTATTCATTCCTTTTTCCTTCATCCTGACGGTGGCGCCGCCGGCAGAGTGGAAATTTCAGTTTTTCACCGGAAGTGACGTCGTAGGGGAAAACGACACTTCCGGGTAAAACCACAGCGCTTTCAGCAAATTATTTATTAAATCATGAAAAACAAACAATTTATAGTCTTGAGACCGTAGGCAATTTGCAGCTGATATTGAAACGTGTGGAGCATTCCATCTAACCGTGAAAATGATTACGTTAGAAGGACGGATTGATTTGATTGGTACCTTCTGTCAGATACTAGCATCATCTGAGAGAATGGACCAATCGAATCAATCCGTCATCATGCCGTCTCGAGCAACTTGTATATCAATAATCAACCCCGTATTTATACTCCTCGCGTTTAATTAGAGTTACCAGCGAAGCCGTTACTAAGCATCGGACAATATTTAAAAAACAAACAAACAAACAAACAAAATGATATTTTGTTTGTTTGTTGGAATTCTTTTTTTGTGTCGAGCGATCAGCTTTTATTATGTTGTATAAGTGTCATAACGCGATCATAACGTAATCATTTCCACAGCTGGATGGAAAGCCTCAGTGGCGAATAAACGAAGCGAACATTTTTCCCCCACCGGGCGCTTCGCGCGCAGCGCAACATTGTCAAAATGGCGCGAACCGGCTCGCGCATAGCAGTTATCATTCGAGCGTTGTCCGTCACTTGTTGACAAAATTTCGAGTCCTCGCTTACTGCGAAATACGCATTGAATCCAACACAATGGCAACTCTCTTAGATCTGTGCGAGAAATACTTCGGTCATCGCGATTTCTACGATGTACTTAAGATATCAAAAACTGCAACCGAGAAGCAAGGTAAGTTTTCTGGAGACCCACAACGCTATACGTAACCTTACTTCGGTAACGGATTTGTAAACATTGATCTGAATCCAGTGAAAAAGGCTTACCACAAACTGTCGTTGCTCGTACATCCGGATCGTGTCGAAGAGAGCATAAAGGTCGAGGCGACGGAAAAATTCAAAGTACTCGGACGAATTCATTCGATTCTGAGCGACAATGAAAAAAGAAAAATTTACGATGAATCCGGACAGTACGATGAGGAGAGTGACGAAGTTGTTATGCGCAACTGGTCCGATTACTGGCGCACCCTTTTCAAAGAGATCACCGTAGAGGACATAAACAACTATGAGAAAACTTACAAAGGGTCAGAGATCGAAATTAAGGACCTCAAGAGGGCTTACATGGACAGTAAGTTGAGTGTCTTCGGTTTCATTGATATTTAAGCATCATCTTTCTTACAGAAAAAAATAAAAATGATAAATAATTTAAAAAATGTTCCCTGCTCTCTGTCAGGCGAGGGTGACATGGATTACATTCTCGAAGCTGTGCCTTTCACAAACTGCGACGAGGAGCCTAGACTGCACGCCATTATCGAGAAGCTGATAGAACAGAAGGACGTACCAGAGTATGAGGCTTTCACAAAAGAAGATTCCAAAAAGAGAATGCGCAGGAAACGCAAGGTAAGTGGATTGAAAAAGACCTTTTTTTTACATGTCATGTTTGTTGTTTGTTGAACGATATTATAAAGAAAAAGTTAGGAATTAAAATTCCTAGGGAAAGCAATATGAAAAATTCCATTTTCTGGATGCATGTGTGTGTTTGTATTTGTTGTAATTTTTAAGACATATGATTCTTTGATGCTTTGGAATATGCTGAACACTTTTAGATTATAATCTCGAATGAAATTTTTTCCACCGATACAAAGTTCCTCTACGAGGAAGCACATCTATTGCCAAAAAGGTAGGATTCTTAGGAGTGCAAATTTGAATTGGCATCCTAATCTTTTAATTAACATCTCTTGCAGTCATCATTTGTAAAAATTCTGACTTGGTCTTAATAGAATTTCAACAATACCTGTCTGGAATATCCTTACACACATTGCCATAGGGAAACCATTTTTCTTGCTCATCTGTTTCATGGCAAAGAAGGATTATGCAATTTTTATCAACGTTTCTTATCCGCAGAGGTCCACAAGTTATTTTTCTTTTTAAATCAACAATTTTTTTTGTCAGCACACACTGTCGCTAGCAAAGATTGTAAAATTACCAAGATCAAATTTTTAAAAAGTCGTAAGCTTTAATGGTTTTTTTCAGCGTTCTTTTCTTTTTTACCAATTTAGTGCGCGCATTGCCCGCCGGAGGTCACTAGCGATGCGTTTCGCGAGCATCTCTATTTGGAGATGCCGATAGGCGGTAGAATTGGATGATCGAGTGCGGAGAGCAGAGAAGGAGTAAAAGCTTTCGGGGAGGGAAGAATTGAGTAAATAAATAACTGAGCATCCCGGCGTCTCGATTCAGTCTGCGGTAGCAATTAGTTTGAACCCGACGTATGTCGCATTGGCAATTCTAAACGATCGTTCGATGATTCGTAATTGAGTGTACTCGTCAACAGTAAAAAAAAATTTTTAAAGAAAAGGAAATAAAAAATAAAAGAAATTCTTCGACAATCGATGATTGTCGCACGAGAGGTTTACGCGAGATGATTCGTGCTCCTGGCAATTGAATAGTCAAAAGAAGAAATCAAATATTACGCTCCCTACGATAATCTGCAAAGCATCAAAGATGAAAAAATCGTTTGTGAATATTGAAAAAATGGGTCTAGCTATAATAACGGTGATTGTAAATATATTGTTGATCCTCGACGGTGTATCGAGCTCTTGCGTTTACGTGCAAAACAACGACATGTTAGAGTACTCGTGCGTGGCCGGAAGTCCGTCCGATCTCTACTCGATTCCGGTGAAAGCCGAAAAAATTCGCATAACAAACATGAGCATGCCGATCATAACAAGAGATACGTTTTCGCGTTTCGGTGAAAATCTCTGGGTATTAACGTGTTCCCACTGCGGCATAAGGGACATCGAGCCGGACGCGTTCCGAAGTCTCGTGAATCTTCAGCAACTGCGTCTCGACAACAATCACCTTCGCAGCATCGATTCGTCGTGGTTCGACGGTATGATCTATCTGACCTATCTCGATTTCAATTACAACGAGATAAGTCACATAGACGACGGTGTCTACGAAAATTTGCCGAGTCTCGTGGATCTTCGTATTTCGGGTAATCGTCTGCAGTGTCTGAACATCGACGAGATGTCGAAGCTCGCCGATCTCAAGAGAATATTTCTCAGCAAGAATCCCGAGTTCAAGTGTCCCAACGCAGTTACAAAATTCTTGGAGGATCGTTCGGTGAGCTTCGAGCCCGATCCCGAGTGGAGAAGAATGGGGCACGATCTTCTGCCGGCCTCGATGCACGGACTATCGATGGATTGGAGAACGCATCCGGCGGACCGTACCTCGACCGCCTCGTACCACGAAAAATTGGTTTCACTGACGACATTGTCGCCGACCTACGACTATTACGACGAGTACGAGAGGCCAACGACGGAGTTGGACAATTCGGCCGAGTCAGGTCGGTATTATCCTGAGCGAGAATGGGCTACGTCATCCCCGGTGCCGTATCCGTACCGTGACTGGCCAACGTCAGTGCCAGCGTCCGAAACGACAAATCGGGAATGGCCAACGTCAATGCCAAATTCTCACCCAACGAGGAGTTGGCCAACGGCACCGTCGCCGTCGACGGCTTATCCGACCCGCGCTTGGCCAACGGCCCCGGTTCCGTCGGACTACTCGAATCGCGGCAGGAACCCGTGGCCCGAGGAACCGGAAGTGCCGAGACGCGGGGAGTACGAACGACCGTACGCCAGTCGGGACGATATTTATGGACAGGGAAATTATCCGCCGGAGACGATTGTCACCTCAACCGCGGATTCCATGAACGATCTACGACCGGGCGAGGGCAGTTCGCCGACTTACGCCGAGCATGGAGTCGTCCCGGTCACGGGTTGGCCGGCCGGAAACCCCGAACCGCCGCGCATCGAGTGGGCCGGAATTTCGGGCGAGGTATTCGACGAAACGGGCTATTCTTCGTACGACGACGAAGAATCTGGACCACCGAGTCGTCAAACCAATCCTCCTTCCATGAGCGGTTATCCAGCCAACGTACGATATCCAACCGGTAGCGGAAGTACCGCGCTTCCCGAAAATTCTTATCAACCATCTCAGCATTCCGATGACTCCTCGCATCCGCGAGTTCTCGACAAATATCAGCAGGTTCAGGAACCGGCGAGCGTGACGATCGAACAGACCAAGAAGGAAGCCGAGAAACCGGAAGCGCCGAAGGCTTCGTCGCCGGCACAGGAACCGAACAAATCGTCGTCGGCCAGCATCGGAGCATCGATCGTCGTTCTCGCGATCGGTATCGTTCTGACTACTCAATAAAAGGGGAATTAAAAGGAAATCGTTCGGGGGCATCGCGAAGTTACGCACGGTAGAAATAATCGATTCGAAGACTAAATTCTTTGTTATTCTTTTCTTTTTCTGCTTCGAGAGAACGTAAAATAAAAAAATTTTTAAGTGAAACTTAGCGTCACGTTGAAATTTCGCGAGAGACTCGACGACAACTTCGTAGCCTAATACTTCAGAGTACCTTTAACGACGTCTACAAGACAAGAGAGCAATTAACAAATAATAATCTGCGGATGACTAAAAAAACCGAGAGACTTCGCTCAACTCCACTGGAAGTTCGAGGGAGAAATGGATTGGGAGACGATAAAAGTGAACGATTCAGCGACGCCGAGACGCATTAACAAATCGGCGAGTCAAAGGAGCGTCCGGCTAAAAGATTGCGTAGGTATCGCGTATCCGTCGAAGATAAATGTTATCTGAACTATTTTTTTCTTCTCTCATCTTGTAAAGACGCATGGTTACGAAAAATCGAAATCTTAATGTTGACGACACCAACCGAGCATTACGATTCATGGAGCGGTCGCGTGTCCGCGATACCCGCTGACCTTTTCTCGTCGATGTTTAAACGGCATAGTACGATACTCGACGATAACAATAGTAATTGGGATTAACGAGCTACGAGGGTCGCATTACATCCGTGATGGTAATGAAATAATTACCGACGTGGCTTCAACACAACGTTGACGAATGTCAGTGCGAGCGTTGCAAAAAAAAGACAATGTAGACACGACGAGCGAACGTTTGTTATGCAACTGTCGAATGGATGAGACTTTTTTTTTACCACGACGTCTATACAAGCGACCGCGGCTCGCTCCAGCTGTCCAACTGACCGTGATAGATTCACGCCTCCAATATCTCACGTCTATAAATAATTCATCATCTTCTGTCGTGACCGCGAAGTTATGTCGCGAGCCCGCTAAATAGTGAATGCCGTTAAATCTTGTCGCGAATCTAAAGAATCTTTATCGGTGGGAATTGAACGTATTTGACGGAAAATTTACATCGTCGGAGCACTTGAGTTCGTTAAGGAGGTTACGACTATCGCGAATGTAGTATTTTGCTTTGTGAATGAACCGTATAGGGTTATTGAGATTTTTTTTATGGAAGATAATCGTCACAGGAAATAGTGGAATAATGAAGACGTAATTTTGTGAACATGATTATAAAAAATTAGAAACCAAATCCAATTCTTACTGTTGATATTTTCCATGCCGAAGAAATGTTTCTTAAAAAGTCGATCATGTTGACCACGTTGTGATCAAGGTATATAAATTAAAATTTACGAATGTACGTATTAAGTTCTCATTATTTCCATTCTATACATCACAGAAACGTGACGATAAATTCTTTCGAAATTTCCACCCGAAGATTATACGCGTTTTAAGATAACATAATCACTTCCGTAAATACATCATCAACTTTTCGTCGCGCCCGCGAAATTATGTCACGAGACTGCTGCATACTCATAAAATCATTCGGAAAGATTCAAAGATTATACACGTTTCAAGATAACGAAAAAATTTCGTACCCGTGACTTGGATTCGACCTAAGAGGCACGCGAGGTGACCCGTCGATTCCATCTCCCGAGTTTATCACGTACCGGATAAGTGTATCATCATCTTTCGTGTCACGAGGATTCATAGAATCCAGCACGATTTCACATTTTACTAAAAAAATTTGCATCAACCGGATTTTGCCTTGCAACTCGTTATGCCTTTCGGGACGAGTAGCGTGCGAGGTGAGCAGTCGACTCCATCGCCCTTCGAATTCATTTCGTTCCAGACAAATGCGTGATCTTTAGCGTCACGAAGGATCATGAGATCCGCAGTCTACGAATCTCTGGAAGAGCGGATTGCACATTTGACGAAAAATTTGCATCAATCGGATTTTGCCATTAGAACGGCACTTAGGTTCATTAGCATCGAAATTAGCACGCGGGCATCCTCGAATGTCCGTGTATACCCATTGAATCTACTTCCATCTAATGCCTTCGTCTTTCGTGTCGCTAAACGGCCGGGGGCAAAAGAAAATTGCTATTCCCGAGGGGTATCGCAAATTTTCTTGAAAAAATTTGCATACTCATCGTCGGGGTATTTCCCATTTAAAAATCATCATCTCGCTCGCCATTAGGAGGTCGAAACTGGCACGCGAGATAACGTGACTATAGTGACGAATCTCTAACTCCTCTATCCCCCTTCGAATTTATTTCGTTCCAGATATATGCGGCCTTCAATCTGTAAATTTCACAATTGACCATTTAAATGCAATAACGAATAGTTTGCCCCCTCCCTCCCCCTCACCGGGTGGGTATGGCCGTGTGTCTGTGTGCATGCCCATTATGGAGCTCGGAGTTTCACCGCGACGGGACGTATGTGCACGTGTACGATTTTCCTCCGTCGAATACGTCCTCATACGCGCGTCCTTCGTCAACGACGCGAGAATTGACAGACTGATTGAACAAACGCCGCTATTGTATGCGACATAGGGAGACGGTATTTCTTCGTAGTTTTTCCCCGACTCGCTTGTTATTTTTTTATTATTATTCATTCTGAGATTAAGTCGATACTCGTTGCGCTAGTAATTTTGCAACTGTGACACTTAATCGCACGGCCATTGGATCTAAATTGCTTAGCGATTTAATCTGGTCGCCTTAATCGTGCCTCGGTATTTTTTATTTCTAAACGAATTACACATAAGCACGCAACAATTTATGCAGTTTGTAATTACTCGAAAAGTTATTGCAACGAGAAAATAACGAGTAATCGAATAATTTTGTAAATAGTAGATTTAACGATGCACAGAGGTTCCATGGAAATTATCTAGCAATTGCATGGACTCAACACTAAAGACGATGTGAAGCAAACTCAGTCAAAAATTGCCTTTAATTTTCTTTCATCTGGCAACTTAACTAGAAGCTAATCATTTTATTTTCCTCATCAAAATGTAGCATCCTCGAGGAAGATTAATTACAGTTCGGACGGCTGGAGGGAAGAGGTTTCTTATCGCCTTAATCGTGCCTTCTTCATTCAATTGCCACACAAACACCCAATGTTTTCTCTACTTCCAATGACTCTAATAGCAACTGCGACGAAAGATCTAGGAATCTTACAAAGTACATTTCAATCCCGCCTCGTTGAGACTCGCTTCCGTCCACGAATTTGTTTAATCGTATTTAATTTTGCCTCGTCAATTCTCGCTCCCTTTCGATTGATATGAAAACACTCGAGGGTTCCCCCCTCCAGTCTGAAATTACTCATCAGCAAGTCAACAAGAAACGGGGACTCTGAATTCCGGACGATGACAGAAACTCGCTTGTGCAACCGCGACGAGGGACCAGCCGAGCGCGGTTCCTCCTGATTTCCGGACGCGCAAACGCCTCGTGCGGGGGGCTTCGCGAGCCAGATGTTACGACGAGGTGCAGAGCAGCCATCGGCCACTTACCCAGCCGGTCGTGTCTCTCGTCAGCGACGAGCGTCCACGTTCTCGTTCGCTAAACGGCTCAAGGTCGTTTTTCCTATAGCCGAGAGGAACGCGCTCCAAAAGTTGACCGACGACGAGGGCTGCATTATGCTCGTGGTTCGCACTTCCCGACTCTCGGGCAATCTTCCTCGCGCGGTTACCCATCCGACTTATTTTCCTATTCCTTCGAGTCGGCAAAACATTTTGGTTCCGCGTCGCTCAAACCGGGCGAGCAATCGGGACGAAGAAAGCAACACTGTCTGTCGTTCGATGTTCAAACGTCTCTCGGTTGCTCTTGGGAATAATGCCAGAACTCTGCGAGATAAGTCGGGAAGAGACACACGAGTGTCTCAGAAATTTTCCTCGACCATCGTCGATTGTTCGGTCGAGAGAGTTAGTTTAATTTACGGGAATGATTCGAATGAATTCTTCGGACGGTTTCACAATGTCCGTTTTGTTACGGCTGTCGACGGGACTTCGGCAACGAAAGAGAGCTTTTGGGCTATGGACGAGATTATATGAAACTTACTCGCCCACGTGTCGAAATGCAAGCTTCTTCGGGGAAAGACACGTCCGACGCCCGCACGTCTCGCCAATCGACAAAGTGAAAACTTCGTACGGAGTTGTGCAATCGGGGGACTAACATTAGGTCGCTTACCGGGGATGCTTGCCAGAAATTATAAATACCGGAATTCGCGGTGCTCAAGATTTTCTTATAGCTCGAAGTCGGAGACGGTGAAAATGGAGCGGATTTTAAATGGGGGTTAGAGCGGTGAATCAAAGGAGACCTTAGGGCCGCAGGTGTCTCGATGGCTACGATTTGCAGGTGGTCGACTTTCGGGCACAGGATTCATCGATCGAAATTGACAAACTTTTTTTGTACTTGCGAATGGGATGAAAATCTGAAGAAAAAAATGTATCGTGTGGGAGGTATTAAGAACATTGATTTTACATAAAGATGAGCGTAAAAGATTATTACATACAAAACTAATTATCTGGCTAATAATTAGGAAGGCTTTTTTATGTAAAAGTAATTCTTTTTTTCTGAATGCATATGGATTTTATTTCTATATTTCTTTATTTATACTTCCATATTTTCTTATCAGTAGGGAAGAGCGGGGCAAATCGGGACAGTGGGGCAAAGCGCAATTTTCCAATAATTTTTGTATGGGGCGTCCAAAATTGTTTGGAAAATTGCGTTTCGGCGTATTGTCCCGTTTTGCCCCACTGCCCCATTTTGCCCCGCTCTCGCCTCTTTTCTTATCACTGAGAAATTTTGATTCCCGATTTCTTTAAGACTGTATCTATGAAACTGAAAATCTTCCACGTGCAATCAGGAATCTTTCTACGAAAACGTATCCAACATTTGTTACTATTCATTAATTTCATGTGTCTTAAAAAAAATCACCTGATCAATTCTGTGTAAGAATGATGTTTTCGGGTTCCTCGTTAAAGAATCATTACTTTTAACAAGCTGGTTGTTAAAAATTGCCTGACATCGCGCGTTGCAGATCAGATCAGGCACTACCTGAGATTCGCTAAACGGATTGCCTCCGTTTAATTTTACCATCGCTTGTTTTCCCGCCTCGGTATTATTCGCGCGGGCGTTTGCGATCTCTGCGTCGTTTGAGCGCGTGTGGTTGTTTGATAATCTCGAGAATGGGCTCGTGGCACGTTTCGAAAATAGAACCGGCACGCACCGTAGTTTCCCTCTACTGTCCTGAAGTGGACATAATCGCGTTTAAAAATAAATTATGATAGCACAGTTGTTGCTCCGGGCTCCTGCGTTAATCGGGTATCCCAACGAAACGTGCGTACCAACGCACTTTAAGCTTGATTTATTCGTATAGCGTCTCTATACAGCGAATTCGAACGACCACCGAGAATAGATTGCGTGACTCAGTCGACTCGAGAGTGATAGGATGATTGATTGATTTACGTTACGAACAAATTGAGTACCGGCTTCAACTGGACTTCCGTCAATTGCGATACCAACAAATTTATTCAATCCCTATTTGTTGCTACGATTTATTTGCATAAGTCGCAGTTGAGTTAGCATATCAGTATAGTATAGTTTATATTTTAATTCAATTCGATTTGCAATAAAAAATGTGCAGTACTAATTTTTTTATACCTTGCCTTTTATAAGTATAAAAAATACGTTTATGGAATTAGGGGCTGACAAAAGATCGTCATAAATATAAAGTTGTCCTATTTGTCGCGCATTAAAATTTTTTTTACCCTTGAAATAAAAAAAATTGCGGTCTATTTGGACAACAAATTTTTTAAGTCTCCATCATTTTGTTACTTCGAGATACTCACTACATTAGACGGAGTTGAAAAAAACTTTCAAAAAAGTAGTGAAAGGTCGTCACTGTGATTTAATTAACAATATTTTTTCAATGAATTTCAATGTGTTCATTCACTGAGACTATCATCTTCGCAACAGTTTGCTCATTGTTCACTGGACTCGCTGATCGATCGTTGGACGAGAAGTTTTAAGAGTATGTAAATATGTATGTTCGCAGTGGGCTCGAGAAGCAGCGGAAGCTGAGAGGCTCGAGAAGATGCTGAAGATCGAGAACGAGGAGAACGCTTCCAAGAACGACCTGGCCCTCGCGATACAGAATCGCAACAAGGCACGGGCCGGACAGGCCGACAGTTTCTTCGACTCGCTGATCGACAAGTACGCCAAGAAAGCTGAAAAGAAGCCAGCTAAAAAAACTCCCGGTAGCGCTAAAAAGAGCAAGAGGAAGGCTTGAAGCGCCCGATAGTCGGTAAACATCAGCATTGTATAACAATCCGCAGACGCCATTTAACAGTTATATCCGATTCGATCGAACTTTTGTATCGTATATTCATAACATCCCTCTTGTATTATTGTCAATATAATTTCTACGAATAAATCGTTGTGTTTAGATTTTCTAATTTCGTTTGCATTCGTGATTTTTTTTTGTTTCTGGAATTCGAATATTATACAGTGCATTATCAGCGGGTGGATTCACTGGCCGATGATGCAGTAGATCGCGCTTTATGATTTATTTTTGTATTCGCCAATTACCGACCGTCGGTAAAAACGGTCCCCTCTGTTATAGATCCAAATGCATGGATCGCAGTTTTCTACAACACCGAGTTCACTGATCCTCTCTTTCGAACCGATCGAACGTACAGGGCGTTTCAGGATCTAAAGATCCTTCGCACCAGCCAATATTCTCTCACAAAAAACTCCTTGGATAGAATACGTTACTTCTAAATAGCATATCGAAAAAACTGAAAAAAAGAAAATATATTTTTCTATTAAATATAACTATTGTATTTTCTTAAAATACGACTGGTAGGAAAAAAAAATTTTAACACAATCTTTTAAAAAATACTACATTTAAGCAGTATACCGAAAAGCCGTATTTTTTCGCGAACTATTGCAATTGATCTCTCAAACTACTTTCGTGGTAGCAACAAATCTAAGTACTTCTCCTCTGTTTTCCATTCGTCGAGCAAAGTGCCGCTAATTGTACATTTTCCATTTCGAATTCCCTGCTCTTTTCCCGTTGTCATTACTGTCGCTTAATAAGCATGTTCGATATGTAAGTAACACCGTTAGTTACCCACTCGTTCGTTACGGACACGAGAGGGAGAATTGTCAACCCCAATGTAACATTTCCGCTACCAAGCCGCTCTCTCTTGCACCGGAGCGTTTCACTCGGTAAGGCTTTCTCGCGTTTCGTTGTATGGGTAAAAAAAAAACTTGTGTACATATCGAGAATTATTATAAGTGACCGGTTGAGTAGCACAGCCTCTCGTATGGCGAGAGTCTCGTGTTACGTCTGGACTGGGCGACAATAACACACCACACATCGGGTGACACGCCCGAAATTGTCGAAGGTCTAATAATACATTATGCCCAACAACTTATATATAAAAAAATATATATATATAGATGTATATCTATATATACACCGGAGAAACGATAGTCCCGGATTCCCCGATGAATCCCTACAGTGGACAATCGTGGGACGCGCCAGGCGCCTCGTTTCGAGCCTAGCCCCTCTGTCAACGAGTCTTCCTTTCACCTGAAACTTTTTTTATTTATTTTTTTATTTTTCTTTCATAATATCCCTTATATTAAAATCTATGTGATTCATGCTCGGATGAATCACGCCTCGATTATCCTCGGTGGCGATGATTTTGTATCGGCAGATAAAATTTTAGGCGCCAGTGGATATCATCTGTGATTCTGATTGCGGCCTTCGATTCGTCTCTCGCTTTGTTGATCTCACGTTGGCGAGGATTTTAAATTTATTTATTTATTATTTTTTTTCAATTTTATCAAATTTCAAGTGAGACACCCGCTGGGCACGCACCATCGAGGTATGCGAGCGTGTACGCATACACATAGATGTATGTGTGTGTAAATGTGGTGCACCGTGATCACGCGCTCCGGCGAGAGAGCCCGCAACCGTCTTATTACGGGTGTGCGCGGTGCAAACATAGGTAGCAAAGTGTAAACCACCATTATTATTAGCCAGACGTGTAATGGGAGGCCTGCGTAGTTCGAGTTTGCAAAAGAAATGACACACAATGGAGGGAGAGAGATTGAGAGGGAGAGAGGAGAGAGCGCCGGTGCAACAATATTTTCTCCGGTTGCGATTTAAACAGCGATTAGATCGCACCTACGACGCGTACCACTCGATCATTTCTTTTTTACTCGTGTTTTTCTCTTTAATCTTTTTTATTTATTTTTTTCGAGACTCATGCGTATCCCTCACGCCACTCCACTATCGATCGAATTTCATGACCGCATACGCGACTCCTATTAATGCCAAGAGAAGCGAACTGCGCGGTGCGACGCCAAGTCGCCGATTTTCGCCCACTATCCGACACCTTTAGCGAAAGTTAGGCGCGAACGCTTCTCACGCTTCCTCCAAATAGACTTTTATTTTTTTCTAGCAAAAATACGATTTAATCGGATATTTTTTTTATCAATGTTTGCTGAAGAGATACTGCTACGTGGGCGGCTCGAATACAATTTTTAAGGTTTCTTCTTGTGATGGAATATTATTAGTGACGCGTACATTTTAGGCCTAAATTCGTGTCTACGAAACAGTGTGCAAGTTTACAATTCAATTTTAATTCTCTGTTAATGGATTCGATAATTACCTTAAATATCTCGTGATCTAATTATTTGAACCATTTGCTGAACATTTCTCACGCCGGATGCTCTACCCGGTGGTAATTCGAGGCAAATTTGTCTGCCTTAAAACTATTTTCATTATAGAATCATATATATTTATTTTATTTATTTATATATTCATGTATTGTCCTCCGCTATCGACTTGTCTCTTCGATTCGTCCATCAATCGTATTCTCCCTTTCCAATCGTCAGAAAAAAAAAAAAAATTCTCCAACTTTGCCTCCCACCCCCCAGCATCGCACAAGGCGCGAAGTAAAGACGCAATATTCCTTGCACCCCGTTAAGTATTTGCAGGGAGTCGGGACCGCAAGTGCGTGTACACGGTACATCGTAAGAAGAAGATGAAGAACAAGAATAAGAAGAAGAGGAGGCGAAAGAATAAAGACAGAGAGCGGCGAAAGAGAGAGACAAGACGAATGGCGAAGCCGATGCTTCGCGAGAGTTCGCGAGGAAGAGGGACCAAGTGAGTAGCCGGGAGAGAGCGACGAGGAGCGCGTTGGTACGTAAGAGGTGAACGGAAGGGCGCGAGCGAGAGAGCGAACGAGTGGGCCGGCAGAGGGTTGGTGGATGGAGGGGAGAGCGACATTCCAGAAAGCGGCGGCGGCGGTTCTCGTGGGAAACCAAAGAGCGAGATGGAAGCGAGGCTGAAGAGAGCTCGCCGGAGAGAAACCGAGACGGAGCGAGGCTGTGCACGGGTCCTGTGGAGCCCGTGCGCGCAACGTTCTCACAATCAGAAACCGTGCGACAAGAGAGCCCGGTTGGCTTTTTGGCATCTCCTCCATCGTTCCGCGCATGCGCCGACCGCATGCAAAACATTTTGCCGGATTAATAATCGCCGGATGGACGACGTTCGGATCTTCGACTCGAGGGAACGGATATCATTGCCGGCGCGGGATATCGTTGCGAATATGTTGGGACGTCTCTGAGGCGGAGGTGCCGATGCACGGCCAGGAGGAATCGGGCGAGTGTCGGAGAGCCAAGGGAAGACCTTCGTATTTTAGTTGCAATGTGAAGTTTTTGCAAAAAATCTTCCAGAGATGTTAACCGTAGGGTGTGGACCAGCGAATACTGGCGTTTACGGTAAAGAATTATGGGCGACTGGTCGCCATGAGGAATTGGAGGAAAAGTTTACCTGATCGGTATTACTCATCGCGGCCGGGTATTAATGGCCATGCAATTTTTTTGTTTTTTTTTTTTTAACTATTGCAACACGTAAGAATTCATATGGAGCAAAGAGTAGCGAAGAGCCCACATCTCAAAATGTGGCAATTCTTGAGATCTATATTTCACTCGATGCACATTTTATAAAACCGATGGTTTGTTTTTATCTCGTTCGAGTGACTGCACAAGATAATGGATAAAATTATAATTAAATCTAAATTATATAAATTTTGCAAAGGATACTCCGAAACATTTTCTTGCATTCCGCTTAAAATTGCGCGGTCCATTTTTTTCTCGGTAACGAGTTTGGTGCCAAAGAACATAAAAAAAATGTAACAAAAAATGTTCTATGATTTGTTCACAGTCGATTAAAAAAAGATATATATATATATAAATCGGCACTGTTTCCTCGGGCACAGGAGAAGAGCACGAAAATACCGAGTTCCCGTCTGACAGTTTGAGTTCCATATTTCATGTTATTAATGTTAAAAATCCCTGCGAGAGTGCCGCGCGATATTCCCATAAGTAACAACGCCCCCCCCCTTCCTCCGCCAGCCAACCCCGCAGATTATCAATTACGACTCTGTGGAAAATCCGAAATGTGTTTTAAAGTCATGGACTTTACGACTTTCACGCTAAGATCGTACAATTAATCCGACACGTCATTAGCCACGGTCCCACGCGCGTGACGCATTCGTGTGTACGCGGACGGGACTCCGTTCGTCCGGTTCTCTTCTTTGCGGTGATGCTGCTTGGCCAGTGTCGCCTCGTCTCTCTCTCACCCTCTTTCTTCTTATTTTTTTTTCTCCCTCCTTTTCGTCTCTCGTTCGTCTGCTCTCCGACGTTTTCTCTCCCTCTATCTCGCTTTTTCTTTCTCCTTCTCTCTCCGGCTCCGTCCGATCCTTTATTTACCGTCGGGTTCCATCGGCGGTGGCGGCAGCGGCTACCACCGGAGCCCACATTATCCGCTGATATAGCGTCACGTCGATGTATCGGGGCCCCTGCCCGTGTAATTCGAGTGTCAACTTATAACCCGGGGCTTGGCACGAGAGAGGAACCCGCTACTTCTTATCGCTCGCGAGCCGGCCCGGAGAGACTCCCTTCCCACAATACCTTCACCGGCAATCTTCTCTCTTACATCTCGCTCTCCCGTTCTCTATAATCCGGCGCGTTTTCTCACGCGAACGGGACGACGACAGACCCGGGAGATTTAATTTTATACTCAAAAAATAAATAAACATTATATTTTCAACGAGTTTTCGGACAAGTATAGTCGATAGTCTGCAACGATTAATTTGCATTTAGAAATATCCAAATTCTCTTCCGAAATATTGCTACGAGCCTTCTCATGCGGATAGGACGACGACAGCAGGCGATTTTATGTAATGCAATACACTCCAGAAAAAAATACTGTAGAGAAAACCAACTCTAGAAAAAAGGTGTCTAATACAGAATTTTATTTTTTCAGTAAAAAATTGACCTGCTCATATCTATGGACAAACAGTTTTTCTGCAGCTCGAAAGTCTGACGTAACGAACCTCGAAAAAAAAAATGGTTCGGGTATCTTCCCTCCCCAAGGATCGGCCGACTCCGCGATAGATCCTGGCGAAACTCGGCCCGACTTGGTGTAGGACCGCGAGAGATCGGTGGAAGTGCGTCGTAGGTCGGTGCGGAGGGGTTTTTTATTTTTATTTTATTTTTTTGAGGGAAGAGAAGCGAGTATGGCCCGCCCCTCCTCGCCCCCCGACAGCCGCCGCAAGATGAGAAGGAGAGAAGAAGAAGGTGGAGAGTTAATTGAATCCGAGCAGCGTATAAGTGGAACGGGCCTCTATTCCTCTCGGTACGGTCTGTCTCTTTCCGTTCGCCGTCCGGGACTCGTGCGCGCCCTTCCTCTCGTATTCTTCTTTATTCCCCGCGTGCGAGCCCTCGAGCCTCTCTCGGCGCGTCCGCCCTCGCCGCACGGTGCCCACCGCAGCTTCCCTCCGTTAACTCTGGACCCGCGCGTGTAGACGTCTTAGAGGAGAACGCGTTGCGGTGAACGCGCCTGGACCGGGGGGGATCGGCGGGGAGTATTGTGCCAGCCGGACTACCCGCGAGCAACGCGAGAGTCCAGTGAGGAAGCATTCCTTTGTCTCTGCGAGCGCCGAAGGACCTAGATCATGCACCTACATGCAGTAATATGCCTACACGTTTGCGCGGAAGAGTCTATCCCTAAAATAGTCAAAACGCATCTTTCCGAAACATAATTTTTTCAAAATTAACCCTCTTGTTTTTGTATGCACATTATGCGTAGTGTACTTGTCGACATTTATAGAAGGATGTGCGAATGTTTAGGGGAGAAGAAATGAGCTGTTATCCGGAAACAGGCCACAAATCAAAGACGGACGGAATGTAATGCACAGTCAACTTTTCGACCACTCGGCAAAAGAAATGTGATCTGCTTCCAGTGTCCTAATTTTCATTGAAGACATTCTTCAACAACGGGTGCGTCTTCAACGAAAGACGCACCCGGAGCGCACCCGGTATAAATGATTTCTAAATAAAAAAATTAAATTAGTGATTTTAATTAAACAGATATTTATTTATGGGGCACCGGATAAATAAATACGATTTCAGGTTGCGAAGACGTGATGAAGGGTAAGAATACGGTCGGTATTGAAAAGGTCTTTAAAGGGGGGCAAAACAGCGAAACGGCGAGGTGATGGATCAATGTCAAGGCTCAAGCTTTTGGAACAAAGTTTCGTTAAAACTTATTGTATCCAATAAAACTCTTCATTAATTTATAACCTTTTTTTAACCACCAAAAAGTCCAAAAAAATAATTAAAGTTTTTTAAGTAAAAAAAAAAAAAAAATAAAACAAATTGCAATTTGTCTCATCAAGTCTCCCGATAATCGTAAAATTGGTTTCCCAATATCCTCGACCGCACGAGCGCATCCACCGCTATTGTGAGACCTAAGTCCGAGCAGCAGTATCCCCGTTGATTTACGAACAATATTTCCGCATAAACGATTCGCGAATCTTTACATGATTCGCTATAAAAGCCTTATGACACGGTCGATAAGCCAGTAACAGTGTCCCGCCGCCTTGCGTATCTCCGAGTTCGCACACAAACGAATCCCGTGCCCGATCTCTCGAGTCAGGGCGTGAGAATCTTCGGGTTTGTAAGTGCTCGCGCTCGGGTAGTGCTCAGTGGTGAGTCCGTCGACAGATTTCGCGCGCAATCCTCCAGAGGAATCGCACAAGAGACTCCTGGAGGAAGAGGGAGCGAGACTGAACGGGGGGAGTTCGGAGTTACAAGTTGGGAGTAACCCGCTCGTTATATTTGCGTACCCCGAAATAGCCAGCCGTATCCGAGGTAGGGATGAGACCAAAGATTCGAAGGTAAAACTTGCAAAAGTGAGATGAAACAACATATATATATATATATATATATATATATATATATATATATATATATAAAAGTAAGAATGGATATATAGGTAACGTATGTAGAGAACGAACGTAGAGGCCCTCTCGTTCCCTCGTTCTTCCTCTTCGGAGGGCATATAACCGCTGAGCAAAACCAGTTCGCTGCTTCTGGTCGTCGTAGTGGTTGCGGCTGCTGCTGTTGCTGCTGCTGTTGCGCCGCTGCTGCTGGTGAGTAAACAAAAAACGAAGGATTGAGTCGAACGAAGGAAGGAAGGAACGCTCGCGCGAGAGAGGATACCTCTCTCGGAGGTACGAGAGAAGCTGATCGCCTCTCCGCTATGCATTCCGCCTCGGCCTCAGAAAGCGGAGGTTCTCTCACTCCCGATTCTTCTCCTCGCCGGCTTGCGAGAAGAATCCAAGCTGGTGCCGGTGCTCGTTGCTGCTTCTGCTTTATTGCTAATTCGAAGACGTTAGCCCGGTAGAAATGAAACTTTATCGTCTGGCGGGCCAGAGGGGGGGCAGAGGAGGGGGGGGGGAACAACCGGAGGGGAAGAGCGCAGCGTTAAATGCCCGCGGGGCCAGCCGATAGAACTCGCCACCTCGTTCCACCTACCGTTCTCCTCGCGACTCTGGATACGAAAAAACAAAAATGACGAAAAAAAAAGAAATAAAATATAAAAAAAAAAGAAATACGCGTCCTTGAAAAAATTTCGTTTTCACCTTTGGCAAAAGTTTTGGCGGGTCTTCGTATGCGTATGCGAGAGGAACGAGAGCCTTTTAGGAAATGATGATGATGATGATGATGATACGACGTCTCACGCTATACTAACCAGCCTCTCGTCTTCTTATTATTATCTCTCCGTCTCGGATCTCTGCTCGACCGGCAGCGGCAGATCGTCGGATAGATTTGACGATGATTTCTTTTTCTTTTCATTCATAAAATCGCGCGTGGGCGTTGGCCCGTGGGTACCGATGATTATTATCCTGTTGGCTGATGAGACGAGAGAAACGAAGATGAAGAAAAAAAAAAAATAAAATAAAAAACCAAAGCCGAAGAAACGAAAGACATATAAAAAGGAAAGAATGAAAATAAATAACGTTGGCGGAGCGCAAGGTACAAAAGCGCCGACTTTGGTGAGAGCCGCGCGAAGAAGGCTCCAGATTCCCGGCGAGGATCCCTCCCTCTCTCTCTCCGGCCGTGGGCCTTCGCGTATAGAGAGTCCCAGCGGGTGGCGCAGTGCGCGGCCCAACGAGAACGATCCAGAGAGATCTCTTCGCGCACACGCGGAATCTTAACTGTCCCGGAGAGCTCATTACTTGTCGCAAGTATGTAACGACTCTCGGGTACGACACGCAATAAAATCGTCGGATAGTCTCCGGCGCGGACGAGAGGAAGGGAGAGAGAGGGGTGGGTTTAGGAGCGGCGCGCGTTTTACGCGTCGATTAAGTCCCGCGATGGATCCGCGCGCGGCCTCTCATATCCACAAACCGAATGATCCTCGGGTCGTAATTGTGACGAAGAAAAATTAAAAGTAAAAATAAAAAAGTGTCTTCGATTAAAATTAGCTAAAGATACAATGTTAACGAGCACCAAGTACTTTCGGTGAAAAAAAGTCTTCCTGCACCCCGTTTATTAATGGAATACACGTGAGTCGCGATAAGAAGATAACGGACCGGAGATGTTTCGGAATAGGAGTACGAGACGAGGTTTGCTGTTCGAGCCGGACGGGCGATCCTCTCATGTCCCGCGAAGGATCCGCGCACAGCCTCTCATACACTCAGGAGAATAATTTATTTGACGGGCGCACCGGAAATAAATTTTTATTTGGTTTAAATAAATATTTATTTGATAAAAGTGAATATTTAATCAATTCAAATACATGTTTGCTTAAATCAATTGAAATATTTATTTAAACCAAATAAATATTGATTTCCGGCTGCCCGTCAAATAAATTATTTTTCTGGGTGCATTCACAAGCCGAACGAACCTGTGGGCGTAATTGCGATGACGAAAAATTAAAAATAAAAATACAAAAAGTGTCTCCGATTAAAATGATCTAAAGTTACAATATTACAGAGCATCAAGTAGTTTCGGTGAAAAAAGTCTTCCCGCATCGAATCCATTAATGAAACACACGAGCGTCGTGATAAGAGGATAACAGACCGTAGATGTATCGGAATAACAGTATGCCACGAGGTTCGCTGTTCGTGCCGGACGCCCGATCCGCCGTACAGCGAGCGGAGTGCCGTTCCTCCGGGGATTGAATAAGGTGTCGGTAGAGAGTGCCCCGGAGAGTTCCTCCCCCTAATTGACAAATTGGAATCTTATTAGAAGCCCCGGTGATGCCGTGGGGGCCCTGCAATCTTTGTCTCTCTCCCTCTCCCTCGCGCTCCCGTGCGCCGAGCTCGTTCGCGTGAAGCGACGGAAGTTCGTGCCTCCTCGGCGTCACGAGCGTCTCCTCCACCGCCGACGAGGCCGCGGAGACCGTGAAAGTCGGACAAGGAGGGTACGAGGTGCCTCGAGTTAAAGAAGCAAAAAAGAAAAGAAAAAAAAATGGTCCATCGGGTGGGAGAGAAGGACGGTGAGACATAATACGAGGATGCCCTGACACTAACAGGTTGTAGAGCGCACCGGCTACGGGAACGGTACGAGAGAAGCTCGTGTGCGACGCTGATGCGCTGCCGTTGGGCCTGTCGCTGCTGCCGCTGCTGCCGCTGGTGCTGCTGGATACTGTGCCGCTTCTCGTTGAAGCCGGCCGTGGAGGCTGCGCTCTCGAGGACGTGTATATAGGTATATACGGCCACGAAGAGGTTCGCCCCGCAGGGCCCGGACCCCGAGCGAGGAGAGGAGATCCAGCGGGCGAGCGGGCCTGCGCACGAATGCCACCCAGGAAGAGTTCGCGCGTGCGCCTCTCTGTGTGGGCCCGTTCGAGCCTCGGCCACCAGGATAAAACCGAGCGCGCCGGGTGCCAACGGAGAATCACGAGGATTCCCGAACGGGACGTGTGCTTGACCACCCGGTAGAGCGCGCGCGTGCCGCGTCCTGTGTGGTCCGTTCGGCACAGGGAGCCTCCGCTCTACTACGTGCGTGCCTCGGACCGTTCTTCATGCTTCTTCTTCTTCTTCTTCCTCCTCCACCTCATCCTCGGTGGAGGGCTTTCTTCGATTCCTTCTACTCTTCTTCTCCCTCGCGGTTCGCGGGACGAGGCGAGAGCCGTCCGAGGGTCCGGGACGGAGAGGGGGGCGGAGCGGGACCGCGCTCGGAGTGGGGGAAAAAAGGTGGCGACCCCTCCCGCGCTTCTCGCCACTGACTCTCCGCGCACTGGATCGAGAGGTCTTGTGGAGATGCTCGAGAGCGTATGCGTATCTGTGTAGCTACGTGCGTGCCTGTACGCGCGCATACACACACGTACGCTTTGCGGGATCAAAGAGGAACGTAGGTCGAAAGAGAGACGGGGAATGAAGTAAATTCTTTCTGTATCTTCGGCCTTCTTCTTCTCGCTTCCCCTCGTTTCAAAACGACCACGTGCTAACTTACGAGCCACGATCGCTGCGGTTGTACCCCAGAGACGGGGATGCGATGCTGCCCTCTCGCTCCTTCATTACACACTCGATGTCTATCTCCGTTCCTCTGGATGTACGCGCTTCTTCTTCGTCTTCCTCTTCTCCCCCTCCTATACGATGGATCTTGATGCTCGGCTAACCCGCACGGATCGCTGCTCACCTTCTTCACTTTCGGAACGTGCGCGATCTCTCTCCTACGCTACCTGTACTATACTTATTCCGTGTCTTGTTTCTTTTTTTTCTTTTCCTCTTTTTTTTTCACGTATCCGCCCGGCTTATTAATCTGAGCCGTGTCGAGGGCAGACCGGAGAGGGGGAGGGCGATGATTCTCGCACGAAAATTACCGGGAGGTGTGCGAGTGATGGAAAACGAGGTGGATGTGGCGAGATGAGAACGAGCTGGGAATCGCATGTATGCGCATCGATCGATCAGTCGATCGAACGAGAAACCCATGCGGGCGCATTGAGATTCTTGGATCGTTGCTGATTATCGTCTATTATCGAATTATTTAACGACGATGAAAAGGTTTTTTTTTATTAAAAATAAAAATCGTTCGGGGTTTGAAAAAAAACAACACAACAAAAATTGGAAAAGAAATGACAAACGAACATTCTTTCTCGAATGTCCTTCGATCGCGAGTAACTCTTGTAGGACGACCCGTTATTAAAGCCAACTTGTACTTTAAAGCTCCCGCCGACGATGACTCCAGTCCAATTTGCCTTAAATATACCGAATCGGGGTTGTAATCTTTTTAGGTAGCAATTGATTCAATATTCCTCGATCTGTCTACAATCAGAGGTGAAAAGACCCGTCAATTATATCCCAACATTTGCACGTATCCGCGAGCGTTTCTCCTCAACAATGTTTCGAGTCAATTTTGCGCCAATTTTCGGCACTTTAACTTAAAGATACAGAAACTTCGGGCTTCATATTCAATATTCCCTCAATCCCTTGTACGAATTATCGGGGAACAGAAGTGGAATAAAAAAAAACCTCACACCGTTCGTCATATATGAAAAAACTGGTATAATTTCAAACGTTCGCCGCACAAAGCCCCGCGGATGCTGCGCGAGTGTGTTCTTCACGTGTGGCGAGGAATATAATTGAGGATATCGATATTCACGATGAAAACGAGCTCTTCGGGCTCTCGCGAGTCCGTTGCATGCCGTGCGCTAACGCGGCCCCAAAGTCTCTCGAGAGGCAGAGGATCGAGAACGAGAACGAGGATCGCAAGGGACAACACCGGGCGAGGTATAGGAAACCGCGAGAGAATAAGGGCTCTCTCTTTCTCTCTCGCGGGAGATCTCTCTCTCTCCGAGACGAGACGGTGAGATTGGAAGGAAGAGCGCGAGGGCGAAGAGGAGACGAAACTGGTGAACGCGTGTGAAGCCGAAAGCGACGCTCGGCGCGGATTTCGAGAGGAGAAGAGCAGAAGCGAAGGGAGCGCCTCGGAGAGCCTGATGCTGAGGGCGCGATGATTGGCCCGGGCCATAAACAGTATTTTCGCGTGTAAAATGTAAATGGCTCGGCGAGGTGGCTCTCTCTCTCTCTCTCTCTGTCCCGCGAGCTCACACATACACACACGGGGAACGAGCACATTCGCCGTTGCGGCCGTTGATGCTTCTGCTCGGTATACCGCGGTGAACGGATGGAGAATATCGCGAGCGAGAGACCCCGGCGAGGAGTTCAAAGAGCCGCCAGTTGTTAAAGTGCCTTCCTCTCCATCTCTCGTCGTTGCCGACGAGGAACGAGGCGGACCGTCCCCGACGACGACGGCGCGGGACTCTCTCGCGGAGAGACCCGGAGAGCACATACGTATCAGCACGAACTCCTGCCAAAGGCGGTCCTTACTATCGGACTTCTTGATTCTACGGATTTTCACGTTTCCCTGCATCTATCTGATTTTTTTAGGGTTTGGCAATCGGTTTCCGTACTATTGTGTATCCCATCGTTGTTTGACTTAAAATCTTATTGCTAAAGTTTGATATTTTTGTACTTTTAATCCGGGACAATTTTGCTTTCAAATGGAATCCACGACGATTCATTTTTAGCGATAGGCGATATGCAGCTTCGGATATAGTCTTTCGCATAACAGCAAATCATTGTAACATGTAAGGCAATACATTGCCTTACATGGATTTTTTCTTTTCTTGAAACTTTGCCGAGACATTGATCTTTGTCTTAACAATTATGATACTTCTTCTTCGTTATCTATCTCCTTCCATCTCGCACGTAGACTCTCATTGGCCTGCCACCGGGCGTGCACGCAAGTCCGTATAGCACGTGAGCCGCCAAATCAATTTCATATATTTCAAACCTTTTCACTGGACCTTTCACAATATTTGGGCCCCCGCGTGTGCGACTGGATCTTAGAGTGGTATAGGACCCCGAAGGTCCCATAGTAGATGGTTCAAGTAGATGCCGCCGGCCTGTGGCCGGCCTGGTGACGGCGGTCCAAACACAGTCACTAGATACTTCGCTTCCTCGCTCTTTGAATCGTTCGCTTCCTAAGTGATGGATGGTTCGGTATACGTGTATATACGCCACGAGATCTGAACTCCGCTCTTGCCCCCCCCCCCCCTCATCCCCTCTTTCTTCTAATTCCTTCTCCTTCTTTCTTATTCCGTCGACTGCTGAGCATCGGACTGCCGACACCAGGGACGTGTCTTTCCGAGCTAAGAAGAATGCCGACTGTGGTCACAGTCTTGTCGATCGCTCGGCGCACATGCGGTTCATCAATGGATGCATTGACCAAAGGATAAATTCGTCGAGTAGTCACCAAGAAGAAAAAACAAATAACCAAACCGCGATCCAGCTTAGACATTGGCAACTGCTTCCTTACTTCGTACGGTGCGCAGCTCACTTCCGAACCCCATTTTGGTACCCAACGCCATTCGATTCCGCAACGTACATATAATGTTTGCTATCAGTGATCGGTAGATCTTTTTCGAAGATCGCGCACTTTAGAACCCTATTCTTCTGTTTCGGAAATTGTTGTTCTTAATTCTATATTTAGCCTACAAAAAATGTCCGAAGCGGAAGTGTTTGATGTTTGATGCTGGAGATCTTCGGAGGGGTCTACGAGAGTACCTTAAACAATTGCTATCAACCGCTTACTATTTTTGCAGATCCATTGGATTTAATATATTCCCAGATCGAGTAGGTGTTCCGTAATACGAATCACCATCCACTGCCCTCCCGATGCATAAAACTTTCTATAAACGATACAAATGATTTAGTCCTTGTTCGACCAGAGTGGAGCGTTCCAGCATCCTCAAAGCGATTCCGTCCCTCGACTATGAAGCCGATCTGCTTGGCTCGTTTTCGAAATTCACGTATCGGGGCGCGATGGACTTGAAAATCGGTATCATCGATCGAGGAGGAGGAAGGATCTCGTTTGGCGCCCACGAGAACCCACGGGATATCCATGCCTGAGGCCCGAGGGCCTCGTGTTCTCTCCCTTTCTCTCTCTCCGCGCCGTCTCGCTCTCCTCCTTTCGTTCTCCGTTTCTCTCGCCCTCTATTCCCATTCCCATCGTGTCCGTGCAGGTATATAAATTCTGGTGCTATTATTGGGGTTTGTGCCTTCTCACAGGGGCCCCCAGAGGAGCCCCCGAGGCGGCCCCTTTGAGGCCGCTCTTTCCGCCTCTCACTCCCTCGCTCTCCCCGGTGTTTCCCCGTCTTTCTTGTATGTACCAATACAATCTCATCGGGGCTCGTCGCAGTTTCGCCTTTCTCTGTTTTCTAGCCGGGCGTCGTTGCTGCTGCTGCTGTCTCGCTGCACCATCACCTCTTCGTCGCCGGTGCGCGTCGACGACTCTCCTCGCGTTCTCCTCCGTCGAAGATGTGCCGACTTTGCCGCTCTCTCCGCCGCTCCGTGGACGCCGCCTTGTTTGTTTTCCCTCTCGCATCTTCCGTTTGCTAAACGCACCTCAAATTACGCGGCCAATGATAAATATTTGCCCCGTCCATTACGCTCGGCGGCGGCGACGGAGACCCGACCCGACGAGCCCTTCGATCTTGAAGCTCCTCGGGCTCGGGTCATCCGCGGCCCGGAACTGTCGACTCGTTGCTGCGGGATGCAGACAGTTTTTCTAAAAGCTTCCCTCGCTGGACGATGAGCGTCGGGAAATTAGAGTATCGCGTTGCGCTCTTCGTTGCACGGAGAAAAAACAAATGGTTGAATTAACCAAAAGTCGCGGTGACATAAATTCAAAGCTGTTGTTTTTTTGGTATAAATAAAGCATTGTTTTGTTAAACGATTATTTGTTTCAATCGATTCAAACATTTTTGCTGCACCAACCAAATAACATCTTTGAACGTATGTCAACGTGCCTCGGTTAATCCAACTATTCCTTTTTCGCAGTGAGGAAAAAAAATTAGGGGTAATCAGCGACGTTGAAAGAAGAAATTTATGTGATCTCTTGTACAGGACAGGTTGCGGTAAAATGGGATAGTCAGAAATAATATTAAAAAATTGTCTTCGAGAACTTGTGGCTGAGACTCTTGGGATCGACTGAATCGTACACGTTTCCAACGATAAGAATTCTCGAGTGACGATTGGTCGGGATCACCAATGAATGAAATCGACGCTTTCTCCCGCAGTCTCGCGACGGATGTTTATCAGCGGCAGCTGTCTTTCGGGAATGGACACTATCAGCGGTCGTCGAGGTGAGACTCGCGAGGAGAAGGGAGAGAGAGATGGATAGAGATAGATGGATCTCCTTCCCTCGAGCGCGTCGACACATCCACCGACGCGTTCCTATCAGTAGCCGCGTGCTCGCGTGCCCGTCATGCCACGCATTTTATTCCTCGCGTCTCTCCGCCATCAGATAAGCGATACAATGAAGTTTAACGGTGCGTATAAAAAGTTGGACGAGCAAACATTCTCGCACGTTTAAAAACCAAAGTTTACGACTTTATCCGATTAGAAACTTGTTTCCCGTGTTGCGTGATAATTGTCGACTATTCGGCCGAACGATCTCGAAAGGAAATGTAGATATCGCAGAAGAAACGTAAGGCACTTTTGCCGGATGAAGAAATGGAACGAACGATGTGATGAGAAGAATGAGGAAAAAATGTAAAGAAGAATAGGTAATTTTTTTTGCCAAAAGAAGAAACGAAAAGAACGAACCTGTACTACGAGTTTATGAATTACAATCTCTTCAACCATCAATCTCGAATCGATCACCAGATATCGCAGAGAAGATAAGAAAAAAAGCCGAACTGATAAGCGGTTTCAGGTAATGCTCATTAGCAGCGACCTCTTCGGTTGTTGATTGACAAGCTATTTGTTTTGGCAAAAGAAAAAACGTATCGAACGAACTTGTACTACGAACTTACGAATAACGATTTCTTCAGTCATCGATCGCCAGATATCGCATAGAAGATAAGAAAAAAAGCCGAAAAATAAGGCGTTCGCCGAAAGAAGAAAAAAAGCGCCGAAACGATAAGCGAATCTCAGTAATGCTCATTAGCAGCGATCTCCTCGGATATTGATCTCGACGAAAGAGGTCGATATCGTAAAAAAAAGAAACAAGCAAACAACCAAAGTCTCCCTGCGCCGATCGGCCGGTATCAAGCCCGTATCAACCGCACACCTCGACGACTACCAAAACCTTCGAGAAAGTTTCCCAGTTGTTCGAATGAACAAAAAAAAACAGAAGCTCGCAAAAAAGTTAAAAACTTCAAAGGTAAAATCTCCGCCGCTGTCCCTCCGTCCCGGAGACACGCGGGGATGATAGTGCGCGCTCTTCGGCGATCACCGGCTTTTCCTCGCTCCCGCTTCCTCCCGTCCCGTCGACGCCGGGGATGGTCTTTTCTCTCGCTCCCTTCATCTCTCTCCTCGTCGTCGCACCTGTCCTCGTTTACCTGGTCCGCTCGCCCCGCCCCGACCAATGGACGCTCGTTCGTCCCCGGTGACGTCACCGGTTCCTGTTGAACCGACGTGGTAGGGACTCGCTGGTACGATACCGCCGACAGAGCGACTCTGCCGAGCAACGTCGGCCAGCGGCAAGAGAGCAACAGACCGATCGTGCCCGGGAGAGAGACCAGCAAAAGCAGCAGAAGCCCCGGGAACCACAGAACTCTCGAAGTTTCATTCTCTCCTGTGGTAGGGGCAGTTGCGAGGGGGGTGGCGGAGCGGAAGCGGGGGTTGTTGGACGGAGGAGCGGGGAGGGGGGGGAGGGGGTCACCGACGATCCAACGTTCCGGGGGCGCCGCCGTGGCTCTCTTCGACGAGCCGCCAAACCAATCGTGAATTTCCCACCACCGGGCTTCTCCCTCGTCCGGAAAACGTCAACCGGCCGAAACCCCCTCCCCTCCTCCTCCTCCATTGACCCCCTCTCCCTTCCCTCTCTCTATCTTCTAACTATACGTCACGGACAAACGAGCGAACCGAGAGTCCGAGAGTGTCCCGGGACTCTTCGTACACTTTCGTATTTTTCTGTCTCGAGTTGTGAACCGTACCCCGGTGGTGTATCATCACCGACGAAGTTCCCCCCGATTTTCACTGCGCGGATCGAACATTCTATTTCTTCCTTTTATTTCACCAATTTTTTTATATCCCGTTGTTGTTTTTTTCTTTTATTTCTCCGTCGAGCTTTTTTTTTAACCTTCCGAGACTGCAGCCGGTGTTCGCCAGCGCCGGTCGAGCTCAGTCGATCTCGTTACCGGTCACCGGACAGTCGCGTCGTAACGGGTCACGTTTGTTTTCATTGGAGTTAATGATTACACGAGATACTCGTCGAAAGCTGAACCTCGGCAACCCTCGGAGAGACGATCGACGAGCCAATAACGATCGATTATACTTGAGTGTCACTTTTACAGCGCCCGCCGAGCAATCGTTTTCGCCCCTCAATACTCGATGTGTCGACGCACTATCGGATGGATAATTGAGGCGGATTATAACCTTCGCGTCGATACTAATGCGCGATGATGTAGCGGCGCGGGTGGAATGCGTGTCGATGAGTTGGTTTTGTTTTTCAAGTAATAAAGGATTAATAAAATACATTGAAAAAAATTATAATAATATAAAAATCGTTCTGCTCCCGAGACGTGTGAAAAAAACAGGAGATAGCGAAGTTTCGTGCCCGCTTTCGTCCGAGCGACGTTGTGAAAAATAATAATATAAATAAAAAAAAAACCATCGATGATCGCCGGTCGTGAAGTGCAAACGATTTTTTGTCATCGGCTCGAACGATCGTCGAATCGTTTCGATATTGTGCTCTCCCTGATTATCATTGTTATTTTTTTTTTGTTTTTGTGAAATTATAATCGTCAAAGATATCAGTGTTGTTTGCTTCGAGGGATCGGAAAAAAAAAAATAATAGAAATCGTCGAAGTGTCTACGATCGTACAATTAATCGATGAGAGAAGTTATTAATGCGAAAGCCGTCGCGTCGCGTGGTGAGGTCGAAAGAAGGAGAGAGAGCGCCCGAGGGTGGTTAAGCGCGCTCAGGGTGTGATGCCCTGGTTATGGTTAGGCGTGAGTGAGGTAAGAGGCAAGAGGAGGAGGACGTGGACATCCGGCGGGCGAGGCACGTCGTCGCCGCAGTCGTTAGACTCCCCGTCGTCCGGGCCATCGACTTCATCGGCGTCAACGTCGTCGTCGTCGTCGTCGTCATCGCTTGTATCGTCGTCACCGAGGTTCCCGAGGTGTCCGAAAGGTTTCCTCGCCGTAGGAACGCCGATTTCGCCATCGGCATCGTCGCGCCCACGTCGACACCCGGTCGAGCGACCCAGAGGATTAACCGAGTCGTCGTCGTCGGCATCCCGGTGCGGATCGTCGAGAAAAAAAATTCTACCGATCGTTGATTCGTCGGTATCGACATCGGCAGCCACATGATTATGGTGAACCATAGAGGGTCCTGGAGGCCGGTTACGTACCAGCGAAGAGGATTCTGGAGCGGTGCCGATACTGCTGAGAGTAGAGGTTGCACGTTGTACGGGAGAACAGCGGCGGGTTGTTGTTTCGCGACGTTGGCGTGGTGCACGCCGTCGCCGAGGCTATTGCTCCTGGTGCTGCTGACCCTGGCGTTGCCGAGCTTCGAGAACGACGGCGGCGTCCTTGCCTGCGGTCCGGGACGGGGCGGTGGACGTCGTCCGATTTTACGGAAACTTACGCCCCTCGTGTTCAAACAGCACGTGCCCAATGTCAGCGAGAACAGCCTGCCGGCGAGCGGCATTAGCGAGGGTAGAGTGTCGAGGCACGACACGAGGTTTCGGGATCTCGTGCCCAATTACAACGCCGACATTATATTCAAGGACGAGGAGGGCACTGGAGCCGATCGTCTCATGACACAGGTAAGAAATTTCAATTCTTATTTTATATCCTATGTCAGTACATTTTAGGGTTTTTTTAAACGTGTGGATTGAGGCTGAAAAAACTCAACCTAGGTCACTCTGGCTCAAGTTGGGCCGAGATGGAAGTCATTTTTTTGAACATTGTATTTTAGGATTTTGTACTCAAAACGAAACATATTTCCTTAAGATGTCGGTTGGGAAATGTTCCAGATGTTCAGAGTACGTTTAACAATTTTTTTGCTGTCCTTGTACGGACAATTTTTTAATCAGCCGCACCAATTCGATCCAGTTTGATCGCGACCGACTTCAAAAAAATGGCTCGAGACCTGTGGAGTTGAAAAAATATGGCCCTGTTTGTTCAATAGATTCAATCGACCTACTGCCGAGGAAACACCGCTGTTGGAAACATTTTCCTCAGACCTAAATGAATTCACTGAAATCAAACAAAATTTGCTTATCTTTCGTTCGTTCCATTCAGTAGGCCAGGAGATAAGAGAATGGACCTGTTCGAATCAAACAATTCTCTTCTGTACCGCGAGAGAGTAAAAATGTGGTTCGGCGCTCTGGAAGGTTTCTTCAGTTCCACCTGTGTGTCCCGCGCGACGCCGCGCGCATATATCACCCGTGGGTCTCATCATCCCGACGATATATCGTTCTCGTCTCGGCGTAAACGACGTTTTATCTTTCAACACCGTTTATACGGTTTCCTCGTTAGCGTTTTATTCATAGTGCGTTTATTACTGTTTATCCGCCACTTTGCACCTCTCGACACTCCCGGCTCCGCACGCCCGTTCGAGGCGGTCGGGCCTTAACGTGTGTAGGATCGCGTGTCGTTCCCGTCGACATACGCTCGTACACGGGCAGGCAGGTTTTCGCTTTTGTATTCGAAACTGCCTCTTTACATGCCCATGATCGCGACAATGGTATAACCGAGCTTTAAAAGTCGGTACACATAGAGAAACACGTTTGAAGGGGGCGACTCGGTGTAAGCTGCGGAGAGGACCGCAGCCTCGGAATACTATTGTTCACACCTGTGAAATTCATGCGTGGGCGATCGCTGATTGTTCTTTGCTTCTTATTTCGTTTCCCGCATCGAATTCCTCTTCTGCATCCTCTTCTCATTCCGCGTATTTCTCTTCTTATTCTTCCTCTCGACAGTGCGATGTTTTCTTCAATACTATCTGTATACCCGGTACGGAGTGTTTTCATTGTGTCGTTGATGACATTCCGCTATCGCTGGACATCGCATCAACGCGTCGTCATCGGGAGATCGCCGTTATTGACAGAGTTTCGCGCGAGCATTCGGTGCGCTCGGTACGAGAGCAAGGGATAACGATATATATGTATATATATACAGATATATACATAAATGTATGTATTCGTTATCTCGATAACGTCTGAGCAAGGTTGAACGTTGACCGGCGTCAACGAGTGTAAGCATCGAAGAAACCCGACGGCGACGGCGAGGCACATTCAATAGACGTCTCGCGGGCGATCGACGCGCTGCCCGATGGAGAGATTTCTAATGTGTAACGAGAAATCGTCGAAACGGACTGACGGACCCCCGACGCGTGGAGCGTCGTTTCACTCGTACAAACATTACGACATCGCCGAGCTGTCTACGACGATGGATCGTTCAGTACTCGGAGTGTCGGGCGACAGGGGAATTCGAGGGCGAAAAATCGTTTTCGGCTATGGACGAATATACGATATCGTGAAAGCGGAAGTTTGTTTTTTGCAATAGTTCTTCTTGGAAGTCGGAAATCAAGGCATGAATGAGTTTTCGATCAGGTACTGTTTAGCGCATGTCCAGTTTTCCTGGTCAGGTTCCGTCCAGTAACTGTCTAGTTTTCCTGGCTAAGTACTGTTTAGTACACTGAGCGAAGGGTCTAGTAAAAATTACTATATCGCTTGAGAGATATTACCATAGTACATAGTAGTGGATTTATAAGAATTTTTCTTAGATATTATGGTAGAAATTCTTGGAAATTTGAGACTCTCTGCCATAGGTGGCGCCCTGGCGCCGTACTACTATGTGCCATGGTAATTTTTCTTCGATGATCGGTAATTTTTACTAAATCCTTCTCTCAGTGTAGGTGTACTCTGACGAATTTCCACACGATAAATAGTTGTCTCTCGACTCCGTCGATTCGGCCTAAAAGTGCGAGGGTGCGAAGAGAGCCGCCCCAGTATCCTCGTCGATGCCGCAGTGAGAATCCCACCGAGAACCGATAGCAAGAAAATAAATAAATAGAGGTCGGGGAGACGAGCGAGTGGAACACGCAGCGATGAAAAGAGAACGGTGAGCTCGGAGGAACAAAATAAAAAATAAAAATAAAAACAGGAAGCGTACCCCGTTCTCTAAGTGATTGTGGGTAGGTTTATGACAGGCCATAACCGAGTGTTTGGTTTGGTCGCGTTGTAGCCAACGGCAATTACGGCAGATAAAACCTAATAATGGTTTTCGTCGTTTCAATTTTCCTTCTTTCACCTTTCGGCGTCTCGTTGCGCCGCTTTGTTGCGACGGACTTTCGCGCTTTGGGCGCACCTCGAGCACCCTTCGCCGTTGAAATTTCACCATCGATGAAATAATGAGCCGAACGTGAACGAAATTGTATTGGGCTCTACCGGTTTCCATCACGCAACGGCCACGGCCACGTTTGTCCGACGATGTACGCCGGGCCTTGTCTCGGGCTCGCTCACGGCTCTCCCGCGATCCTTCTCGCTCCTCGGATACTCCTCGCGGATGCTCGGCGAGGAGGAGAGCGCGGCCTCCGCGGCCATCGGCCTTCTTTCGCAGCCGCGATCTTCCTTTCCTTCTCGCCTGCTCCCCTTTCATTGGCATCGAATCTCCCGGCACCCGCGGCCTCTCGTCCCGCATTGGCAGGTTGAACATCTCCGCGGGAGAGCAGCTCGGCTCTTCGGCCAGCAATCTCGCTTCTCGCCCCCCTCGTCTCGTTACGCACGTTCATGCGCCTCCGCAGCTTCCGGAAAGTCTCCGATAGTCTCTTTACTTTCTCTTTATTTGAAATTCAATCGAACCATCGAACCATCATTCTTACGTCGATCAAAGGCAGATACGATTTTACAGATTTAAAAAAAAATGATTTTCAATAAAACCGCCGCTATAAATATTTTGCAAATCGCTTTGAATACGGGTTATGCGCATAAATTCGTTTCAGGCTGCAAGGCGGCAAACGATTTAATGGATAGATTAGATAATACAACGCTTTACGGCTCCCCGAGGATCTCTCCCGATGGCAGCCCGATGTCCAACACGATTAGCAAAAAAGAGCGAGCTCATTAAATTTTACAATCCTTGCGGCCTATCGCTCTCGCTAACTCCCGAGACTTCGCGATAAAAACTCGATAAGCAATAGTCGGGACTACTTGTAAATTTGGCAAAAAAAAAACCCTCGATAAAATAAATACATATCTTAGATATTAATTTGCATTCGAGAAAGAACAAAGTTACTCTCAGAGGAATTTTTTTGAACGACGCGCTCGATCGAGCGCTATCCGCCGGGCGTTATAAATTCTGTCCTCGGACCGAAGCCGATGCCCCACGGACTCGATAGTCTCGTTACAATTAGCGTTAACATCGATGTTTAATAGTCATTCGATATGCCATCGGGGCGAGGTGGACACGGCTTCGCTCGATACATTGAGCGTCTACTATCGTTATACGGACCTATATATAACAACGAACGGAATCGGATCGGTGGAGTTGCATGAGAGCCGGACGCTCGGTTAATTGCTTTCCTACAGTCACAGAGCTTCGTCTCTGTATCTCTTCCTCCCGGTAACACGGATGCTTCGCTCCACCTATGCATATGTGTACTATACATATGTGTATACGTATATATGCAAGCCAGTGTTAAATCGTGAAAATACATATAGCAATCGTGAATCGGTTGAGCTACTGCAACAACTGCGCGTATATGCGACCTTAAGACTGCACACACTGGTCCGCGGGGTAATAAAGCCGAGTGGACAGGTGCGAGGCCGTACGTGTGCGTCCCGGCTGGTCTCAGCTGGTTTACGACATCGTATCTCTCCTACCTACCGTGCACACTACCCTACGCTCCTTTCATACCGCATTACAGTAGTAGCATGGTCAATGCTGACTGCCCCGTAACCCGGAGGCTATCACGCGTGCGATTATGATTGGTCTGTATGATAACGCTATTGCACGTTATGGAGACTGGATGAGGCATCGACTCCGACGAGAGAGCTGTACGAGTCTCCGACACGGCAAAGCCGTGTACCTGCCGAGGGGGCGCATTGCGCAGTGAAGTTAGCGGATTTATTGATAGGGAATTTAATGCTGATAAATCGGGATGTGTAGTCGCCACGTGGTGGGAACTTAATCGGATGCCGGGATGGACGGTCGATGAGACTGTGAAGGCTGTTGCGTCATGGAACGTTGATAATTATGGTTCTTAAGCGTTGTAGGGTAAAGAGGTGAATGTGGAACATCTTGATTGGCGGCTCGATCGATGATAGGGGAGACCGGGGCAAAATGGGATAGCAAAAAATATTGCAACAAACTTATCGGGGCGCGGTGCCCCATTTTACCCCGAACGGAAATTCTTCTCGGACACTCGAAATAATTAAAAGTCAATTCGTAGTTCTGGACGCATTTGGGCGGACTTACTTTCTCAGCGACCCGTTTTGCTTAACGGTAAAAAAAGATTCTCTTTGCGGTGCATTCTTCTTATTTTTGTTCTTGATCTTCAAGGATATTGGGGACGAACTTTGATACGACAAAACCATATCCTCGTTCTCTTCTGTCCGTCAAACGACCTACGTGTAACTTGATACGAGCACGTGGCGCTACGCGATACCGTCAGTGCACAGTTGCCTGTATAGGATCTGACGAGGATCAAGACGGACACGGAGCCGAGA
The DNA here is from genome assembly GCA_964017025.1 of Stenichneumon culpator. Taxonomy (NCBI): domain Eukaryota; kingdom Metazoa; phylum Arthropoda; class Insecta; order Hymenoptera; family Ichneumonidae; genus Stenichneumon; species Stenichneumon culpator. The sequence continues at coordinate 571,682 of OZ024769.1, read as the reverse complement.
GTCGATGACACCGTGCGGTTATTTCGATCGCTCCCCGCCGTCGCGACAGAGATCTCTCGTTATCTTACCTGCCCCTCCGACCTTTCGATAGATATATCGCCGATTTTCTCGGGACGGCAGCGCGAGCAAGGGATAAAGATAATAAAAATAAATAAATAATAAATAAATAATAAGTAAAAAAAACATTGGAAGGCATTCGCCGGTTCTATCTCTATGCGGACACATATAGATCGGGAATGCCCGAGATAGATCGCGGAGAGAAGAAACAAAGGATCGGCGCAATGATGTCATCCGGCTGTTGGTCGGGTGATCCAGAAAAAAAATATCTATACAGCAGGACTACTCGGTGTCTCTTGTCGATGACGCGATGACCTATCGTCGATCGTTTTCCAGGAACTATTTATTACGAACTTACTCGAGAGAAATCACTTATCTATAACTTCAAAGACAAATGCCACAATGAATTTCCTCGTAACAGCACACTGATTCTTCATTTTCTTTTCTAAGTCGTCGCGTTTGCGGCGATAATACGTACCGGGAAAAATCAAAGAAAACAGCTCATAAAACCGCGGAGGATCTCAGCATAATAAAACGGAGAATAGTCGCGACTCTGTTGTGTCTTACGTGAAAGGTACGAAAGAAGAAGAAAAAAAATTCTCGAACGCGAACGAGGCGTCACGTAATATGCTTCTCGGTGTCGCTCTGTCCTCGCAAGTTCGACGCTTTCGAGGAAAGAGATCCGCCGATAAGTGATCGAGCAAATATTTGACGGACGTGTGGGGCAAGCCGGACCTCGACTTTGTCGGAGAAAACGAGAGCGTGACACGAAGCCGTTTACGCTGTACGGAACGGGGAGGGGGAGACTCTCTCACTACACAGCGCAAGCACCGGGCAGTGCAAATAGCTATTTCTTCGGAGCCCATGCGAGGAATTCACTAATAACAAAAATTCACAAAACTTCTTTTTTCTCTCTCTTATCTACATACAATCTATTAAATTTTTTTCCTTTATTGAAACAAAAATATTTTGACCGAAGATTTCGCGGTGGAAGATCTTTCTTTTTGGTTCTTTTTTTCTTCTCGGCCGAATGTCGGGGTTACTCATGTCCGTTGCCTGTCCGTGGCGTGTTACTAATGAGCGCGGGATTAGCGCGCTCGGGGATCGTGCGCCGCCGCTTCTGATGCTCCTGCTGCTTCTGCTGGCTGCGCTGCATCACCTTAGGCTCCTCGAGAGTTTGAGCTCGCCACGGGACTCGCGCAGCCAAAAGCCCCTATGCTCCTTTTAACCGGAGATACCGTGCATGCTCGCTCCGTTACGTTCGGCGTCGGCCGTCCCGGTATTATAGTGGACCCGAGTGCTATACACGTTATACGGTACGTGTATACCATACACTTATCATACATGCATGCATATAAATGTATGCACATATATAAATATGTATACGTGTATATATTTCCCATATCTTTTTTCCGTACCTCGTAAAGCCACAGGCACATTTGTATCTTCAAAAGGACGCCGAGGTTACTGCCTGTAACCCCATTACGATCGGTCACGCTCGAAACAGCGTGGCGAGACCGGGCGTATAACGACAAATCGTGCCTCTTCAATTATTTTCATCTCTTTCTCTCTCTCTTTCTTTCTCTCTCTGTCTCTGGCTCTCTTTCTCCCTCTCTCTCTCCCTCTCTCTCTCTCTCTCTGCGTCGTTTCATTCCATTTTCAGTTGCAACAAGATTTTCAGCTCTTACAGACAAGCTCCGCACCGCTCAGAAATTCATTTCATATTCGCTGAAATACGCCGGACATAAAGACCGAAGACGTCGATATATTTTTGTATCTTGTTTACGCTTCAGGGTGAATTTTTTGGGATAAAAATGGATGCATAAACCGGCGAATTAAATTCAATGTACGAGTGTGAGTTAAAATCGATGCTCGGTATATCGATCCGAGCTTTTTAGACGTGTATAACGAGGAGCTAATTTTACCTCAACTTTGTACATTAAATTTAATACCGGTTTTTTGGGTACAAACTTCATAATTTTGTAATTTATTTCCCTAAAAAATGTTTACAGTGTTATATTTTGGGGCGCAAAAAAATCATTTTAAACGGGCGTTTCATGTGTATTTTCGAAATCGCTCGAAAATTTATGACTTTTTTATGTTACCCTGTAGGCAATGAAATGTCGATCGGAATTGGCTTCGCTCGAGGGATAAAATTTTGGGGGATTCGAGTGATGTTTTTTTTTTTTTTGATCCTGTAGAAGAGATCCGGTCTGAATGCAGCTTGATGACGCGGACGCGTGTGTTTTCAGGTATACAATGCTAAAAGTATACCGTCGAGAACGAGTGGCAATATAGTTGATGTCGTGGGGCGCCTGAGCCTTTGTCTATACGGAGTATATAGGAAGCCGCGCACGGCTCGTTCTCTCGCCGCTAATTAAGGTCGGGGACCAATGGGGGGAGGGCTGGACGTTCGAGTTTTTAGGGCGAAAACGGTTTTACACCGCGTTAGGACCAGTTAGTTATACCTGTGGATCGTCTCGCCGACTCGGCGATGAACAGGCGCTTTTGCCGCATCGGGACACGAAACTCCCCCCTTCCCGTGAGCGTGCGATGCCGCATCGAGAGCCACTCACTGCACTCTTACATTTTTCGCTGACCGATCCGGATTTACCTGCTTATTTTCTGACGCGAAGCGGCAACGAGTCCTAGACCCTTAACATCCTCGCAGCATCCCTCGAAAAATGTTAAACCATTTAAATAATATTTTTTGTCCATTTTACAAATTTTTCTTTCCATTTAATTTTTACATTTTTTTAAAAATAATTTTATTATATTTTTGTTAACTATAAAAAATGTTGACCTTTGTTGGCAAGAAATGTTTGTTGAATTTACAAACCTACTTCACTGTGCTGGCTAGATCAATGCCGAATATGGCAGTAGCGCGAGTCAAAAGCTTCATCTTCCCTGTATCGATCATTTTCCACCGGAAGTGCGGGCTCGACACTCCCTCACTCCCTTCGCTCAAGTCTGGGACATGCGAAACTTTGATTTTCCGGTCCATGAGGATGTGGACCAGCAGGGACCATCGCCATTTCAAAGATTTATCTCGCTGCGGAGTTTATTTTCACTTCGGAGACATTCGGTGTGAACGGAGCCTGAGGCAGTCGGGTAAACCGCAAGAGTTCGGCCGCTCGTAGGATACGCCGAGCGAGAGAACTCGGTGAGCGAAAGCCCCGGCAATCTCTCGCGGAGTTCGATTATGTGTGGGATAATGCGGTGAGAACAAGAGAGAGAGATATAGAAATAAAGTAAGAAGATTGTAAAATGGGAAAGAGAGGGAGGGAAAGAGAGAAGCGAGAGACGGGGGAGGAAAGCCGCGAAGCGGAGGAAGCGAGAGGAAGATAGACGTAATCTGGTTGGTCCGCGGGCTTCAACGGGGAAAAAAGGATGAAGGAAGGGCCCCGAGGGCCCTCGGGGCCTCTGCGCTCCGGCCGCCATAATGCATGGTGAGAAGTGCGCACGGGGTCAAACGGGTCAAAGGAACGTCATGGCGCTGCTGCTACGGCCGGGAGACCTATGGCGGACGCGCAACCTCTGCGTCCTTCTCTACTCTCTCTCTATGTATATACATATATATATATATGTCCCGCTTTTACTTCTTTCTCGCATCAACCTCGATGATAATTTTTATTTTTTTCCAGTGTACATACACGTGTATTCATGCAGGCCAACTGTTTATCCCTTCGCGCAGCTTTGTCGCCATTTTCTTCAGCGCTACGATCGAGCTCGAAGTTTCGCTTCTGCTATCACACTGGCCGGATGGTAACGAGACGGTCTCAAAAAAATAAAAAGGTGCTCGTTAGATTAAAAAAAAAAAGAAAAACGTGTGAGCAGCTTACAACTTAACCTATGTGCGAAGGCGTACAACTTCGCGAAGTCCCGGTGAAGACGTACGACTCGGCGAAGTGCCGAGAGCGAACTTCCTGTTCGAAATTCGCCCGTGCGAAAAAAGTATGGCGAATTTATCGAAGAATTTTTGAGTGCTCATGGTCGCACGGAATTTGTCCGGCGTATTAATGATGATTAGCTTTTAATGATGTTTCGGGATTTTATGTAAAATCGTTCGCGGAGCGTTTTGACCCTGCTCTTTTAAACGACGATACGATACGATCGAAGTTTTACAGAATGAAAAAGCATGAAAAAAAAAGCGAAAAAATTTATTCGTGGGGATATATAACGTGTTGTTTCACGTCGCTGTAAAGTGATCTTCGCGACCACTTCCTTCCTTCGCCGGTGCCGCCGGCGTGGGGATCCGATGACCAGTTTGAGGTCGACAATGACCGACGTGGGAAAGTATCGTTAACTGCGTCATTCTTTCTCGACCACATTCAGCACTCTGTCCCGTAAAACTTGTTTTTTTTTTTTACAAAAACATACAAGAGAGAATGGAATGTTGTATAGGTCGCAAAAAATGTACATATACTTTTTTATTTCATTTACTTTCACATACGTATTTGGTCCACGGGGAACGTCCTTTCTCCACGCTCTTTCTCCAATCCCCTCGCTCTATCAATAATTTCTCCCATTCGGTTCAATGAATTGCATTGATATGTGCATACAAAAAATTGTCAATATGTCACAAACCCTCGAGTTCATCTTTCCTGTTTAAAAAAAATCCATAACTCACTGGACAATATTTGCTCAGTCAAAGCAAGAGAGAGTTTGAAAGAAAGTACAAATAGACAAAAGCAACAGTTCAAAGAGTCTGACAGTAACGATTCCAATAAATTGCCATTCCACGTGCGTCAGAAAAATTGTCAATATGTGCCCAATTGTTCATCTCTCCTGTTTGCACAAAATCCATAATTTACCAGTAGATGTTTGATCAGTCTCGAAAGCTCCGCAGAGGCAATCGATCGGGCGGGCGAAGGGAACGAAAGCAAGAGAGAGTCTGAAAGAAAGTCGGAATAAAAAAAGCAACAAGTCGAAGACCCTGACAGTAACGATTATCCGGCCGTTTGTCTTTGAACAATGAAGGCACACAGGCACCCTTCGTGACGGCCTTGTGCGCGCTCGCCACCCGGTGAATCCACACAAAATTCGACGCTAGTCATACCTAGAGGGCCCGGATATAGTTTGTCACTTTAAGGGGACTTTTTGCTATCGACGCGGAAAATTTATCGTATCATTCCCCTATAAATTTTCCGCTCTCTCCTTTCTCCATTGAGTGAGTTTTTCTTTTCTTTCTTTTCATTTACTGGATATTTTGTTTGTTTAATTTGTCTCTGCAATCTTACGGTAAAAGTTGCTTCGTGCCCGGTCTCTCGTCCCTCCCGCGCGGTTAGTACCTTTGCCGGTCACTTTGTATAAATGGAGGGCGACGATCGGGTTGTGCCTTGTCAGCGATTTGAATACGAGCGACCCGCGAAGGAACGCTAAGTTGATAAATATAAATAACTGTTTAATTCAACCGGGATGTATTCCATTGTGCATTGTATGGCCGATATGAGAGCCCGCGTTGCCGAGCAGTGCGATTCATTGTGGGTCATGCGAGAGCCGTGGAGATAATTTTACAAAAGGTACACGCGTTCACGTCGTTAATATTCTCATTAATTCGATCGAGGACCATCGATGCCCTACATTTTTGCTCCTAAATGCAAAAAATAAAATCTGTACCTATAAACAATATTATATATAACACATCATTTTTATATTATATTTTATATACTATTAATACTAATATTTCGTATAATATCAATTTGTTACAAACTTATATATAATATAAGATTATATGAATTATATAATAGAAATGCCGCGACGAGTTTTTGTTGTCCAAGATTAATCCAGTCCGACATTGCAGCCAACTTGTTGCGCCGTGTACACGGTACACAGTGTGTACATAGAAATGCACCGGAGAAGTTTCTCGGTTACATTGTAAAGCTGTATATTCAAATAAATTCGATTAATTTCCATAGCACGAGAACAATGGCTCATGCTCGGTCCGCTCTTATAATCCTCGGTGCGCGTATACAGGCAACATGCTCGTATCTCTCCCGTCGCGTTGTAACCGGAGAAGGATTATTCTTGTTAAACCTCTTCCTCTTGCTTCTCTTTAACGAGCACGACGGAATTACAATCCGTCTCGCTCGTCTATCGAGGCGCGCTCTCGGAACTCTAAACAGAAAGAGCGGGAGACTTCGATGCCTGTGAACGAAGCAACGACCAACTTCGACACAACGCGTCTCACCCTCGTACAGTCTTCGAACGACAATTTGTCCATTTCGATTCAGTCGACGAATTTAATTGTATACGAATAAAATTTAAATTGCAAATTAATTTATAAATATTATCTTCGATAAATTTTCATAAATAACATTTATGTAAATTTATATTCTTGAATCCTTGAGTTCCCAAATATTCTTAAGTATCTCACATTTGAGATGGGACTTTTTCGGTTTTGCTCAGCTCTCCCCTTTTAATACTGATATTACTATTAATATTAATATTAATATTAATTTTTCAAAAGAGGATGGTGTGCGTCAACGCCAAGTTCGAGCCACACCAGCCCTCGAAATTCAACGAAACAGGAGAAGCAAAGTGTTTCCGCGACAGATACTCCGGTATCCTAATTAACGGGGCGTTGCAAAAGCGACCGTTTGCCAGATCGCGATTTCGACCCTCGTCGATCGGTCGTTCGCGGCCCCCGCCTGCCTCGTGATAATGTTAATCCTCCTAGTCATCGTCACGGTACGCCAACCTCTCTAAAAAGGTAAAAACCCGGCATGGTTTTTTTTTTTTCTATCAAACTCAAGCCTCTCTCCGTTCCTCCAGGACCATCAGCGAAAAACTACCCCGTCAAAAATGATCGCGAGTTAATATCCGCCACAGTTCTTTTTCCCCATTCCCTCATATCTTCCTCTGCCCCCTTTTATTTATCGTTCTGTCCTCCTTAATTCGAGACGTCGTCGCGGACGCCGCGGAATGTGCCAGGGCGAAGGACGAGAGACGCGCTCTCGATCGGTCCAGCCCAGGCTGGGCACGCCGTTCAGTCAGGGACGGTGAGAGAGCATCAGCATCCGAGTTATCCGTGTGTGGACCATCGGGCGAGATGGTCGTACGAGCCTCCGCGGATCGCGCGCCTTTCCGACGTGCCATCGGGACCTCCGGGCCAGTAACGGCGACGTGCCTCTCGTTCCATCCGATCCACCGCGTGTATTACCACCGGTAATTAATTTAACTTCTTGCCACGGCTATGGCGGCTGCTAATGGTTTTCTTGTACGCTTTGATGTCTCTCGTCGCCTGCTCCTTGGGCCGCGCGACTTTGGTCCAGCCGTGCGCGCTCCTCGACGGGCGCAGAGCATCGGATCCACGGAACCGGCGCGGCTCTCCCTCTCGCTCTTCCCTCGGGATCTCCGCCGCCCACTGATTCGTGATAAGCTTCGTTTTTATTGACGCCGGTGAGTTCTCCGCGTGCACGGGGAACGAGGAGAGATGGAATTAACTCTCTCGGTTCGTCTCTTCTCACCGGTTTTACCGTGTCGACGTCTCGTATAACTTCTCGTTTCTCCTCGGCAAGCCCTCATCGGCGTATCGCCGCCTCTCTTCGTCCCTTCGCTCTCAGCCGCTTCTTCTCTCTATCGAGTCCCACCAACGGCAGCGACAACTTCGACGTACTAACCGCTGCTGTTTTCACGTCATCCTTAGCACGTACTACCTCGAGGCCCCCGAGCGTTTACCCGCGGCACGCACACCCATGCGCGCGTACGCGAATCCCGCCGCGGTCCACGAGACTTTGTCGCTCCGTTACGAGCGTCAGAAATTTCACCGAGCGATAAAGATAATGCCAAGTAATTGGGCACTTTCGGTGAGCCTTGTGTCGGGCGGGGAGGCGAGTCGAACGCGGATGTTTCCAAGTCTCGTTTCCCCGAGATCGGAGAGCAGACCGCGTGTCGATCGTCGCGAGGGACCATTAAACTTTTCGTAATTGTTGGGTAATGTCAAACTGACTCATTTTTTCTGGTAATCGACGATGATTTGTCGTACATCAGTCGGGTCGAGTGAGAGACAAGAGAGATAAGGAATGTGCCCTTTCTTTTGGAATTTTTATTATGGGGATCATTCCGTGGGTGACAGGTGAAAATAACAATTAGCGAAAATAACATAAAAATGTTATTTTATTCACAATGGATCGTTTGGCGTGGGTTGCAAGCAGCAACATTTTTTCAAATGCGTTTACATTGCGTAATATCTTCTGTTATTTTGGCAAATGTTATTTTTATGATCATATTATTTTCGCAACAATCAGCCGAGTATTCCGTGACCCTGAAGATATCTGCATGACATCAAATTTTCCAGATGTATCGATGGGGCAAAATGGGGCGCGCAAATTTTTGTTGGAAAATTGTGTTTTGGCCTATTGTCCCGTTTTGCCCCACTGCCCGTTTTGCCCCGCTCTCCCTTATTCTTTTCGCATTTTTCATCGCCGATAATTCTTATCCGGCGACGTATGCAGGAATCAAACGAAGAAATACTATGTATCCGAAGCTCCGCGGTTCCCGCCCATATCCTTGATTAGCAACGAAAGAAGGTGCGAGGTTCCCGGTCGAAGCCGGCGTATGCAATCCAGATCGGGAGGGGGAGAGAGTGTTGCATGAAACGCCGCGAGGAGGATGATCGTTACGGGAAGAGGTGTTGGTAACTCGGTACATGATTGCCGGAGAGCAAAGAGGTTGTACAGGCGGTCTTTCCACAGAGGATGCGGGCTGTGCGAGAGAGCAGCGCGGCATGAGCGTGTTATTTTGCCCGCGGGGCGTTAACGAGTCGGGCAAACACGAAAAATAAAGAAGAGTGCTCCGGCGGAAGAGGGAGCGAAGGGTTGGGGCCGAGCGAGCAGCAGGCAGACATGAGAAAATACGTGCAGGGAGATCAGAAAAAAAAATGTAAAAAATAAAAAAAATAAATGAAAAAAAGAGCGGCAAAGAAAGTGAGAAACCCCGAGATAGAATAAGGGCGAACAAACGAGATGGAAAAGGAGTCTGCGCTCCTTTCCTCTCGAAGAGATGCAACAACAAGGAGGTACGAGCTTTTCAAGGCGATGTGTGAAACTCTCGCTCATGTTTCTTTCACCTCTCCGTGCCTCTTCGACCCCTCTGTCCGTCCTTTTTACCTTGCGCGTCTCCGTGTTCAAGGCGGTAGCAACAACAAGCATTGTGTCTAGGACGGAAACCTTTTGCCGGCCGGCAACTGAAGCGTCCCGTCGGCGCCTCTTTGCGCTTAACCCTTTAACGCTCAGCGGGAAGAAGGCGATTCCTGTTCATGTAATTATCGGGTCTTTGCAACAAATTTGATCCAGCGATCGAACCATGGAACACGTAACAGGTGTTCATACAAGAGGAATACATTGATAGAAAAATAAAAAAAATAAAAATTTTGTGGGAAGAGCAGTAAAGGGTTAAAGAGGTTTAGAGATGAGTGCCGAAGATTTTGAATCTATGCAAAGTTGCATCCATCAACTGCCTATACCGGATGTTGATTATCCTTTGAAAAGTTTCTATGAGCGATGTAAAAAAATTAGTACTTATTTTACTGGGTTTACAGCGATCCAATCCCCTTAAGGTGGGGCTAAAGATCAACATAGCCTCAAAATATTTTAAATCATTTCCTAAACGATTCATTTTATAGAATCGTTTATGAGAAACATAGATTCAAAATTTGTGCTCTGTCTCCCTCAAACTCATAGGCGTTTTGCCACCTCTTGAAAGACGCGCCAACAGCGAATCCGCTAATCGGTGCCCTCGAAGCGCTGAAATTTTCGAGACAAGCAATATCCAGACTGTTCGAGCCGCTTTTATTGCTTCTGTGTTGTGCTGCTTGTATAGGAACGACTCTCGAGTTTCTGGACCATAGTCTAAATAACGCGAGCCGCGGTTTGTTATAACATTAACGCGCGCCACATAGTGTATAGCCGGTGTTGACGCTACGTACGAAAAGGAAAAAAAAATGAAAAAGAAAAAAAGGAAGTAAAAGATATGAAAAAGATTGGGAAAGGGTGAAGCCGAGTGGCGATCATGTATGCACAGAAGAAAGGCAGAACGAAGTGCGTAGTTTGAGCCGAGCATGCCGGGAAGGAAGCCGATCCAGCAGCAAGCGATCTCGCGCGCGCGCGCGATCACACACCTTGTTTATTTTAATCGTGCTTCACGCCGAGAGCACCGAGATTGTTTCGTCTCGGGGCCGCGCTCGATGTTTAGCTCGCCGTTTAATCGCCGTTAACGAGCGGTTATCGTTCCACCAAGTGGAAACACGATGATGCTAACGAGGCGATCGGGCCGGAAGCGTATACATGCACGATCTCGTTGCTCCCTCCTCTCTACCTACCGGGCACTCGATCCATCCCACCCCTCGTCAACTTCTGCTACTCGTCATTTACTTTTCTCTTTTTTTTTCTCGATACTCACGACAAATTATTTATTTTTCAACGATCCGCGCGTTTTTTTTTTCACCGCTATTTACTTACGACTATTATATACTTTACTGTAGATAGGAAAGTATGAAAATTAAAAATTATTATTGTTATTACCTACTTAATAGTAAAGTGGATAAAGCACGATCTCGTTGCTCCCTCGTCTCTACCTACCGGGCACTAGATCCATCCCACCTCTCGTTAATTTCTGCTACTCGTCGTTTACTTTTCTCTTTTTTTTCTCGATAGTCACGACACATTATTAATTTTTTTAACGATACGCGCGTTTTTTTCATTGATAATTACTTACGACTAATTTATCATAGATAAAAAGCTATAAAAATTATTATTATTATTATCTAATTAATAATAAAGTTAATAAACATACTAACTGTGAGTGCCTGTGACCAATTCCCATTGCATGAGCTAAAATTCAATCATCAGAAATTTTAACTCATAGAGTGAAATAAATTTGAATAAATGTAAAAAACTGCGCTAATTGTGATGATATAAAAAAATACCATCTTTTCTATAACTATTCAATCTTCGAAGTGGAACTCGAATCGAACTGAGTTGAAGAACACGCGTAAAAACTTGGAAAGTAAGTGACGGACAAATATTTTCTTCAGGGTCAGCGTAGGTACAAGGTAGCGAATTTCGGTGGTTTTCGTCTCGGAGGATCGAGTCGAGCTTCCGTTTCCGAGGCTCCGGAGCCATTGTCGCTAGAAAATCGCGTTCCCGAGAGATCCGAGCTCGTTCCCAAAAGTCGGCTGAGATTGTAAATCACCCGGCCGCCGATGCTTCCGACTGCTTCCCGCTGGTCGCGCACAGTCGGTGTTGTATAACTCTGAGCTGTTGTTGCTGTACCGGGTGCGATTTGCCACGGAGGAAACAATGAGGGACAAGAAGAAACGCATTATCGCGTTGAAAAAAAAGGGAAAGCTCGGAAGGGATGAGAAGAGCACCGAGGATGTTTACTACCGGCTCGAGCCGCTCGCCTATTAGCCTGGAAGGGAGTTCAAAGTCTCCACGAAACGGGCGATCCTCGTGTCCGGAGATGCAGCATTCTCACCGTGCTACCTTATTTAGTTCCGGTCTTCACGCCCATTCTCCTACACGAGTTCTTCTGGGCAGTGCTTCCTTTTTTATTTTTTTGCCTAAGATACCGAAAAGTTCGCTGAATTTCTACGCAGCGACAGCGTGTCGGAAGGTGAATTCCTCGTTCGGTCGCACAATGTGTCTCGAACGGAAATTCCGCCTTCCGGTAACAGCGCCCGCGACTAATCGCGTCGTACAAATATTTGGAAGAGACCGTCAACGGGAATACAATGAACCGAACTGTTCTCGGTCTGTTTGTTTATCTCGACAAAGAGATGCAGCAGAATTTTAAACCTCTTTCGTAGAGCGCGAGTCGATAGCGTTCGATTTATTTTTAGTCCTAGATTTTTTTATGGTTCCGGGTTGACCCGCCTCGCAATCTTTGAGGCGGGAAATTTGTTTATGTTATTTGAAAAACGCGTCGTTTTTCGTTGGGTAAATTTTTTCCGGCTTTAGGCGAGAGTGTTTATTAATTTTTCCCCGGTAAGCAAGAAAACACTATAAACTTTGCTTGTTTATTTTGTATCGAAGAAAACATTTTCGAAATGGTCCGTTTTGCCCCTTTGTGCTGTGTTCCCGCGATGACTGCGAGATATCCGAGCGAAGCTTCTTCGAGGACCTTTTTCGGTCAATCGTACATCTTTCCGAGACGTAACTAATCGAGCGTAAAAATGTTTTGGACATTTCGCATGAACATAGAACCATGCGCCGTAACCGCCGACGAGCCATTGTCTAAATCGATCTCGAACCAAAAAGTGGGTCCATCAAGAACTCACCAAAACACTGACCTCGTTCTCTTTCTTGCAGCAAACAAGTTTTTTCTATCTCGATCGCTATCAATTTCTGGAGACACTTCTCCGCCGCAATATCTCACCGTAAAATCGCACCAAATTTTCATTCAATAAACCCAACGCCTCAAAAAGAAACATCGTCCATCCAAAGTTCGGATAAGATTAAAATTGAGGCCAACACACGATTATCGCCGGTCGAATCTCTCCCTACTTTTTTCACCTTCCAACGGATGAGAAAAAAAAAGAAAAAAGAATGAAAAGGCACAAGTACATTTGAACTTTTCAACCGAAAATTGTGTCCCTCGCATAGAGGGCGTAGAGCGTGAATAATCGGCTTCGGTGTTGCATAGAGGGAACCGTTTCGTCGCGTAACTAATCGTCGAGCACAAATATTTAGGGTCTTCGCAGCGAGGATTCTGGAGTTTAACTCGAAGAGGGAAAAAAGGACCAAAGTCTCTAGAGAGAGAGAGAGAGAGAGAGAGAGAGAGAGAGAAACGGAGAGAGGCCTCCGGTTCGATCTGGTGAAAAGCTTACGGTGTTTGTGTTACCTACGAGCGAACCCCTCCGTCGCACGGTAGTCGCCAGGTCGCTTCGAGTCCAATTCTTCGGCAACTGAGCCGGCCAACAGCGTGGATAATCGTCTACGAGGATAATTCTCCGCCGGCGAGAATGTCCCGGTAAGAATCCTCGGCACTTTATGTACCGGAGAAAAGTCGTCGTCCTAGTCGAAGAAGAAGAAGAAGCGGAACAAGAGGAAGATTCGCGGGACGAGTCCGAGAAGGGTCAGCCGCAAAGGCCCAAAATCGCCCTTTCGGGCTCCGTGACGATTTCTCCGCGGGGTTGCATCCCCCGCATCACTGCTGTTTAACGTTTACCGTGCCACGTTAACGCACACACAAACACGATGCGCAGCCTCCCGAGAGACATTTTTCGCTACGTGGGTTTATGCACCAGAGAAAACTTTTACGCTCACGTTTAAATTTTCGTGAAAGTTACTTTTCCAAAACAAATAGACAATACCGTGAAAATTTCTCTACAACGCAGCCGCACCGAATATCCGGTTGAGTCACCGTGCGCCCTCGCGGCTGTTCGCAGTCAAAAATTTCAAGTTCCAGTACATTAAATTTACAATTCATTTTAACATCGTATTTTTTATCAAAAAATAAAAAGTCCAGTGTAATTCCGAGTGATATGTCCAAGTGCAGAGTAACGATTTACCGAGAAGCGATTCGCCAGTCTTACGGCCGGTTCCGACCGAAATCCGATGAAAGACATTAACAGCGAGACTTGTTTCATTCTCCTAGGGGGGTTTGAAGAAGCGCCGAAGGGATGTCGTGTTCCTCGGCGTTCCGGGGCGTTGCGCCGGAGTGCCGGTGCATAGAACAATATCCTTACTCGCGGCTCAGCTGAGAGTGCGTCCTCCGGGTCGAGAGGAGAGAGTTTTGCCGGACGGAGAGAGGACGGTTATATTCATCATCATCGCGTTACGATCCTCGTAAGATTTTACAGCGCGGTCATAACGGTGAGACCCTACCGAGGCCCTTTTCTTGTTGCGCCGCGCGCGTTGCTCCGGCAAAGGCGAAAACTATCGTTGAAGTGGCTCTCACGTATCCGTATCTTTCCGTGTCAGCGTCCCGTCCTATTCCTCCCACGCCCGATGACGCCGACGAAACGGCAAGATGAAAACGGTGTAAATTCATCCTGGTTAGCCTGGCCCGGAGATGCGCGCGACGCGGGCGCTTCATATTCCTTATAGCTCCGAAGCCCGAGGGGGTTATACCCGTTCGAATTTCGACTCCTACGACCTCGAGGTCCTTAAAACTTGAGCCCAGTCCGATCCTCTTTTTTCTTCTCTCTTTCCTCCTCTCTTCTCATTTTTTTTCCTCTCTCGCTCAACAGACCACGCACACCAATCCCGTTTCGGCCGCGTGACGGAAGGCCCGGGACATAAATCCCGTTGACGACCGTGCATCGATCTCTCTGGCATATTTTGTACATTATATACCGCGGGTAATATATCCCTCCGGAGTATATTTTTCGACGGGTAGGAAAAATAGAAGAAAAAAAAATTAAAGATTGTTGATAAAAGGTTGAAGCAATGTGAAGTTGGAGAAGGAGAGAGAAAAAAGGAAGAGTGGAATTCTTTGGCATTGAAGCCGGGTAAACTTGTGGGTATGTGATAATGACATAGACAATGGGACTTTTTATAACACGTGAATGGTATGGAGAAAAGAAAGAGAGGAGGCAGCGAGGGAGAGACCTGTCGGTCAACTTCAACCCACGCAGGTCATCGCGGAGGTGCGCTTTTTTTTAAGTCCATCGACCAGAAGAAGCAACGGTAGTAGAGTGGCGGCGCGCACAGGTCCTTAAAATCTCTTGAGGCCTCACAACACCCGTACAGCAATCGTTCTCACACTCTTTCTTTCGGTTTCCTCGTAATTTTTTTTTCTCTCTCTCCCTCACTCTTTCGTTCTTTCATTCTTTCTTTATTCTCTGGGAGTCCCCGTACGAGGTGGAAGCTGCGCAGGCGAACGACGGAAGGCACGAAGCATAAATCCCGCTGATGACCGGCCATCGATCAGCGGGCTATTGCCTACCGATAGTTTCCCCTCGCCTTCCATCTTTGTATCTTTTCCTCTGTTTATTTTTCTTTTTTTTCTATAAACTCGTCGCGGCTTGAGGTCGAGAGAAATAATAAAGTGGCGAACATCGATCGAGCGGAATCGTAATAAAATCATCACTGGGGGAAATCGAGTACCTGCGCGCCCCGGGAAAAGTCGATTGATCGACTTTTCAACGGACTGTGAACTTCATTCAACTAATCGTTTATTTTATTTATTTTTTATTATTTTTTTTTTATAAATACGTCGAAGCTTGGGGTTGAGAGAAATAATAAAGTGAGACGCACCGATCGAGTGGAATCATAATAAAATCGTCACAGGGGGAAATTGAGTACCTGCGCGCCCCGGAAGAAGTCGATTGATCGACTTTTCAACGGGTCGTGAACTTCATTCGATTAATCGTCATCCCTTCTTCCCCCGATGTGCGATGCAACGATTTCACGCGACAAATCAATTTCCATGCCTTGCACCCTCCTCGTTTTTTTTCTTTTTTATGAATTCGTCAAAATTTCCTCCCAAATGGCACGCGCCACGACCCTCCATCGAAAACTTTCGACACACTGCCGAGGGTCCATCCGTCCGAACGATCCTGTCGTCTCCTGTGTGCACTCGACCCCCTCGGTGATGCAAAAATTGGCTTGTCGAATTGGCAGAACTAATTCGGCCCCGCGACCGCAAACCCGTCCGATCTTACCTCAGACCGACGACACGATCAACGAAACTTTCCTTAAATTCAATTACCTCCGATACAAATTACCACACCGATGAACAATTTTTTTTGGTTTATTAAATAAATTTAATCGTCAAACTCAACGAATTCAAAAGAAATTTATATTGAATTGTTAAATCTCATTTTTAATATCCACGTCGAAATGGCGTAAAAAAAGGGTCCAAGAATTTTAATAAACCTACGGAGGGACTGAGTTTTAAAAGAAAAAAAATTGATTACCAACATTTGTTGCAGCTAAAAGCTCGCAAAAGGTTAACCCAAGATCTCAAAAAAAATATAAAAAAAAGAACAGAATGTAATACAAATGGATTTTGCCTTCGCACTCGTGCAATCTCGAGAGCGCAAGTAAAGCAGACCTTCTGGTATCTCCTTATTCGTAATTCGTATTATTTTCCTCTCTTTCTATAATCCTTGGCCCCGTGAGCCTCGCGGGCACGCGGTCAGCCACGGTAGTGCTGGATGCGTTGTTAAAGCTATACGTGGATCGGGGCAGAGAGCAGTACGCCGATCCTCTCCGCGCGAGAGCGGTCCGCACAGTCCGAGGATATCCACGCACGGGGTCGTGGGTCGGTGTGTAGATGGTGAGTCGAGATAGGCAGCTACTTAACTTAACCCTTGCTCGGTCGGGGCTCCCCGTGCAACTCCGTGTGTACGCGGAGACAGAGAGGAAGAGAAAGAGGAGACGAAACCTATGAAGGGAAAAGAGCGAGGCGAGCTGGAGGCTCTCCAGAGGCAGCTCGCGGTCGCGCGAGCCCCGAGACCGGGGGCCACACACCAAGAAAGACTAATAGCCAAGGAGATAACGCTCTTAAACACTTTGCCCGGCCAATGCTTCTTCGCAACCTGCTTCTTCACCCTTCGTCCTCACCCTCGAATTTTATTTTATTCTTCTATTTTTTTTTTGTTTTTTCATCTTCCTCGTCCTTCCACTGCACGTGCGGCGTACGACGCGCACCGTCTCACACACACACACACACACACACACATGCAGCAAATTCTTTCCCCCTTTCCTTATTTCCTCGATCTACCTGAGAATCCTTGCGCTTGTTGTTCCTGCCGGAGGTTTTCTCGGTCCTCTTTTTTCTTCCTCCTTTCATTTCTTCCTCTGCCTTCACCTTCCTCGTCTTCCCCTTCGTCCTCTTCTTCGACACAGCGGCGTTTACCTTTCCGCCGATAAGAACGGTAACCTTCTGCACCCGAACCTACCACTCGAACAAGGTTCCTCGGTTCGGTTTATCCTATCTTCGTCGAACTACCCGCAACGTTGAAACGTTTTTTTTTGCCCTCTCTCTTCTTCTCTCTCCTCACCCGGGTTTGGCTCTCGTGTCCGTGTGGGCCTTATCTCGTTCTCTCGGTCTAAGTCGACCGGGGTTGTGTTCAACGGTATACATCGCATACGAGAAGATTAATAATAAGGATGCGCGCGAGGCGGAGATACTCGGTGGCACGATGACCCGTGACTTGCTTCGTGCAACGAGGCTTTGAGATTTTTTTAAATAAAGAATAATTATTTCAGGCCGCGCGGCTCGTCCTCCTGCAGCCAGAAAAGTAATTTGTTTAACGAACGCCCCGCAAATAAATATTTATTTGAATCAAATAAATATTCATTTGCGGGGCGCCCGTTAAGTGAGTTATTATTCTGGGTGTGACTCGTTTAGATTGTTTAATTCTTTGATTCATAAAAATTGGGTGAGAAAATAATACTTGCTGAAGGAATATTGATTGCGGGACGAAAAAATTATTTTTCTGCGAAATGTCTTCTTAGATTTATTGTTTTTCCGGTTTTTAAAAGCGTACACTGAGAAAAAATAATGGTTCAATCAACCAAAAGTCGTGGTGACTTTTTCAAACATGAAAACAGTAAAATGCTCAAAAAAGAAATCAAAATAAAATTGATCGTGTGAAAGTTTTGAGCCGAGGAACGGTAAAAGAATGACGAAGGGTTTCAGTCGCGATGGAGATGAATTCGCGAAGACAACATCGGCATAAGGTGAGCAGCAGCCCTTCTCGGGTTGTCCCGTTAGCAAACACACGCATAGTGGCATCCGACCTTTCACGCTCGGTATAACTCGGGACAAGCTCAGCAGTCTTTTTTCCTCTTTTTTTTTTTTGTTTTTCGTAACGCGATATTTTCTCAACCGTCATAATTGAAGCGATCGATCATCCCCTATCCGGCAAGATCTCAAAACCGTCGCTTTTCGTCACTCTCACTCGAGCTCTTCAAATGTTATGTTTTTGTGTTTGAAGAAAAAAAAAGAAACATGAACATTTCGGCGTGTCTTTTAATACGATAATGGGTCGTTGCGGGTCGGTATAATGAAAGGGGCGCCGACTTTCGTTAACACGGACGAAAGATTCGATAAGATCAAAGTTTCACGACGCTGTTTGCGGCCCAGTCGTAATTATTATCTCCCGATCTATCTTATAATCGAAGAGAGCCGAGAAACGACCTTGTCTCGTACGCGAAAAATAATTAAATAAGAAATAAAAATAAAAAAATCTAATCCCTGTCGCGAGTGTTGCGCAACAAAGTTAACGTTCCCGTTGTCCGACTTATCTTGGCACTCGTGTAATTCGCTGACTCACCAATCATTTCCCAATAATGTGTAAATAGAAAAAAATAAAAAAATAATCAATCGTTACGAGAAATCTAGTCGAACGATACGATTCGGAATCGAAGCGTGTTGCGAGTCGTATATCTGCAATCGTATTAAGCGATAAGGCTGTACGTGTTCGAATGCACAATAACGCCGTGGTTGGCTCATAAATAAACACAAAAAAAGAAACTTCCATCGGACGCCGATCGATAAGCGCGCTCGTGAATTTAGTAAACTTCGCTTGATATACGATTACCGGGCGGTACGACCGCGGTGTGTAAACTCACCCGGTTCGAGTCAAAACTCCGTCGGAACATTTCTCGTAGCAATTTCGATCCCACGATCGATCGGCAAAGATCGTTCCGTAAATGGCTCGAAGAATTGATGAAACGAAAACTAAATAAAAAATCTTCCGCGTGCATGTTTTTGGCGATTTTTGGCAGAGACAAAAACGATCTCTAATCCGCGATCGTGAAAAACAAATCGTCAGTCTCTTCTTATTTTAATCCAAACAATTTTTATCACGATCTATATTTCGAGTCAATTAAAAATCCATCTAATTTCCACAGGCAATAGCCACGATACGGCTATAATGGAACTATCATCAATATAACGCGAGCCTTGGAGGTATACCGAGGAATCCCGCACGGCGGACGTGTGATGCTGCTGGTACAGCCGCGTTCGGTCTCGCGTCTCGGTCAATTAGCGCTAATTAGCGTGGCCGCCGCGGCGCGTCCCTTTTGCCTGATTGATTTACTCGACGCCGGGCGTTCGGCCGGAATCGGTTACGAGAGGGCCGCTCCTAGTCGCGGAGTCTCGGAGGATCGCCGTGCGTCGAGAGGCGAAGCTGCGCGCTCATCTCCGAGACGCCTGTTCGGCTCCTTCGCTTTACCGCGCGCGGTACACATACATACATGCATGAAACGCGGTACGACGGGCGATTCCGCTCAAGAAACCCCACGGAAGCGGTGAGCAGTTGAATCCGAGGAAGCGGGCGTAATAAATAAACGACGGTTCAACGGGAGGAGCGAGCAATTAGACGTGACCGGTAAGATGGATTGTCTACGCGACAACTATTTCCGCTACCGAGCGCCTCCGTCGACGCGCTACCGATATCTCGGCGACCGGTCGCCAAAAAACCCGAGCTTTTTTACGTAAACTGTTTCTCAAATTTTAAAGACATGTGCAATTTCACAGTAAAATTTATATTTTCACCGAAAATGTTGGTAAACTTCAGCCAAAAGATTTGTAACTTTAATATCTGGTGTTTTAATTTTACAATAAAAGTGCATTCATGTTCAATTGATGTAAGTAATGTAAGCAAATTTCAAGTACCAGTACATTAAATTTGCAATTTATATTGACAGATGTGCAGATGATCGCATATAAGTTTTTAAAAATGTGCCACTCGCGAAAGTAATTTTTCATCGTTGAAGCACACTATTGCGCAACGATCGCGATCGGGCGCCAGGCAAGCCGTTATCGGTCGTCGGCGAAATTCCAATCGTTCCGCGGATCGGGCAGCCCGAGTGATTAATAATGTAGTAAAGTATAGATGGTTTATCGATCGTTGGCAATTAATTGATTAGCTATTTATCGCTCTCTGGGGCCTGATATCGATTTATACGCACGTCGGCTATTAAGCCACGAGAGTTAAATACGCTCGAGTTAAAAGCGACGTCTCAATTATAGTGTACGCTGCAATCGTAAACACCGCTCTATAGATATAGATATATGTTGTATCGTCGCTGTGAAACTCGCGCGAAAAGGTATTAGTTATCGTTATATATCGAGGTAATTGGCTGCGATGCGGATAATTCTATGAATCATTTAATTCCAAACGAGCTGGTCAACGTACCGGCCGTGCGCTTTAAGAGTCGCTCTACACCTGACGACCGCTTGTGCAACACCGGGGCTATACGCATGCGCAAACTATCGAGTTTCATACTCAAGTTCGTTGTCTCCTCGTGCAACCGAGAAAATTGCTTCTAATTTCAAACGGCTACCGAGGAGACTTAGCGCCGTTTAGCACAGACCGTGCGCGCTCCAGAGCAGGAATCGGAAATTAGAAACTGCGAGAGAGGCGAGTCTAACGGAGCTTTAACTTCATTATTATTATTGGATAATATATAGTGAATGGGCGGCGTAGAAAAACCGGAAGCAGCCCATTTGGATCATTAAAGGGGGTTCGCGAACACGAGTACACAAATCGTCGCAAAAGTTCGTTTTCTTGAATATTTAAATGTTTAAATTCAGACTTTCAGGAGAGAACCTTAAATATAAAAAATGTTACGACTCATGCTGTCGTAAGAAAAACTTCCTTTTTACAGGTTGGTAAAATTTCGAAGGTTTGCATGTCGGGTCGTTATTCGGCCCAAAATTATGGCAATAGTTTTTGATATTTTTTGAATTTCTGACTTACCACTAGTGACAGATCCGGTCTCTTCGATCTGAAAAAAGCAAAAGTAAATTATCAACTTTTGTTAATTGGATCCGGCACCCTGCGTTTCTGAACTTTTGGCCCAGATTCGAACTCACCGACCTCAAATTCCTCGCGAGTACAGAATTTCCAATAAATCATTAACGAGCAAGAATTTACGCTCCAAAGGAAAAATAGGTTCCTATATGTAGCGTAATATTTTTCTATATAAATCTTTTTCCTCACAAACCGTCTCTTAAGCAACCTTATCGGGGAAATACCTTCAATATCGGTGATAAAGAACCAATCTGAAATCTCACTCGATAAAAGTGATCATTAAGGTCAATTACTCTCAATTAGAGGTGCGTTCACGGTTACGACCGTCGGCCAGCGATACGGGAAGCTAACGGGCGCACGTGGGTGGACGAAACAATAACGCGCGTGCAGTGTGTACGTGTAGCGTTTACAAAGC
Organism: Stenichneumon culpator; assembly: GCA_964017025.1. Classification (NCBI taxonomy): domain Eukaryota; kingdom Metazoa; phylum Arthropoda; class Insecta; order Hymenoptera; family Ichneumonidae; genus Stenichneumon; species Stenichneumon culpator. The sequence goes on along the minus strand of OZ024769.1, from coordinate 550,491 downwards.
AGAGAATTATTCATACACGGGGACGTACAGAGAAGGGCGTGCGCGCTTGTCTCCCCACCATTCCAGATAATTAACGAGCGATTTAGCTCGCGTGTTATCATTGTCCGAGGTTGTCAACCGGCGAGATCATTGTTGTACACTGTCGTCACTGACGAAAGATTCGAGCTGATTTGAACAAATGCTCGGGATCACCCGACTTTTAATATTTACATTCAATTTTTTGTTCCTTTTGTAATTTTTATTAATTCATTTATGAACGACAAATAATTGCCATTTGTTCGACTCGATCGATCGATTTATCATCCATATCTGGAGACATTCCACCGACGTATTTGTCTTGCTGAAGTGAGATCTTTATCACAGAGGATAGGAGAGATCGCAGAAAGGCCGGAGAATAAATTCACTTTCGTTTCCTTCAATTCAACATCTCTCTGCCTACGCCAAGGGACATAATTTACAGACAAAACTTTTAGGTTGAAAAAGTTATCGAATTTTAAATGCCACAAAATTTACTACATTTTTATAACATTTTTAACAATTTGTAACCAATTTTCAACCTTTCTAACGTTATTTCATTGTATTCATTTTATTATATCAATATTTCTTCATCCACGAAACTTCGAATTAGAAAAAACGAAAGGGGCGATAAGTCTCCCGCGTTGTTTCGCACGATGGTATTTTTTTTTCTTTGTTTTTTTTTTTTCCAATCCGTTCCTATCGACGTCCACCGTGCCGCGACCGGTCAAACAAACAGCGATTAAATCCATGTTAAGGCGCGGTGGACGATCGCGCGAGTACCCACCGGGCAGCTTGAGGATCGGAATAGCGCAGGAGTCCCCGTAGTCAGCGGAGAGGAGAACCGAGCGAGACGAAAATCAAAGGAATATCGGAAAGAGTGAGAAAGAAGCCGAAGCGAACGAGAGAAGCCCCGGCAGTCTCGCCGCGTCGGCATTCCTGCGGGGGACTCTCTTCGCGAGATTTAAGGCCCGCGGGTCTACCGGCCTTCTCTCTTTCCCTCCTCTTCGTTCGTTCATTTATACACTATATATACAGTCGAGTGGCGATCCCCGTGCTGGTAGTGGGACCCTCTTTTCTCGAGTCTTCTGCATCATTCGCGAGATAGGATCTCTCCGGCTGCCGCGGCGCGGAGTCGAGAGCTCCTCTCTCGCGTCGCCGCGTTCGCAACCGGCAGCTAAAACCCCCATCGACGGTAGATATGTATCGACGATGAAACTTCAGTCCGCTAAACTTTCCTAGCACAACCAACAGTTTCGTCTTCATTTCGGAAAAAAACATTCAAATTCTCATTATTTTTCGTTCGTAGTTGCAACATTTTTTTCCCCAATTTTTTTCAACCATTTGATGCCCGATGTACCATATTTGCTACGGTGGCGGAACAGCTGTTTCTCTAAATACCTTTCACTATTTTATCAAAAAATTGTCGATAAATTTTGCGATCGGTGATACAGAAGCATTTTTATTTTAACATAATGTCATCATACATTTTTTTTAATTTAAATGTAGAAACTGAAAAAGGGAATATAACAAAATTTACTAAACACTCTGTTTCGGAAATTGTGTCGAACAGTTGAGATTTTTTTTCCTGTTTTTCATAGCGCTATTTACGCTAATATGGAGTTTGAAGAGTAAAACAAAATTGCAGAATGACTTTGCACTGTTTATTTGCGAAACAAGAATACTGCACGCTATATCTTAATAGTCGAACTGCCTTACAATTTTTCAAGCATGGTCAGACAACTTTTTTGAATCTGGATCCATCGATAAACACTTTTGAGGATTAGAAAAATATATGGAAAAATTCAAACGATCGTGAATAGGTAAAAGAGGCAAAAATCTGAAGAAGGGAAAGGAAACGATACGTAAGAAGAGGGATGAAGACGAACGGTAAAAAAAATTCTGGGGGCGGCGAGAGTGTAGCCCAGTCCTCTAATCTGGCTACTCTCGTGAGAGGAGGGCTCAGGGCGTTCGGGTAGCTGTGTTTTGCCCGGGGATCGTGTTAAGGGGATTTACATTCATTTCGATCCTAATAACCCGATCCTTTCGCTGGATCCTCTCGCTCGCGCGCCCGCCTCGTCTCCCCGAGCCGCTGCGATTTGGAACACGATATCCCGATGCGACCGAGACCGAACGAGAGGCAGTGCGGAGGGCCTTCTCAACGCCGCGGCCCGTCAAAACTTTTTAACACCGCGCGAAAGGAGCGACTCATCTCACCAGCCGTTGCTCTTAGGCGCCCGCCATATCTCCCGATACAGCGGCAACAAGGTCGATCAAATATATTATATATATATGTACGAGTACATACGATCGCCGAGAGGAATTTTATTGAATCAACTCGATCGATTCCGATTCCTAGAATCAATATTGTCAACAGAAAAAAAAATAAAGTGACATACAGTTTTTCTGCACGGAGTACACACAGCCTATCGTCCGACGACACCGCAACACACCATGCGACGTCCGATAAATGTTCTATAAATTGATTGGAACATTTTATAGTCAGACGCCAGACATTTTTTTCAATGTTCGGTGATAGATCAAGGTTGCTAAGATGAACCGTAAAAAATTACAAAATATTTTAAGATTATTCCAAGAATAAATACGAGTTTTCTTTTGTTTTCGTGATTTATATTTTGCGGTTTTGACGAGAGGCGTCGTCACCTGCGCGCTGGGCTATCACCTCCTTCCTACCCGATATATTTTAATATTCTTCAGCGAGGTGGGCAGCGTCACTCGCTCGTCTATCTCGATATTTCACGATTCTCTGGACTCCCGGGAGAGATAGTCCCCGACGCGTATTATACGGCTGCTGTTAGCTCCACCGAAATGCCGACTCGGGGGGGGGGACATCCAAATCAACAAATCCACAATTTTCCAAAATACATATATAAGAATAATTTTGTTGCTTAAACTACTGGCCGTTGATGAACGGCACCGACGAGCCGGACGAGTCCTTGTATATATCTCGGAGCCGTGAAGCTCCTCAGCCCACCAGACAAAAGAGATTCGTGGCTCGTCGACTCCGATCATTCTCATCATAACGCACAAGCTTTTATCTTCCCTTTTCCTTCCCTCCTCGTCCACGAACGCCCAACTTGTATTCACTATCACACGGCTCTTATACAACCATACACACGTTGTCTCATCTCTTCGCGCCCTCTTCTGTACATCTCTCGATTTCTCGCCGGCCACGGGTAATAAGGATGTAACCTGAGACGAGAAGAACGACGCCAAGACGAAAGGGAGCAGACACACGCGGACACCACAGGCTCGCGCGAAACCTCTCGCATCTTTCAACTATACACATATATGTATATGTATATGTATAGTTGAAATATACAAAGAATCATGCCCACCCCTCGCACACTCCACTTGCCTCGGCAATGCGTTAATTTTTTTACCGATATTGTCTCCCAGAAAATCGTGTCAAAGCGCATGGATGTATAAAAGAGATTTTTTAAATCAAGTTTTTATACAGAATTAACCAATTTTTTAAATAATTATATACAAATTTTTGTAAATGTAACAACCCGTTCTGTACCAAAGTAACGAGTATATTCTTTCCCCATTCTGTTTTTCGGTTCAGAAGTAACAAAATTTCGAAAAAAATACACCCCAATGTCGTGGATACGATGGAAATCAGCCGGGAGATTCAGTAGTGCGAAATGAAAAAGAAAGAAAAGGTCGAAAGAATTATATGTGTGAGACACAGGAACGAAACGTTGTAAAACCAGCGAGAGGAGTCATCCTCTTGTCATTCTTGCTCACCTTTGCACAGCGTATACTGTATTTGTACAGTGTACAGCATACTATCGTAGCTATAGCTATACTACAATATATATATACATATATTCATATATATATATATATACATACATACGTATACACAGCCGAAGCGCAGCTCTCTATCGCGGGCGATAATAAATCTCCGGGTCCGCATAATGCCCACTCGTGATTTATCGTTCCGGTCTCTATGATTCATTCGGTGCGCTCTGTCCTAGCTGTGTGTCCGGGCATGCGTGTGTGTGTTCCTTGTTTTGTATTAGTGTACGCGTATACCGCGTTCGCATCTATCCTACTGCTGCCGGTGAGAATAAAGCCCTGAAGCGAGCTGCGGGGACAAGAAGAAGAAGAAGAAGAAGAAGAAGACGATGAAGAAGGCGATGGAAAGCGCGCTGGTCCGGGTCGACACACAGCTCGCAGTGTCGAGGGTTCACCGAGCTGCATTTGTACAGGAAAGAAGAATCGTTCGTCGCATCTCGCTAACTCGGTTTCCATTCGTACATCCGATCGTACAGTTAAGTTGCAAATGGTAACTGGGCGACTCGAATTTGCCGCGACTCTATCCTCCACCTATACGAGTGTTTTCACTTAATTGACAGCGAATGAATTATTCCCGATGGTATAAGGCAATATGAATTACTCGACGTTCGCAACGCGTGGGCGAGCCGGAAAGGGATTGTTTCGACGGATGTTCGATAACCCACGTCAAGAATCGATAAGAATAAAAAAGAATGCAAAAAGCACGACTTCCGCTATCGCGAGAACTCCGAGCTATTTTCATGCGAATTTCTATTGGTGATAATTACTGACGATTGGTTATTGTTTAATAGTCTTATACGGTAAAAGAGAAATTCAATGACTGACAAAAGTTTCTTGTCCAGAAACTACTACAATATTTCTTTCCTTATTAATTTCATGAGGGAGCTTGGCAAAACGGACAATTACCAATTTTTCGCATAGGACATAAAAAAAGAGTCTCGTAAAATTAGCAATAAAAACACAGTGGACACTTATGTCCAAGAAACCTCTCGAAAATGTACAAAACCCCTTTTACTGTTCCGGAAAGATAAAAAAAAAAAGATTTTCTTCGTCTCTTCAGTGCCTTCTCATTGTCGCTGAACCGAAAGATCATCCAGAGAGTTTGTGAATGAATGAACTTTCACGAACGCTTTAGGGTCTGGTGAGAAAACTGGCCGGGGACGGAGGAGGCGAGAGGCAAGAGAAGAGCGAGGAAGCTGAGAAGAGGAAGAAGCTCCAGCGCTCGCGAGGCGTGAGATAGGTCATCCCGCGGAGTCCGCGGGATCGCGAGAGTCCCTGGCCCCGTGTGCTGGGTCTGTAGAGAGCTCGGCAAACACTCGAACTCGCGTTCTCCATCCCCCCCCCCTCCCCCCCCCCCCCCCCTCGAAGAGAGTTCTACTATTACTCTCAGCTTGTAAGATCTTTCTCGTCTGACAGAACTCGAGACTCACCGGGCCCAGAAGTCTCGAGACAAGACGAGACAAGGGCATTGTTGCTACGTCATCTCGCGTCAAGACCAAAGTCGCGACGAGGCCATTGTACGATACCGGTACGGAATCGCGGTGTGATCGCAAGTGCCGAGGTGATGATTGCCCTGCTGGATTGGACGAGAGTGGGGAATATGACCCACCCGAATTAGCACGTACGTCAATAACTGAGAGTGGGATCTAGTAAAAACTACCAATGATCTAAGAAAAATTACCATAGCACATAGTAGCAGGGCACTAGAGCGCCACCTATGGCGGAACGTCTCAGGTTTACCAAGAATTTTTGCCATAATATCTGCGAAAAATTCTTATAAATCCGGTACTTTCTACCATAGGTGGCGCCCTAGTTCCGTACTACTATGTGCTATGGTAATATTTACTAGACCGTTCTCACAGTCCATCGATTGAATTATCAAAAGCTCGGATAGGACATTCATATAAAAAATGTTCGGACGTGCGACAATAATTTGCTGTTGAGAAACTTCCAACTTTCTTTTTTTTATTACATAAAAATAATAAATTGACGATCACGAGAGTAATTGAAGAACAAGTTCGGCAATGGCAATTGACTTTTATTTACCGCTACGATTTAACCTTTTTTTTAGTGTAAGATTTTTTTTTGAGATCCAATCGAGATGCAGAGTGTCCAAATTTATTCGCTCTAGAACAGCAACCGGGCCTTTCGACGGCTCGTGAAGTATCGCTCGAGCAAAAAAAAAGTGCTGGGTGAATGGAAGTTGCTGGTGACGTTGTCGAAGTTCGGGTCTCGCGCGTGCAGACGAAGAGGAAGAAGAAGAGAAAGAGAGAAGTTGGAATAAATAAAGGACGAAGAGGAGTAAGCGAAGGATAAAAATAAAACGAGACAGATAGCGAGAGATGAAGAAGCGAAAGGAAGAAATAAAAATAATAAAAAAAACAAACAGCTCGGTTGGGAGATCGGCCTGGCGGTGGGAGAAGGGGAGGCTGCCGAAGGTTCGTCGGAAGGACGAAGGGGAAGGAAAGCGAGATAGAGAGAAAGGTCTGATCGCCGGTGAACGAGCCGCGGCGGGGGCGGAGCCCCGCCGTCTACGCGCCCGGATGCTGGGCCCCATTCTCCTTCTTCACCATCTTCCATCTCGCAACCGGCGTGTATGGACCGTGGGTTAACCCAACCCTCTCGCGCGTACCTCATCGGGCCCACCTTCTACCAATTTCTTTCCTTCATTTTTTTTTTATTTTCTTTTTTATTCAACATCGAAGCGCACGCTGTCTTCTCTTCAGAGGCTATCTTTTCTTCAATATTACAATTTTGCGGAATATCTCGTCGAGTCTCTCGCCCCCGATCTCAGCAAGAGATGCGAATACTAACCGAAGATCTGCGATTGAAAATGGCGGTTGAATCTCACTTTTGGTTCATTTCTGTAAGTTATGTACAATTTTTTAACACCATTTTTGTATTTAAACCTGAATCTAAAATGAATTTGTAGATAGATTCAATAAACGTTTCACAAAAGCTAAATCACCGACGTGAAATAAAGATCTATGGATCAAAATGGCAGTTGTCTTCTATGGTTCATGCTATTGTTCCTTTTTATTCCGTTTTTAATCTTACAGTATTTCTTATATAGCCCCAATTAACTTTTCACTGACCTGAAAAAGGGCCTTCAAATGAATTTTTAAATAGATATTAATTCAATAAACGTTTTACAACCGCTAGATCACTGACGTGAAATAAAGATCTATAGATCGAAATGGCAAATTGTCTTCTTCAATTCATACTATCGTTTTTAAAATTCTTTCTTTACTCTTATACTATATTCATTCTTCTACAGCTCCAATAAACTTTTCACGAAAGAGAAATGACTGTCTCGAGAATGTTTTCGTTTATTTTTTTTCTTCGATCCACGGTACTTTTATCGTGGTTGCAGGGCTCGAAATATACGACGTAAAATAATCGATGATTATTCTCGAATGCCCGATGGTATCGATGGCAAAGGAGGAAGTATAGAAATAAACCATTCAGGTATCATATATACATATATCTATATGTATATATATATATATATATATATGTGTGTACATACAATCGCGTATATCGTACCGTCGATATCCCGCGTGAGCGAATAATAAGATATAGAGGTGCGCGGAGAGAAGTACGGAGAGAGGCACGTACCATCGTAATGCATGGTTATACATCGCGGTGGAGTAGGCGTCGCGGTACGTGTATGATTGACACGTTGTAATTAGCCGTGGTTTTATGGTTGAAGAAGGAAGAAAGAGGGTTCGGAGCGAGTCGAGGCGGCACGAAAAGGGAGAAGCCCGACTTTATATCTCTTCTCGGGTTGGTAAAAGAGAGGAGATAAAAAGACGCGCAGAGAGACCGATTCCGAAGGATGATGATGAGGCGAGCGAGGAGGCTCTCCTGTAACCGCGGCTCTGGCACATATAGCATCGCAACGGTGCACACGAATAAAATGCCATTCCCACGTACTAAAGCGCGTCATCCCTTCGGGGCCGGGCTCATGAATATAACACTATATATATATGTACATATATGTATGTGTGTATGCATGTGTATATGCGTCCTTTTATCGAGGTGTCCGATGAGTCAACGAGCTTCTCGTTAACTCATAAATCGCGATAAGATCTACAATATAATAACATATAATGCACGTTAATTCGTGGGTTGTTAAAGTGTGGAAATTATTTTCTTTTTCTTCTGTTTTGCAGCTAAATTTTTAAACGATTTTTTTACCGATATTCCGGATGGTGAGACGGGAGTTTTCCCGGAGGGAAAAGAAGAAGGCGAGAGTGACTATGGAAGACGATAAGGTCGGGTTTTACGAGTATGGAGTATAGGTTGAAAAGAAATTTGCATTTTTAGCATACATTTTTCGTTCTCAAAAATCTGCAATATTGTTCTCGTTAATTCTACATTTTTCTTTATATTTGTGAAAGCGATTTGTCGATTTAAAGACAAAAAAATCTAAAATTAACACGAAAGAATCGTGGTTGTTTGTCGACAGGTATTAAATATTAAATTTGTTGAATCTTTTTTACTGGGTTATTCCGAACGGGAATGAGAGGTGCCTGTAAAGGTTTGCGGAAGGTCTACGCAGCATGCCGGCAATGGCGCCTCGGATATTCTTGTACAAAGCAGCTCGCGGCATCGTCGCTTCACCTGGAGCCCGTGTATTTCGGCCTTTCCTTTCATGTCCGACGAGCAACGGAGAGCCGGGAAGCCGGGCGGTTATAGCGGCGGATAGCAGCTGTAGAAAAAAGGGGAGGGATGAACTACATGCGAGAACGATCTGGAAGAAGAAGAAGAGAACGATGAAGTCGCGGAGGCGGAGGGATGTTCCTCTTCTCTTCCCTTCTTCTATTCATCCTTAATGGATTACCGACCCGGCCATTTTTCACTCGAAATGGATTTTCACCAAAATTGCCGCTCCGAACAACAAATACGGACTCTTGACTTTTCGACGAAAGAGCGTCTTTAAATTTCTCCGAAAAAATGGTTTCTTCCTTGCTCAATAATAATAACAACAATAATAATAATACTAGGTAATTCAAATAATTGGTAAATCTAATCATTGGTCGTTCCAGTAATTGGTAATCCTACTAATTGGTAGATTTTATGATATAATAGTATAATATTCACTAATATTAATATTATTATATTATTATTATATATCCATATTTGAAACTACACTGAATAATATCCGGGACGATGCCTCGACCGATCGTCGGACCGAGACGACGGGATGAACGCCAAAATATTTGTAAATAGATGTAAAATTTGGGAGGGGCATTGGTTCGACGTCCCGCTGTGCGAAGACGGCGCCCCATCGGGATCGGCGCACAGCCATATTCCCTCCGCCGTCCGCGCCATTCTTCCTTTTCTTTATACTCCTCGTATAATACGACTACTCGGGATCTTTTATCTTTCTCTCTTATTCGTTTCTATGTTGCTTCTTGACTCTTGTGTGGAAGATTCTGCTTGGCTCGCGTTTCTGCGATTTACACGGAGACAGATAGACACGCGATTACACCGCCGCCGTCCTTGTATACTTTTCGGGCAAACCGCTTAACGTACTTCGCTTCGATATTGGATATTCCCAGTTCTTGGCTTGTTCGCGAAAATATGCGGAGTCAATGGCGAAAGGTACAGAAAACTATCGAGACAATTTGGATTGTCCCGAAAAACTATCTAGATAATTGGATCGTCTCGAAAGCCTACAGAGACAATTTGGATTGTTTCGAAAATCTATAGAGACAATTTCCGTACAGTATTATATTTCTCGACGGTTTCTGGTGTTGTAAAAGTTGACGGTTAAAAGCCGCAGGAAATACAATCGAGCAACCCCGCACCGTAGTACAGTGCAGATTTTTTTCATTGAACGACCCCAGGGTATTGTCACTTTGAAAAATTTGTCAGTCGATGGATCACCCCTCGGGGAATCGATGACAAAACGAACAGCGACGACGATGACGTTGCAGACAGTACCCGATTCAACCCTTTCGTCGTGATAAATTGTACCGAAAATTGTCACCACTCTCCGAACAAATCGCGCCCACTAAATGTAAAACCGTTATCCCGCAGTATCATCCGACGATTTCAGACAAAACCGAATGAAAAGTTTGATAGTATCGATCGTGATGCAACAAAAAAAAATCCAGTTCCAAGTATTAAAATTGTACGAAGAATCCATTTTTTTTAACATTAGAGAGAAATATAAATAGAAAATATCGGCAATCATATGCGTAATGTGTGAAGCATATGTTTGCCTAAAAATATTATAGCCGGCCTAGCCGGCTAAAATATCTTATCCGGCTGATGGATTTTATAGTTTGGTCGGCTAAGCTCATACAGACTTAGAATTTTTTGACGAATTGTTATGTTTTTTTCTAATGTTACCTGCAACGTATTCCGAAGTATTTTCGCTACATGTACACAAAGTACAATGCTTCATAACTTCAAAAACATCACTCATCATAAAATCCCTGAATTCAATACATTTCCAATACAAAAATTATAAAGAATTTTAAAGAAATTACAATTTTAAAGAAAAATTATAAAGAAACAACGGGAAAATACCACCATGGAAGTAAAATACGTAGTGATTTCACTTCCATGGTGGTATTTTCCCGTTGTCTCGTCTCCGTCTCGGGATAATCCAATAAAAAAAAACCGGGCCTATAAATATTGTTTCGCTGAACACGAACATGCATTCTGTTTTCACGATCCGTGATGTGCACTCGAGGAAATTAGCGTCGTCATTGAAAAGACGCTGCGCCGGGTGCAACACGTTGCGGATATGGTGCGAAACGCCGCGGGTTTCTCGCCTTACGTTGTATGCCTTCCATTCTCGGAGCGGCGTCGGCAGCCGCATCCTCGACCGCACGAATGTCGTTCGTTATTGTCCGTGAGGCTAATCGTTGCCCCGCGGGTAATCCATTCATCGGGACCGGGCCGGTCGCCCCCTGGGACCTTTAATGGACCGCGTTTGTGCTCGGAAAGCTCATACAGCGTTCTTTGCACGAGGTGTACGGAATATCCGCACAACGAACTTGTACACAGCCAGGGCGCGCGAATGGATGCTTTTTAGTGGCGCGAGACTTTTGACCGTCATCCCTGCGCGACTCCTCTCTCGCTTCGAATATTCCTCATCGGCGATCTCCGTAATCCCCGAGTGCCAAGCGGGAGACTCGCTGGCAACTTCAACCCTCTCCATCTTCAACTTTTAAAGCCCACTTTTCAATCCCGTTGCGGAAGGGCGGACGGACAAAGTGACAATTGTTAATCGGCCCGTTAAACTCGATATCAATGGCGACCAAATTGATGTCCCGAGCGAAATCGTATTAGGGTTAATCTCTCGCGGTTGCGCACTCTCGGTGCTGCGGAACGGATTATCAATTACGTCGTGGTATGCGGGTCGCGGTAATCGCTGATCTGATACGAGATAAATGGATCGCTATCGCACACCTCAAGAATTTTTTATTTTATTTTATTTTCATTTTTAAATCCGGATGAGAAATAAATTTCATCTCGGTTTGCGTTGGGTCCGAGAGGCGACGGGAGTCAAGGGGGTTTTTCCCGCTGGCTACCAGCGCCTTGCGGTGCACCGTGGAGGATGCGCGTTCGAGGATTACCTCGGGCTTACACGGGTCGTCGCTTCGTTTCTCTCGTTGTCGTCACCCACCCCGGCCGAGAGTGCTTCTCGTTTTTCGGTCGGGAAAGCGACCGTGCAGCGCACCGCCTCTATGTAAGAAAGATCGGGGCAAAATGAACTATTTTTTACGAATTATATGCGGGACATTTATTAAAATAATGTGGAGATTCTTTTTTTTTAATATGTAGTTAAATAAAAAATAAAAACTCTTGTCACTGGTCCGGTTTGCCCCGCGCTTTTATGCGGGAGATTTCCGCATAAAATTGGTAAAAGTAGTTCAAATAGTGACAAGATTTTTATTTTTATTTTACTGTATTGTAAAGTGAAAAATAAAAATCTTGTCAATGGTTCGTTTTACCCCGTGCTCCTCTATGCACAGCAGCAGCCGAAAGGCCACAGGTATGTCGGGCGAGAGGAGACGGTAAAATATTTGGACACATCTCTTCGGCGTGACCGGTCGTTGGGAAAAGAGGCCTCCGGAGTCGAAGAGAAAACTGAAGATTTAAGAGAGTTCCGAGGAAAAGTGTTCGCGAGAAAAGATCTCGGGGTTTGGACACGGTGGCTTACAGTACGCGCGGGATAAGCGCATAGACGGCCCCTTTTTCTCTACACTATTTATACTCTTGTTTGCCCCTTGATTCGCCACGGACGCAGCCCCCGGGACGGGTGACTCCCGACTCCGTCCATCACCCACGGTCAAAACAAGCATTTATTTTTCCGTATCCCTCCTCGGTCCAGAGGAAACGGCAGCAACCCCCTGACAGACCTTCGAACGATTTTACCTGTGCGCGGCATCCCTGGTATGTTTCCCGAGACCACCCTGCTACGCTTTTTTTTGTTTGTTTCCTTAGATCTTTCGATCTTCCGCTTGGCCTTCTTGGCCGGCGGACTCATTTTTTGATACTTTGCACTTTTAATCGGACTTAAGTTTTTTTTTCTGAACGCGGACGATATTCTATGGATAAATCGATGTGTAATTAAATTTCTATAATCTATATTTATAAATTATATAACTGATATTATTTAATGGTGAAAAAGTGGCAAATATAGCCCGGTCTATGTATAATTGATTTACATGCTAATCTGGATATCCTATATTGGTTTGATTTAATGATTTTATTGTTCTTTTTTCAGAGGTGCAAAGAGAAACTCAACACTCTAGCGATCTCCGTGATGAATCAGTGGCCGGGAGTAAAGCTTCGGGTGACCGAGGGTTGGGACGAGGAGGGCAAACACGCGACGGACTCGCTGCACTACGAGGGCAGAGCCGTGGACGTGACGACAAGCGATCGCGATCGTTCCAAGTACGGAATGCTCGCGAGACTGGCCGTTGAGGCTGGCTTTGATTGGGTCTACTACGAGTCCAGATCTCACATCCACTGCAGCGTCAAGTCTGGTTAGTATTCTTTAAAAATACATAGTAATCTTAACACCAGAACTAGAAAAAAAACTAAATTTGAGAAGAAAAAAAGAAAAAAAGCAGGCAGAAAACGAAGAGACATTCCCGAGTTTCTCAAAACGATCGTGCCCCGAGCCGACGTAAATTCTTTGGGGGGTAAAAAAAGGAATAAAAAAAGATTGTCGAACTCCACGTGTTATCGTCGAGATGAGGGGTTCGTTTGCGCGTTCGTTAAAACCCTGATTTAGTGGAAAGCGGAAGATGTAACGACGACGAGAGCTCGATGGGGAAAATGCGGCTTGTTTTATTAAAAGAAAAATAATATAAAAAAGAACGTTTGAGAACCGAGCAACGCCTCGACTAACCCTTCATGCAAATCCTTATTACATTCTCTTAATTCGTCGATAATTCAACGTTGCATAAATCACGCCGCGGGTCCGATCCGGCGGCGTAACGACGTCGTAGAATTTTAAACGAGCTATTTTCCTCTGGGTCTCGCAGGCTCGTTTCTTCCGTGGCAAAGAAGAAGGCGCAGCGGACGCACTCTATTCTCGACGAGAGACGCGAAACCGCACCTCTCGATCTCTCCGCCACCCGGTTCGTTTCTCTTCTCTCATCCCCCGCGCGTACCTCCGATACGATGATGGAGTCGGGATCCTCGTTATTTCGTCGCCTCGAGCCCTCTGGGCGATTGTTTACACGCCGTGTAAAACCTCTCGAACCTCCAACCCTCGCTGCACGGCGGTTCTCGAAAAATTCAAAGTCAATTTCTCACGCAATATCGCAACGCTCTGTCCGGCACCGATAAAATTTTATAGAACGTCAATTTTCATCGTCGATGGATTGTTAAAATTTTTTTTCTCCTCAAAATAATTATACAATATTATGAATTTTTTTAATGCATAAACTGCCACATCAAATTTAGTGTAGAAAAGTGAGGTCAGAGTTAATAGTTCGGAATATTTCAAGATAGTTGTAAAAAAAAAGAAATCTCGATTAAATTACCAATGATAAAATATCCAATGATTTTGATACTCAGTCAGTTGGTGAGAAAGATTTATTTTTTATTGAATCTTATGGCTCAAAATAATTGCGGACTAGTTCGAGTTATCTCGGGTTTTTAAAATCGAGCGCCCGCCGCGCCACATTCGCTCGTCGGGCACAAAGTCATGCGAGCTTTCTACCTCACCGACTTTCGGATATTCGTCTATCAGGACCTTCCTCGCCGAATGGCTTATCGCGTTGAGAGACGAAATTCCCTGCATGCTGCCCGATGGTATCGCGGAATTCGAGTTGCAAATTATATTTAGAGATGGCAGAAATTACATTTAACTCGATCGAGCGTTGCTCCGAAATGATTTTCTGATTAATATCCCGTTCGAATATCGATACGCGTATATGTATAATATAATTCATCTCACCCCGAATATTCCGCAGACATATCGGTACAAGCCTGTCGTAATTCACGAGCGAGTTCTCCGATTACAAATTAAATGCGAAGTGGGAGTCAGAAACGAGGCTTGCCTCGTAGAAATAATAAAAATAAAAATAAAAATGAGATCGTCGTGCGAGCTAAGGAAATCGATACGGCACGACAGATCCGCGCGTACATTTTTTTTACGCGTGTCTAAATTGTCGCCTTTTTTTAACGCGTCCAGAAATCGATTCTTGAGAGACGCGCCTTTCGAATTCCCACGCGCCAGCTCTCGGGGTATCTCGCCGAACTACCCGGCTTCTTCGTAATTCATGCATATTTATAAAACCATAGATCCAGTATCGACTCCGTTCGACCGTAGATTAGGATCGGACATGAACTGAGAATGCAAATCGTCGGGGACGCCCTGTAATGTAATTTAGTTAAATTAAATTGCCCGAAGACGGATGAGCGGATCACGAAAATGTGATGTAGATCGAGGGTCGCGCTCTTTGATCTCCGGTGAGGAAAAAAAATGCAAATGTATATAAATATATACATAAATACATCTTTTTCTAACTCAGAACATTTAACTTTGAAAAGCCTCGTCCATTTTTTTAGAAAACGCATTCCGAGCTTAAATTTCATTGTACCGATGATCCAGAGATAACACTTCGTCGGTTTCGGCCTCGAAAGCTCGAACTCCAATAGCGAGCTAATAAGCTGCTAGATAGAAGTAAAATAAAAAAAATCTCGCACAAAGCATCGTATGTAGGGCGCGTAGGAGCACATAATCGGCATCTCGAATATCGTAATCTCTCTCCCGTTTCGAGGGAAAATTTTTTCTTTTTCGCTCCGTCCTCAGATCCGAGATCCGATGACGATGCAGGAATGCGTCGGGGGTGCGATGCCTATTAGAACTCGTTTGTTCGGGCTATCGCTTTCCACCGCGTTAAATACCTAGATCGAACCGATGCTGGGGATGGGGCTAGAGGGTTTACCGACATAGGATTATGTACCTAACTTATATACATATATCGAACGCTAAAAAAAAAGAAGGGCGCATCGCACGCGGTTTAACATGTAAAACGACGTCGGATGCGCCCTTCTGTTTCTCGGAAGTTGATATCTATATATGTATACATATAAATCGACTCTATACATGCGTAACTATGGGACAGTATAATAATGTATACTAGAATTTCCCACGGTGACCGAACCCGCACAGAAACTTGTCCGCTTTCGTTTGCGTCACCACCTTCCGCTCGGGGGCTATCCGGTCGTCTCTGTGTCTTTCGACGATGACACAGCGTCGGGACACCTACGGGATCCGATTACCTGATCGAGAGGACCGATTGGCTCCGATATCTCGATGCTCGCGCCCCGACTCGAACCCGCGTACGCCAAATTCCGAAGGAGAGACTATTAGAAGACCGTAACTGCGACTCGGGCTTAGGTGATCTATGGATCAATAGCCGGTCTTTTTGCGACTCGAGCTCTTCGCTGTTATTATTTAAAACATAATTTTTATAATATTTCGTAATATATATCTATTTAAATACAGTAGAATCCAGTACAGTAGAATCAGTGACAAAACACATTTTTATCAATTTCTTCCTTACTGCCCAACGATTCTCAAGATGATCTTCCTCGCGCCACGAATGACAAAATTAACCGTGAATAAATTGGAATTTTCAGAATCATCGTCGGTCGGAAAGTCGGGAGGATGTTTCCCAGGCAAGAGTATCGTGAGGACAGACGCCGGTGCGGAGAAGCCTCTCGAGGAGTTGCAACTGGGCGAGCGTGTGGCTTCGTTGAATTCCGGCGGGGACGTGGTCTACAGCGAGGTAATAGCCTTTCTGGATCGTTCGCCGGCGGAGAGTCGGCAATTCGTCAGGCTGACGACGGAGTCGGGCAGGAGCTTGACCCTGACGCCCGCTCACCTGGTGCCGATCGAGCGTGGCGCGAGCGTCTTCGCCGCAAGGGTCAAAGTCGGCGACCGGATACTCGTCAGAGATCGGGCCGAAGATTCGTTCCTGACCAACGACGTGTCGTCGTCGGAGGAGAATCGTCTCAGATGGGACAGAGTCGTCGAGGCGAGGCTCGTCCTCGAGGAGGGCGTCTACGCACCGCTGACGACCGAGGGCACTCTCCTCGTCGACGACGTCGTCGCCTCCTGCTACGCCATCGTCGACAGCCAGACCGTTGCGCACTACGCTTTCCTGCCACTCAGGATCTTCAAGAGCGCCGAGTCCACGATATACGGAATCGCGAGGTATCTCACAGGCGAGAGACGCGGAACGTTATCGAGGCCACCGGAAGTCGCGAGGAGTCAACACGTGACGAACACCATCGAGCTCGAGGACAGAGGAAGGCACGATAAGGAAAACGAGGGGGTTCACTGGTACGCATCGGCCCTCTACGCACTCGCGCCTTACGTACTGCCCGAGAGGATGCTCTACTGAAGAAGCCATATTCGCGAATAAAAGGAATCCGGATCGTCGATAAAAACTCATAGTATTAATACGGATTCTTGCAGTATGACCCATTTTTTTTGTTCTATTTTTTTAATTTTTTTTTTATATTGATGGGAAGGAATCAGTAAAAAAAACGAATAAAGAAGTATGGACGACCTGCCTGTGCAGCCCGGGCAACCCGGTTTCTCGAGAGCACATGGCCGTCGACTCGCGAGAGGCATCGCTCCTGTGCAAGCGACGTACCAAGGCCTACGCGGCGGGATTTACTCTCTCGACGCCAACTCGAGAGATACTCACGCACACCCGCTCGAGGTCCCTCGAGGGGGCGAATACGAGTACGTGACAAGTGAGGGATTTTCGTTGACGAGAGGTGCAACGCTCCAACGAGCTCTCACTCAAGCCTCTCGATCGAAGAAGCGAATCATTTTTTTTTATTTTCTTTTTTTTCGACGAACGAGCCGGGGCCTTTCTCGTGTCGTATTCGTGAACTTTATCATCAGTCAGCTCGTAGCAACGAGCCAAGCGATAAGCGCGATCATTTTATTTTATTTTTTGTCGAGTGGAGCGAATTTAAATTATGTTTTTTTTTTTAACAACGCGTTACAAAACGTTCGTTTCGTCAAAGACGTTAACGTATTATGAATAGGAGTCGCGTGTGGCGCCGATCGAGGACCAACGGGATTTAACAAAAAAACACTTCGTACATATAGAGTATATATTATATTATTGTATTATTTAAAAGACGAAAAGAAATTGAGAGAAGTAATGAAAACGATCGAGGAGAGAGAATTCGTGGACGAACTTGGCCAGTGCCCGTTTCCCCCAAAACCCCCCTTAACTTCACACGAAAATAAAATCGCGATTTTACACAACCACCTGTTCACCGAGTGACGCGTTTGTACTTTGCTCCGGGGAGAATCGAAGCTTTCTTAGACATATTATTTGCGTAATCTGTAATATATATCTTATTTTTTTGTTTTTCATACTATGATGAATTATAGCGAATAACGAATTGTAGGATTTTTAATGAACGATGATGAAAACGAATTTCGCGAAGTTCGTCGAGGCTTCAACTCGACGATATAGATCGCACTGAGATGACGATTATCATTAATATTATATATAAATACATATATATATTTTTTTTTCGAAAGTGATGGAAATGAAGGATTCGATCGTATGTGTAGAATAAGTCGAAGGTTGAATGTGTAAATTTGTTTTTGTTTTCGCTTTTTTTTTTTTACTAATTGTCGAACAACTCACCAAGTGCGATTTATAACGTCCCGTCGAAGTTCTCATTGTAAATATTCCTATCACCCCCGTGCTGTAAACAAAATCATATATACTCTAATATCGAGCCATATAGGTAACATATAAATATCTTATTTATCGCGTGATGCTTAGAAGAGATGAAGATCTATAATCAATTGACGATTCGCCTCGTCACTGTATAGTAAAAAGAAGATAAAAAATAAACACACAAATCTCGTAGTTAATTGATACAATTAATGATTGCTCGTAATCGCGGTATAGTCGTCGTTTTTTTTTTGTTTCTTCCTTTCGTCACTGCTCGCGATTAAAAATGTATTGATGGAAGAACAAAAAAAAAATTATAATTCAAGATCCAATCGTCTAGTGCGGCGCTATCCTAGTAACATATTAATTATTCCTACAAATGCTTAAGTTATGCACCGAGACAATACCTTTTTTATATTATATCACATTGTCGAATTATCTATTATTATTTTATTAATATTATTATTATTAATCTTATTTGTACGTAGCGCAACAACAAATTATAAATTATGTATATATCGTCGATAAATTGAATTATACTATTAAATGAAATTTACCTACGAACATTGCCAATTCTTTCGGTCTGTTTAATTTTTTTTATTCCTCTTCCTGTAATTTGTCATCCGTCTTCCTGCCCGATTCGTTACAAAATCTATTGGTTCCCCGATCGATCATCGTCGCGAAGAAAACTTCAGAGCATTGCGTCAAAAAGGGATATTTTTCAATAAGAAACTTTTGCACTCTAATCGATCATTGGTCAACGCGACGAGAGAAGTTTTCTGATGGTTTTTCAATAATCGATGGACATGGACGAGACGGAAGCCGACGCCGAGGCAGCGGAGGAAGAAGAGTTCGACGATGTTAGTCGATTCCTGGAAGGTTCATTTTTTCTTTGCAATCAAGCAACCAGTCGATTGACGAGCGCGTTTCACAGATTCCCGGAGTTTTTCTGCCTCAACTCGAGGACCTTCAAAAATATTTCTTCGACTTGGTGGCAAAAGGAAACAGCTTGGAGGTGAAAGCGTTTCTTCAGGAGCGACCCGATTTCAATATAACCTTCGTTAATTTTCAGGTATTTATATGTCTGTGTAGATTCTTAATTATTGATTAGTCCGTCGGGTCTCGAGACGATTCGGGGTCAAACGGAAATCCGTCCACCCCGTGACATTACACTGCGGCAGCCTTGACCCTATCCTATCAGCTTTCCTACCGGCAAGGTTAAGGTAACTGGAAACGCGGGAGGACACTCGATCTTGCGGCTCTGTCGACCCCCTTTCGTTCTTACAGCCCCGAGTAGTCCGCGCCGATTAAAGATCGACGGAAGGTTGTAGATAAATTTTGTAGAGAAAGAAAAAATTACACGGGACGAAAAGAAAATTGTTTTCACTCTTAAACCGTTGAAACATACTTTTCAGTTTTTTTTTTTTGGCAAGTATAAATATACAAGTATGAATGTACAAGTCTCGATTTTAAGCACGAAATTATGCACGATTTTATGCACTTGGCCGGCTAAAACGGATTAGCCGGCAAAAATAGTTGAGCCGGCTAAGACGGCTTGGCCGGCCAAACTACAAAATCCATTAGCCGGATAAGATATTTTTGGCAGGCCTAGTCTCGCCCCAAACATTTTTTTTCGGACGCGTTTTAAAACCTGTGAAAATATCATTGTTGGATGAAAAACAATAAATCATGCTTTCTGCAGCGTTGTAGCCCCGCATTATTGGCTTAGGGGGTCCATTTCGCCCCGGTCTCCCCTACAAATATGAATGTACAAGTATGAATTTTACTATTTTTTACACCTTGCTTCAAATGGTTAAGTCACAGACTCAGTCATTAACAAAAACTGTAATCCATTTTTTTCGCATCTTCGACACTTTGGGCTAAACACAACTTATTAGCGACTGCATTTAACAGTCCTGATAGATCACAGTCTTTGTTGCCGATTGTGCACGGGTAGGACTGAGACGGGCGGAGGTTTCACATTGCTGTAAGATTCGAACTGAACTGACTGAAGTTTGGCGACGACTCGGCTTCCATGCGATTGGGCTGAGAATTTTTGTTTCATATTTTTTTGCTTGACAAATTTATAGTTTGTTCGATTTTTTTTACTCTCTACGTGGCGTCGGGACTAAACAGAGTTTTAAAAAAGCAAAACAAAAATAAGGTAGTCCGTAGCGAGAGACGGAATGAAGAAGGAAGAACATGAGGATAGGGAAGATGACGAGGGATAAGGAGAAAAAGAGAGATATAGAGAGCGAAAGGGAGCAAGTCAGACGAGGCCACGCGCTCCGCTCCTCGCGTATCTCTGGCCATATTTCAGGACGCTCTTTACAAGACAATGGTTTCAACCGGAGAGCGAGCGATAAAAATTATTCAAATGACCGAGCCGCTGTAAATTCCGCGGCGGGAATCCGGGCCACCGCGTGTCGTCGTCTACGTCGTGGGCACTTCTCCACTCCGGGGTGCTTCCTCCGACCCACCCAATCCACCCACATTTCGCCACTGCCCATCGTTCTCACAGAATTTTGTTTACTGTCCCCATCATTATTGCCAGTATCTTTCTGCAGTGTTCATTTGGAAAAATTAATTTTTTGGTGTAAAAAGCATTTTTTAATTTTTTCAAAAATGTTAACTTACACCAATAATATCCATCTAATGTACACAGCAAAAAAAAGTTTGTAGGCTTAGGAACAATTTTTGATACACGAAGGACCACGTTTTTTGTTCTTGCTAATTTTACAATTTCGCACGTCAAATCGTAAATTCGACAAGAAAAAAAATGTCGTACTTTTGCGGGCGAGAAATATTTATTTACCATGCGGCAAACTTCTTTTTTATCCGTTCTTTCTTTTTACCCTTCGACGATCCGTGGCACTATAAATATGTACACGGAACTTTGATATCGATACAGGCGGATTCCTTCTTACTTTCTTGCGGTTATTCCACGCGTTAAAGAAACCAATTTTTTTATTCAGTCTCGTCAATTTCAAGCGAAAGAATAGCTCGAGTCCCCAGTGACCATTACAGGGTTGAAAAATGGACCAACAAAATAATAATAAAAATTCCAGTCAAGTCCGCGCATTTTTCTCCACTCTAAAACCGCTACTTTATCTTTATATTATCCACCTCTCGCGAATGAGGATCCTCGGGTGCCCAATTCGGGATTGAAATTGATCTGACCCTGATCCTCCGGAGGCGGTTTCGGGGTTCAAAAGGATAGGTATAGATTTGCCCTTTGCGATTTAAAGATGTTTTCCCCCGCCGTTCCTTTCTCTCCGGCGCGCCCCCTCTTTCCGGATAGTTGTCGAGTCACGCGGAAAAATAATAATGCCTGACAATAAAACCTCACGCGACTCGGCACAAGTCGTTTAAGAGTCACGAGTCAAGGAGCAACAGTGTGTCCGTGTCTTCGTGTATGTGCGAGGACAACAAGCACGCCGGATTGCTCCTTACTCCGGCAGCTGGTTTGCGCCCAGTATATTGCGCGACCGGAATCAGAAGGGCGTATTTCCTGGGCATGAGCGTGTAATATACGACCTTACGATTTTAGTCGCGCGACGTATCGTCAGCGGCGGGATGGTCTCCTGGGTCGTTGCGGCTGGCATATGGTCGGACGTCCCACTGACACGGGACACCCCGGTGACAACCACGAAAAGCCATCTCGTTGTTCTGGAATATTGTGACCGTGGTTGACAACGACAATGAACCCTCGCGCCTACCGAGAATGTTTTTTTTTCTTTCTTTTTCTTCACCCCCATTGTAGAGTGTATCCTCTGTAAGCGAGCCGACGCCGACATCCACCAAGCCACTGTCGCGGCGAAAAGGGTCCCTCCTGTTCACGGCTACTAAACGCCCCAGACGTGACGCCGCGCCGTATACTCGAGAACGGGGGAAAGTGGATGAAAGAAATGAATGGCTTTTAGGAAAAACTCCACCGGTGATGTACAGCCGAAGTCTCGTTAACTGATCGTGGAAACGGACCGCTGGACGTACCGCGAACGCTATTCAGAACTGGAGGTCGACAATCCCGTTAAAAATTTGATTAAAAAAAATTAATTATTTAGATTGATGAAAAAGAACTTATGCGGGGCCTCGAAAACTGCACACGCGCAGGTTTGACCCTGAGAGCTTATGGAGCTTATAATATTTGAATGATTTACCAAATCGGTGTGATGACTTCTTTAATTTTTAAGAAGGGTTACATTTTTTTCCATTGCCTGCGCCGTTTTTTTATAATTTGAAATATTTTCTTTAATCGTCAATGTTGATTTTGTAACTTACAGCGAAGAGAAATACATTATGTCCCAAAAAGTTTATTACCAAATGGAACATCAATTTCATCAGCTTTAGCATATTTTATTGAACTCGTAATTACCATTGTAAGGACGGAAATGAAAAACGTCCTCAATACTTTACGACACGCAGTTTACTCGTAAACTTCAGCCCGCCTTGTTTCTTACCTCATAGAGAGGCTAGTCGATAACTCCCAGGCATTGATTTAACGGTCACAATCAGGACAGAGAAAGAGCGGGGCAAAACGGACAATTTTTACCAAATCTACGTGGGCCTTAAAAACCGCCCATCGCGAATGGAGCACACATGTCCGTTTTGCCCCATGGTCCCCCGCTCGCCATTGAATTTACAATGACTGTCTTACGATCAAACCCCTTTAATATATCACGTTTCCACACGAGATTATTACACGCGACGACGCACGCTCGTGTACATAGTACGGACTTCCCGCAGCGGTAGGTACGTGTCGTATTCAAACCCATTCATGGTTTCTCTCTTCTCGGCTTCTCCCGAGCCTGAGAAACCCCGTAAAGATAAAAAAGAAAAAAAAAAGGTAAAAAAAGGAGTGCGTCGGTCGTTTTTCGTGAAGTATCTTTGCCGCGGTGACGCCTCGGTTCTTTAAGTGGCCTATAAACTATCCGTTTTCCGTTCCGTCCCCTGGTCCGCCTCGTCCCCGTCAGCCTGGCCCTTAC
Source organism: Stenichneumon culpator (assembly GCA_964017025.1). NCBI lineage: Eukaryota > Metazoa > Arthropoda > Insecta > Hymenoptera > Ichneumonidae > Stenichneumon > Stenichneumon culpator. The sequence goes on along the minus strand of OZ024769.1, from coordinate 527,462 downwards.
CGCCGAGTCGGCGGAGCTTTTCCCCGTTTTTCTTGCATGCTGAACGGGCGATTGTCGCGCGGGCAACCGGCCGAGAAGGGCCCCTCTTTGTTGGGACCGAATCGAGGCCGACAAATGGTTACACGCGTTCCCGTCCCGTATAAACCATAACCCCGCGCATAGCCACGGGACATCCGCGGCTCTGTCTCGTTTCATCTTCCTCTCCTTCAGCGTTCGGCCTATCTTACTGCATCTCGTCATCTCCCTCCGTCTCGGCCCGCGGCTTCGCCCAGTCTTCGAACCCGCTGACTTTTGTCCCCTTCTTTCTTTCCCTCGGATTTCTTCCTCTTCTTCTGGTTTTTTTTTTTTTTTTCTTTGGCTGTCGGTCTCCCACTCGGGCGATGGCCCAACGGGCACGTCGTCCATGTAGGTGGGCACAACACACCGGCGGAGAACCAGTCCCAAAAAGATACGATGGGAAGAGGCGAGACGCGATCGCCGATCGCGTTCGGGCCCCTGATTCGTGGGCACCGGACAACCGTGGCCATACCGTCGGACACACCTACTCCAGACCGTACGAATTCCGAAACGGAAATACCAGAGAAAGTCGGCTACTTCCGGTCCCGTAGGACACCGAAATAATATCGCTTTAGAGAATTGAATTTTTTAGAAAAAAAGACATAAAATAAAGTGGAGAAAAAAAGTTTTCGTGCTATGGCGAAATAGCGGAGATTCTTCGCGCGGTTCGATGCCGCCGTCACTTCCGGTATGGACTGTGGGAACGGAAATTTTAAGAGGGTAATGAAAAGTAAGGAGAATTGCAAATAATCCAACAAAGGTTCGTACGTTTAACAAATATTTGCTATCCACGAATGTCCGGAATGTTTATTTTTTCATGGTAATTTTATAAATTAGTTTTTTGAAGGCACGTTTCGTTGACAAAGAATATTGTAAAATTAGGCAGACAATGAAATTTGGTCAACTAACGTTTTTCAACTGTGCAAAGCTTTTTTCCCTTTAGCGACGATAATTTCGAAATGAAAAGATTGCGTGATTTAAAAGGGTTGCTCGTTTGAACGTGGAATTGTTAGATAAACTGCGAGTTTCCCGGGAAGAAATATACCACGAGGTTGCTGATAAACTGCCGAGGTTTTTTTTTATTAACTCGCCTCGTCGGTGAGTTATGAGACTCTACAGGACTTGTAATTTATATCTGAAATTTCAATATTTAATTTAGCCCGAACTGAGATACCAGTGGGGATTTTGCTTTTCACGGAGTAATTGAGAACAGCAGCGACGTCTCGTCACTGATAATAAAATTCCATCGGGTGTGTCAATCACATTTAATTTCCGATCGCTCCATAAACGTAGCGGTCCGTTCAAAGTTCGTAATAAATTTAATGTACCCGTCCCGAAAGTTTTCATGCATAAACTGGTGTATTAGACTTCACGTACAGTTTTGATGAAAAATTAATGCACTGAATGTTAAAATTTTTGTAAATACTTAACTTTTAATAATTTACTTTAATTACACTGTCAAAGTACATTAATTTTTTATCACGATTGTACATTAAATTTAATTTACCAGTTTTTGCATAAAAACTTCCAGTCCGATACATTAAACGTACATTTTTTTACCAACGTGTATAACTTGTCTTTCGTGTGATTCCACATAAATTAAGTTTAATTTAATGTTTTTTCACCAAATTGATTGAAACTGAGAATTGAATAGAATTTATTTTTTATCGCAGAACATTTCGCCCCTGCACGTCGCCGTTCAGCAGAAAAATCTTCAGATGGTCGAGCTACTGCTCTCGACTGATGACGTTGATTGCAGCGACACGGCCCTTCACGCGATCCGCGAGAACGAGCCGACGATAGCAATTATGATACTCGACAAAAAAAAATCTAAATCTCCGCTCCTCGAACTAGAAGCGGCGATCGATAGCTCCGAATTTCCCGACCAAACTACACCCCTCGACGTGGCCGCCCAGTACGGACATTACGAGCTCATCAAGGTTCTATCCGAACGCGGTCACAAAATACCCAAACCACACGCGCTGAACTGCCCATGCGAGATGTGCAAGTACGATATCATGATCGATCGATAGATTTAATTCTCGTAAATTTGATATAGCGATACCGCTTTAAAAACTAAAAACAGAACAGAGTTGACGAATTATTATTCGACAATTCTTTTCAATATTCTGTAAGTGTATAAAAAAATGCATAGTAACCTATTCCGTAACTCTGCAACTTTGCGCGATATCAATTTCCTTTTGTTGATACTATTTGGGAAATAGATTAAATTTTCGTGCATTCGATACAGCGAGTCGACGAATTATCCGACAATTATTTTGAATAATTCGTGAGTATTTAAGGAATTCACAGTAACGCATTACTAGAGCTATGCGCGGCATTAAAAAAATGAACAATTTTAGGCAAAATTATTGATGAGTTCATGCCCGTTTATAATCTTTTTCGGCAGGCTCCAAAAAGCGGTCGACGATCCGCTGACGATCGACAAATTTCGCCTCTCTCGTTACAAGGCTGTGGCAAATCCCGCCTACATATGTTACAACTCTCACGATCCGTTTCTCGAGGCTTTTCAATTGTCCGACGATCTCGTGCAGGCGGCCTCTTACGATCGTGAGTTCTACGTCGCTTACAAAAATCTTGCTCAGGTAAATAATCTTACGACACTAAGATGTCGATCTTCGCTTCGTATATGTCCCATAATAGTTGATTTTTTTTCACTATTTTTACAAAATTTAATGCGGAACAGTAGAGCGTCGCCGAATTCGCTACCGATCTGATAGGATGCGCCCGAAAGACCGAGGAGGTCGAGTTGGTCTTGCAGCAGAGAAGCGGAATGAGGCGTTCGGTAAATTTCATGTTTCCGAGGCTCCTGCTGGCCATGGAGTGCAAACAGAAGACGTTCGTCGCTCATCCGAACGTTCAGCAGGTTAGAAAAACAAAATAAAACAAAATAACAACTGGGATATATCGATCTTCCGTTGATCGTTCAAAGGTGATCGAGGACAAGTGGATAGGCGACTGGCACGAGTGGAAGATGAAATCGTCGATGATGAAGATCGCGATCGTTTTGATCCGCATACCAATCCTACCGATAATCGTTCTCATGCTCATATTCGCACCGAACATCTCGAGATCGCAACAGCTTCAAATTCCGGTCAACAGATTCATATCCGGAGTAGCGAGTTACTTGATATTTCTCATTTTCGTGCTTATGGAGTCCAACATCGACAAGAGCGAGCAGCTACGAGGACCCCCTAACAGCGGTAAAAAAAAAAACGTTCAAAAAAATAGTTCTAAACAATTTTAACCTCAAAATAAAAAAAAATAGAAAATGGCGTACAAAAAAAACTGAACATTTTGGATGAAGTTTAACTTTTGACACATTAACTTTTTAACCACACATACTGACTGTGTGAAATTTCGACTTGATCGCTCAAGGCATTCTCGAGTTATAGCGGTTTGAATTTTTCGCGTCTGATTCACACACACACACATGCATCCGAACATTTTTTCTAAATGTGATTTTTCGACGATGTGAGACATTCTGAACATGTTTTCATTATAATCTCGGAATTTTGTTATTTACCGCAAGCTTCCTCTAAGAGGAAGGAAAAAATAGTACTATGCAAAAAAAAATTAGGTCGATTATCGAATTAAATTTGTGGAATTATTGGCGCAACATTTCAGGCTTCGAGATCGTGCTCGTTATATACGTGATATCATATATCTGGGCGGCGATACGTCTGTGCATGATTCACGGTCCCGGACGTTATTTCCGGGCTCACTGGAATTGGTACGAGGTGGCTATGCTGTCTTTATTCGTCCTGACCTTCATATTCTGGGGGATCGCCGCTATCGACGTTAGACACAACGGCCAGCGCGAGCTCGAGAGGAAATATTGGCACAAGTACGATCCAACATTGATAGCCGAGGGACTCTTCTGCATCGCCACGATAATGTCTTTCTTCAAACTGATGTTCGTTTGCCAACTCGATTATCATCTCGGACCACTGCAAATGTCGCTCGGAAAGATGATAAAGGATGTCACCAAGTTTCTTTTTCTCTTCACTATTATTTTACTGTCCTTTTCCTCGGGTGAGCAGCCAGACATAAAAAAGTCTCTGATTTTTGGCGATTAAATTTAATGTACAATAATAATAATAATAATAATAATAATAATAATAGTCGTAGTAGTAAATACGCTTTATTAACCTCTACAATATATGGTTCGGTGGTATTCCGTATATTATTGTGTGATTTTTTTTTCGCAGGCTAATGGGCCATTAACCGAGGTCCTTCAGCCCATCTATTTATATTTATCTCTGGAGCGCCTTATGGATATAAATTATTATTATTATTATTATTATTATTACATTGGTTGCACTATTTCCGATTGTCGACGTTCTTCAGGATTGGCGAAACTCTATCAGTACTACGACGGCATGGTACAGGTGGACGACGAGTCGAAGATCAAGACCCAACAGGCCGGTTCCTTCGTCGATTTCGCGTCGAGTCTGAAGACTCTGTTTTGGGCAATATTTTGCATGAGCGCGATCGAGAGCGCTGACGTGATAATCGAGAACTTGCCCGGCGAAACGGACACCGAAACTATAATAAACAAGCACACCTTCACCGAGACTATCGGCTACTTGGCGTTCGCTTGTGAGGCAACTCTTTCAATGCGAAACATTTTTTCATCTAGAAGAAAAAATGCTTTCATCGTTAAAGAATTGTCCTGATTTTTCTTTATTTTCTGGAAATTTATTTATTTTCAAGTCTTCGAGTTTATTTCCGTGATCGTCGTGCTGAACATGCTGATAGCCTGCATGTCGAACACGTTCACCCAATTCACGGACAACGTCGACGTCGAATGGACTTTCGGTAGAACCGAGGTACGATTTTGTCATTGGATAAATCGATAAATTGATATTTACAAAAACACACACACACACATATCATAAAATTAATTCTACGACATCGTCAGGTCTACGTTGACATAATGGCCCACGATGCTCTGCCGCCTCCCTTTAATCTACTGCCGACCGGAAACGAGATCCGGCGGGTGGTCGAATTCGTTAAGCTTCTTATAAAGCCGGCGGAAGGGAAGAAAGCTCGGTGGAATCTCAAGCGCTGCTGTCACATTGTCAGTGTTATTTCATTTGAAATGTTTAATGCGATCCTTGAGAGAATTTCATACGGATTTGCATTCAAATAAACCTGAATGCAAATCCGTGCATACAGACATATCTGAATGTAAAGTGCGCATTTCGTGTTGAGTTTCATATTTCACCATTCGATTTCCGCACTGATTCATTTTTCCCCGCAGGACGAAGCAGCGAAGGAGGACAAGAAAAAGTTTCGTCTCTTGATGGGACAGTTGGTGATGCGCTACTTCCGGAAGAAGGAGATCGAGGCCGAGGAATCGGATACCGAAGGGCTGAGAAAGGATCTCGTGAAGCTCCGGGATCTCGTGAGGGAGGCGATGGAAATTCCGGCTTGAAGGAGAGCCAACCCTCGCGAGTTAGAAAGCATGCCTAGACGAGAATATCTTCTCAAACATCGCGCGAGTCTTTAACATTTCATATTTATTTATGTGTAACACACTGTTTTACGATGCGAATAGTAATGAGCAATAAGAAGTAAAGAAAAAACCTTAAAGTTGACCCATGTAATAAAACTAAAAATTCAACGGGTTTTTTTCCCGGAGGCCAAAATGATTTCCGAATACCAAATGCTGACTAGTCTGGTAACAGTAAATCCTAAAACCGAGTTTTAATAATTAATGCAAGCTGTACAATCCACTCGGGATCGCAGTCGGATGACCAGAAGCTCAAGTTCGAAGCTCGAGGGATGGATTATTCAGGATTACAAGGGTTCGAGTCGAGCTCTTTGGATTTCACCTGAGCATGTTTCTCGCCGGGCGGTATCGTGTTTTAACGCAGATAACACAGTTTAGGAAGTTCGTGGGATTTTTTGTTCCCAACCCACCAGAATCTCTTACGTGTAATCACGAGAAACGATTCCTGCCGTCGTCAATTGTACTCTCGGGCGCTCCGCCTCCCAAGGAAAGTTGTTACACTCGTGTGGTTTCGGGTCGGAACTTTTCGGCAAAGTTTTTGTTCCCCGCGAAAAGTTATCAGCGCTTGGACATTCGAGCCGGAGATTCGTAACTCTCGATCTAGCTGCGCGATAGGATTTCCTCCGTTTTTGCTTCCTCATAGAGGAAACTATGTTTTCTTATTCAACGGAAAACCCTCGGCAGATCCGTATCCTTGTCACTTGGCACCTACTCGAGTCTTTGGCGTTTCGGGGAATAATAATGATTATTCGCGTCCTCAATTCGGAAGCCCCGAGTGCACTTACGCCGTTGCACGGTGCAAACTTCTCAAAAACAATTCAAACTCCGAACAACGGACTTCCAAACGGCAATTCCAACTTGGAAATTATAATTATCAGCATATTCAGGGGCTGTAAACAATCGTTCGAAACTATTGCGGAGATCGCAGGAATTCAAACTCGCTCGCTAGTCGAGTCGCGCAAAGAACTTGTTAAAAGTTCAAGTGGTAAAAATATTTTAGCAAGCATTTGGCCAATCAAAAATTCAACGATCGTCTCGGCTCTGCGATATCGGTGTTCAGGTTCGACAATAAAATGCTCGCTCGAGTCGAACCTACGAAGGATATTTTTCGATAGAGGAAAAATTGCATACTCTTTTTAACAACACAACAAAAACTATATTGAAAATCAGCGTCTCAAAGGTCGAAAACCTTCGCTGAATTTGCGGACAAGCAAAGTTGCAAATGCCTTGTTTACTCGTACGAAACTTTTGTATGTGTAATGAAAAAACACGAGGGGTGAAAAACTAAGTGGAGAAGAGCGCATACGGTCGGACGTTCCGAATCGTTGGACGATTAAAGCGTATCCCTCGGTGGAAGCCAGCAGGAATCGTGAATAAGAGGGTTAACGATCCCTCGGTTCGTCGGGGGAGCGGATTACCAGTGTGCAAAAGCTTCCTCCCTCCGCCTCTCCGTGCGCACCGTACATCGTTACACGGCGACACGAGAATGAGAGAGAGAGAGAGAAAAGCTCGAAAGCTTTTAGCGCTCCAGCAGTGATTTTCCTTCGGCTAATGTCTCATTATCATGAATAACTACGGTGGTCTTCAGAACGTTTCGTATATTTTCCTCGTCAAGAATTAACGAATTCAATGAAAAAGCATCATTAGTGAAGGAGACTGGGGCAAAATGGTAAATGCCGTACACCGTGAGCACGGGGCAAAATGGCGTACCATAAAAAATTCCGCTGAGATATTCGTTAGAACATTCGGTGAGTGCGGGGTAAAATTGACACTCTAAACGTAATGTTCCTACGAGGCACAATCCGGTTAACATCGACCCGGTATTGAACAAACTTTTTTTTAACGTAACGTTTTTGAACATTTTTTTTTTTCACCGTGTTGTCGTTAATTTTCGTGCATTATAAACGTCAAGATACATTCTTGAATACTCAAAGTATGCTCCATATTTTTTTTGTTTAAATCTGACAGATCGCTCTTAAATAATTTTAAATAATTGAGAGGTGTTCCATTTCTCCCCGAACGACTATTTTTCTTGGGTGCTTAGAATTATTATTAACCAATTAATTTTCCTTTGCGTCAATAAACAGTCAATTCACGTTCCGGATTCATGCGAAGAGCTTTCATCTCTCTGCTACCCCATTTTGCCCGATTCTCCTCTACATAAATATTGAGGTTGGTGAAACTTTCACCGCTCCGACTATTCTTTCACCAACAAAAAAAAATATATGAATAAACAAGAATATGCTGCTGAATCTCAAGCGGTTGTTTTCCTTTTCACTTTTTTCCTCTTTCCCCTTTCCCTCGCGAGATCCTCCGGTAGGAAGCGGAGATTTGTTCTTTGAAACTTTACGACGGCTGGATGCTCCGGACCATGGAAGTTTTTCTTTGGTTTAAGTGCGCTCGCGACACCGTCGCGGAACAACTCGCTCAGAGTAATGTGATCTCGTAAAAAAAATGTAAAAAAAAAACAAAACAAAAAGACGAAATGAAAAATAAAAACGCAACCCAACGAAGAGGCTGTCCGAGCGACAAGTTATACTCAAGTGGTCGCTACCGTTTCGTTACTTCCCTTTCCACCCTCTCTCGCTCGGACACTAAATTCTAATCTTGGCACTGTATCAAGCTCCATTTACGGTGGATTTCTCCCTGGCGATTCGCGCACGGGGAGACCACTCGTATATACTTTCCGCTGCTATATACGTATATGGGGCTCTAAGCATCCCGCGAAGGACCAGATGAGAACGGAGTCACGGTCGGGAGAGGACGGAGTCTCTCGTTACTCGACGATGAGGAACGGTATCGCGGTATCCGGCGTCATCCTCCTGCTACTCTCCTGCGGTATATCTACGGCCCCGGATGTAGGGGAGAGCGGGGCAAAATGGAACAGTGGGGCAAAACGGGATAATGCGGAAAAACGCAATTTTCCAATAACTTGTGTATGCTGGCGGTGGTGGCGAGCGGGGCAAATCGGCTTAGAAAATCCGGATGTATCGGTACCACAAAATGGGGCATCGAAAAATGATTGGCAAACTAAGTTTTGCCCCCACTGTCCGGTTTTGCCCCGCTCTCACCTATGTGTGTATATATATATATAACTGGGTGAGATATTTTTTTCGATGGAAGTTCCGATTGCTCGGTAAATCGGGAAAGTACGAGATATCAAACTTTGCAGCTAAAAAGAACATCCGGTTTGCTGGTCGATGCCGGCGTACATCAAACCGTCGCGGCAAGTATCAGCAACATTCATGAGAAAACTTTTTCGCGCTTTCGTCTCTCACTGGCTTCTTGGAGGCGCACACACGTTGTGAACTTTCCGGGGGAGGGGTGAAGTTTTGATAAAGAATTGGGAGATGTGAGTGGAGAAGAAATTATCTCGACCGTAAAGAAATCGAGCTGTAGCGCTTGAAGCTGAGAACGCAGAAGCAAATTTATAGAGACTCGAAATAGCTAATTTCACAGTGCGCTGAATCCAGTGCTACGACGTTTCTTATCGCTTGCCAAACACAATTATGTTTCGCACCGCAAACTTTTATCCGCGAAGGTCGACAATGTTATGTTTTCTTTTAGATTTTTCTTTCATTCTATGAAGATTCACCAATATTTTATTTCGTTGTAATAAAATGCACAAGAAAAAAATGTATTGTTTTCAACTAATTAAATCTTCTGAATTAACATTTAAAAAATCGTCGACACATGTCAATAAGAAATATTTGCTAATTGCTCTTAATAACTGCACAAGATACTAAGCAAAATTAGTAAGAACAGTTAAAAAAAAGTTTCTATGCAGCTGTCATTTTTAAACGGAAAATACTATCGAATATCTAAATCGTAAATTCGTAGAGCATCTTTCAAGAATGAGCATACTACATAAAAATTGAGCAAAAAATTACGGTTTATTCTTCGAAAAAGCTGAACGAATATGTACCTTTAATATTTGGAAAATCAACCCAAACCAGTTAATATTTTTGCAAATTAACGACATGCGCTGTAATACAAACAATCATCCACTATAATCAACAGTTGCGTAAAAGTTTGTATAAACTACTTAAAAAATGTAGACCCCATTTGACCAATGCGATGCACTCTTTAAATGTACGAACCTTTTTTACCGTAGGTATCTGTTAGAGCAGAGGACGATAGGTCCATAGGCAGAAATTAATCGCGCGCGACAGCGCTGCAGTATCGCGCTGGCAAGTAGTAACGGTCGGTACGTGGTCAGGCGTCGGTTTTCTCATGGCAGAGCGTGCTAGGAATGAAGAATCTCTCCCGCGAGCATTCTCGTCCTGTCTCCGTCACAAGATCGAGCGGGATAAGGAATATACGAAGTCCCGATGCTCCCAGGAGACAGATATATATACTGTATCTGGCATAAGCACATCGGAAAAGCACCTGGGTCGGAAACCATCCACAGATTTATATATATATTTATATATATATATATATTACTGGATTCTTGTGGTCCCCCAGCTGCGAGTGCTAAGTGCTGAAAACCTATTTATGTCCTCATGGAGGGAGGACAGCGGGAGGGCCTTCAAATCTATCCTTATACGATAAATAACGCGGGTTCCCGGCTAACTGGAGCGAAAACTCACGTCTTCCGGCATTTGGTTCTCGTAAATTCTCGGATAAAACCGGTAATTGTCCGAACGCTGCCGTTTCTTCTTCTTTCTACACCCTTTTTTTTCCTCGACTTCTCTTCCGTGTACCTTGGCAAGTGCCCTGCACGATATCGACGGGTGAGAATCATAAGGGCGTAACGACTGTACTTTAACATTGGGGATACGCCCTTTTGATTATTGGCCGTCGATACAGTGTCATAGTATCCTACCTAGCTTGCATATAAAAATAAATAATTCTGGAGAATATCGGAGGCGCTTTATTCGCACTTCGCTCGGCTACTGCACGAAGCTGAAGCTGAGAGGAATTCGCGAGGTGGCGCCGTGGACATCCGATTTTTTCTTTTTATGCAGATGTAACACAGATTTAATGCAAATTCGGCTTTCGCGTCACTCGGTTTTCACCCTTAGCGAAAACCGTCCGAGGCGAAGGAGCAATCCATAAAAACCCGTCGTCATGAAGCGATCGTGTCGCCGCGCGTGTGCGGAGATTCTTCGGCGAGTTAATAGCGATTTACCGTACACGCCACGTGCTACGGCGATTCGCATTTGTCGCGAGCAGCCGAGGCGTCTCGGTCTCTCCCGCTAACATTTATCATTTCTTTTTTCCACGGATAAAGCTGGCGATAGATCTTACACGGAGCCGTCATCCGCGGCGAGTTACATCACACTCGTACGCGCCCGGATTCCAATTTACTTACGAAACTTTTTGTCTCATACTCTAATCTCTTAGCCAAACGAGATTGCACTCCCATCCTTCCCTACAATCGACGAAACGGTTTTCCACAAAAAAAAAAGAAACGAAAAACAAAATCTATTTTTTCTTTCGAATCGCAACGGAGCGCACCTGCAACGCAAAACGGAAGTTGTTTTAACCCTTCCTCGAAGTGCCGTCGCGCTTCGCGGAAAAAACTTTCATTATCGGAAAAACAAACAAACAAAATTGATGCCGAGACCGGTTGCAGTCGGAGACTCGAGGCGTTTCTATGGGCGCAGATGAAACTCCGGTTTCCGCTTCAGAAGGGATGAGGGTTGTGCTGGAAGGGGTGCGTGGATCGGGCGACTCTCGCGGGAGCTTCGCATCGGCGGGCGGCACGTAGCAGTTCGCACGCGACCCTCCGACGGGTCTGCCAGCGAAGTCGTAGTCGCGCTTCGACGTCGTCGACGTTCTCGGTTGCCGTGCGAGTCGAGCCTTCGCGCCCTCGGAACTTCGTCGCGACTTACCGACTCTGTTACTCCGAGAACTCCGATTATATTTCGGTGGAGCAAACGCGCGCAATGGGCCAAAAGTTTACTCATTGTTTTACTTACTCACTCGAAACTTTTAGGGACCGTGATTCGGACCGCGGCAAAGTCGTCGCGGGAAACGCTAATTAAAATAGTTGAGCCATCCGAGTCGGCGCCGCGCCGAGTGCCGAAAATCGTCGGGGGGCAAAAAGGCCCGCTCGATGACTCGATATACACAGTGAAAAAAAAAACTAAGGTTTGTCCATTATTTTTTCAACCAACCACCCTTTGTCCGCAAAGGTCTACAATTTTTTTTTCCGTATTCTGCAATTTTTTTTTCTTTTGTTCGTTAAGGAAATGTTTTTTTTAATAAAAAAGAAAATTGTAAAATTAATAAGACGAAAAGATTGTGAACGCGGTTTGTTGTTGGACGACGAATGGTTGTTAAATGTAAAAACCTTTTTACCGTGTACGGTACACAAACTCTTCTCCAATAAATAATTATCTTCGAGAATAATAACGAAATAACTGATTTTTAGATATATATTTTTAAGTACGTCTCAATAGTGTTTCAATTTTTTTTTTTTTTCAAGTGCGTGACCGAGCGTTGCGGTTAGAAAAATTTTGAACTGGACCGACCAAAGCTGTGCATATCGAGAGAGGAGAAAAGAACATTTTTTTCCTCAAAGTTCAGTCATATAAAATGTCACCCGGAGGTACGAGCGAAGCAGCTGACATAGGTAAAGAATTCAAGGGGAGACATGCCGAAGTGGTGTCAGCGAGTTCGACGGAATTCGAAACGCTTGTCGATCTCGCGGTCGAACGAGTTCGCGAAATAAAAGTAAAGTACAACGGTATCGATAGAAGCATCGGCGGGGGAAGCTGCAGGACAAAATGTTACGAGTTTGTTGCTCGAGGCTCGGAGAGTTTCAATTTCGCGTAGGAAGAGGCGAAGCACCGAAGAGGAGGCACGGCATCGACCACGGTCACGGAAAGAGAGTACGGAGGTCGTTCCCGCGAGACGTGATCTTTCCCGAGGAATTCGCCGGCCACTTGACCCGAAATCGAATTCGAAAATAACAGGTACAGCAAACCCTAATCTCATTCTACGAGGCAACAAAAAAGTTTTGTACATTTAACGAAATTTGTTTATCCACGAACATCTAACTTTTTTTCTTCTTGAGTACAATTTTTTTTAGTCAAAAATAACGGGTCACACACATAGCAAAATTGTAATGAAAAGTTTGATAGACTGTGCATTTAATAAACATTCATTTGTTCACAAATGTTCGCCATGGTTTTTCCTCTTTATTTTACAACAGGCTTACAATTGTGAATTTTGCTAGTTTTGTACTTCCTAATTTTTGTATTGTTTACTATTTTTCAAATAAAAATACGATCAATTAATCCAAAACGAATTTCGTTACATGTGCAAACATTTTATACCTTACATTTTATATCTTTATACCAAAAAAGGGTAAATTCCAACGTTGGTTAGGGTGGAAAGTCGCGAAGAGCTGTTTTAACTTCATTACCAACCCGCGCACGCGACAACCCTTCGCTGCGTCCACGCTGACCCCGGAAAGGTCCGCTTAATTATATCGAGGTCATTCATCGGGTGTTTAAAAGGAATTCGCGGCGAAAGCTTTTTCGGCCGGGAAATGGACATTTCGCCGTCGTTTAGAAACTCAATTAAAATGTACCATCGGAAGAAACGAGGATTCCGAGGTATTCACCGTCGTTACACTCTCGTTAACCTGTCTCCGGAAAGACCCATCCAATTTAGTGACCAACAGGAACTGTAGGTAGTCCAGTGAACCGGAAAAAATGCAGCGAGCATTCGAGTCGTCGCAATATCGCAAAAATTCCCACAATATTAATATCGAAATTTCCGACGGACGACACAAATAGTGGACTTTCGATGAAGAAAAAAATGCAGTGAGCATTCGCGGGTCGTCATAATATCATGAAAATACCCACAATATTAATATCGAAATTTCTGCCGGACCACACAGATAGCGCACGCTTCACAAAATCCTCACCAAAATCCACAGGACTTCACTCAAATAACGAAATCAATTAGTTTCCCAAAACCCAGAGATATCAAAGCAATTTAATTACCTCGAACAAACGGAGCGAACAGTTCTCCGTTCGGAGGATAATTTTCCAAAGGACTGTGCATCAAAGCCAAAGCCCGTGTCCTGCCAGACGCGTCATTTAATGTACACCGCGTTAATTAATTTTCTCCATACCCGTATATTGATGCGGAAACAACGAAGCGATTTGCGATAATTCGTGGTGAGGACATTTCGAGAGAATATCTCGTCCGTTTGTTCGCAACATTGCGCGAGATTAAATTACAAAATTAATTATCCTCTGCGGAGGGGGAGTGGAAGGGTTCGCCGGTACATGTTGCGACGCGTGTAAACAAGCTAGGGAAAACGGAGCTGAGATGACAACGGTATGCGTACGTTCACGCTCGGCTTCGCACGCGCAAACGTCCGTAATACCTGCCGACGAAAGATGAGCGAGGCGGATAGTGTAAATTCTATAGTTTGCATTCCACCGCGATTATTCAACGAATGAACGAAATCCTTCCCTGGCAACTGAGAGAGGCGGGTATTGCGGTAGGAATAGCTCCGCTCTGCCCGGCTGAATCTCAAAAGCTTTCGACATTTAATATAACTTTCAACGATAAATTACGCAAGGAAAGCCTGCGATGGACGCCACTGTCGTGAAGTCATATGCAGACCACCCGCCGCTCCGTTGCGACATTAATACAAGAGGCGCAACGCCGTTCGGAAATTTGTGCGCCACTGGGAATATGGAAAAACGTTGCCGAGTGTCGCGCCCAGATATCGGCATTAAAGTTACATTTCATGATATGTAACGGGGCCAGAGCTTCTTTGACAATGGAATTTAAATGCAGGTGACGCTGCTCCATATATAGACGTATATCATGCCATATATCCATATAAAGGCATATATCATTCCAACACGGGCGGCCCTCTTGATTCTTAAAGAGCATATCGTTACATATCTTCTCTAACTCTGTAAATGAAAGCTGTATATTTCGTTTATTTGTTTGGTTTAGTTTAGTTTATCTGTTTTTCTTCCTGCACAGAAACTCTCACGAACACGCGAAAAAAATCTGTCAAACCATAGATTTTAACATGGGGTTTGTGTGCAGTCGGCAATATGGATAAACATAACCGAGTGTCCTGCCCAGATATCGGCATTAAAGTTATATGCGATGAAATGTGACGGGCCAGAGCTTCTTTGACAATAGATTTTAAATGGAGGCGACGCTGATCCATATAGGCATATGTCTAAAAGTCAAAAGGGCGTGAAATCATGAATTTTAACACGGACGCCACTTTTGATCCTGAAAGGGTATATACATACATCTCCTCACTAACTCTATAACTAAAAGCTTTATATTCAGTTTGTTTGTTTGTATTAGTTTAGTTTAGTTTAGTTTAGTTTTGTTTATCTGCCTGTGTGTCTGTCAGTCCGCCCACATAGAAACTCGCACGTATCCTCGGAGAAAATCCATCAAAACATACAGTTCAGCATGGGATTTGAGCCCTTCTGGTTCTTAAAAGGTGTATCAATACAAGAGTTCTCTTCTCTAACTCTATAAATGAAGGCTGTTCATTTTGTCTGTCTGTCCGTCTGTCCGTACGTCGTACCCACACCGAAGCACTCTCAGACTCTCACAGACCATAATCAAACCTTAACTGTTTGCATATGCCGTGGGCTTTATTAATAAAATAGTTGGGAAATGTATTCAACGATAAGTTTTCGTACTTGTACCTATCAACGATAAAGTTCTTGATTATGCTTTTATGTTTAAACATTTCCGTTCAAGTTTTTTTTAAATAATTTTAGGATGTCCCATTACGCACCGCGTCGGCCTGATTTTTCACTAGCCCATCTCGCCCCGGGGGCCCATCTCGCCCCGGTCTCCCCTACTATATATATATATATATATATATATATATATATATATATATATATATATATATATTCTATACGTATATATGCCATATATCCATACGGCCGTACTATATTTATTTTCTCATGGTTTCGATCACTCACTCACGCGAATTCGTATGCATTCACCCTGTCCGTTCGATACGCGTTATTTCCACTTGTTTTGCCACTTGTCCCATTTCCGCTCGAATAGTTTTCTCTTACCGAGCGACTCCGCTATCTTCAATTCACTGCAATCCCTCTGGCCGAACGTTCTCTCACTGGTAAATCTTTCCAAGCTCTGCCTCGGACAGGTTTGGACTTTGTCTGCTGTACATAATTCATAGAAATTCAATTAACGAGATGCACGCAACAAATGGAAGCTCGGGGATAGAATTTTAATGAATAATTCCATTTTCCATACGAATTAGAGTACGCGAGCGTTACAACCACAAAAAAAAAAACATTTGAGTCAGAGAACATTTCGCACTTAAATCCATCAAGTTAATAGGATAATCCACTTTTTTCATTAAAAAAAACACACATTTTTACCTTGCTACTATTTTATTCATCGTCGGACTTTTGTACTTTTTCGATTTGAATAAATTTCCATTCTATTTAAAAACATACTTTTGCCGACGTTACTTTTTTATACTATTTTTTCGATTTCAATAAATTTAATTTTATTCAAAAATATATCTTCGACTTTGTTACTGAGTCATGCAATGGTAGGATTCGTGATACAAATTAATGGTCACGGCCCGAAATTTGACATTCGCTAAAACTGACAAATTATTTGCAGTGTTAAATATGCAAAGTGTTTTCTCGACTCTTGCTCGCGGCTCCGTCGACTTTACGCTCGCTCCGAAAACAAGCTTTCAGGAGTATCGTCGAAGTGCAAACTCGTTCGATAACTTTGTCGGATAAAATTTCTATACGAGAACACGAACCCTACTTTTACGGACAAAAATGATGAAGTTACTCTAATAAAATGTGAATAACCATTAAACATGCACCGGTATGCGCACTGTGAAAAAACATTACGTGAAATCAATTAAAAGTTTTCCGCGATAGTCGTCATAACTTAAAAAAAATAAAAAATGTTCACAACTTTCCAATTTGTAAAAAAAATGTTAAGTTTTGTAATGAAACGCAATTTGCGCGAATCAATAGATTCAATTTTATTTCAATAAATTAAATCGTGGGCTGAAGGACTTAGGTCGATGGCCCGTTGGCAATGGAAATTCAAATACATACTGTTAATATTATCCTAGATGTATCGATGATCGCACCACGCAAAACAATGCCAATGAATACAATTACTACTGAAATCGTCAAACCAAAATAACATGACATGACAACTATATGAAAACAAAAGAAAATGTATCGATTTAGTAAAAATTGTTCTCAGTGGACACATCTCATTATAGATCGTGAGAGTTAATAGTCCTGTCCACTGCATCGACAATGCGCAATGCTAGTCGTTAATATTCAATGAAGTTTCGTGTCATTATACATTCAAAGTTACACCTACACCATGTAAATATATGTATACAATGTGAATATACATATACCCATATGTATCCTCGAATGTTCTCTCACTACGCCCGAAATGGAAATTAATCATCGAATATCGCTCACTTCGGAACGTTAACTGTTTTCGGCAAAATTCATGGCACATCGTTACATCGTGTAGTGTGCACTATTCGCTGCGTGGTCGGAACGAATGTAAAAATCGCAGATGAATAATTAATCTCCCCTTCCGCGACTGCACACAGTAGAAATCAAATCGATTGCGTTTGCCGTATGCGCGAACCCTGTTGTGCAAATGTACACACGACCGAGTTTTGCGTTCGCACAGTAACTATAAAATAGTAACGGATACTACGACTCGTTGTTGGAAATGCGTATTATTCGTTGATAAATAAAAAATTTTTTTTTTAATATTTCATGTTTTTACTCGGAATTCTATTGAATTTATCACTTTGACTGCTGCAGTGCTTTAAGCCCGTGTTGATTTTAAGCTCTTTATTATTCTCCGCTGGCATCAAAGCTCGAAGGTTCAAAGGAATTTTGTTTAAAAAAATTCTCTCTATTTTCCATAAGAAAAACAAGCATCAAATTAGAATGCACAACGCTGAGGAATTATTTTTTAATGATTATGTTTTCTCGTAACGAAGTAATCTGTCCTTTGACGATCACGGAGGGTATTATCTCTGCAAGGATGGAAAATATGCTACAAAAATAATAATTTTCGTAACGAAGCAATACGGTGAATTCCCAGGCATATTTTATTTGTTATTTTTTATTGTAATTTGCTGTTTTGCTAATGGCTCGAGGCTCGTTCTTTTCCGCCAGTTCTGTGACTACCCAGTGACCGCGCAGTAACTGTTACATTGTCGTTTTATTTCATGGAGAAGAAAAAATTAATTGACCCGACTATCCGCGTGATAAAATACGCTCCAGGCGATTAAATTGATTGGGCCAACATATTAATTGGTTTGGTCAAAAAATTTTTTGTTTTAGACCAACCAGCAATTAAACTGTTCTATACCAATGAATTATATAACAGTTAGATTACTGCTTAAAAAGTAGTAAATTTACAATAATGACCGTGCAATTCGTGTTCACTGGCTATAATACCACTTAAAAAAATTCCGTACCGCGAGGCCTCGGTCATCTTGACAGAGTCGAGTGTTATATATGTAAATATAAAACCTTAAATCAGCCCGGCTGACTTGGTTCTCGAGAGACTGATGAATACAGGAAAGTGCATCGTACAATGTTCTGCCTCTCTTTACCCGATTCGAGAGAATAATAGATACTTCGAACAAACGAGCACTCGACAGAGACAGAATGTCCAGAATAATCATAACTGAATAACATTTCTCTCGGAAATATAGCGAGATATTCAATGATTAAAAAATAAAATTACAAAAAACCGAATCCTAGATTTTTTTTCAATTTTTCCTCAAATGTAACATTCGAATAAATTAATTTTTTTTTAGTCGAGATTTCAAAGCCCACATTTTTGAGGACTTGTTTGTATTTTACCTTAACTCATTTCTTAATTGAATCCACGATCGGCAGGGATTGTTTTCCCAATCAGGCTATATAGATACAGATTTGTTGTATATATATATAGATACTTCGATATTTATAGTATGTATCGGTTTCTGTCTCCGCGAATGAAACTCTCAAAGGACACACTTGAAATGCTTCGCCCCGTATAATACCGGAAACTCGATTGAGAGGGCCACAGCCTGTCTTCCCGCTTGTAGCAATATGGTCGAGAATCTCCGGGCACGAAAACGAAGTTTCAACGGGGAAGAACGGGGAATGGGAAGCGATAGGGTTGCCGATGAAGTGGAGTTGAGAGGGAGTGAGAGAGAAGCTCGACCAGCGACGTCCAATCGAGGCATCAAAATCGAATCAGGCCACCCCGGGCAAGAATCGCGCCTGGAAAACGGAAGAATTCCCTCCTCAGAAGAAAATCAACCATGCCCTATCTATGTCAAAGGACAAACGCTTTTTCAACCTTGTCCCTATTTTTCTCCTACACATGCAATTTTAACAAACAAATTAGGAATTTTCTATCGAAGGAAGTATAAATAAGGTACAAGTGGTGAATATGACTCAACATGTAAATCGATCACTTTACTATACAATAAATTGTAATAAATATATGTCCCTGGAAATATTCACCACTTTTACCATACAAGTCTAAAATTATGTAATTTTTTTTTCTTTTTACAATAATTTATCCACTGAAAATGGTATATTGTCAATCAATATAAAATTGTTTCGTTTTATTTTAAAAAATCCCACGTATTTCGAGTATTTTGAGAAACCACCGATGTCATGACAGATCAATGAGGATAAGCCGTCTCACATTCGTCGGCTCGGCATACATGTCGATTATATATTTCGCGAAATAAATCTTGAATGAATTTTTTGAATTCTTTATTTCTTTGTATCCCTCAATATATGTAAACGCGAACGGGCACTCTGTGAGAATTAACGGGACAGCCGCTGGGGTCGGCTTGACGCGAAGAACAGCCCCTACGTAAGTGGTTGGCTGAGTGGTTTTATCGGCAAGGGTCGAGAGGGTGGCTGAAGGGTAAACCGACGTACTTGGCTGCCCGAGCATGCATGTGTATCCGAAGGCGGAGGATAGAGAGAGCGATGAGGTTTTCGAACCAGCCAGCTGGAGAAGAGTTAACGGGATACGCGCATACACGCTGTATCGTCCGATTCACCAAAGAGCCTGCGCAAGGCAACGCTCGACTGCCCTAACGGCTCCCGCGACTTCTCGTCGCTCTCGTTTCTTCAACGTTAAATTTAAACGATGCTATTATTAATCCAATTTGCGCCCGATTTTCACCTTTCACCGTTCAGCGAACCGATCTCCGTAACGACATTTATTTTTTCCCCCGAGTAACACACTTGATACTTATAGAACTTTGATATTTATAGAATTTTTTTCGCTTCCTGCACACCTTGCTGTGCGATACTTTTTTTTTTACATTTATACAATTATAATTACATCCAGATATTGTCAACAGGTCATCGACCGAAGTCTTTCAGCCCCGGGCTTTCTTTTATTTGGACTGAGATGTAACTGCAATTATTTGCGTCGGAATGGTACATGCACTTTTATTCTTCTTCGTTCAACATTCTGTTTGGATGTTCATATGTGGTGTGTGTTGGATGTTTGTGTCTTCGGGTGATATTTTGTGCAGGTTGTGAACCTAGCGGTTGGATGTTTGGTAGCTGATTCAATGCGAATCTTTGAGTGAGTTGTTGTGTGCTTGTTCTTATAGGAGTGTTTCATATAATAGTGAATTACGCTAGTTGCTTCATATAGTAGTGAATTACGCGGGTTGTGTAGCGGGTTATTGGGGTGTCTTATTCTTATTAGACTCTGGATGGTACTGGTTTCGGCGGTTTTGATTTTCTTAAGGGCCGTTTCTTTGTAGTTCATGAATTGTTGTTGTTGTGGTTGATGATGATCGAGTTGACCGTACAATTATTGTATCCGTACAACAAACAAAATGTGAAAGCCCAGAATTTTTGCCGTGAATGCCGTTAGCGATTTGTCAAAGTATCGAA
Organism: Stenichneumon culpator; assembly: GCA_964017025.1. Taxonomy (NCBI): domain Eukaryota; kingdom Metazoa; phylum Arthropoda; class Insecta; order Hymenoptera; family Ichneumonidae; genus Stenichneumon; species Stenichneumon culpator. Next base: position 506,936 of record OZ024769.1, on the reverse strand, counting down.
TCTTAATGATGCAATCTCCCGGCACTGATTTCATTGAACAATGCAGATTTTTCACGAACAGATCTGGAGCGAATTGTTGGTATGCCATTTTGAAGGGAATATTCTCGTGAAATCGACGATTCGCTATATACACTAGGGAGGTAACACGGACGTGGCGCATCAGCCCGTTATCTCCCGTCGAACACGAAAGCGAGCAGGACCGCCGTGTGGGAGTAATCCGATTTATTCGTCCCCGATCACGCTCAAAGGGCTGGACCGCATACCAGGAAAACAGATAATTTTTTACCGAATAAAACTTTAATCTCTTTTTTGTCCTTCTCGTCGTAGCCCGGTTACACGAAAATTAACAATGTTTCCGAAATGAGGAGAAAAATTAGTTATTCCATTGTTCGCGTCCCACCGGAGAGCTCGGCGAGGAGTAATTTTTTTTTATATTCTTTCCCCTCGACGAATTTCGCCGGTATTTCGTCCGTCGAATGTTCGTCCGTCGAGTGGTGGTTGGCGCGGGTGAAACAGTAATTGCGCCAGCGGGCGCGACTACCGCGCGTCAAGGGATCACCGCGAACACGCCAATAAACTCCGCGGGTTCTCACCCCAGTATTTCCGGCGTGAGAGCTTTTTCATCGATGTCAACAGCGGACTCGTCGAAATCGGCGGCTCGCATTGTACAGACTCGTCGGTGCGGAAAATTCCGGTGGAAAAGTAGCCCGATCGAAGGGACGACGGGAGATGAGCGGAGAAAGAGGACGCCGGTTCGTGAATTCCGAACGAGGAGCTTCCGATTCTTTCTCTACTCTTTCGATATCGTCGATGTTACTTTTCCATCACGAAAAATCGATCGGGTTTCAAGCTCTAAAGATGTATCTTGCACGGAATATATTTTTTTTTATCACCAAAAAGTGAAAACGCTGAGGTTTCTTTCGAACTCAAGGGTTGAATGAAAATTTAAGGAAAGCATAAAATAAAACCATTCGGGAATTCCTGAGAACATTGATTTTGTATAATAAACATTTTTCCGTCTAGTTATTGACGAGTTAAACAAAAATTAATAATAAGAAAATAAAGGTTTGGAAAACGACGTTTTGCGGACGAAATAGATTCGTTGATTTTTTATTAATGGAGTATGAATTTTTTTCAGAACGGCGTTTATCCATTCGTTGATTTGGCGATCCAAAATAAAGATTTAAAAAGTCTTGAAGTTATAATTGTTTTTTAATCAAGTTATATCAAACGGCAGGTTGGACGGAATAATAAACAACATTCGATGAAATTATCTCGATATTGCTGCTAATTTGGTACCGGCTCGTTAAGCGGAAAAATCAAACTTGCCTTTTTATCGCCGTAACCAATTTCTGGCAAAAGAAAATACACAAAAAATTCATGAGATCTCTGCGTAGCTCCGCCACACGTGCTTTTCTCCTTCATCTCGCGATGACAACTGGGATATATATGAGTTTTGCCGGCGTGGCCGGATAAAAAGAATTCTTCCGTGGATTCTAAGGGAATAGCGGTAACGAGAGCGTCATAAAAGCTCAAGGCAATATACGTCGACGCGAACATTCTCGTCGGGGGAGCAAAAGGAAGAAAAAAAAACACCCCATTCTTCTCTTATTCGTCTCCGTTCTGATCCCGAGAATCGACCTAGAATCTAAGATATCGTCGTATAGTGCAAAGCGTACGGGAGAACAATGCTGACACAAGCTATGTAACGGTTGAATATAAAAAGGAACTGCGTAGTGATGACGAGAATATCGAAACCTTTCGGGCGGCGGGGGAGGAGGGGGGCGGGACAAATGGTGAAAAAAGCGTAGTGAGAAAAAAAATGGTGCGATAAGAGTGAAAGTTCTTCGAGAAGTCATCCTCGTCACCTGTAGGCACGAATGATCGATCGAAAGCGCGTAGGAGATAACCGGGGCAAAATGGTCCACGATATTTATCGTAGCTTCGGGCTCATCCGAACGGCCCTTATTTAAGGGCCGTTCGGATGAGCCCGAAGCTATAAATTGACTCGTCACCCGTAGGGAAAAATCATAGACCGGGGCAAAATGGACCAATGATAAATGTGCGCTGTTCGGATGAGCCCGTAACTCTGAATTTACTACTAACGGCCTACGTTTGTAGCTTAGTTACCATTATCACCTGTAGGGACAAATGATAAACCGGAAGCACGTAGATAGAAACCGGGGCAAAATGGTCCACTGATAAATGAACGCCGGTCGGATGAGCCCGGAACTATGAATTTACTACTAACGACCTACGTTCGTAGCTTAGGTAACCTCGTCACCTGTAGGGGTAAATGATAAACCGGGAGCACGTAGGTGGAAACCGAGGCAAAATGGTCCACTGATAAATTAGTGCCATTCGTATGAGCCCGTAATTGTGAATTGACTACTAACGACCTACGTTCGTAACTTAGTTGCCCTCGTCACCTGTAGGGATAAATGATAGACCGGAAACACGTAGGTGGAAACCGGGGCAGAATGGTCCACTGATAAATGGGAGCCGTTCGGATGAACCCGTAACTATGAATTGACTACTAACGACCCAGGTTCGTAGCTGTTACCCTCGTCACCTGTAGGGACAAATGACAAGCCAGGAGCACGTAGGTGGAAACCGGGGCAAAATGGTCCACAATAAATAAGGGCCGTTTGGATGCGCCCCAAGCAATGAATTGACTACTAACGACCTAGGTTCGTAGCTTAGTTACCCTCGTCACCTGTAGGGACAAATGATAAACCGGAAGCAAGTAGGTGTAAATCGGGGCAAAATGATCCACTGATAAATAAGGGCCGTTCGGACGAGTCCGAAGTTATGAACTGACTGTTACTAGCCTACATTCGTTTACTAACAAACCAAAAGAAAGTAAATTCGTAATGATTGTTGTGAGTCTTCGCTCAATTTTGCCCGTTTGGCCGAGTGTCCGAATGAATTTTTTGTAAAATCTTGTGGTGACCTATTTTGCCACGCGACGTGCAGCGTCACCATTTTGCCCCGGTCTCACTACTTGGCTGCTTTACATCACCAAAAACTTTCGAGACAGACAGTAATGTAGAAGATTCCCATTCCAGAGGACTTTTACTACTTGTCCCGCGAAGTTTCGAAGTACCGGTAAAGATAAAACAAGAATAAAAACTGTTTCAGAGTTATTCGATATAAAACGCAATTGATACGCTGAGATCGAAAGAGCGAAGAGCTTCACGTGAGTTAGTGCCGACCTTAATCGATTTCCGATAAAAAAAAAGAAAAAAACGAAAAATGCTCGAATTGTTTTTTTTTTGTTTCTTCCGTTTGCATCCGCAACACGTGCGTACCTTTTGGTATTCCGGGCTATCCGGAATTCATAGCGGGGAATATTTTTATTGGGGGAATTTATGTTTCCCCGAGGGATTATTGGCTTTATAAAATCGCCGCGGGACGATCTGGTATAACGTGGGTCTGACGTATAACTCGCCGTGACCACTGGACGTCCGACAACTAAAATACTCTACTACTGACTGCTCGTGATCATGATTCTTCGAGGATTCAAACTGGGAAGGTACTTATAGCTTCGCAATCGAAACCAGCTTCGAAAAATCATTAAATTCAAATGCATTCTAAACATAAATATCTTTACCACTGTCTCTATGTATATATATCGCTACTTATCAGCTACTTATGGAAAAAAAAGTTTATTTGATTTTATTACAAAAATGTTTTTTTATTTAAAAACTTCGTAATTGCAAACAAAGAACTATGGTTTTGCCAAGTGACCATTAAAGAGAATTAAAGCCTGTAAAAAAGTTTCCTTCATTGCAGAGCTCATCAATTTGAACTGGAGACATTCGTTTAATTCGTTTAAACTTTCTCGATAGCGAGCCACGTTCATTGAATCCAATTGCGTCCAGAAAATAAATCTCTTTACCACTGTCTCTCTATATATATCGCTGCAGTTAACCACTCTGCACAGTTCCACGATAGTAAGAATAGAAAGGGATGAGCTAGCGAGTCTCACGTAGCGGCAATAAGTTTTCAGAGTTTGCTTAACTCGGCTCCCTGGCAACAGTGAGCCATGTTACTGCCGTTTACCGCGAATTGTATCGCGCTGTACGCTCTCTTCGAGATTAACTCATCGCCGTTCCCAAATCATAAATCACTCGCCAAGGGTGGAGCGAAAGTCGTCAACCGAGAGACATCGGTCACTACGGAGTTTTACGATCGTGGTCGATCTCGCATCGCTTGGGACTCTTCGTTGTTTTATCAACTCGCCGGCTCACCCGTCTTCTCCGCCCCTCTAACGCACACCGACGCAAGGACATAAACTAGATCGGTGTGTCGACGCGTCCGATAACACAAAGCTTAGGGTGAGAGGGCACGGAGAAATCAGTAACCCTCTGAATTATACTCGCCCGCGCACGCACGAATGAATAATCGAAAAAGTCACGACAATACAGTAACTCCAAACGATTAAATGTATATCTCGCAATTTTTTTCCTGCTGTATAAAGAATGCATCGATGCGCGAGAAAATTTTACGCTCATCGGTCATTCGGAACGTGATAAAAATTCATGAATAGTTGAGACGTTGGGACAATGGATGCTCGGACAAAAGATCGCTCGACCGGAGTAGGAAAAAAAATGTTCTATAGATTTTTTTTTCAAATATTAATTGCGCGGAGTAATATCGATAACGCGAGGAATGGTTCAAGCTTAAAAAATATCGTGGAGGTTTTTTGTTTCGTCTACGAGAATTTTTAATTGTCGATGCAGCCTCGAGCGTCGTCCCGAAACGTAACCCGATATGTTCCCGGCGGGTGTAGTAAACAAAACGGGTCAATGAGTTCGTTGCAAAGTACGTCCGTACGAAGAGGATCAGCCGTAGAAACATTCCGAGACATCACGCCCGCCACCGGTCTTACGACCGAGCACCTTAAATTGATAGCTCAATGAAGTCCACTCACCGAATATTCCCTCCATAAACTCGCCGAACGGTCCGTCCATCGGCATTGCTTCGTTGTACTCGCGGCTCGAGCAGCGGAAAAACTTCCGTTTCCGTTGCTCTCCCTTCGCCGTCGCCACGATGAATTCCTCACATCGCCGGCGAAACACGCAATTCACCAAACGCAAAACGTCTCATTTACGCTACAGTTCATGATTTCCTGTTTACCAAATAAACAATCCAGTTCGGCTGCAGCGCGAATGTAACTGAACGTTACTTCCGCAGGCAACACACTATTGACCCTTAGCCAATCATGGCGATCCTCCAAATGCTAACCGCCGTTTATCCCCCCCCCCCCCCACCCGACGCCTGGCCAGCGGTCACCTTGTCGACCGGAAACATATACTCTCTGCAGAGACGATTTTTATTCTCGATCCTACTTTTTCAGCGTTTTTATAACAATAAAGAAAAAAAACAATGGCATTAACCCCGCTTCACATCTGTAGGTCCAAGTTTGCATTTATTCTCGACATGCGGTCCATTCATATTCATCTGTCCATACTCTGGGCATTGTCGTTTCAGACACAGACCTGTTGACACAATTTCGCGACAAATAATGCAATTTTCAAAGATGTGCGACACGAGCGATTCGCTCGACAGAAAACTCGATTTCCGCGAACAGCTATGAGAAAATTCTGGAGCGAACGAATGAAAGTCCCGGACGTTATTTCGAGTTTACTCGTACCGACTCATCGCCATTCGATCGTAATTGACAATTTCGAGATGATTCTTTGCAGGGCCGCTTGTCGAGAGCTGCCGTCCAGCTGATTAATCATCGCTACAGTTAATCATCCTCCGTTTAAGAAACAAACAATTCACTTCGGCTGCAACGCTATCGTAACTGGAACTGGATGCCACTTCCGCAGACAACACACTATTAATCCCTAGCCAATCATCGCGAACTTCCAACCGTCACCCGATTCCCCTTCCTCCCCTCCGTGACCACCCGCCCCACCAACGCCTTGGCCACTCTTTTCGAAGAGAAAATGAAGAATGGTATTTTTTACATTAGATAAAGTTGGTCTTTATCAAATGTTAATTAATTAAAAAATGGTCTTTCCCTGCGTTTGCCGATTCCCTAGGGGAGACAATTTTCTTTTACCTCGGCTGTTTTTTTTTTGTGACCGGCAGCGATATTTCACATCACCTTAAGGATATGTGAAATGACTCAGTCGGTAACCAAAAACTGTATGAATGCGATTCAGAGACCGTGAACATTTCGCGAAAACGAAAAGTATTAGCGGATGTACAATTTAATACTGCGTTCGATGCTTCACTTTTGCCCGAAATGTTAACGGTTTTTAATGGCATTGATTCGGAAAATGCAACTATCTCTCTCGCACCTGCATGTCACGTGGTACATCTTTCGCATGGCCTTAAGTAAAAGTACTAGTAGCTGGATATCTAAAGGAGCAGTTCCAGTCCCCGGTCATGCAAAATCATATTCCCGTCTTTCTCAAACGCACGCTTTGTCCGGCCACTGGGACGAGTCCGGTCATTGGTACGTGCACGTCAATTGTTCGAAGTCGACGTGGACAATCGACAACCGAGATTCGAATCGATCGTTGAATAATTTTTGTAAAATTTGTTGCAGGACCGTGTTTCGCAGGAGCTCCCAGTTGGACCGATTGACTAACGATGGACAACGAATTATCGATATCGCTGGTGATAATTCTGGTTATCGGTGGGGTGATGATAACCGCGCTGCTCGCCTGTTACGCGTGCATATTTCGAGATCTCTGCTGCAGGCGGGTCGATCGATCCAAGAGACGGAGAAACGGACGGGGGGGCAGCCCGGGTCATGGTTCCGGTGACCTCGGCAGGCAGCGTTTCGACACGATACCCCTCAACGATATCACGCAAGCGGACAGCATGCCCACGGAGTCGGAGAAAGTCTGAGAGGGTTTCAAACGCGAGGATTTTTTCAAACGAGCCTCGCTATGTTATATAAGTAATAAAAATCGAGGCGTCAATGATCGACGGGCGTTCGTCTCATAAATGTACAGATTCGTAGAGCAAATTGTATTACATATATATATATACGTATTTATTAATATATGGCAACGTGTAATGAAAAAAAAAAAAAAAAAATCGATATCCGGACAAAAATACTCAACATCTTATCAACGTGAAAACACGAGGAAACCCCTTTGAGGTTTTCCGCTTCGCCGCGTCGCGTTATATATATATATATATATATATATATATATATATATATATATATATATATATATATATATATAAAATAAATTTCTATTCTGTTTATTTAGTTCGTATTTAGTGTAGAGTGCGATAGCGCATCAACTCTAGCATCCGGAAGTGACGCAATTATATCCCTGCCGTGTCTCTGGTAACTCTTTGCGGTAAAACTGTCGGTCGAGGTACCTCCATCCGTGGTAATAAATTCGTAAACGGGTGGGCACTTTGAGCCGAATATATTCGGAGGCAGCACGGTGGTTGGATGAGAATATTCGATATATAACGGATAAATCTCAATCTTATCCGGCTTGACTAGCTGATTTGATTGTTGAGCTGCTGCAGTACGGAGAGTACTACTTCCCGTAGAGTCTGAAACATCGTTTTTACATAAGCGTTACTTCAATAAATAGGTGAAAATTTTTTTTTTTTATGAAAAAAATAAGATTACGATAAAATGTTCCCGAAACGTTAGTTATTTCTACTGTTAATTATAATTTTTTGTTTTTTTTTTAACCGTTATCCATTCACCGAAACGATTGTACGGCAAAACAACGTGCCTCATTGTTACCGATCGACTGTCGACTTCGTTTATTGTTTTGATAAATAAAACGAAAAAAAAAACTGTCACGAAACTATATAAATCTTGCGTTGAATCCACGTTTCTGCATGACGAGAAAGGATTTAGAACATACCTGAGGCTTGCAGTGCTCCTCCAACCAGCTGAAGACGCAGCCGGACAACTCGGCAAAGTTCGCGACCGATATATTGTTGAAGGTTTGAAAAAGATTATCCATGATCGCCTGGAACTGAAAATTTCAATTAAATGACTCAACATCGATTCGGCATGAATTCTCGTAATCGAAAAAAAGTACGAACGAATGGATGGAAACTAATCGTCTTACAACTTGAAATTTCGTCTCGTCCGAAACGCGCATCTCCGCGTGTCCCGGTTGCGTCTGATGGGCTTTTACTATCTGCTCGTAGTTGGCCTGCATTATTCTTAAAGCGACGACCTCCTTTCTGAGGGCGTTTCTCTCCTCCTCCTGTTTCTTCTTCTGTTGCAACAAAAATTGTATGTAGTCTATGGACTTTTGCAGCACGGTGGCCTTGGAGAGTTTATATCCGGACGAGTCGGTGTGCTGACAAGTGGGCACCAAATCCTGCAGCGAGTCGTAGCCCTTCTTTATTGCGTCTCTGCGTTTTTGTTCGGCCTGAGTGTGCGCCTCCCTGCGTCGCTCCTTGTAGCTTATGGTCGAACTCTTATTGTCGCTGTCTTCATCCTCTGCATAAGAGGAAAAAAAAAAAATTAAGCATACATATATACATTGATAAAATAAAAAATATAAATGAATATAATTCAAATTTAATAATTTGCGTAGATCAATAGTTTGCAAATTTTGGCCCAAAGATTACCGGTGTTGTGAGCCGAGGAGGAAGGCGTATTGACGGAGCCAGTGCTGCTGCAGCGAGAGAAGGTGTAACGCTCCGTCGGACTGGAAGGCTCTAACTTCAGGTCCCCGTCTGAGCCAACGCCGCTGTTACCCAGCCGAACGACTTGACCATCTGTGCTCGGATATTAACAAATTTCATTATATTGCCCCATCTTAATTTTGTTACTAAAAAAATTCCCTCCTATCCTGGAAGAGAATTAAAATAAAAAAATTGCCTAGGAAAAACAAACAATCAATGGAAACATGTTCCGTGTTATAAAGTTGTGGACAGGTGGAATGTGTTACGAGCAGACACAGCAGAAGCAGAGACATTGAATCAATTTAAAACAAGTGTAATCAATAATAATATTAATAATAATACCAATAATAATAAATGAAATTGAAGTTAAGTTGAAACAATATTACGGAGTATTAAGATATTACTTCAGAAATATTTATATATACACATATTTTCCTTTTCTTTCTCTATCACTTGGGTTCTATTACTAGCCGAACTAAAATATTATCGCCGCACTAGCCCCAATACCAAGGCTTATGAGGAGCCTATGCCAATACCGCAACACGGTGCGACCCACACTTTTTACGATTTACACGAATCAAATCTTAAATCCAAATTAAAATCGAGCGTTTGTTAATTCGACCCAAGATCTTAACCGAGCCCGCCCCAGCTCTGCGACGACAATCTTCGATCGTATATTACTCTCGCAAGAAAAAAAAAACTATGCAACGACGATAAAGCGAATGGAAAAGTATCATAGAATATCTAAGCAGCTGTTGAGCAGCGGATCGCGTACGAGATGTACCGGATAACGGGGGCGATGGAAGGGCACGATAGAATGTAAACATTGACTTTTCGGACTAAACATCGATCGAAAAATCACCGACAAACAAACATAAAAACTAGCGGGCCCGCAGTAAAGACAATCTACGGAAAGTTTACTTACGATTCTCGTACACTTCCTTGTGCGACATCTCAGCCATATCCACCGGAGCTTCACGGTTTTTATTTACAAAAACAAAGATCTCGCTCTCGTCTTTTCGACGAAAGGGGAACGGCGTTAAGACACGCGTAGACGAGGCGGGAAGGTTACGACCGAAAAGTCGTAGTATAATGGAAACATCCGCGACCCGTTATCACTTTGGATCTTCGGGGATAAGAGGCTCCCAAGGACATCAGAGTCACGAGTCGACGAAGCGTTAGTAATGAGAAGATACGCGGTCACAATATCATGATAAACGAGATGGGAATACGGGTTTCGCAATAACACTGAGCCTCAGTTTCGGCCATCTTGGTAAGGAAGAGCAGCCGAACGAAAGTAACGCGACGGAGTGGGGCGGTAGGGAGAGAATGTGAGGAGTCAACGAAAATGGTGTCACGATAACATCGGCAGCGTAGGGGGGAACTGTCAAACGGAACCACGTGGCCTCTAGCAGACGAAAACAGCGTGGGTCATTCCTCTTTATCCCTGCAGGACTTAAGGGGAGGCTAAACACGTATGACTGCGGGAGAGACAGAGTCAAAATTTTGAATCGATTTTTCTCCAAAACGATTCCATAAAATGAAAAACGAATCGCGAGGCGCACTACGTTAATGAAATACCCTGTGAGTCTGCAATTAATCTTTTATTTTATAAAACCGTTTTAGAGAAAAATTTATTCAAAATATTTTGAGGATATGTAGCCCCACCTTAAGGTAATGTGGTAAAACGCTCGTCCACATGTCCCGTGCCGCGTTGATAAAAACTGTACTGAATGCTATTTGGCGACCGCAGAACGCCAAAGAAAAGGAAACATTTCTTTCCCTAAATCTGCCGATTCATCAGGGAAAGACAATTTTATTTTTCCGTGGACTGCAGTTTCAAGACGGCATTAAGGACAGTTTTTGTTACCGGCGGCGGTATTTCACATCTCCTTAAGGGTCTAGTATCGTTCCTTTGCTCTCATGTTATTTGCATTGCATATTAGAAAATAAAGCGATGAATCATGGAAAAGAAAGTAATTTTAAATAATTGATCATCAGCTCGTAACATGCAGTGTCATTACAACACAAAACTACAATATCATTTTGGAGCAAGAAATATCGGTATGAAATAACATAGAAGAAATGTTAACATAAGTCGCTAAACGAAATATAAATTCTGTGCTGCAAAGTAATGCGAAGATTTTGCCGATTTTTTCAATAATTCTTTGTGGGAATTAACAGTATAGAAAATAAATACGTTATGCACCATTGTATGTTAAATTATGTTTATTATAGGGTGTATCTAATATATATATATATATTTACAATCGGTTCGATACACGTAAAACGAAAAAAGACAGTAATTTTTACCTTTCGTGTGACGCATAGCCGGGTTCGGCCTCAACTGTCGCAATTTTATTTATTATATTTTATTTTTTAATTTTTTTTCTTTCTTTTCCACAGTATTTTCATTCTCAACATGTTTACCTTTTTTTTCTTCACTTTGATACCCGGTTTATATCAATGTATATATTTATCTCTTTCTATCTTTTTTCGTATCGTATTCGTTAATTATGCGTTTTAACCGAATGTGACGGAGTGTGAGTGATTATGTGATTGAAGAACGTCGTAGCGTCCAGCTCGTTGCCATATCGCACCTCTGGAGAAAAACAATGCAACTACTTTTATGGTAATACCATTAAAGATGTTACACTGTTGTGCCGCGGGGTCAGATACGATCTTTGAGAAAATTAAATTCGTACTTCAACAGATCTTAAGAGAAAAAAAAAACTCTTGAAATTTGCGAAATGTTGTTTGATATTTATGATAAGAAGCGAATTCCCGAGGTTAAACACAGCTCGATAATGCGGCTCAATCTCTCGCTCCCTATCTCCCTCTCTCTAGTCAAGCACGGACTAACGCATATCAGTAATTATCTATCGGCTAATTGTGTATTTCATTGTTACACTCGATTATATATCTGTTAACACTAGACTCATTAATATCGTATGCAGTACACAATACTACGTCAATATTTTTTTATTTTTTTTCTAGTTGCTGTTGTATTCGTTCGGGGACGGATTTTGCCGGAAATGAAGTTTTTTTAAAACTGATTCTGTGAATCTAACGACTTGTGTTCGAGTTATATTATTTAATGTGTGTCGCGCTGTTCGCTTCAGGAGAGGACAGAATTCGTTGATATTTTTTGTCTGTTTTTTTAGATGTCGCATATGAGAAGCTTTTTCATTCATTTACAGACACGTTTCTATACGTCCTGATTTTTTTTATGGCATTAAAATGATAATTTGCCGATCTCATAAAACAATTTTCTACACGACGATCGAGAAACGCCCGCCCCCGTAATAATTATTACACTTGTTCGAGTGTATCAGATAAATAATTATTTTTTTCGCACACGCGTTCGTTTCGTGTTCTCATCGATTAGAAACATTCCATCGTGAATATATATTTGAATAAAGGTCACTTTTCCGCGATTTAATCGATAAAGCATCACATTGTAATGAAATTTCGTCGTGTTTATTATTTTTTTTATCCACTTATTCGAATAATTTTTTTTGTTTGTTCCTTTTCACTCTTCGCCCATTCATGTTTTTTTCCCACTCACTCTACTATCCTCCCAATTATCTCTCTCTCATATCTGCGACATATTCTGATTCGACATCGATAAAAAATTATATATATATACTTCAATAATTACTTTATTATTAATTATTATATATCTTATTGTTCCAATAGAGTCCAAACTAAAATGCTTTGTGGCGGCACGTTCTCATCTAACACACCCCCCCCCCCCCTCACTCATCATATATATATTTTAATGTATTCATAATAAAGAATTATTCGCCTATCATCAGTAATTTTTACCTTTATAACTAGAATTACCAATAATAATAATAATAATAATAATAATAATAATAATAATAATAATAATAATAATAATAATAATAACCCACGAAATTACCAAACACTCTCGCAAGATTAACTAACATAGGTGGATCAGTGCAAATAAGACAACCAGTCGCTTTCACCTTCGATCGCGTTCTGACGAACGTCCCGTGGGCTGAAGTATCAGCTTTCCGAATATCGATAATATAATTTTTTTCGTTTTTAACTTTTTTTATTAACGCACTTGTTGCGCAAGGGGATCCACGCAAACTTCTCAAAAGTATATAAAATTTTTGTTCGAACGATTGACAACACCATAGATCCCCGATAAGTCTAAATGTATTGCATTTTTCACAAAAGTAATAAATTTTTTGTCTCTGTCGCCAAATCGATCCGACGCTGTTTCCCCCTCGTAAGAAAACGTTTTTCCCTTTTCCATATTAAAACGACAAGTAATTTTTCTTCGCGTAACAATGTTTCGATTCGATAAATCACGTTGAATCCTCAGCGGTTGGACCGATCCTAATAATCATAGAAATTAAACTTTCGTCTTAGTGAGGGTAACGCGGCTCGCGCGTAAGTAAATGAAAGACATATTTAAAATAGCTTGGCTCAGGTATAAATGAGAAAATTGATATGATAGTTGGCAGGAATAAGCAAAATCTATATTTTTTAAAAAATCTAACCACTTTACAAAAAAGTTACAGAAGCTGCGATAACCGGCACACTTTTTTGTTTATCGAATTTTTGAGTGATTTTTGTTCGTGGATATTATTAATTTTGCTATTTTGGAGATTTATAACACAATCGTAAAATTATGATCAAACGACATCGATTCAGCGATATTCTTTTTTTTCGTCTATTTTTGAAGAATGAGAAATGTTAGATTTGTCCGATGCCTGGTTGTCGGTGCGTTATGAGTACGAGCCAGTGTCACTCAGACCTCTCAGGTACCGTCCACGAACGTTACGTACAAAAAAAAAACGAGTAAGATTCCTCGAACTCCAATGACCGTAGTCGATTGCCAAAATTTGTTAGAAAATTGTATATACAAATACGACACACAAATTTGCGATTGAACTGATGAAAATATTCTGGGAAAAGAAAACACGACTTGACGAAAGCTAATATGAATTTTTCAGTCTGCGATAACAAACTTGAGGATTCTTCGACGCGCGATCTTTCAGCTCAACCGAGGATCATTTATCGTACGCAAAAGTTCCGCGTAAAATTGTCCGTTATTTTATTGTCACCGACTTTGCTCGGCGATTAAAACGAAACAAAAAGAAAAGTAACGATAATAACAGCGAGATTAATCGATCCGCAAACTACCGAGGAAAGTATTATAATCACGATGAAAATAAAGCATGTTTAATATTCTGTGAAGGCTCGATAACTCGACGAGATCTCGTAACGTTCCGATTTTTTTTTTCATTTCAAAAGTTTCGTCTCCCCCGTGATATACATATACTCTGCGATAGATTTCAGCGACTGAATCGATAACTGTTACAATTAATATCTCAAAACGCAGGCGCCCACGGGCGGCAAATATCTCCCTCGTTCGACGCTCCACCAGCAGCGAGAAACGTACGAGCGGCCCTAATTTAGAATATTTTTTTTCTCAACTTTCACTCTTGCTCGGCGATTGTTTCCGCCGATATTTTTCCAGTATGCGAAACATTCGAGTTACACAAATATTAATGTCTCCGCGATCTTTTTTATTTTCATTCAATAAAAAATACGAGTAACGAAAGCACTACGCATGAAGAAAGACCATGAAAGAAAGTAACGCTCCGTGTGTCTTTCGATTTTCATTTAAAAACTTTCTTTTTTTGTTCGAGTACCATCGAGGATTACAAAAATATATATGCAACTCGCGTGTTTCGACGGCTCGACAGATAATTTCTTGTCATTCGCGAGAAAGAACGCTGCAGTATCCGAAAAGCTTCGTCGTCGTTCGAGAGCGAAACTCGTCGCCGACGATCGATAGTGAATTTTGTACTTTGCTAGAGGCCGGTTCGTACGACTTAACCGCTGGTAGAGACACGGTGGGAGGGTGGCGACGGTCCGCCGTAAGGGCAAGGACCTCGTTGGCAGGGGGCTCCCGGAGGGATGTTAGATAGATATTTTTTGTACCATGATCAGAAACGGTTTTCTTCTTATATCTTTGAGCGCTTTGCCTGACGGGACTTGACAGTGCGACCTCTCTTCTTCGCGGCGTCGTTGGTTCGATTTTGCGGTTCCTCCGAGGAAGCCTTTCGCTTCGCGGAGACCGAGGGAACAGGCGCCTTCGGCGGTGCCATTACCATTGGTAGTGTCGCAGCTGGCGCACTAGGCAACGTTCCACTTTCGGTCGGACTTTCCGCGTCGGCGATCGGTATGAAGTTCAAGGCTTCGCCAAATGCCTCCGGTAATACTCCCTGGTTTGCCAGGGCTTGAAGATCGTCCGTTGGCACTGGCATAGACTGGCCGCAACCACCGCACGGTATCGCTGGTGATTTTGATCGCCAGTACTGCAGCTCGGTTTTGCACTTGTTTAACTCCTGCAATTTTTATTTTTATTTTTATTTCACTTCCTCTTAGAGGAAGCTTTGTTTTCATGAAAAATAAACTTCGAGACTAATGAAATCGTGTTCAGAATGTTCCAAAGCGTCGGAAAAGCATATTTAAAAAATGTACGGATATGTGTGTGTGTGTGTGCATAAAATTAATTATCCATTGAATTATCTGCCATTTCAAAAATACGATTTGGTAAATTGTTTGAATTTTTATAAGCATTATTTTAAAAGACAGCCAACTTTTTTTACTTTTACTTAACCTTTTTCTCCCGTCATCTTGTCGATCCGTTAAATATACCGAATATACCTTGGTAAATACCTGTAGCAGTGTGCTGAATTTTCGCGACGTTTCCTCGTTCTTCTTGTCGTAATCGTCAAAACGATTTGCGTACTCGACGATCTGTTTCTGTTGCTCGGACATCTTAGCCTTGCAGCTCCTCAGATCTCTGCGCATAAGCGTCATTTGCGTCAGATGCCTCTTCATACTGATTTTTATTTTTCTCAATCGTTTTCTAAACGCCAAGTTCGCCTGCGGCGACGAGACCTCGAGGAGGGCCCGATCGCCTGGCGACTGCGGCGGCGAACCCTCGTCGCCGTTTGCACTTCCGGATTTTCCACCGCCGACGCTCATCGGTGGCGAGTCGAGGCACATGAAAGGCTTGCTAACGCTACTTGACGCTTCACGATCAAATATGATTACAATTATTTTTTTATGATTCCGATAGCTAAGATTTAATATTTTTCTTTCCCCATCTACTCACAAGAAAAAGTTCCCGCAAGGTCGAGAAAATCCGCTCCGAAATAGGGTATCTCCGGTAGTGTCGGCTCGATTCTCTCTTTGAAGTACTCCATTGCCATTGTGCTCAGATCGAATAGCTCGTCCGTTACTTTGTAAGGCCTCGCGAGTTTTTGCGTTATTTTTATGTAATGCAAGATCCGATAGACCTCGTCCAATATCTGCAATTAAAATAAAAAAATCAATTATAGATTCATTATTACATTTGCCTGACATTTTTCCGCTCCATTAGTTCTTAATTTGGATCAAACACAAAATCGCAAAATCAACTATTTTATATTGCAGTGAAGTCATTTTTGCTTCGTTGAACGTAAAACCACGTAACGTTTGGGCGCACATTGGCAACAAATTAAATGGTCAAAAAATGTTTATAACGCAAAAATCAATCGCTTTTATCTCAAGAAACTGAACGAGTTTCACCGCTATCAAAACAAACGACGCTATCAAAACAAACGTTAGTTTTTTATTTGGATCAAACAGAAAACCATGAAGAAAATTTCCAGATTCTGTTGTAGCAAACTGATTTTTGGATCTTTCAACTATGTAACGTTCTAGTGAACATTGCCAACATATTAAATGGGAAAAAAATGTTTATATCGCAAAAATCAAACGTATTTTTCTCGACACACTGAACGACTCTCATTACTATCGATACAAACGAATTTGGCATGAACATCACCAATCCATTGGCACTCACCTCCCCGGGGAAGAAGCAACAGTGTTTCCTCTCTATGTGCTTTCCAAAGCTCATTTGGAGCAGCGTTAGTCGCATGTGCAGCGTCTCTATGATATCTGATTCACAAGCCAGAGGATGATTGCGTCTGGCTGATTCGCGTCTGGGCATCTGAGCCTTGATAGATTGAAATCTACTCAGCATCTGTGCCTGGAGTCTCTGAAAGGTCGAGTTCAAAACTGATCCACAAACGCGATCCATCTGATGGCAGACCTGTGAAAATAAATGGTTAAAAAATAAATTAAAATTTTCCAAAATCTTCTAAAATCGCGACATTTCCAATACAATGACAAAATGTTTTTTTTATTTTGATTACTCACCGGACGCAGATGCGCGACTGTATTGAAATCGAGATAGCTGCAAATTTTCTCCAAAATCTCCATCGGCAGATCGAGCAAATTTAATTTGCCGGCCGGTGGAGAGGTCGTCAGTACAGGAGTGGGAAGACAAGCCGGTGCTTGACTTTGAGGCTTGCGAGACGATGGTCCCGGCTCACACAGGTGCTTTCGCCAACTGAGCTGGCTCACACAGGTGCCTTCGCCAACTGAGCTGGCTCCGCTGCCACCTCCCATGTTACTTGACTGACGAGTCGACACCATTTTTTTGCAAATTGACTAAATAATTCGACTGCGCTAAAATCCTGCCGAAGGACAAAATTTATCCAATTAATGAACAACGTCGATTCGCCATTATAAATAGGTATGCAGAATAAAAAAAAAAAGATTACAAAATTATCTGTAGATGAAAAACAATTCTTGTTGAAAAATTTAAAAAAATTATATCCGAACAAGAAAAGATAAAATTTGTCAAATTTTTTGTTTGTTGAAAAACTCGTATCGCACCAAAAATTCGTTGGAAAAGCTCGTGAGACGTGAAACACGAAAGATGCAACATCGGTGACGTTATTTCGGGGTTAACGGAACCGACGGAATTTCACGATCGCGTGAAATACCCTTGGCGAGCCTGGCGTTGCGATGGCTGCGAGAAAAAAAAAATTGTTCGTTCGCAAAACTACAATTTCTTTGATTCGTTCCACCCTTCCTTTTTCCCCGGTACGACGATGTTTCGCTCCGCACCGAAAGATTATATCGCGAGCGCCCTCGACAGACAAGAGAAAATCTCCCGAGATGTGAGAGTCAAGCCGGAAACGCTTTCGCGAGGCAAAGTCGATCGAATTGAAAGTTTACTGCAAATCCATACGAGATCTATCAGAATTGAAATTGCGCCTAACCCGACGATGCGAGACTAATACTCGACCCAACGCCTTCCTTCTTAGCCCCGACTTTCGTCCCTTCGAAAATTCGTGAAGACGGACAAAAAAAAAATCTTGTTTCTCGAACACTCGCGTCCCGCGAGAGAGAGACTCAGGGGAAAAAAATTGGAGGATAATCTCCCCCAGGAAGCTCTCGAAAGCCCGTCGACGCGACGAGTCTTGCAGGAGAACTTGGAGCACTGTTTAACAGGCGGGAAGGCTTTTTCGTTATTCCTCACTACACTTTTGCTTCCCGACACGCGAATCAACTTTTCATCCTAACGCTAATTGCCGTTTTACCGTCGAAAGGTCGGAGCGAAGATGTTCGAGCCGCGACAGAGAACAGACGGAAAAAAACAACATGCAAGGTGCGAGACAGGTAAAGCGACAGTTACGGAGAGAGTTGTACGTCGATGACGACTCGGATGTATCGCGGATAAAGCGATTGCTACCGCCGAGCGCGGAGGACCTAAAAGAGACGACACGGCTCGATCGACGCGGATGCGAACCGTTTTCCCGATCGACGAGAATTCCACGGGACTCGACGTGCATCGTTTCCCACCCGTCGATATTTTATTTTCGTTACCTTTCTCACGGCGAGCGACGATCACTGCATTCGCGTTGGCGTTTTCAGCGACATTTTGACGGAGGCACCCGTTCTCAACACCAGTCGTCAGTTTCCCTCACTAAAAGCCTGTTCGCTCGCGCTCTCGCTCTAGCTCACTCTCGCTCGAGGCACGACGAAGCTCTTGTCGCATAGCTGGCGCTCCGTCTGTTCGCTCTCCCTACCTTAGGAACCTGTTCGCGCTGCTACCCTCCCTCCCCTCGCCCGCTCTTTAGTTTGATTGTCGTAAACGCGCCGCGCGCTAGTCGTGCTCTCCACGCACACACCACGGGACGACTTTTATTCCCGGAAAAGCCCGCGCTTGGGAACGAAGCTTTGTCAATGTTGTTTATACCTGTCCGTCGACCGAAAACTCGGGAATTACCGACACCCCAGGCTGTTCGTCGAGGAACCTTGATTACAGCTAATCGAAGCCCTTGGGACTGTGGCTGGAAGTCGAAAATTGGATTACGAGCTTTCTGCGGTGCGCGAAGACGGTTTTGCCGCGTTGGCGAAAATTATGAAAACGGAGGATAAAGAAGCAAAGCTGGTCACGACGGTAAGATTATGGTCGAGTTTACTCGACGATTCATGTGCAAAGAGTAGCGTACGACTTCAGTGTAGCACAGCCCCACGTGAAGTTCTCACTGTAAACATTGCGGCGAAACGGTGGTCGGACGTGCTGCGACGCCACTGGGAAAATCCCCGCCGCTCATTGGTCGGCCGTTGCTCTCGTTCTGGAAAGAAACTTTTCCGTTGCAGCGACGCGCGCGGTTACAATGCTTTTCGTGAATTTGTATTTTAAGAACGCCGAGCATCGAATACAAATTGAGATCCCGATCGCGATAATGTCTAGGAATTATGAAAAATAAATCTGAGTCTATTAACGACCTCGAAAGATCATTGAATTTAATTGGGTTTATCTAGTCTCGATCGACGGGCTATTAAAAAAATATGCATAGTTGCATCGTTCCAACCGTGCTAAAACAGCGTTAAAAAGCAATGAGTTGTAAGTTTACTCAATGCCTTAGCGAAAATATATTTACCCAGACTCGAATCGTCTAATAAATAATCCTGGACACGTAAATGTTTTCCATAATTCTATTTTCTCGCTTTAGTGTTGTGACGCGAAGAGCAATTATCGTCTTTTTGGTAAAAAAAAAATAAGTAGAGCAAAGAGCAGAGGAGAAAGGCGCGCCCGCATAGAGCTGATTTTTTGCGATGAGAGTTTACGACCTTAGAGACGCATTAGAATCGACGGTGCCCCCGTGGCGCGTTCCTTCCAGGAACGGAAGCATTTATCGCGCATGATATTCCGCGAGATACAAAATTCTTTTTTTCGCATCCTTACAGCTGTTGATGCAGCTCACATGTATCATAATTGCCACGATGCGCTCACCGGCAATGGTTAACGCAATCCATCTTAATATACGTGCTCGAACGACACGTTGAAATGTAACGTGACGTAAGCGTAAAATCGCGAAGATTCAATGCTCAGGATTCATGCGGTTTCGAGTCGTTTTATTACCCATTGCGTAGAAATTAGTATCCAACAGTCATAGAACCGATTATCTTGTGCCGACCAGATATTTCCGGGAAAAGGCACCAATTTTATATAAAACGATGGGTTAATTAAAAACCGGTCGACGCTTACCGAGCATTCATCATTACTAAACAAAACACGGAAAAGACATTCGTATCCGATTGAGACTAATCGAAAAAAAATAATCACCCACCTGCGACGCACTAAGCTGCCGTTTTGTTAGATTGTAAAAAAAAAAAAAAAAAAAAAAAAAACATGTCTGTATAGTGAACCTGAAGCCGGGTGCGGCGTTTCTGTCCTTGTTTCCGCTTTCGTCGTTTTACCTCGGTTCAGCAAGTATTTTTTTTACGGCAATATTGCCGCCGTTAGCTCTCGTTGTGAAACTCCTTCATTACCGTCTACGAACGTCTTTTGTTTACCGTTAAGATTTTTACGAGAGTCGCGTATCGCAATAGGAGATTTTCGCGCTCAGTTTAGAAACGCTCGCTCGTTATAATTTTGCTGGCGTCACAGAGAGGTCTACTAAGGACCGTTTTCGAAGTTTTATATAACGAACGATGAAAAATCAGCGGAAGCTGTGAGCTTTCAGTTAGAATGGTGCAATTGTGCGCCCGTGGGCGACAATGCGGGCCCTTTCAGAAAAGATTTGTTGCCCTTGGAAGTCGAACGAGTACCAGGAAGCCCGCCTGCAGGATTCCCCGGTTTAATGACCTGGCTACGAGTCACGTATATCGACGGCTGGAAACCGAGAGGGCGCAACTCGTATACGTTGACGTGGCACTTGCGCCCTTTTGAGTTTTGGTCGTCGATATACATAAATGTACATACTATATAGGGTGCTGAGAGTCGGAGGGGCGTAACTTACACTGGTTTACGCGTAAAACTATATCGGATTCGCCCTTTGGCTTTTCAGCTGCCGATATGAGTAAGAACGGCCTATAGTGTGTAGCGGCGATGATTCGCAGGATCCGATGTGATGCCTTGCGGTCGGATTCCTCGAGGAAGCCACGACGAATCTCTCCCGAACTTTGACTCATGGCTAGTCCAAACGATTACAATTGTATCCTTACTTACGATATTAAAATATCGATGCGTCTGAGAATGACCCCTTATAATGCACTCTCTCGGCACGTACGAACTGCATAGATGTGGAAATATGCAACAAAACAACAAATATATACAATAAAAATGGAGTTGGAGTCGTGGACAGTTTTACAATTTTTTGCAATTTTTGATTGACAACAAAGTCAATGTGTACAGTAAAGTCTACCGTGTATTTTATGAAAGTTTTTTTTCACATCATATTCAATATGATCAAGGGGCATTGACCTGAAATTAACAAAGAAATCTTTCGGTTCTATCGATCTATGTATCGACAAAAATATATAACCTGCGCTGTAAAAATGAATTGTACATTTAATGTACTGGAACTTGAAATTCGCTTGCATTACTTACATTACTCGAACATTAATGTACTTTTTCGTATAATAAAAATACCAGATATTAAAATCACAAATCTTTTGCCTGAAATTTACCCTAAAATTCTAATCGAAAATAAAAATTTTGAAAGTATTTGAAATTTGAGAAACAGTTTATATAAAAAAAACTTCCAATACCGTTCATTAATTTTCAGATTTTTTGATAAACTATCATTGTTTATTTTCGGTGAATACATTTTCAGTTTTAATTTTTCATACGATATTGGGCAATTTTCGAGGGACTGTATTTGAAAACTTGTCGATAAAATTAACATGTCATAATTCGTTGGCAAAATACAGATTCAACGACGGTTTTTGGAATTCGAGTGTATACCGGGTGATCTTCCGGATGGCTCTGGTCCTGCAACTCGTTTCCGAAAGGGGGGATAAAGAAACCCGAGAGCATTGTGCAGCCAAGACTGGCGGAGCGGTTCGGCTAGACAGTGAGAAACGTAGGAGTTCAGTGTATAGCAGAAGCCGGTCAGTATAGGTACACACACAGCGCGTTATTTAACGTCCTCGAGGTGGACTGACGGCGTTCAGTCGGGCACCGGCCGCAACGGTGCTATCCGCATTTCTTCCTTCGCTCTCGCCGATGTTATAATTTCATATCGCACCCAATTGTCGACATATCGAAGTGCACTCCCTTGAGTCGAATATAATCGAGCGATATTAACGGTTTCGTCGTTGATTTCGAAGTTCGCGAGACAACAAGTGGTCAAGCTCGCGCTGCACCATGGCCATACCTGTTGTGTCTTTCGGTCTTCTAGTTCTGACCAGTGAGTAGGGATTCAAAATATAATGTAAAAACTTAGGATCGCTAATTTTTTTTAATTTGTGATTTTTTTTGTAAAAAAAAATCGTGCTTCTCGGATCGAAATTAAATGATTAATTAAAAATAAATAATAAAAATAATTATAAATGATAATTAAAAATTGTTCACATTTTTGTATCGTCGGAGTCCACTCGAGACTGCGATATCAGTGAGAGTATGAAGCATTAACTTTTCATTTTTTTTTTTGTTTGTTCGCTGACGGTTCGTCGCGACGACAATAAAAACAGTAATCAGTCGAAACCTGAATAACAGCATAATTGTTAATTCGGCAATAAAAGAAATGTTTTTTTATTGCCCGATAATAACATTTTACGAACGCAAATTTTGTTTTTAATTTGCAACTTTTTTGTTAAAAAAAAAATCGTGAAATTCAGATCGAAATAAAATAATTACTTAAAAATAAATCATAATCAAAATAATTATAAATTTTTTAATTAATTTATTATTATCAATATTAATTATAAACGATAATTAAAAAAGTGTGCATTTTTTTTCGTAAAAAAAAAAATCCTGAAAGTTCGAAATTGCGATATCAGTGCGAGTACGGTGCTCAACGTTTCATTTTTTATTTGTCGCTGACTGTTCTTAGTGACGACAATAAAAAATTTTATCAGTCAAAATATCAATAACAGAATAATTGCCAGTTATAGGGCAATAAAAGAATATTTTTTCGCGGAAGTCTGATAATATTTTACGACGTAGCTTATACGTAGTTACGTTGCAATTTTTTAAATTTTTTATTCGCGTCTGCGGAGAAACGATCGTAGCTGTTCGAAGGTTCAATGTCTCTCGAAAAGATCGTCTTTGTCTTTCCTAGGTTCTTCCTTTTTCTTACTCTGACGAAATCATTTTTTTCCTTTCAATCTCATCGCTAAGCCATATCTCAACAATTATACATAATAAAAAAAAACTTATTTTGTATTCTTCTTGAGGATACATGAATGTTGCGATTAAAATTAATTGATATAAATGTTGTAGGGTTAAGTGGATTCTTTTCGGTTCATAAAAAGGTGAACGAAAAGGCGCAATAAAAGTTTGAATGAAAATATATGTATATATTTCACGTGTAATAAAACGCAAGAATGTTATATATTGACGGTCTAATAAAATGGCCAGTTTACAGTCAAGTAACAAGAGTGAAAAAATCGAAAATTTATCGATACATCACCGACAGATAGTGATCTCGAATGAATCAACGGGAAGAGTTCATAATTTAATCTGAAACGTAACGAATTAGTTCCTCGAACTAATCGGCCTTTGATGAACTTTTAATTGTAACATGTTTCCGTTTACGACGAAAATGGTCGCGAACAAAAGTTTTTTTGTTTTCAACACAGCCAATAAAATTAGCATATCTCGGCTATCATAACCGGACGAAGAAATCGCCACCGTCCTCGAATAGTAACGACGTCGGCGCAATTTGCAGTCCATCGAGCCCGCGTCGAACTATCACTCTCTCCTTCTTTTAGAACTCGTTCGAGACATGATAGGGTCACCGTTAGCAAAAATTGTAGCGTGCATCCTGTTTCGCCGTGCCCGTGGACAAAAGAATTGGTACAGCAAAAATGTTATTACCGTAACTAATTTATCTCCTTAAGACAGGGACATTCTTTCGCTACCGGTACGAAAAATGTTCGGCCATGCACATTTTGTTAAAGTAGCGAAACGATTTTTCTTTACGTGCCTCTGTTTGTTTTTTGTTATTACGCTCAGCGCACCTCGCGCTTACGTGCGAGACTTGCTCGTGGAGAAATTTTAACGCTCGACCGCTCGTTAGCGATTAAACCGCGCATAGTCCGTGCGTGTCAACAGGAACGTATCTAAGAAATTTCGACATTCGTCAATATGGTTCTTTGAGGATTTTTTTTTTTTTTTTAAGACCGGCACGAAAAAAATGATTGACGCAATGAAAGTCCGAACCGAGAATTTAAGGAGATGTGAAACACCCTTAAACGTCCCGGCCATCCCGCAGACGACCGACCGGCTTTTTATTACCAACCGGGGTCGGTCATAAAAACTGTCATGCAATTTTTTATAGGGCGCAAAAACTTTATTGTCTAACGGAAATAGAATGCGACTGCTATCAATTCTGTCTATCAATTCTACAGTGGGCTTCAATTTCCTTTGAACGCTAAAGTTTCAATATACTTTAAAAACTAGCAATGCAATTTTCATTATCGACCGGGGGATTTCACAGTCCTCTCTAACGAAATGAATCGAAATATATCTTCCCCACATTTAGAAGTTGCAGCTGCTGATACCCCCTTTTTGTGTCGGTCACGTGAACCGAGATGTCGCATTTTTTTTTCTTGTATCCTAAAATTTCAGCTAAAGTTTCAGCACCTGGCTTCGTCGCGTGACCTTCACTTCACCTTAAGAGAATTTAAATCCCAGCCCCCTTCCCATGCAGTTGGCATGAAAAAAACTGTAATCAACTTTTTTCACGGATGCTGGAACCTGCGGTCAAATGAAAAGGTTCATTGATAGCTGACATGTAAACCGTCTTCGATGACACTCTTCTTTTGATCTTGGATACCACCGTCCGTGAAAAAAAGTTGATTATAGTCTTTATTACCGACCGTGGTATTTTATCTGCCCTTATACGGAATGAATCAAAACATATCTTCGACACATCGATAATAGCATCTCCAGATATTTATTTCGGTCATGCGATCCGAAATGTCACATATTTTTTTCTTGTATCCTAAAATGTGGGCAAATCCGCACGGATAATAAAACGATCGTAAGTCACGGTACAGAAAGCGTCCGGATCACTTGAGCGGCGAAAGGCATCGTGTTCCACGATCCGCTCGAATATTATCTCGGGAACAATTAATCTTACTGTTAACCCGCAAGTCTCACACGAAATCTGGCCGATGAGCGAAGTCGCGCAGAACGAGTGCGAATAAATCCCCTCGAGTCACCTTTTTTCTTGTATACTAAAATTTTCGCAAATCTGTACGGATAATAAAACGATTGTGAGTCGCAGTGCAAGAATTGTACGGATCACGTGAGCGGCGAAAGGCATCGTGTTCCACGATCCGTTGGAACAGTATCTTGCGAATAATTAATTCCATTGTTAACCTGCAAATCTTACACAGGATCTGACCGATGAGCGAAGTCGCGCAGGACCGAGTACGAATGAATCTCGAGTTACAGAAACCAGCATCGAAGTCCGTCACGGAAGTTACGAGATATCGTTAAGGCCGAGGAGCAGATTGGTTTACCAGTCGCGTCTCTATCGGAGTTGGCTTTTATGCTAATGCGGCTGCGCTCCCGCGACGGCGTATCTGAGACTGCGTTGTAAACGACGAATAATGCGACCGATTTTTTCTCGTCGTATGTATAATTCGCCAATTATTTTATTAATATCTGAAAAATATATTAACCAATAAATGGATTTAACGAAAAAAAAGAAAAAAATTGCAAATGATTGGCATATCACGTTTGCGAAACGGATAGCAGCTAAACTGGATACCGATTGATTTAGCGCCCCTTACAGTAACGAGGGACGGTATCGTCCGAGGTCTTGAGCGAACGAGCTGGATAACAAACATTGTATACGTGTTAGGTCAGAGTTCATCGTCTTCTGTACACCGATAATGCATGATTCGTCGATGCAACTTCTTCTCCGTACACTCGCTCAATATTTATCGACCGCACATAAACTTCCCGCGATCGAATCGGTAAAAAAAAAAAGTTGTTTCCGAGAATCAACATTATATAATTGAGCCTGATATGAATCATTTATTAATACGCGAGATTCAATTATCATAGCGCGACCTCAATGTGCCTGCTGATAATCGGTACTTTTCCCAGCTGATGCGCGTTATGAAAGAAAAAAAAAATCTTACAAATTCATTAAACCGGCTCGTAACCGATATAAATCTTCTCTTCGGAACTGTCCACCTTTTCATTTATCCTATCTTTTCATGTTTTTTTTATCAACAAATCGGTTAAATTTTTCCATCGACATATACACTGGCCAGAGGTCAGATCGATTGACAATGACCGACTTTTTGAGAATCGCCGCCGTTACGGATTAATCGACGTCACGCGACGAAGATTCATCGGGGAATGACAAAAATAAATAAAAAAAAATAATGAGAACAAGTAATTCGGTCTCGTGATCGGGGTCGTACGAGTCGTCGGACCGAAACGCAATACCGAATCGCTGTCTCTTTGATGAAAATTTACATAACTGCACGCGAGATATCGGTGACCGTTTTTATATTAAAACGAAATCGCGTAAAGTTGATAAAAAAATATGGATTTGATACGAAAAAAAAATTACATCGCGTACGAAAATATGATTCCAAAAATATTCCGCAAAAATTTATTGAAGAATTAATGCAGAGATATCCGATTGATTTCGCAGTTGACTAACCACTGTGACGAACGGCCTCGCTCGGCGATATTGAAATCAATGAAACGCAGGCGAATATCTCGTATTATGATTATTCGAGTGAGCTTCGCCTCATTTTATTTCATTTTTTTCAGAATTTATAATCACTTATCGACTACTCAATGACACAAGACCATATTGACGCATGAAGAAAAAAACGTATAGGCGGCAGCGGGGTAAGACTGATCCGTGTCCTCCATTTGCGATAAGACATTGTCTGCTCTAAAAATAAACTAATTTCTTGAAATGGTCCGTTTTTCCCCGAGGTCATGTACGAAATATATTTGGGCCGCAAAATTGTACACTTTGCATAAATATTTTGGAACACATTTTTGCAAATATATGACTTCGAATACTCAGCAATTTGCATGTTAAATATAACAAGCATGTATTGCGTATACATACATTTTTTTCATATATTTAATTTCCGTGGGGTCGAGTTTAGCTCGTATGCCCTTCCGGCGCGAGTCCGTTTACGTCGATGTCTCCGGTATAACAGCGTCGAACTACCAGGCGGTAGAAAAGCATATTCTCCATGCACAATACCGTATCTGTTTCAAGTTTAAACACCGCCTACGACAACTTTTTTATATCTACTTCTTTTATTTTTATATATATTTAGATTTTTTATCGTCCTCGACATTACGGCGAGTGGGTTAAGGTCATTGATCTCGTGATCATCCCATCGGGACGAATCGACACGGATTCGGACAGGCCTTGAAATTTTTCCAGAAAAATTAATAAGAAACATTTTAATACGTGACTAGAACTACGTTGCGGTGCAATTACCATCGCATATCGAGCTCGTTTTATCTCTCCATCATCGGTTATTCAAACCGTCGTTACGAGTTATGAATGAATCCCTGTCGGCAATGATGTACGATTTTTATTTTTTTATTTATTTTTTTTTATTCATTCAACGTGCAACGATCTCGAACGGACCGTGTTTCGTTATGAAGGATCCACGAGCTCGGGGTTCCCATCCATGTTCAAGCTATAAATTCGCTCGCGCGATCGACGATAGGGTTTATCTGTGTAATGCACCGTTCGTGCACGCCGCGACATATAAACCGTTCGGATAATGGAATGGAGAATTTTTTACTGGTTACGAATCGCCTCTCCTTGCGAGTGATAATGACGCTGATCGTGTAAAGGATGCTATGTCCGAGTATCCCACACATTGGAGCTCATAAAAACCGGACCGAATTGGCGATAGAGCAATTGCCAAAGCGGCACGAGCAATGCATTTTTCATTTTTTAATTTGCAAAATTAATGACTTAACATCTAGCAAAAGTCGTTCTCGCATATCGGTAATTAACATAAATGGGTTCCGGAAAAAAACATCCCTGTACATTGCCGGAGGTTTTATTTCCGCTTTAGCTGTGGGGTTTTTATTCCGGAATCCAAATAAACCGGTGCGAAATGGGAATTATAGGATTGATATTTTTATTGAAAAAAAGACACATGAAGGATCTTGAAAAAAAAAAAGTAGCAATGACGTTGCGAGAAAGGAAAGATCTGAAGACGTCGTTGAGGATTACAGTAATAACATATATTCGAGTAATTGGTCGATACTTATTTGCGCGAGCTCAGAATCTATCGTGATTATTGAACTGTCGCGAGTTAATTTATCTCGCCGAGAGACCAACTACAGTGTCGCTTTGCAATTATCAATAATTATACTCATTGTGTTTGCACCGCGCTTTTGACACGCGTGGATTTCATCAAAACGACCTACAATTATTGTATTCTCCGTTTCATCGCGGCTCGTACGAAATGACTGTACCAGGGAGTGGAAACTACTTTATACTCAGCCGGCGGAGTTATCGAAACATTATTGTCTATACCGTGTATATACATGTATATGTGTATGCACGCGACTACTCGTTACGATAGTTCGATGCAGCTCTTTCGCCGGCGACTTTCTCCGCGAAACTACCCAGGCGCCGATGTATACCGCCTCACTGAAAATTTTCTCTCAGCAATTCATCGAGCGTATCTCGAGTCTTATCGTGAGAAAATCGCAGCTCACTGATTCATATAATTTTTTTCCCTTTTTTCTTCCACAATTTTTTTGCTTCCTTTTTTGTATCTCAGATTCGAAAAATTGAAACTCTTGTAACTTGCAAACGGCTTGAGCTATCAAGCTGAAATTTCTAAGGTTGGTAGTTAGGTCAATCCTCGATGTTTAGTTAAATTATGAGCAAAATGCTTTGCGTCATAAAAATTTTACGCGGTTTTTGAACTTTGCTAAAAAAAAAGGTCTGTGCACACGCTAGGAAGCCAGATAATCATGGAAAATAATTTCTCATAGAAGCTTCTCCGTAAACAAAAGTAGATAGAACAACGAAGCTTTGTGAAAATGTTGATTTCCACGTTTTTTTAATATTCAAATTATCACAATTATAAATGATCACAATAATTCTTGTTCGCAGATATCGCAATCGCTCGGAATGACTTCGCCTATGACGGGGAACACGGTGAGTTGCCACTCGATACATTTTTTATCACCTCCGATGGAAGAAAATAAATGAAAATCAACATTAAAAATGTATATGGCTTATTTATTGACAATTATTATTTTGTATTTTCCAGGACCATCGCACTGGGGCGAGAGCTATCAGACATGCGTGGGAAAGCACCAGTCGCCCATAAACATCGACGACCATATAGTGAGAGAAGTCAGTGTACCACCGCTGAGATTTTCCGGCCTGGATGTAGCTCGCGGCACGTATCTCACGAACAATGGTCATACCGGTAAGGTATTTCACGAGCAATCGCTCCCTCTCCTATGTACATATCGCCGGCGATTGCCAGCGTTATGTTCGAAGCTTTCGACGTTCTATGTCCGAGCGAGCTATACTGTACCGTATACTGTTATAGTCGTGTACGTGACTCTTTATGCGCTACGAGCACCGACAGAGAGACCCTTCTTTATTTAACATTTCTTATTCAACTTTCGTACCCAAGTTTCTTCGATCGTAAACGTATCGTGGACACGACACTGCGCATAACTGCATAGAGGTATTGTACTCTGCGCCGAATCGATTATGGATTCACAATACGTTAACTGCTGGTCTCCTATCGATCACCAGAGATAATATTCATGAGCATACATTTTTTAACGAAGATCGAAGGGCGCTCCAAGAAAATGTGTACCTGGTAAATGGAAAAACGGAAGAGGTATAATTGGGTATAAATAATCGGCTAGAGATAAAAATGGGCGAAATAAAAATTTGTACGTTGCCGACGGATCATACCGTTTGAACGATGTACACAAGTTTTATTTTCAGCGATTCTTATTTGCTAATACGAGATAAAGAACGCTAGAAATATCTCAACGAGACATTTTTTTCAACGTTTTTTTTTTCTTCTTAACGCGGCAGTTTGGTGTTTGCTCGAGTTACCGGAATCTCGTTATTAGACACGCAAATACGGCGAGGTGGGTAGGAGGGAAGCAGCTCCAGATAGTTATGCGGATTCGATTTGTGACGACATAAAAATATACGAGAGAAAAATTCCAATTTTTTTTCAACTACAACACCGTTGGAAGGCATTCGACTGTCAGAAAGACGAAAAAATAACCGAACACAAAAATAACAATCATATTGAATAAAAAAAATTATGTTTTTCACGAAATTACGTCACCAGACCCTGATTTTACTGTAATTTTATCTGTGTGCCATTTTGCATCACGAGTTCGGAATAAAAGTCTACCGGATAAAGATAATGCCAAGCCTGGAAGGAGAATGCGTCTAACGGAAGTCGTCATATATATACACCGTACATGGTAATGAGAAAATTATTTTACGAGGTAAAATATATTCCTTCAGCTCGAATTCGAAGTATAAAAAAAAAGAGAAAGATTTCCGACCTTCGAGACACACAATGTAGCATTACAGTATGATTGATCATTAGCTCCGGAATGCGCACGTAACGCTCTCGGTGCATTATATTATAGATTATAGGGGAAGCGCGTACTTTGCAGCTAGGCTCGTCCTTTCCGATCGGGGCTCATCGCATTCTTCGTTCTTGCGCAACCTCTGCCCGATCGGCTCGATTGACCATCGACCATCCGAGCGGAAAGCAGACAAAAACCTCGGTGTGATTGCAAAAACAAATATAGATTGCAGTGGATTCTCGAGGCTTCCTTCGATTGTTCTTCGAAGCTGAGCGCGATATCACATACTGATAAAAAAAACATTAAAAGCTGCTCCACCGTGCTGCGCAGTCGTCATAGATCCGCGAATAACGCCTCTTCGGCGCGATTATCCAAGTGTGATATTCGATGAGTAATTAACACGTGCAACGCGATTGGAAAGTGCGCAAATCGCTCGACTGACACCGACAACGAAATTCCAGACGTTTCGTATCGATTGCTATTTACAGATTTGTTTTTTCTCTGTTTGATTATTCCATTACAATGATAACGCGAAACTTCGTACATTTATGTCTAGACCGTTAAATTAGCATGGAATTCTTTGGCTCGAATTTGCTTTTTCCTAAAAAAAATTAGCACCCTTGAGAAAAGTTCATTACAGTTTTCATTACCGACCGCGATATTTCACTTCCCTTTAAGGCAAAGTGAAACAAACTCTGTCGTGAAAACAAGACTGTAATTCTATTTTTTAAGGGTCTAATAATTTAATTTTCCCGATGAAACTTTGGTACCCTTGAAAAAAAAAATGGATTACAGTTTCTGTTACCGACCGAGACCGGGTCGGTTCGGGGGAAGGTTTCGCATCGCCTTGAACTTTGTACGAGGTCTTCGGCCAGCGCGGACACTAGGGTTTACTAGTTCTGAATCTTTACACATACGGTTCAGGTATATTGACAAAATGTTTGGAATTTTTTTTTTTTCCACAAAACAGATTTTTTCTCACGAAAAAGGAAAAAAATTAATAAAAAAATCCATCTATCTGAAGGACAATCTGTACGTGAAGGCATAAGGTCTCGATACATGTATTGTCAAAAGATGTACAGCAATATTTTTCTTTGCAGTTATGCTGAGGATGAACGATTCCGAGACGGCGAAAATTTCCGGTGGTCCGCTGGGGGAAAATTCCTACGTATTCGAGCAGCTTCACTTTCACTGGGGTGAAAACGACACGGAGGGCTCGGAGGACATGATAAACAATCATTCTTTTGCAATGGAGCTGCACGTTGTATTTTACAAAAAAGTTTATGGATCCATGAACAAGGCTGTTAATTTTCCCGACGGCCTCGCCGTCCTGGCGTACTTCTTCGAGGTGCGGATTCATAATTTAACAATTCGCTAGAAGGTTTCGATAAATTAGGAAAGGAGGAAAGAGAAGTTACATAACGCGACCGCGCGACGTATCGTATCAGCTACCGATAGCCCCGATCTTTTAAAACGCTTATCAAAGCCTCCTCGAGACATTCGAGAAGCTCGTTGCAATTTTGTTGCTATCTGGGTCGACTCACCGATGACTCCTCGAAAGCGGACCGATATCTTTGATTTACAATTTTGTCCTCGTCGATATTGTTTTTGTAACTTTGGACTTTTAATCTCGCAGGTCAGTGAAGAGGACAATCCAACGTACAAACCGATCGTGGACGCCCTACCGGAAGTCGAGCGGGTCGACTCGATGACGTCGCTCCCGCGGGATTTGGTAATCAGACCGATTATCGTTCCGAAAGCTGCAACGATCAACAATTACTTCACTTACAATGGATCGTTGACCACGCCGCCCTGCTCGGAAGTCGTCACGTGGATCGATTTCAAGGATCCTCTCACACTGTCACACGAACAAGTAGGCGACGAAAAAAAATTATCTCTGGAGCCATTGTCGATTTTATTCTTGAATTTTCATTCACAAAAAAAATGTGTCTTTAATTTCCAGATCGAGGCTTTTAGGAAAGTAGACGACGCCTTCGAGGGAAAGATAACTCACAACTTCCGTCCGGTTCAGCCTCTCGAGGATCGAGTTGTCTATCACAATATACCGAGGAGCGACAAACCGCGCACCAACAAGCCTCGCAAATCTGTAAAATCGAATGAGATACCCGGCTCGAAATCTGGACAGTTGAAAGTCGAGAGTTCCTTGTGCGCAACCGTTGCCGCTTTTCTATTCACAATTCGTTCGATAATATCTATACCCTTTCTCATGGACGTTCGGTAACGCGACTCGAATGGGTTTCATGAAAACAGTTCTAATTTTAGAGTCATCGGTTCGATAAACATATCGCACCTCCGGAATAACAGTGCAACTTCCATAGCGATTCTATACGATATGCTAGAACTGTTGTTTCGAGGGTACAACACAACGTATCCATTGCCATCGCTAACGTTAAAGATGCATCACACACACATTTCCAGCAAAAAGTTTTATTCCATCAAAATTTCAGTACTTCGCGATATGCTAAAAATCTGACTAAAATCAGCCGTATTAATGATGTCAATACCTTTGATTTTGCACAACAATAATGCCAAAAAGTTATTAACTAATTATTAAGAAAATACATCGTTTAAAAAAATCAGGAAACCTTTGATTTTCTCGTTGTAAATTTATTTTTTTATTTTTTTTATTGATATGAATTCCTTCAGAATTTTATACCATACCAAAAATTGTTTTTTTCTACAATTTCAAAATCGATTTAGAGGCACGAATTTCTTATATATTTCCGTATCACGATTCGACAGTACACACAAAGAGTGTTGAGGCGAATGCGACAACCGTTATGTCGATATGGCGTCAAAAAATGTTCAAAACGGAAAAT
The DNA here is from genome assembly GCA_964017025.1 of Stenichneumon culpator. Taxonomy (NCBI): domain Eukaryota; kingdom Metazoa; phylum Arthropoda; class Insecta; order Hymenoptera; family Ichneumonidae; genus Stenichneumon; species Stenichneumon culpator. Next base: position 473,498 of record OZ024769.1, on the reverse strand, counting down.
TCTGGAAAAATTCATGTGGCTTTTAGACAATCAACGAATTCATTAGAAAAGAGATAAAAAGGTTTACTGATTATTTGTTGAACAATTGTTTGTTTAACAATTTGTTAATAACTTGTTGATATTATTGTTATACCATTAGGAAGTGTTCAAATTCTCACGGAATCTCACTTTTAGCTAGGAATGTACGTATGATGCATCCTTAAAAAACACACATGAACATCTCGTCCGAATTCATTTCGTTCGCTAGATCAAAGCGAAGCCGTACTATTCGCCAACGCGATGCGTATATATATCTATATATAAACGTAGTCGCGCTAAAGTGTAAATATTTATGCAGTAAAATCAAACCTACGTCAATGTCGGCTTGATGAATTTTTGTATCTACTGGTGCATCCTCGTACGTCTTTAGGAAGTCGTGCGAGGTTTTGAAGAATAAATTTGTACTACATCGTAACTTTGATTAGAGTTGAGTTATAAATTTATTTTTACTTTAAACCGCGGTAAAAGCGTTGTTGATTGATGCATATGATAAAAATTGTACACGATGGAACGTTGAGGGCGCCATTATTCTCAGCTGTCTTTCGGATAATACGACGAATTTCCAGGTGCCATGTTCACAGCTTCTGCCAGATCGTGCTGACCCTGCTTGAGACGCTCCATTATTAATTCAGCTATACTTTTTTGAGTTCTCCTCTCAAGCTTCTCTAGATGCTTGGCAACGTCCCTCTTCAAGTCCCAGTCAGGCTTGCGAGGTGCCAGATTGCTGATATCCTATACAGAACACAACGATTTAGTTGTAAGCTATGATAATCAATTTTAAAAAATAAAATTATTTAATATAATTTAAAGTAAATATATTAATAGAATATAATTATAAAATTCTTTGGTCCTTCAAATAGTCTCGTAAGACGATACGAATAATTCGGCAATTTTTATCATGCACAATCTGACACACCATTACTAAGTTACATTTCTGTATCAAATGATATTTAAAAAATGCAAAAAGTGTAAGATTTCACCTTCCGTAGAAAGTCCCGATTTTCAGATGTTTTAATATATTTTGGTTTTTTCTCACCCAGATTAAATTTTCAAAAGTATCCAAATACGATGTGTTATGAATTAGAAGTACTACGAAAGGTGAAAAATAACTGGAACACAGCAGAGCAAAATGGACCGGTGTCTTCTGATCAAGATGACTTTTTTTTTTGTGTACCATAACAAATTTGTAAGAACAGTCCGTTTTGCCCTGCTCTCTCTGCTAAGGCTGTGCTTACGAGTTCCTCAACGACAACTTTGGAAGTTGCCGCGCTCAGCTGATCCTGAACTTCGGCAATGACATCTCCGGGCTTCGCATCCTCTAGAACATTTTCTTTCAAGCTATCGTCCTGAGGTTTGTAGCTTCTGAACTTTGGCCTGCAACAATCAGTGCGATAATATCATGTAAGGAATTGCATTCAATGTTGTTGTTTTTTTTTTACACCTTACATTTCGACCAGACATTGAAAATTGGAAAACGGACTATTTACGCTAAACGTTTTTATTCAAATCTAATGTTAAAGTCTACTATCAACCCGTAATAAAAAAAAAAAAAATTCCATAAAGTCGATGCCGCCTTAATGCAAGGCAAAGTTCTCCAAAATCCTTGAAATTCGGAGCAACGACTATCGGTTGTATTTGCGCTAAACGTTTCTATATAGTTTCGCAGACGTAACTTACCTTGGCAAATTGGCCGCGTTGTCAGTCTGATTGTCTCTGCTCTCATCGTTTTTTCTTTTCAGAGCGGCTAGTCTGTCCTTTCGTTTAAGAGCTTCCTCTTGCAGAGAGCCGACTCTCTCTTCCGTCATTCTTCACCGGAGGTTATGTTATTGTCTCGGCGGTGGTCGGAGAGGCACGAGGGGCGTGTGTGGCGACGCCATTGCCCTGCTTCGCTTTTTTCCACTTTCGATACAATCGATTGTCGCACAAAAAAAGTCGATTCTCGTTTGTTTACAATGAAGTTTCAAAAAATGACCGTTGGCCTCATCCGCTCGGACGACGTCGGTCCGTGCGAGTCTGTTCCCGTTACGAACGTCGCACGCGTCCGATCGGCGACAGTGCAGTGTTGAGATAATGTCAATAATTAAACGTATAATTGACATGGGAACCCGTTCGCACTGCGGTGGTGTAATTTGCGACTTGTCGTTAAGCCGCTTCGCTCAATTTCGTAGCTAACGGAGGGGAGAAATTTCGAGAATCTATGCCAAACCTCTCGTGAAATTGAGGACGCACTAGACGAGCCGGTTATAACCGTGCGGTATCGGCAAAACGCTGCGAGGCGTCTAGCGAAATGTTTTACCGTGCCGAGTCGAGAGGTATCCATTGTAAATGGGAGTTTCAGTATTTTCTGCCCCGGCTGTCGGTACATAGCGTGGGGGACGCTTAAGGGGAAAGTTTACGTTTATCAGTATCGAGGACGATTTCAATGTAGGAAATATTTCTCGTGATCGCGGCGAAGCACGACTTAGGCGCGCAGCCTTGTAACCCCAGCGACCTCCGTAATACATTACACACAGGTACTTATGTTTTCGATACTTCTCTATTATTGAACACATATACATGTACATTATACAGCGTGTACTTTAACTATTATTATTATTATTATTATTATTATTATTATTATTATATAAAAATATACCTGAACGGCTGAGCCGGAGGGCACGCCTTATAAATTATGCTTGTAACGAGTATGAAAACAAAAAATGGTACGTAACAGTACAAATCCACCTCGGTTTCGAAAGAACAACAAAATCTGTCTTTCATTGAGCATCCGTGCTCTCACGCTTGTGTACAAACACCGCTACGAAACATCTCGTGATCGTATAATATATTGAATAATGTATCGATCGACTGAAGTAGCGAATAACAATAGATTATGAGATTTGGTTGAAGAATCATTGTAAGGTAAATGTCCCAGTGATCGTGCAAGAGCTGGAAATACACCGGAAAGAGTACACCGGAACTTAGGTGTACGGCCCTTAGGTGTACGGCCGCTTGTACTTTTACCTTAAGGGGAGGCTAAACACGTGTGAGCGCGAGCACGACAGAGTAAAGTGTTGAATATATTTTTCACCGAAACGATTTTATAAAATGAAAAACGAATTATGGGGCTAACTGCTGTAATCAAATACGCAATGAGCCCCACTATTATTTTTTTATTTTATAGAACCGTCTCGGGGGAAAAACGTTGGGAAAATTGTGGGGTTACGTTGATCTTTAGCTCCACCTTAAGTTCATTGTTTTTCGGGACAGGCGGGCGAGTGGCTCGCGCTGCCATACTGTTTTTTTTAGCTCTGCTTTGTTCCAGCGTTTGGCCAGATGTTCGTCGAGCGACGAGTCACTCGTCTCGTACGAAAAATCGGTTGGACGCCTGGAAAGATCCTACGTGATCCGCGATACAGATTACTCTTATTAATTAGCGTTACGCCGTCGTCATGACGGAGACAACGTGGTCACATACTTTTACGTAATTTCATTTACGGCAATGTGCAGTGAGGCAAGTGTACGGGAGACAACACCGCAGTCTCTCTCTCTCGGCAGTGTGGCTCGAGCGATTATTTTCTCGGGTGGTATAAAAGCGAGGAGAAACGAAGACGCGCGGGAGTTTTCGTCTACGGGGTTCCTACCCACCATTCGTAATTAATATCATTAGGCTCGTTAAGTCTCGCCTGTGGCTTCCTCGTTATGCACCGACCTCAGATTCTAGCCGTCGGGAGGGAGAGAAGAGTAATGTCTACGTGTTTTACTCGATCGTGTCCCCTTGTCGCTGAGACGAGAGGAAAGTCGCTGGCTGCAGCTGTAAGCCAACGTGTCTAATACTATATAATAGCGACGCCCCCTCCCCCGTACGTATTCCACGATAATGTTCTCTCGCATTTCCCTCGATCGCGGTGGATTCCCCCCTTGTCGAAACCTCCCACGATCGCTCTTCGGTACTGTTATCGTTATTACTACCGCTGGGCTCGTCACGATTATAGTCTCGTACGAATAAACGATATTACTCAAATTTTATTTATATACGAACTGTTTCGTAATATATCGATTTTTTTTTGTCAAATTTTTTTTTATTATTATACCGTCGCACATATATTTAGGCAAAAAAGATGTCTCTCAAATTTGATTTATATGCGATCTGTTTCGTAATTTTTCGATTTTCTTTCTTTCAAATTAATTACTTTATTTTTTTATTGCACCATCGCACATGTATTCAGGCAAACAATATATTTTCCGAACGAATATTTTTTTCTTCTCTTTTCAGTTGTACGCTACTAAATGCGGATCGTCGGTCGAAGTCAGTCGACTTGCAGTGAGAGTCGTCATCGAGCGACGGATGAACGGAAAAATATAACTACACGATATTGACAAAACATCGGCGCGCGCATGGTGAGCAGAGAAAATTTCGATTTCACCTTATTGCTATATTATAACGATGTCGCGACGTGATTTACATGACTCGTCGATGTTTCGCTTAAGACTCGCGACTTCTCGATCACTTATAATACATAAATATACGTCGATCTTAGGTTTATGAAAAAAAAAATCTATATATATATAAGTAAATATCTCTAGATTAACGTGCGGAACGTTTTTTTGATCATGCTTGTTTCTTTCTCACGCGTTGTTGTTCCCCGTGTTCCCGAAATTGTTGCCGTTGTAACGATAATTGTTCGTCGGTATCGCGCCAACGTTTAGCGCGAGCACTTTGGACACGATGTTCAAGTCTTCCTGACCGCCGGTTCCCTGCGGCGTTCCCAAATCGCCGACGACGCCGGATTGGAACAACAGGTGTTGAATCTGCTTGGCCGGTGTCTGCGGCCTCTGCGGTCTGTACTGTTGTTGCTGCTGTTGTTGCAGTTGCTGAGCCTGGTAGGGATTGTACTGGAACAACTGAGATGCTCTCGACGGGTGTTGACTGAAACCAAAATGATTTCTGTTGTTGCTCGACTGTTGTTGCAGCTGTTGTTGCTGTTGTTGTTGCAACTGTTGTTGCTGTTGTTGTTGTTGGTGCAGTCTATTGTCGTTGAAGCCTAAATTTCCAACATTACCGAAAGCCTCCTGCCGGTTGAATCTCTGAGCCGGGCCAGAGTTTGGTGGCTGAATGTCGATCGGAAAACCGGCGAAATTCTGCTGCAGTCTTTGCTGCTGCAGCAACTGTTGTTGACGAGCTTGTTGGAGCTGTTGAAGCTGTTGCTGCTGCTGCTGACGCTGCAGCTGCTGGATTCTCAGCTGATCGTTGTAGTTCGCCTGGAAAGTCGGTGGCTGGGACGATTTGGGCAATTCCAGGGCGTAACTGGGCTGAACGTTGACGCTTGGAGTCTTGAATGGCGCCTGCGCGGTGAACAACGCATTCTGACCGACGGCAAACTGTTGAATCTTATTTTGCTGCTGCAACTGATAAATCCTCTGTTCCTCCAATCGTTTGAGTCTCAACTGTTCGGCTTCCTGGATCTGCTTGAGTCTGCTCTGCTCCTGGATAAAGAGTTGCTGCTGCTGCTTCTGTCGAAGCTGCTGCTCGTAGAGCTGCTGCTGTCTCATGAGAAACTGCGTCTGCTGGATCTGCTGGGCCTGCAGCTCGGCGAGTTGACGCTCGAGCAATTGCTGCTTGAAGTCCAATTGTTCCTGAAGCGTGAGAGCCTGCCCGTCTCCGTTCGGGCTGTAAATAGGAACGACGCTCTTCGGCACTCCTCGCTCGTCTTGCTGAACTGTGAAAGCCGCGACCAGCGGAGCCTGGAAGAACGTCACCTCCGGCTCTTCCTTCTTCTTCTTGCTGGAGGTTTTCGTCGAGTTCTGCTGAACGGTCGGGCTAGACGGGGTCGGCGACGGCGCCACGAGAGCGTTGGCCGTTGCTATTCCGTTGCTCGGGCTTATCGCGAGGCTCTCGACAGCGAAGCTCGATGATGGCTTCGATCCGACGTCGATGTCGTTGGCCGAAGAGCTCGACGATGACTTGACGCTTCGTGTTTCCAACTGATCGTTCATGATCTCGAGATTCTTCTCGTATATCGCCGAAGACTTGTCGGGCAGGACAACGTCGTGAGCCTGGAAAGCTCTGTTGTTCTCGCTGAGGGTTCGCTCGATCGTTGTCGCGCTGCTCGGGCCTGTCGTGTCCGTCGCCAACAGCTTGTCGGACTCGACGAACGTCGTGTTTTGAAGCTTGTCCTCGCTCGGCGATTCCTCGTCGCTCGGGAAACCGTCGAAGGAAAATATCGTTCGAACGGGTTCACGGGATTTAGTTTCCTGAGCCAGTGTCGTTGATTCGCTGGGTGGCGACTTGGCGAGATCGTCGAGCGACGACGATTCCCCGGTCTCGGCGAGACCCTTCTGCTCTGCCGATTCCGTGTCCAGATCGGCAAGGGCTTTCAGCAAGGCTCGTCGAAGATTCTTGTCCAGTTTCACCATTGGCGGAAGAATTTCCTCGGCCGAGGACGAAACGAATGCGGCGACCAACGTCGCGAGTAGAATCGCTAGGGTTCTCTGAAAATATAGAAACAGAATAGGCGTTTAAGATGCGTTCATTCACGCAGTTAGAAAAAATTAGCTCTTTCTCGTTAATTTGGCATCGTTGGAATGGTTAAAGAGATTTAGTAGATTATAACTTCTTATACCAAAATGGCATTTTAAAATAACTACCGTAATTTCGTTTCGATTTTTTTTTAAATCATGAATACTACGATGTTCGAAAAAGGGTTAAAGATGGAATTTCCATAACATCCGTTAAAAAATTGTATTGTCTCCGAAGTTTGTATCTTCGAGTCGCGAGAGATTATAAAAGTTGTGTTACGGCATTCATAGCGTACGGAGATAGTATAGGGTTCTCTGAAAATATGAAAACCGAAAGGCGTTTGAGATATGTTGGTCCACGCAGGTATAGAAATAAAGTTATTCTCGTTGATTTGGTATCGTTAGATCGGCCAAATAAATCTTGTAGACTGTTACACTTGTGAGAACTGAACAGCTTTATTTGCTTCTTGTTTTCTCTTAGAAATGAATTTCCTTCCGAAATGGCATTTCAAATAATTTAAAATGCCTCAATAAAAAAAAAATCATTGAATGAACGATGTTTGAAAAAGTGTTAAAGATGGAATTTCTCTAATCTCCGTTAAAAAATGGTGTTGCCTCCCAACTTTGTATCTTCGAGTTGCGAGAGATTATAAAAAGTTACGTTTCATTCATAGCGCACGGAGATAGTGGTGTGCCAGCAGGGATCTCGACGCTCGATGCCGTACCGTTAATCCGGCGTTTACCGGCCGCGTGCAACACCTATCGAAGAGGATCTGGGTGGAGGCTCTCCGGGCATTTTCTCTTCCTAAAAGCACCGCAAACATACGCCAACGATATCTCGCCCGTGGAACGTGCAGTGTTGTACGAATGTGTTAGAAAGACAACGGCGGGGGGAAAGATGGACCGGGCACGCAACGGGCGTTTACCCGAGTTTACGTAAGCCTCTCAATAGAATACTACTATATCACCGCGGGAATGCGCTCTTAGCCGCTTACGCTTGCGGCGCATCTGCCTCGCGAGTTTTCTCAGCGTCGAACGTCTATCTCAAGGTACACCTGTTGAATATATATATACGTATACATTTACGGCTACCTTTGTACATTCCTCGCTCGCATTTCTCCTTCTCTCGTTGCCCCTTTAAGTATTCTCTTCCTCTCATTATTCCTCGAAAAGACGTTAAAGGCCGACCCAGATTTGAATAACGATAACCGAGACAGTGGAGGTAGATGGCGAAAAAAAAAAAAATGATATATGTGACGCTTTTTATTGGCCCGATGCCCGACGAATTCCGTGGGAAAATCGTAATTCATTTTCGTGCTAGATTGTGCAATTTGTTTGTAATCCGATCTAACGAAGATTTTATTACGAATATTTCAAGACGTATAAGTTTTTGGCAACTGTGTGGGAAATTGGCCAGGCAAGAGATTGCGAAATTTTGTTTTTTTAATGTGCTCTAATGAAGATTGCGTTATCTCGTTGAATAAAAAAGTGTTGACACGATTTATTTCACTTATTTTCGGGTAATCCGGTGGGAAATCGACACTCGCCAACCTCGGGTCGTGCAATGTTTTTTTTTTTTAATCCTCTCTAACGACGATTCATAATTTACCGTTAAAACATTATGTAACCGAGCCAAGAACAAAAAGTTCATAATTTTTTTTGATAACTCAATTAAAACTGATCTAACAAAAAATAATTTCATTCTTTTTCAAACCGACGAATTCAAAGGAGGGCGAATTGGAAAATTCATTATCTCCCATTTTCCCCCATTAACGCGCGCATGCGCTTCGTAACAATTTTCAGACTTCATTAAACTCCGTCGACGGTTCCCACTGATTTATCTTCGTGCGCGCGTTTGCAATTAGCGATGCGGTTTCTGCGGGTGGAGAGCCGCACAACAGGATTTTATATTAGTTTTACATGTATTTTTTTTCGCGGCGTAGTTTGAGGAAAGCTTTGCAAAAGAGTCACGTCGAATTATGGTCATTCGCGAAATAAGCCGCGTCGAGGCGCCTCCGCGAATAGTCGAATAATAACGCCGCACGACGTATGCGTATGCGTGCCTCGAGGCTCGAGTAGTCACTAACGTATCTCCCAAACCCTCCGCGCTGTATCGCGTGTGCGTTGGCGAGATTCGCACATTTCTATACAAACGCGTATTACGCGCTGGAAAAATATATATATGTATATAGATGCAACATACATATATGTTACAAGGAGTTACCTCGCCGGCTTGTTTACGCTTTTGACTTTCGTGCTCGTTGGGTGAAATGAAACGCGCGCGTACGAGCGAGAAACCGTTCCGTGACGACTCATCGCACTCGGACGAGCCACCGAACGAGCAGGAGGAGAGAAAAGTCTTTCGCGCACCGTCCGTAACGCGATGCTTGACGGCCACGACGGTGCTACTGGTTTGCCGGAGCTAAACGACTTCGGCGCTGCTCTCTTGCGCGAATAATATTGAAAGAATACGATGCGTGCGTGCCCCCCACACCCGATCCGTTGCCTCGGGTGAAAAATGTAAAAACGCTAATATATATGTATACATTTGTGTATACATACATGTATGCGAGAAGGGAAAGTCATCGTGGAGTTTCTTCGAAAGAGAAAAGAAGACAAACCTCGCGGTGAATGACCAATTATAGAGAAGCGTTCGATATTGTATTTTAGTATTCATAATCTATCGGTGCACCAAGATATTGGCATGACACAAGCAGATAAATATGCGGATGGAAAGATTTTTTGTCGGATCTTTATGTTTATTTTTACAAAATGCTGTGAGGTATATGGACTAATCGATGAACATGGATTAGCTGGATGAGCCAGGTTAAACTGTGCTTCTAGTATAATTTGTAGGTATAGTTTAACACGTAGTAGTCAGGTACTGGTTCGTGTCCAGCGATCGGTAGGATTACTTCCTTTGAACGAGAGTCTGTCGAGTTAGTCTGTCGAACTAACTCGAAATAATTCGAATAAAATGAACAATTTATATTAAAGAAAAGTTCCTGAAGAGAAGCTTATTTAATTTTTGAACTTGGTGTTTTCCGGAATATCTGAACGAGGAAAGAAACAAAAATGCTGGTTAAAAAAATATTATCAAAAATGTTTGAAGAAATTCTGCGAACACCTGAATAGTCATCAGAACCTCGTACATTCAAGATGTATCGATGATCATTAGCCGCGTATCCGTCAACGGTGAGAGGCAGAGTCGTAAACCGAACGAAGCATTTCTTTTCACGAGAAAATTATGATTTTACGAGAGGCGTGCGCGATTATCACATCTCGCAACACCGAAGGCAATTAAGAAAGTAAAAAAAAAAAAATCTACAAAACTTTCTACCTCTATATACGGTTGCGCGGGCTTGCAGTGATCTTTTGGTCCGTCACGACGCGGTTTGGTCGGTACGCTGAAAATGTAACGTCGAATGAGCGAGGAAATTTTTATTATAGTTGCCACGGGTATTATTAGCGTATTCCGGAGAGACGAAACAATGCAAGAAACAAGGAATCCGAATGACGATTGAGTGATTAAATTTTCCCACGAATAAGTACTGAATGGCCGACGAAGAGAAGCTCCGCGAGGTAATCGAAGAACCAGATGGATATTTCTCTGTTCGATTGGCCCGGCATAAAAATCCCGGCCGGAGTTGCATAGAGCCGCGGCTCGAACAAACACTGAAACGTAATACCGCACGAGGTCGGAGAAAATCGCTACTTGACATTTACGAAGAGAGTCACTCACGTGCCGCACCCCGTCTCACACGTTTATCTCTCAACGCCATCGTGTTGATGCTGCGTTTACTGCGAAACGCCGGACAGCAGAGACACCAGATCGAGGAGGCAAAAAAAATACTTACGCGGACGACATCGACAACAAGAATCATATTTAGATTCATATAAATGAGGAACATCTCACTTAACGGTTGTCAGAAGAGTCTTGGTGATATTTTTATTTATTTTTATTTGAGCTTCCTTATAGAGGACGCTTTATTTTGGTAAAAAAATTAATAAATCGAGATTTTTATGAAAACGTATTCAGAATGTTCTAAAACATTGACAAATCATATTGTTTAAATAGATTTTTATTTATTTTGACTTGTGTTTATTTATTTTTAATTGATCAGTTCGGAATTTTCGATTCGCTGCGAAAATCCACACCGGAAGGGGAATATAAAAAGAAGCGTTGACAAATTGTATGCCTCGACAAAATTTTCTAATCGCGAAGGTATTTATTTTTCGTCGAAACGATTTGTGCGCGATTTAAGCATGCGGTCTGGTTGAGGAGAGTGAAAAATAAAAGCAGCTTCGCGTGCAGCAATTGTACTTAAACATCGAGGAGGGCTTCGGCGATATCGAAAGTTATTTTCGCGGGCGCTTTCACGCGATCGTTCGTGGCCACCTGCCAGGAGCGAGAACGAACCCGCAGCGGCATAAGACACAAGAATGAATATTTGCAGGACGAAGAAACCTCTCGAAGCGCCCACGATTATAACCGCGGGTCATACGGACATTTCTTCTGCGTGGATGTGTGCCGGCCCGGGACGAACCTCTCGCAAGTACGTGCTCGTCAAATCACGTTGACGCGTTCTCCGAAAGATCGTATATCTCGGGGTAATCGAGCTATTACTACTACAACGATGCGTCTCGTTACTTCTATGCCATACAAACACGGTTATAATATTTATATCCTGGGCAGAAGTGATAGCGATATGCTAATAGAATTTACTATTATACGCTGCTGTGAACCAGCCGCGAAGACTTAGCGGCACGAGATCAAGGTCACGACCATTCGAGAATACAGAAAGAAGACTTTCGACCTGGTCGGTTTTTTTTATTTACGTACATAGAGAAAAATAATCTATTGTTCCAATTAACTGCACGGTTAAATACACTCCAGACGATTTATTCGCATGAGCATAAAAAATATTTGCCCTCTGATAATTTGTTGAGTCGATAAGTTAATTGTTGGAACCATAAATTAATTAGTTGAGTCGAGAAGTTCATTTGTTGATTCGATAAATTCATTTGTTGAATCGATGAATTCATTTCTTGGTTCGACAAATCAATTGGCTGGCTATCAACCAATTTGTCGACCCGACGAATTAGTTTTTTCCCCTCGAGGTCTAAAAATTATTTACATAGCGGGCATTTTTAAAAATTATTTAGCCGTTAGATAAGATATATTATGCCTTTCACGGAAATGTTGCGGCTCATTTGAAGTTACGGTAATATAACCGAAACACAAGTACGCAGTAGTAGTGGGGGCAATGCCATTTGGCCTTATCGTTTAGATCGATGTCACGGATCATAGGAGTAAGAGTTTCCCGTTCTTATAATCTCCAGCGGCACGTACGACTCTGAAATGTAAAGAAGATGGAAAGGTGGGTCGGTTCACTCTCTCCTTATCTCCGTCGCGTGTCAGGACGACCGTTATTTCATCATTTCGGATGTTTGATACACGATAAACGAAGCGGCTTAGATGAACGAATCGAAATCCTGCCTCTCAACCGATCAATTATTTATCTCAACGAATCCAAGGGTTCGTTGACCCTTTCGCTCCGGGGCGCTTATTACCAGTCTTGAAACAAAAATTTCTTTCATTCAACGTTCTCAACTTTGAACCAAAGATCTAATCACAATAATACAACCGAAGAAAAAAAAATTGGTTAATCTTTTATTTATACAATAACAATCGAAAAATTGTTTATAAATTCTGAAAAAAATTTAGGAGAAAAAATGTTTTACTCGGATGTCCGGATAAATTCATTCAGGGGAAACTTTTCTTCTCAGCAATTTTATCCTCGATCAGACGTGTATTTATCTCGTTATTTATTTTTTTTTTTCCTCAAGGATGCGCGCCGAGAGCCTCAAGTTCGAGGCGCTGTTACCTCGAGATCGGGCCCGCCGATGGGACACGCCCCGGGGCGATGATGAACCTCTTTCGAAACTTTCTAAAACTACCGAATAATAACCAGCCCGCCCAGTCCGGCCGGCTATCCTCCGCCGCAGAGTGTCCACGGGAGTTCGGTATCTTTATCGTCGAAAAGGATTTCTCGCGAGCGAGCCGACCGGCTACACGTATATCACGTTAATTGTCCCGGACGGCGTTGCTCGCACAGGCCGGGCGTCGAGTGCGCGGTCGCAGGTGTCCCACGAGTATGGACCAAAGGAAACATTCCTCCGGAACCGCAACGAGGTCCGCTCGTCGTCACAGGAGTGTTCCTCCGGCGGGTTTCACTTTCAAAAAATATCGCCGTCGGGCGCGGAGCCGGGTTGACGCACACACGTGCTATGGGTTCATCGACCGACTTACACGTCTCGTCGAAACTGTTTTTTTCGTCCCCCTCAATTCATTTCGAGATTCGTCTTAATCTCGTGTACCGCTTTTCCGTTTCGTTGCCGGTTTTTTTTTTTTTTTTTTTTTTGTATAATCGATTGAGAAACGAAAGAATTTGGCTGCTCTTCGTATCGTCGTAATCTCGTTACCGCTCGATGGCTATACACACAGCCAATTAAATTCTTGATTGATAAATTGAGAGAATACGCGCGCGTTCGAGAGGTAGGGAGAAGAGTTATTATGTTGTTGTGCAACGTCTGAGTGGTGTAGTGTAGGCATGTTTTTTTATAACACTTGAGGGAATTGCAGACATTTTTTAACGTGCTGTACAGACTTCTTTCTCTCAGTTTTTTGGTGTAATTTATTGCAATTGCTCTCGTACCCTTGATCGGGTGAAAAAACACAGCTCACTTCCATTCATTGTGTTTGTATATTTAAAAAATAAAACATTTTTATTTTATAAAGAGCATTTCTGAGAATCGTTGGTAGTTTCTATTAAAAAAATTTACTCCACCCTCGATGATATAAACCACGAATTATTTCGATCCATTTGTTTTTTTTTTTTAATTGAAAAAAGGATCAAGACTGTACAATGAAGTTTGTTCATCGAATCACTACGGTTTTTACCTAAAAGGTGGTGATTTTTTGTTCTATTTCACTGCTGTTTGTACGAGCGGGAATGAGGAATCTTTGATTACGTGTGCAAGAGTAGTTTCCACTTGTGGGTCGGATTTGTGTAAATCGGCACGCGCTTCGTTGACATGCGGCGGAGAATCCTCGCGAATCAACCACCCGGAAAACGAAAGTTTCCGGTCTGCGAAGTTCTACAAGGCAACGAGCCTCGTCGCGAGAATAAGGAATTTCTCGGCGATATCCGCAGTGACCAGATAAATTGGAAAACCTCGATAAACCTGCGAGTCTATCTATATATATATATATCTCTCGATTTTTATGATCACAATCTGATATTTCTAATACGCAACGCAAGATGCCCAAACGAGAGCTCTTAATTAAGAAAGGCTCGTTAAATTACGCACGATTGAAAACTAAGCGAGCGCGCGAGAGTCGGAGATCGCTGCTTTCTCGGCGTAACTAACACGGGGCTCGCTGTAAGATGAAATTAAGTACATTTAATACGTAGCAATTTTGTTCTTTTCTTTTATTCACGGGAATTTTTTTTTACTATATAGAAACTGAAATGTTGCATTTGACCAATCTCTTAGTCAAATTTCAGCGACCATTAAAGAGTTACAAAATTAGGATTAAAAAAAAAAGTGGTCAAAGTAGATAAATTGCATTTAAAATGGGCTTTTTACAGTCTCAAGGAGTGGTCAAAATATCCTGAGAGTAGAATTTTAATACATATCCCAAAAAAACCTTCCGGTTTTAGTCACGTGATAACGAATAATAATAGAAAAAAAATTGTCCCAATGACCCCAATTCCATCGTCAAATTACCAAGAATGCTTCGACCATAAAAAAAGATATAAAAATAAAAAATAAAAAAATGTATAAAATCAAATCCGTTAGTCAAGGGTTAAGTTCAGAGGCTCCGAGGCATTATAAGGTAGTCTGCGCAGACCTGGGGTCATCTCGGGTCATCGTGAGCTCCCGCGGTCGAAGCCTATCCATAACGCGCACAGCTGCTATAGTAATACGAAGTCATCGACTGACTGAAGTAGCGTTCCCCTCCGCGGAAGAGTCGTCGAGTGATTAATTAGCGACCACTTGCATATCGTACCTCATGCTGTAGTGCATATATATACATATATATCCGTATACAAATGCATCATGCATTGCTGTATGAGCGCGCGGTACGTGGATCTCCCCGCAGACCGGGCTGCGCTATTGGAAACAAAGTAGCGTGAGAGCGGCTCCTCGCTGGGTAAATGCCCATGGAGAACAAAAAAAATTATGGAGAAATAAAGCCTCGCCGTATATTCGTAGCGGTCGTGGGTTCGTCTACACGGTGCTTTCTTCCTCGTCAAAAAAGTCACCGTCCGACGAGCGCACAAAGAAGAGCCGACGGAATATCTCTCGAACGCACCTCGCGGTCGGCTCGTCAGATTCACAGTAACGTAGGTACCAATGTTTCTTGTCCACAAACGTTCCCAATTATTTTCCCATTAATTTGAAAAAAATAAACTTTTCATTTTACAAAACGTTTTGTTAATTTCACAAATTTTTTTTTGGAAAATTAAAAAATAAAGAATTATGGACATTTGTGGACAAACGTTTACCGTATGCACAGTAAAATCGGTACCAATGTTTCCGATCCCCAAACGTTCACAATTATTTTATTATTCATTTTCGAAAAATACTTTTTTCATTGTACGAAAATGTTTGTTAACTTTACAAATATTTTTGTTGTGCAAAATGAAGAAAAATAAAAAAGAATTGCGGACGTTTGTCGGTAAATAAAGTTTGTTAAAAGCACAAGACTTTTTTACTGTGCAGTGGGTCGCCTAGTGCATACCTGCGCTTTACACACAACGGCCCGCTGTAGGGGGGGGGGGGGGGGGCATTGGATGTATGAGACGAGGAATCGCGCGGGATCACGGCACTTTCACTCCGCGTGGAGTATGTCGAGGATGTGCCTGGACGCGCGCGCTCGTGAACTTGCCTTCCAACATCGAGGTGTTATTATGGACCATCGAGAAGAGATTCTCCTCCTTGCACATCGGCACACATACGAAGACGGCAAAGGCGGAATACCCGTAAAATAATAATAATAATAAATATATGCAAAATTCGAATGAGAGAATGAAAGAGAGATTGATAGAGAAGCGAGAGCCAGGTACAAAAAATTATGCGGAGGGCGAGCTCGCGAAACTTCGCGAGCTCGCCCACAAACTTACTTCGCGAGGTCGCTGTAAGTTTGTGGTCGAATTCGACACAACTTTCCCATTCATAAAATATCTTTGACGTTACATGTCTACGTGGGTACATTAATGTTCTTTGGATAAGTGCGTAACACTCGGATAAGGAGTTTTTAAAGAGATCGGCTGAACTTGCATTTTACCGTTTGACATCGGTAGGGTAGAGTATAGTGCATCGGTATAGTGCACGTCAGATTGGATTGTCGGCGTTCCGGCTTTTCATCGACTGAGAGCACTTTACCGATACAATGCCACATGCTTTCAATGCGATTTTTTCTGGTGCTCTCGATTACCCTTTGAGTGTCGGAGTGAGGGGGATGACTGTTAAAAGCTTACAAATAAGATAGTTGGTATTTTTAGCTCGTACTGAGAGAGAACATTTATTAATCCTTTGATCCTAAGAGGACGTATACACAAAAACTATTTATCGACGTACTTTCGGTCAAATGTTACGATCTGAATTTTGTCTTCCCAATTTTTCGGCAAAACAGACAATTATTTTCGACTTCGTACACGGGCTCAGATTTTTATACCAAAAGTTTCATCGATGAGTCAGAAACAATTTGTTCGGTCTGATGTCACTGGCACCACGACCTCAATGACTATTTTTCCGAAGGACGAATTTTTCTTTGTTCCATTTTTTTTGCAGAAAAGTAAAATGATTTTCCACTCCGTCCACGGGTTCGGATGTTTATAGCAAAAGTTAACTGGACAACTCAATAACGATTAGTTCAACCCGATGTCACTGGTACGCTTCTTGGCCTCGATGACTATTTTACCGAGGGACGAAAGCTCCAGCGATGCGAATCGTCTCGAACGATTCGTACCGATTATCAAGGTCAATCGGGCGCTGCAGTCTACTCCGATCAGCGATGAAATTTAAACGATATCATGCAGACTTTATTAATGACTATATATTTTGTTCGTCAAATTTCACCTCGCAACTGTGATCGACTAGAATACCACTCTCGGCGCAGCTCAACAAGTGCTCCGTCAAGCTTGCTTCCGTTTTCCTTTCTTATCCTCCGACTCATTTCACTTCTGATTTTCCAATTTTTCTTTATTTTCTTCTTTTTTCTCGTGAAAGTGCGTGTGGGCGTTCTTGTCGACCGCGAGCGTCCTTGCGCCGTTGAATAATGGAGATCGTAGTCGCACGACCGTACATTTTACTACGATGGGTCGTGCGTGGCAGGTATTCGAGTCGATCGAGTACTGAATAGCATCGGCTCGATTCTCAGCTCGCGAGGCGTGCTCCGGAACGAGGATGCGCCACGGCCGTACACAGTAAAAAAATGTGTACTTTTAACAAACCTTTCTTCACAAAAGTCCGCAATTTTTTTATTGTTAATTTTGCAAAATAATATTTGTAAAAATAACAGACTGATTTGTAAAATGAATAACTTTTTTGTAAAATGAACAATTTTTTTGTGAAATTAACAACTTCTTTTTTTGTAAAGTTAACAACTTTTTTTTCAAATACTAACAAAAAAATAATTGTGTACGTTTGTCGACAAGAAACGTTGGTACCCATTTCACTGTGCAGGCTCGGGTGTCCCGCTGCGCTCAGGAGTATGGCTGCGCACACTCGCCGGTTCGGCTTTCACCGGCGTGGTTTATCGGAGAAGAGTTTGGATGGCGCAACCCGCGGCATACGAGACCGTGCGGCGGAGATCCTCGTGATCGATCGCATCCTTTTCAGTAAGAAGAAAACGACCGAACGGCCTCATACGTGAATAAACACGAGGAATCTCTTGTGGTCTAATAATCGAGAGTGAACTGGATACGCTCGCGATGTCTCACGTTTTGCCGGAAACAGGACGAAATCTCTCCTGTCGCGAAGATAAGCTCGAGACGAAGCAAACTTTACTCGTCCCCCCCCCCCCTTGACACCTTGCGGTAGATCGAACGATCTTCCGCATTCGATTAAATTATCAGAGAAAAATACTAATGGAATATAAAACAAAAGATTTTAAAATTTCGATGAAATTGTCAGGGAACACCATGGAATTTAATTTTTTAAGATCAATCGTCACTGATAAATAGTACGATGAGAATTGTTTTAAATTATTCGCTTTAACTATCAAGGTCAATCGAGAGTTCCCAAGGGTATAGTTTCACAAAGCTCTTTATCGACGTATCTCGGTCAATGTTTATTTATTATCATTCTCATTTTTATAGATTAAAAAGGCTGAACATTAAATTGATACACCTAAAAAAAAAAAGTTTAATACATTTATCCCCAGTTTGTGTTGTATAAAAAGTATATATTTTGTTCATCGAAGTTAAAGGGAACTCGCATACCGAGCAAATTCACTGTGTCCTATCGTCCGGCATTTCGTTACACGCGCGCACCTATGCGATTACTTTCTCCTCCGTAGCTTCGGTATTACGAGTTGTCAACGCGCCTTTAAACTTTCCGCCAGGGGTCAAGGTGCCTCGGGCGAGGTCTTCTCATCTTCTCACTGATCTCCCGCGTCATCCGTTATCGACAGGGCGTGCCCGATAAATTTTTATTTTTTACTATTTTTTATTTTTTTACTATTTTTAATGAAACTTTGCATAGTCGACCCGTTTTCTCTTTGATTCTCGTTTGTCTCGTTTGTCTTTTTTTTCTTAGGTCGATAAAACGCAAAATCGCTAGTCGGCGCCGAACGCGCTCGTCGCCTGTATTATGAATGTTAACGTATACGTGTCTGTATCGATATTTGATGGAATAACCGTTCGTCGCGGTCAATACCAATATAGCAATTAGATTTAATTGAAAAACCAAAGCGAACGTTTCTCGTGCAGAGCCTGCAATGGGAAATCCTAGCAGACACAAACGCGCGCCACATACCAACTGGGTCGACGAAATTGCGAATTTATGACGATCGCGTGTTCTCGTGAGACTCTCGGGTTTTTCGAGATCGACGATGATGGAAAGAGCGACGGACGGGAGCCAGACGAGCCGACAGACTGCGTCGATTAAAAGAAGATCATTATCGCGTTATTCGATCGATTAAGAGAGGCGATCGATTGTTTCGATGAATAGACGTTTTACGGCTATTGTTAGCGAGGGAAGCTCGTGGAAACGCGACGTCACGATATGGCAATTGAAAAACACCGTAGAGTCACCGCTGTACAGGGACTTTACTTGACAATGTGAGTTATTGCTGTTTCCATTGAGAAACATTGTTGCACGTTCATTATTATTATCTTTTTAGTTTTAAAGAATCACATATAGGTTGTGGGGAATTTTTTTTTTCATTTCATTTGCGATTTTATTGTGGCAGTAGATTTGCTACGAAAATGTAGAAACTTCGATCCGCTAATTATTCTGGCGCAAATAATGCATTTTTACCATGAAACGATTAACGGAGTGTTGGAACGCGGGTGTGTGTATGCGATGAGTTATTGTCACGAGAATTGTTAGACCTTTGGAGGAGCGATTTTAATAATCGAGCGGTGAACGTCATTAAAAATATATATATATATAATGTTTTTCATTCCTACGTGAGACGCGCGAACAGTTGTCTCGTCGTGCGTTCGCACGCGTATTGGAAGAAGAAAGTTGTCGCCGCAAAGCTCTTGGCAATGAGTTGGCTACTCTCCAGTCACAATCGACCACTTTTGCTGAACAAAACTCAAACACGATCGACGGTGGGAGGGATCTCGAATAAAACCGCTGCTCTGAGAAAATTCTCTCGGAAACTCTTTTCTCTTTTACTCTCGCGAACAATAACAAAAATTATTATCTCGACCTTACGACGTGTGAAGTTTTCAATTAATTTAAAAAAAAACAAAGTTAACGACACTTTCCGTCCTACATTCGATGAAAAATGAGGAAAAAAATACGATAAAAAAGTAACAATCATTTGTACAGTCGCGCGCTTGACCAAAAGAGCGCCCGGCTAACGCGCGAATACTCTCGTGCTTTCAAACGTCGTTTGATCTCGCGCCTCCCAAGTTCTATCTTACGCACTGTCACTCGAAACACGAAACAAAATAGCCTTCGTGTGTTAGTCCGACACCTTTATTTTTGCAAAAAAAAAAAATAATAATAATAAATTAGTCGCCACAATTAAAAGAAAAAAGAAAAAAAATGAATAGAAGAAAATTCACAAATACGATGAGTAGCTTCGTACTCACCGAACGCATGATGCTGTCTGTGAGGTACGGTCGGGTGGATCCCGGCTTTAACTCGACGGAAGATGATCTCAGGCTGCGGTGTGGCAGACGATGCGCGCCTGTAACGACTTCTCGAGTCTCGGCGCGATGCTCAAAGTCGGTGGAAACGTCGGGCCCGGGTGGGGATAAAGTCTTCTCTCCGTGGGGCCGAAGAAAGGAAGAAAGGGGTTGAGCGGCTGGCAGGCATTGCAGCCGGGGAATCGCCTCGAGTTATTCATGCTCTCGCCACTTTCGGCTCGGTACACGCCGAGCTCTTTTACAGAATCGACTGACAATTCTTTCACGCACCGGCATAACGCGCCGCTCACGAATAGCCCGATGGAAGATACACCTCGTCACGAAATCGCGCGTGTTCTGATGACCCACTTAGCAACGGTAATCGCTAGCGATCGGTAGTTCTCGCAGACGCTTCATTATCGTGCTTGAGCGATCGTAGGAAAAGGAAGAACATTTTTTTTATATTTATAAATAGTCCGGTGATTATCGATCTTTGGTACATTAACGCTTCACGTACCGGATTCCTGTTCAACGACGAGCTAGAATTTGCCAAGACGTAACCTTCCAACGATTCGAGTAACAAGTTGATGTTCTAAAAAATCTGTAAAAATTCACAGACGTAACTTAAAGTGGTGTGTGTGTTTTTTTTTATAATGCTGAAAAACATTTATTACGAAGATCCGTATCGCTTTTGTGCTTGAAAAAAGGCATCGTTTGCTCTCGACCAATAGTGCTTGAAGGGTTGAGCAAGTAATGTACACAAGATGTATTATAGTCGGTGAACGAGCTGAAAATTGTTTGTGGAATTTAAAGGGACAGCCATTGTTAGCTTTTAAAAGTTGTATCATATGTTTCTTTAGAAACAAGCTTTTAAGGGCGGTAAAGTCGTTTCAGTTGGATTCGACTGAAAACAAATTCACATACGTGGCATAATTAAAAAGTTAAAGATACTGCGTGCGGTAAAGATTGCTTCTCTCGAAAGCAATTTTTTTACTGTCGAAATTCGTGTCATTTTATTATTTTTAACTATAATTAAAAATTAAAGTACTATTATTAAAAAAACGCCACCTAAATATGCGGCGTGTAGTAATTCATGTGTTTTTTTCGTGCGACTGAACTGACTACAGAAAGGAAATTTTTTACCAACGAGTCGATGATATATCGAATATCGCTGTGTAGTTTTATCTTTGCTGGCAATTAATTCACGTACGATAATAAGAAAACCTACATTACCGACCGAAGGTAAAGTCGCACTCTGCAGTTTCGCCAATGCTCCGCTCACATTAGCTCTGCCGACTTAGCAGCTTGAAATTATCAACTCCCACACACGGAGTGTATGTTATCGTAAACCCGAAAATTACTTTTATCAGGAGTGTACTAACCGATGGAACATCACTGATAAAGTATCACTAAAAAATAGCCGACGTCAAAATACCTGAAAATAGCTCACGTCAAAATTGTGATGCACGGTCTTTCACATAATTCGTCAATGTTCCATTTCTTTCACACAATTCATTTTTTAGTTATTTAATCGTGCTAGATGAATCCTTACCATTTAGTTGTGAAATTATAAAATTACATGTATAATAATAAAAAAGATAACCCATGTAATTTCTATCCTCAGTCAAAAGTGTTAATTTAATAATCGTAGACGTGGTAATAAAGTCATTTACATAACGGTGCTTGTAGTCATGTCGGCACTTGTATTACGCTTTGCTAGCAGTTTGTCGAGAGTGCAGATACGCGCATCCCGCTGCCAGCGGACCTCACGCCACTTGCACGGGTAAGTAAGTTTCAATTAAATACAATAAATCACCCGTCGACCTCACGAATAGTCCATTTTTTTGGGAGCTTCACTTTGCAAAACAATTTATAAGATGTCATTATTGATAACAGCCAATTCGGCTTAAATCGCAAAACCGGGCGGCACTCTAACCTCAATAAGCGCTCTTGAACCGCGCAGTTACAGAACGCTTACGACTATGCAGAATGGAAAAAGTTGTCGAGAGGCAACACCATGGAATCCAATGAATTTATTTGAAAGGCCCTCGAGCTACAAGTATGCTGTCGTCGTCCTAAACAGGCCCATCGAATTGAAGAAAAGCATACTTTTACCACTGTGGGAACAAGGTTTGTGCTCTTGAATTATCTATCAAGGTCGCGGCTAGACTTAGACTTACGACGCAATTATCTTGGCTATGACGTTCTATGAGGAAAACTCGTGATCTACAAACATTTTCCAGTTTTATCCTCATTCGTCAATCGCTATATTTGCTTTCGTTTAATCATGAAAAAAAAAATTATTATTGAATCGAGCATAGTATTTGTAGAAATTATTATTATTTTTGTTGCAAGCACGTTTTTTTTTAATCAACCAAATATGCTCGGTTTAAACTTTCTTTTTATCTGAATATCCAATGCAAACTCCATCTTTTTATAAGATTAGTTTCTTTTTTTTACAGCACAAGTGACGATAACTGCCGATGGCGGAACGGACAGGTGGATGAAATATTTGGATGACTTGGCAAATGATGTATTTTCCGGAAAATCTACTGTTTATGCTCCTACGATTATCACAGGGGATATGGACAGTATCGTGCCGGATACAAGAGATAAGCTTGAGGCTGTTGGTGTTAGAGTAATCAGAACACCTGATCAAAACCACACTGATTATACCAAGGCTCTGATGGAACTGGCTAAACACTGCAAATCTCAAAATTTGAAGGTGAATGCAAAGTCGCAAGATCTATGCAAAAAAAATATATATATATTTTTTAAATGATTTCAATATTCATTAACATATGAATACACTGTAAAAAAAAATTCGTATTAAATATGATGTACCAGACGGGAATTCTTTATGCAGAAACTGGTATATTAAATATATGAACAATTGGTGATGAAAAATTAATATTTAGTGTATTAAAAGCATTCGGAATACTTTATTTTTAATAATTTACCTTAATTTCAATGAAAAAGTAAATTAATTTTTCATCATAATTGTGCATTACATTTTAAGTACCAGTTTTTGCATAAAATCTTCAACTCCGGTACCTTAAAATTACAATTTCTTTTACAGACTACGTCAAACAACAACATATTCTATTCAGTATAATATTAATTTATAACACAGTAGAATGCATTAATAACAAATTTATTTCCTATCGATAGTTGGATGGCGTATACGTAATCGTCGATTCATCAGGAAGATTCGATCACATAATCGCCAACATAAACACTCTGTATCAGAGTCTGGATATATTCGAGGATACTCAGGTATACATTTTTTTTTTACCTAGTTTGATAAATTATGTTGCATTTTTTCACTGGTCTCCATTCTCGCAGGTGCTACAGGTCGCGAGCGACTCGATGACATGGTTACTGCGACCGGGTAAACATCGAATTATCATTCCCGAAGCATTGACACGCGCGAAAAGTTGGTGCGGACTTTTGCCGCTCGGATCTCGTATCGATAAGACGTTGACGACCGGTCTGGAGTGGAATTTGGGTACAAATTATCTGATCCAACGATACGATCTATCGTTGCAACTTCCGTTGTCGATTGTTTCGATAACAATTTCATTTTTTTCCCAGAAAATACGCCCATGGAATTCGGTGGTATGGTGAGCACGTCGAATACTTACAAGAAAGATTGCACTGAAGTCACCATCGATGTTAACGACATTCTCGTTTGGACGATGGGAATCGAACCTCTGGTAGAAAAATTTTGAGTGTCGTCAGGAGAATTGTTTATAGTTGTACCTTCGCGACGATGCGTGTACTTAAAGATTGGTGTTCGATTTCTGGAAATCGGACGTGAAAAGAGCAGCTTTACGACAACTTACCGTTATAGTATAACGGTTTGGTTTACCATTAATAGTTTAGTTATCCTTAGTTCGGTATCGAATTTTTGACGATGCCCAAGCGCCAAAGATTGATTCTTTTAGTTCATGGGAAAATAGGGTTTCTCGCGCTCCATGGTACTATTATTTGCAACGCTCTCTCAATATGTAGGCAATACAAACGTTTGGTTTTAAGCGGGTTTAAGTTTTTTCTTCGAGTAGATATCATTGGGGAGCGATGTACAGTTTCTTTTCTCTAGTATTAACGGCATAGAGCTACATAAACGGTGATAGTACTTCGTAGATTGTACAAAGAAAAGACATAATACCAGGCCAAGTGCAATATAGTTATAGTTACTAACGACACACTAACTTTTCTGCTACGCCTTGTGCAGTTTCGATGACGCACATCTTGCCGTATGATCATTCCATTGATTTTTTTAAATCATCATCCGGCAAGCCTTGTGTCCATCCCCGGGTAAGCGGAACGAGGACGATTCTGCGCGCAATTGTAACAGCCTCAATTGGTCCTATTTACTTCGTCGTACAAAAGTATCACATTTTCAAAACTTCGCACGGCAAATAATATAGACCTTGCAAATACTTGTGAAGCACAGCGATGCGAATTTGTAACTTGTACTTATTGTAATTTACTGTAATCTACCTACAAACAATCGAACCTTTGATACAAATTTGTAAGCGGAAAAACTGCCGCCCCCGAAAGTTTACAATACATTGTATATAAATTACACAACTGGTTGCAGGATGCAATGAAAAAAAAAAAAAATTGTCCACCAATCGATTGTCTTCGCTCGTATTCATTTAAAAAAAAGTTTACGCCGTTTTTGGTGCTTTTAAATACGCATCGATATAAATAATCGAAAGATTTGAAATAAAGTAAAAGAAAGAAAATTACGTTTACGCGGTTTTTGGCGCTTTTAAATGCGCATCGATATAAAGAATCGAAAGATTAAAAAAATAAAAATAAGTTTGCGCGGTTTCTGGCGTTTTCAAATACGCATCGATATATATAATCGAAAGATCCAAAATCAAGTAAAAGAAAAGATACCCGATTTGTTAATTACGCGTATTGGCGCGATCGAATTTAATGAGCGATGGAAGAAAGGCCACTCGGATGTTGGAAACGTATTAATGAAGTCGGATCAGCTGTTGTAGTGTTTACATTCGTCGTCGACGCCTAACTCGTATAGTGGGGTGTTCTCGTGCCTTACGGGCCAGTCTTTTACGGCTCGTCGACCGGTTGCAATCGTACGCGCTTCGCCTCTCCGGCGGTGTGTTTAACTAGCGGCCTGTACATTTCCACGTTCTAAAGTGTAGTTTTTGTGTTGCCATCACCCGGACCGAATCCAACAGGTTTCTCGAACGGTTGTTTCGATCGAACATCGAAACTTGCCGCGTTTAAAAAATATATATCCCCAAACACCATCAAGAAAGTGTTGTGGGAATATTAATCGACGAGTGAACAGTTTTACTGAAAGTGCTTTTGAATATTACCTAAAATCTAACAACGATGAAAAGTGTGATCAAAACTTTCGTCTCGTGAGAGAGGGCGGAGATAGCGGAAAGTTGGAAAATAATTCACCGTCGTCTCTGAAGTGGTTCGTACATTTAATTTTCGTTTGATTTGTGATAAACTTAAATCACAAAAGTTTTCGTAACATTTTTCGACCATTTAGTCCATTTAGTCCATTTAGTAACAAAATTAAAAAAAAAATTAATTGCTTTTTTTTCTTTTTCGTGCACAATTCTACGCGTCATGTAGATTTTTAACGGCTCTTGTCGGAAACTCTCGCTATGGTGTGTAGAGTTAGTTTGGTATATAAATATACGGTGACGAGTATCGATTGAACTCGGGGGAGCGCGCGGAAGGGAGCGGAGTCTAAGGGTCGCCGTCCGAGAGAGATTCCGATCGATACTCTTATCGAAGGCTCGCCGGCTGGTATAATATACTGGAAGCACTAGTAACACGCGACAACCGGGTAGACATAAGAACTGTCTCGCTAATAGACATAGACAGCAAACACCCTCACGGAACGGTCGACAAAATTTATCTTTTTTCTTTCTCATAATACAATCAAACTTTTGCACAACATCTCTAACATTCGTCAAATTTATTAAAACAAAGAGAAATCCCCAAATGTCTGTACATAATTGAGTTACATAAAAAAAAATTTAGTATTATTAATAATAATAATAATGAAATAAGTATGTACGTTGTTGAAAAAATTTCGCCATCGTAAATTTCGTAAATTGGCATTTGTTTTTTTAGTTAACAGGGGAAAACTGTGTACTGCTCGGGAACGTTGCGACCGGGAGGCGGGTAGCATCTCGCAAGAGGCATAATGAACGTATTGCTCTTTGCATACCGATTAGAATTATGCAACGGCCTCGATATCCCCCTCGTGAATCACTGTCGTCGATGCGATACAACGGGTCGTTTCGTTTTACGTAAGATTGGCTTGAGAGAGAGAGAGAAAAAGAGAGAGCCCACTACAGTCGACCATCGGCAGAAACTGCCGGTGGCGAGAAACACGCACGCACACACTCACACACACGCGCGATAGACCGGTCGCAAGAGATTAACATTAGACCGAGTCCTGTGCCGCGGGTTAAGAGGAATTTTCAAACACGCGAGAGGAGTAAATCGTTGGATGTACGTAGAGAGAAACTCGAATGGTTTTTACAAACCGTAGACGCGTAGGGAGGGAGAAAGAAAAGACAAAAAAAGATATATATATATAATTGTAAACCGGTCTGCGGACCTCTAGGTCATTCGCGCTCCCCCGCCGCTGTATCAAAGATTATTTTAAAAGTGAGCACTGTCGCTGCCCGATTCATTTGGAACGCTCGGTTTACTGTTAGTAAAGTTTGATAACGAGACGGAGTGTATGGAAAGAAAAAAATGACGCATGCCGATCGTGGAAATGTCAATTAAGCCTAATTACCCTGTTAGTTTGTTAAGGAAAGTTAAACTATTTACTCAATGATACGGGATATGTTAAAGACTGTCAATGCCTTTTATGGAATCATTTAAACGATTCACTACAATCTTCAAACTATTTACGTTAAATGATGCTTTTCAATTATGCTGCCTAAAAATTAAAGATTCTTTTTTTTTAATATTACTAGGCCATTATTACATTGTCTAGCGAGTATAACTTTCCGGACCTTGAAGCCGAGGCAACGTAAATAACTTAAGCTGTGAACTATATCCGTACAGTGGAAACATAATTTTAACTTGGTCGAAGCAAAAGTTCAAAAGAAAAAAATATATTTTCAGCGAGAAATATTACTCCGCGTTTCTCGAGCTGCGTGTGTGAGATTCGACGCTCGGTGTTTTCTCTCTGTCGCAGCTCGAATCCCCTTAACGATTTTTCTGCTAATTAATTAGGAGAGATCGATGAGTATTTTTTATTTACACATATGCAAGAGTGAAATTAAGTCGCGAGAATGGTTAGATAAAGGCGGTTTATTAATAATCACCGGACTTGACATGGTATGCCGACGTCGAAGTGTGTTTCTTTGGCCCGGCTAGAGAGCGCAGAGGGGAAGACGCGTTCTTCTTTCCCCTCGCTCTCCGGCGATGGTCCCAAAAGTGATCGCGGTTTCGTTTCTCGGTGTCAGTCGTACAAACGTGGCACTCTCGTTTTCGAGAGCTCAGTTCGAGGCGCCCCGACGTTAACGGAGCCTGATAGGTGCAGATAGGGCGATGTGTATTTATAGATAATTAGACACAGTCACCGCAGAGCACAGTTCGATGATCGTAAATGGTCCACGAACTCTCGTCGGTTCGAAGTTCGCGCCCGATGCAATCGAAGCCTATCGGCGCTCCGAGCACCTGTTGCTTCTCGAAGCTCATTTACAGGGACCTTGTATGATTATCGTTTCTTCGAAAATAGAATGTTTAATAAATAATACCGAAATAAATGATAATCTCATTGATATACAAATGTTGAATCCATGTTTCGAATGCGGTGAAATAATTTGTTTGCTAAGATCAATTTTGTACATTTATTTGTATCAATGTCCACTGGCCACTCCGGTAGGCTATTGAGTAAATAACTGTTATTCTAATTTAAACAAATTCCATTGAATCGAACAAATACTTTCGCTCTCGTAATACTTTCGATCTCGTTGATATGAAAATATTGAGTCTATATTGTGATTGCAAGGAAATCATTTGTTCAAATAAATTTTGTACGTTTAATTGTATTACTGGACACTCCGGTAGGTCGTTCAGTAGATAGGTAGATCGATACTTTATTTCCGTATACCCTTTAAGGGTTTTTACACTATGCCTCCCCCCCTCCCCCCAATAAATTTTCCTCATGATCTACTAATTCAATATATAATATATATATACTCCCAATTTCTTTCATTCGACCAATTTTTCAAACCGTCTGGCATATTCGTACAACTCAATCACAGGCTCGCTTCTTTCAATCTTTAATTTTTTCACTTTTGTTCTCCAGCCACTTTCCAAACTTTCCACCACTTCCTTTCTTATCTCTCTTTTAGCTTGCTCACACTCGAAATATGCTTTAAACTTTCTGTTTATACCTTCCAAATACAACAGTCCTTATCTCTAAACCCCTTCTTTCCCCAGACTTTCACACCGTATTGTGGGGTAGGCCGGTGAGTAAATAAATGTTACTCTTTTTAAGCAAATATCGTTGAATCTAAACAAATATTCTCGCTTCAAAAAATACAAAATTTAAATGCCCGTTACAAGTCGTAAAAAAGAAGCTGGAAAATATCAAAGGATATTGTTGTTGCTCAATTCTTGCCGTGATTGGCTTTTGGCACGAGGCTGTAATTGATAGCTTATCACAAGAAACTTTAGTCATGTTCCGAATGAAAAGCAAAAACTAGATTCAATTTCTGCCACTTATTTTACTCCTGATTTAACATCGCACATTAAAATCAGTGGCAAAAACGAGAGGAATTCTATTTTCAGTTCCCACCATTTACAAAAAATTCTGCGTCCGCCAATCGAGCTGACGCTGCCAGCTGAGTTGATAAGTTCATAAGTCAAATAATACGCCTTCCGTTCCAACATAATTTCCGAAGTTATAAGTACAGCCTGAACCCAGTCGCGACAATCATTCCAAGTATTTATTTCCACACTCGTATTTATTTCTCACTTTCCCGAGTCACCGTCACGACCGTTTATTAATATTCTCGGAAACGATTAACTTGCGCGACGTAGCCCAGTAACGGTTACCGGGTAGAAATCCGATTCCTCCGTTGTGCCTTCCACCGAGCAAGCTGAAACGGCTGCTGCCGTGTGTCTCGACCCTTATGATTTTTTCTTCTTATTTTCATTTTTATTTTTATTTTCGATGTACGATAGCCGACCGCGCTTATTGCGAGCCGAGCTCAGCTCGTGTACATTCGCGATACTTTGTAAGTAGCTCGAGCTCGGACACAAAAGCTCAGCCACTCGCTCGGGTTTATCGCGTCCTACCTCTTTCTATCCGTCGTTTCGGCTCTCGTGCAATCGCTCACGTTTATATCTCGTTCCGCACCGATCCGCTCCCAAGAGGATGCAGAGAAAATTTAACACTCGGCACAATGCTGCAGCGCGCGATACTGTATTAATAGTGACATCACGGTCTGATAAATCCGAGGGAACTTTAACGGATTTGTGTACAAAAGTCGGCTTTTATACGATACGTTATGCAAGCTCGGAAACGCACGCTGTGTGAACACCCAAAGCCTTAGTTCCTGGACCATTGGTCGGCGTTACGATGACCGGGCATACATAATAATACGCTCTACAGACGACTTTGTTACATTCTGTTTGACCGCCCGGACGGTAAACACATTGGCTTTCGAACCTTTTCTGCTCGATAATTAATTCCATGTTCCGGCACAAACGGCACAAACGGCACACAGCAGACTTGCCATTCACTCGGACACAAAATTACAGATCGACGCTCCAATAATTTTTGATGATATGAAAATATGAAGATTTAGGCAAATATTTTGATTTCGATGCATAGATGTTTTAACGAATTTCGGATAAAATCGAATGCATCAGCTCGAAAAAAAAAGTAATTTAACCGCATACATTTAACTAAATATACTGGTTTGGGCATAAAAGTTTTATATAAATACTGCGAATTATCAAACGGCGATTTTTTTTTCACTTTCCAGACGTATTTAAAAAAAATGTTTACCAGTGGTACTTCATCTAAGAAGAAATATTTAAAAAAATTAATCGTTCGCGTTGACTTGAAAGCTAAAATTCGTTCAGCCTTCCATCAAGTGTATCCGTAAAAACTCACGCGGACGGTACGAATCGCGAATCTAGAAATCGTCGGAATCGAACGATAAGCGAACAATGGATGTATCGAGGAGGATAGGCGAGCGCACAGGTGGTTGGGAAATACCGGCTCGATTCGTGTCGTTCGAGGAGTAAAAGTTCGATGGCCTGTTCGGCTTCCCGATCGGAGAAACCCGATAGCCGGTACGGTCAGTAGTGAAACAGCAGTAACGGTCTGCACTCTTACGTAGGGAGGAGACGTATACGCGGAGAGTCAACGCGTGAGAGAGAGAGTCACGAAAAGGCGATGAACCCTTTATATACGGCGTCGCCGAGGCATTCAGGGCCAAATACCTAACGCTCGTCGTCACGCGAGCACCCACCCGTTATAGCACTGCTCCCCTTTGCGCCTCTCCGCTCGGGAAAAAAGTATTAAAAAAACTTCTTTATTTAATTATTAAAAATCAAAAATATCTCATTTTTCGCGCGATCATACATTGTGAATAATATACAGGGTTTTCGGGTATATAAAAAGCATACAATTTATAATGTAAATTTTATTATATTATACGTGAAAGTGTATGTTTCATTATATAGGCTCGAATATATCCTTTACATATCCTACATCTCACAATATACAGATTGTATATAATTTTTCGTGAAAAAGTTCAAAAAATTGTACCATCCGGCATATTGCCAATAAATCCACTATTACTATATATATTTCATTCTATTCAAGCGAATATATATTCACAATATATAAATTATATACCATTTCTCGTAAAAAAAAAAAATTCTCGTATATACTTTTTTTATTGTGGGAGTTCTCCTGCCTCGGCGACAAGCTCGCTTCGATTTTTATGAATTTTTTTCTCGTCACTTCCTGCTCCCTCGTTCGGGCTTCATCTGTCGGCATCTCGAAGCCGGTCGCGAGCGACGACGCGTCGGCAGAAATAACAACGGATATAATCGACCAGCATACGGAAGCGTCGACCAGGCCCTCGCGTAGTTTACGGCCTCGCCGCATATAAAGTTGCAACGTTTATTTTTGCGGACCAAAATTTATTTCATCGTCGATCGCACGGATAGGGTGGCGAACACGAAGGAGCCGCTTCGTCGTCGTCGTCGTCGGAGCTTGCGATGACTCCGCCAGTGGCTCGACGCTATACCGAGCTTTTAGCACTGAGAACCTATTTCGCACCGATGAATTACAACTATACGTATACATGTAACAGTTGAAACGGAACACGCGCCTATCGCGACCGAAATTTTCGCACTTATTTTCATACATCTCTCAAGCGGTCTTCGTCTCGCAGCGGGTCTGTTTCTCGTTTGGGCGATTTTGTGTTGCCACGCTCTATTCGTTATCGTCGGATATCGGACACCGATACGCGTCGGGAGTGATGATTTTTTCTTTTAATTTTCAAATTTATTTTTCATTCAAACACATTCGCTTGAATAAAATAAAATATATTGAAAGACCGTCATGAAAATTCCGAGGATAATTTATAGATTGGGTAATCGGATAGCAAATGTATTGTTATAAAAAAAAAGAAAAATCTCTGGGCATGCTGACCCACCATTAGTGAATCTTCGATAATCAATTTCGGTAATTAATTAATCGTCTATAATTAATTTCATAATAAGCGCGAATGTGCGGAGCGGTGTTCTGGGAGTGAACTCGTACGTGTCCGAGACTCGGATCGCCGTCGCCTTACTCGTTGGATTACGATAAGAGCAAGCCCGTGCTCTCATTTATTGCATCACGCGTTACGGCTTGTGACTCACGAGCGCATAAATTTCTGATCTTATTTTTTGCCGTTGACTTTGTCGTTGGAGCGAGGATTAGTTGACAAATAATCGCGGAGAGGCTTGAACTTTGTGGTCGGAACGACGAGGAGACTATGGACGTCCGAGATGGAGGATCGCGCGGTGTAGTAGCGCCGGGCAGCTGTCGGCGCGGTTATTAGGGTCACTCAGTCGTTTATTGGTGTCCAAGGTTCTCGCTGTTTAGGCATTTCGCGCTAGAGCGCACGGGGAGCGAGAGCCTCGTGACTCCGGACTGTGGCGTGGGCCGTTCACCAGTCGTTCGAGAGAGCTTCCTCTCGTTGTCGCCGGGTCGTGCCTTGCTCGCTCACTCGCTCAATTCAGGCTGCGCGAGCGTGCGCGGTCTCTGCCGAGCGTATCGTCGAGCTGCGGATCCCTGCAGTGTACAAATCGAGGAGATAGCCGGACCATTGAAGGAATCGACACGAGGTCCCGGGCAACCGGCCACAGTACGACGGGCCGGGAACCTTCGACTTAGGTCCGCGCGACCGCGACCGACGAGATAAGATAAAACGGACCCAACTGTACTCGAAGATTAACAATAATTACCAATAAAGAAAGAAATTATGTAAGAAGTTCATCTCGGAGAAATTCACATTCTCAGAGGATTTTGGATTATAGTTTTTGTCCGACTTCCTTGATCGGTGTGAAGACTATTTAACCCTCTCCTTGTACACTGGGTTTTTGAAGGAACAGTCGAAGTTTGAAACGCTGCGTTTTTTCCGCTTTTTTTACTATTCTTAAATTTTTATTAACAACGGTTTTTAACTTTTGACTTTGGCAACTTCTGGGCCATGTAGTAGACACTTCAAGAGGTAACTAGAAAACTTTGAAAACTCGACTCGATCGTGTCTCTGAAAATATAGTGTACACACGCAGGATTATGATCTAATCGAGCAAATTGATAAAATGTCAGACGCTTAATTTTCGCTTTTTCAATGGCCGTGCGAAGCTGGGCGATTGTAGCCGTTGTGTTGAGATCAATCGGACCCAAATGTACTCGAAGATTTAAAAATATTGCTAGAAAAAGAAACGTAGACGGAATTTCTTCTTCGTTATGAATTTCAACTCTTACGCTAGTGAGTTAAGTCTATGCGCTATGCAAAAATATCCCGAACGGTTCATTTCTCGGGAAAAGGATGAGAACAGTTAAAGCGGATAATTACTGGCCACAAATTACCGTTCTCGTCTCTCCCAGGAAATATCAACCATCTTAGAGAATTTTGTATTACAGTTTTTGTGTCCGATCTTCTTGATCGATGCAAAGACCATTTAAGATCTAAACGAGCAAATTGATAAAATTCAAGACATTTAATTTTCGCTTCTTCAATTGCCATGCAAATTGAGCTTTTACTCGATCGTTCGCTTCGGTTCACCAACGATCTTGAGAGTAACTAAGCACGCGGCATGAAAAACTTCGAACGGTCGAGATTCCGATGTGGCTCGTGGTCGACATTTTTCTTTCTTTCTTTATCTCTTCTAGCGATGCTGAAACTATTCGACGTATTAACGACACGTACTGTCGTCTGGTACGAAGAGGCATTCCGCCGCGATCCGTCGAGCGTGCAGCATTGCTTCTTCACGGCGCATTGTTGCACGCGAGCGGTCATAAAACGAGTCAATAAACGCGGCCCACAGAGGCACCTTCTGATGAGATGCTGCTGTCGCTACTCTTCATGGACTCTAAATAAAAAGGGGGTATTAAATTTAACACCGTTTTAACACCAGCACGCGGTCTATATAGGTTCGTTACTTTGACTTAAAGAACTGTGTCGAACGTGCGGTGTAAAAATGGTGTTAAAATTTCGGCTATTTTTAAAAAAATTGATATGAAGATAGAGCCCCGATTAAACAGATCGAAATTTGATCTAGATATTTTTAAATATTTTTCTGGGTTGAGGCTGTACACAGCCATGGCAACTGCCATTCACTATATTGTCTTCATGTCTTCATGAAGAAAAAAATCACGAAATATGTATGTGGTTTAACCCATTTACTGTCGCGTAAGTCCTTAAAAGTAGACTAGATTCGGCCTGGGGAGCGATAAGTTACAGCCGCCTG
Source organism: Stenichneumon culpator (assembly GCA_964017025.1). Classification (NCBI taxonomy): domain Eukaryota; kingdom Metazoa; phylum Arthropoda; class Insecta; order Hymenoptera; family Ichneumonidae; genus Stenichneumon; species Stenichneumon culpator. The sequence goes on along the minus strand of OZ024769.1, from coordinate 439,563 downwards.
TGACTTCTTATCGTCGGTTGGGTTGGATGCCTTCCAGGTCGTTTTTCGTTTTCACCGATTTTACCCGTTAAACCTTTCCCCTAGATATCTGCATGATAAATAAAAAAAAAAACAAGTTCACGAAGTGTCGATGAAAAACGGTGCGGAGTGACTTGCAAAATAAACACACTCCGAGGGCGCGCGCTGGGATATTTGCCAGTCGAACCGAGTTGACCGACGTGTATGTGTCTGTGTACACATTACAGCACTGCCGAGTTATACCGTCCGTGGCTGACCAGCTCTCTCGTGTTTTATCTTCGTGCGAACGTACCGGGCGGTTATATTCTCTCTCCTCAGTTTCTACTACTGCGCACTCTACGTGCGCACGCACACCTGCGCAGACGTGTGCGTACACGCGGTGTGGCACGTGCGTGAGAAGCTGCGCAGCGCACATGTGTGCGTGACACCCTGAAAACCGCGAAACGGAAATTGCTACGTCGACCCACATACTCTACGAGAGCCGAGAGAAAAATCGAGCGATCTCTGTATTTCATTCGCTCTCGACTGGTTACGCCGGATAGAGTCACGGACGTTGTGCCTATGCCTCATGGCGAGCCCCACAGCGCGCAGCCACTGTTGTGCAATTTTTTTCTGCAAACTACGCCGATTAAACGCCACTCGTTGCGCTACAAACTCGGGGTCGTTAATCGTGTTCAAACGAGGCTTTTTTTCGCATAGGGTACGCGATATCCAATGTTGCATGTTTATGGCTCGAGAGATTCTCGAATTATAGGGAGTTTTTTTTTACGACAAATATAGACGACGCGTCGATGCTGTATCAAGGGACGAATTTATTGGTCGTGCCCGAAATGGGTAATTTTTATTTTTCCAAAAACATCAAAGCCTCTTGTTAAGTAAAGAGGCTCACAAAAATTGCATCGCGGAGCTACCTTTTGAGGGGTCGCCCGGATGCGGTCAAACGTTTATAATGGGTTTCAGCATCAGTATCCTCACTATACGATCATTGTATACTATGCTCCCCAAAGACAAGGACCGCGAGACGGGCGACGCGTCTGATACTTATAAGCGATGGAGACCGGTTTCGCTTGCGAGAAACGTAGCCATCTGTTGGCCGGCGTGGGAAACAGTGCGAAGGGTATGGATCGATAATACAAACGAGGTGAATAATTGTTTTTGATTGAATAGCAATAAACCTGTTTCAAAAAGCATTCGATGGGTATATTTATATATAGAGAGAATATATGCATTTAAACCCTTTAATGCTTGATTCAGCATGTTTGCCACGGTGGTGAAACCGCTAATGTAAAAAACATCTTTCACAATTTTAATTAAAAAATGTTTTATAAACATTTAACGAATTCTGACCTTCATACATATATTCAACATGACATTTTTTATTTACATGTCAAATTGATATCTAAATAAATCTTAGCTTCGGACTTGAAGGGTTAAATATATGCATAAATATAGGCATTACATAAATAACATAAATGTATGCAAAGGGGAAACACTTGCAATAGTAGCACACGCACTCAAAAAAATATTAGTCTTCTCTTCCGGCATACACGTGTATTATCGATACAGGATTAGTGCTGAGCCGATAAAAAACAGGTTAATGCTAATTCGATAAAAAAAAAAACATGTTCGATGGAATATTTTTGAATTTTTTTCGTTCTGAGTTGCATTCGTGCAGTTTCCTTACATAAGTTGGGTATAAAATAACGTCAACTAGACTGCATTTACACGCGTAACGTCGCGGTAGTTGATTAAGTCTTCCCACTCGTTCGTGTAACGCGGTAACAATGTGGTCATGACTCGCGTCCACTTCTAAATGAAAACAAACAATTTCCTTACACCTTATTAATAACACGTCGCGCTACCGGAGGCCAAAGAGCGTCGACGATGCCGCGCTTATGTCATAGCTTGTATTCCCTTTGGCCTCCGTTAACGACGTGATATCATAACCCATTGCAACACAATGAAAAAAAAATCAAGAAATTTGTTAAATAATTTTTTACTCGACTATGGAAAACCAAATACTTTTGTATTGTTATTGCCCGTTTAATTCCACATTTGCTGTTAATATTGATATGAAATTACGACGTTGAAGGGGGACTCGAAAAGAACATTTTTAAAATAATTGTTTATTCACCAATGAAAAACCAAAACAATTTTGATTTGTGAACGTGCGTTTAATTTCACATTTGCAAGCAATATTGATAAAAGTCACGAGCTTGAAGGGGGACTCGGAAAGATTGTTTTTTAAACAATTTTTTATTTACCGATTAAAAACCCAAACAATTTTGATTTGTTATCGCCCGTTTAATTTCAAATTTGCGAGTAATATTGATAAAAATCACGAGCTTGAAGGGGCACTCGGAAAGAACCATGCGATTCTCATCGTTGTACCAAGTATAGCTCGGTGCCCATTATCCTTCGTCGGAGACGCATCAATGCCGTCACAGCTAACGCGCATGTACTGTGCGTCTGTGTGTTTGGCCGTGTGGATTAAGTGAGCCGAACGATTTCCTCGTGACAGTGATCGTCTCGTACCACGACAGAACGGCCTCGTCCATTTTATGAGGTCATACACATTTCAATAATTCAACCCGAGTCGCGCACGTTGCAGGAACTTCGCCATATATATGTACATACATGTACATATACATATATAGTGGAATATCATGGCTTCCCTTGCCGCGCGAATTTACCGAGTACGATATGCATCGCGCAGTCACAAAACCCGGCAGACTATTTTCCCAGCAAGTTTTGTTTGTTTCGCAACGACGCAACGAAAAAAATAATATATGACCTCACGATGTCATCGGAGCGGGGAAAACGAGATCAGCGAGATTGCGAGAGATAAGAGTCTTATCCGACGTCGTGTCGACAGCGATGAAAAATGTTCTCCCTATAACGGCTCCTGGCTTTGCTGCTCCGTTGATTGCGATACGCGTTACACGTGGACTAAGATAATCCCTCGGATGTCGGTCCAGACGACGGCGACCGTTTCCAATTTGTTTCACTGAACGAGAATCGACCTTGGACGCGAAATTACGCCGGGTAGTAATTGGAATCTATATATAAAAAAAAAAACTGTTTACAATTTCTCTAGGCGTGTCATCGTGTCCAAGGATCTCGACCGGCTCATGTATAATCTAGTGACTTCGATCGCCGCGGCGCCGGGAGGGGTGAGGTCGACCCCGAGGCTGCTACTCAATAACATTGAATTTTTATGATTTTTCGCTCATAGCCAATGAAACTTTTATTAAAGAAAAAATTAAGAGAGAAAATATAATCATCGATCTTCGCAAAGCTCCGTTGCACGACACTCTTTTTCTGAACATGCGAAGCGTAAGTTTTTTTATTCTTTAAATTGTAATCAATATTCCGACGGTAGTAAAGTTGTACTCTGAGTACGTTATCATAGCAGAGCAGTATAATCCGGTTTAAAAAATGGAGAAAAAACCGTTGCAAAGAAAAAAGAAAAAAAATTCGGTCTTCGCGAAGCTCTGTTGCCCGACATTTTTTCATTCTTTAATTTACAATCAACATTCCGACAGTAGTAAAGTGGTACTGGGAGAAAGTTATCACCGCAGAGCGGTTTAATCCGGTTAAAAAATATTAAGAAAACAAAAAACTTCGATCTTCGCGAAGTTCCGTTGCGCGGCACTTTTTGTCTGAACCTGCGGACCGTGAATTTTTTAAATTATTTAATTTACAATCAACATTCCAACGGTAGTGAAGTCATACTCGGAGAACATTATCACCGTAGAGGAGTGTCATCCGAAAAAAAAAAAAAAAAATGAAAAAAATGTTGCAAAGAAAAAAGAAGCAAAAAAAAAGATTACTACTTCGATCTTTGCAAAGCTCTGTTGCACGATACATTTCTCTGGGAATACGAACCGCGAATTCTTGAATTCTTTAATGTACAATCAACATTCCGACGGTAGTAAAGCGGTACTCGGAGAACGTTATCCCCGCAGGGCGGTGTCGTCTCGTAAACATTTTTTTTAATGGAGAAAGGACGTTGCAAAGAAAAAAGAAAATACTTTTCCGATCTTCGCGAAGCTCCGTTGCACGGCATTTTTGGTCTACCGTGAATTTTTTTATTCTTCAAATTACAATCAACATTCCGACGGTAGTAAAGTGGTACTCGGAGAGCGTTATCACCGCGGAGCGGTGTTATCTGGTTCAAAAAAAGAAGAACAAAATAACACCTCGTAGCGATCGCAGTGCGGGAGTGTAAATTTTTTCAAAGTATAAAACTCCCGGACTCCTCGGGTCTTCGTCGCTAGTAATTGCTTCGAGATATGCCCCACTTTTCGACGATAATCGTGGAAGTCTCTCGAGGCAAGATGAGCCTCCGGGTACCTCTGAATGGTGGCCGATCGTAGACTCGTGACTGTCTCGCTCGGCATTGGCTCGCTTTAGTTCACCTGTCGCTTCAGGAAATCTCTCGGTTCGTTCACGGTTGCATATCGAAAGTTGGGAGTGCAGTGCCGACCTCTGGCAACGCTCGGAGTACGAGGGTATCCGTCGTTCCTAAAACGTCGGTGTCGAGGAATAAAACGAGGAAGAAGAAGAAGAACAAACGTACGTGACTCGATCCGCAATACGAGCGTTAGGAGGGACCCGTTTGCCGTAGCTATTACTATACATTTTGTATTATATTCGCGGTACTGTTATACGTATCGGAACGCCGAGGTGAAATTGAAAAATCACGCCTATTCGACGGGGGGGGCAAATCGTTTATATCGAGTGCGAAGCGCGCGTTTCCGACTTCTTCAATAATAGTACCATCGCGAGTTTATTCCTTTACGGTTAGAGATTCCTTTCAAAATTTTCCAATTCCGTCGCGAATATTTCTCGACCCGGCGGAGCTGTAAAATTTTCTCGCTACATTTCCAACGAGACGAGATCGTCGATACGGTAAAATATAAAATAAAAAGGCCTGCGCATTTAACAAACGCTTATCGTCTACGAAGATCCATATTTATTTTTTATTTTTATTTAATAAGCGTTTATTTTTTGTCGACGGACCGTATTTTATTGAGAAGAACTGAAAAACTTTTTCAGTGAAAAGTTTCATTTCCAATCTTTCGAATTTTCTTCCTTTTTTGCTTTTCAAACTTTTAAATATTAATTATTACACGAGCGTTTTTGTGTCGTTGGAAATATGTTAATTTGACTGATAATCGCGATAAAGACAAGCATACACGACACTGGATCGACCTTATCAATTCTTATGAAATTTTTATCGGACTCCCACTTTGTTGGCGATCCATCTCTTTTATGAAGTCTGCAATCTGTATACAATAGCGGTATTACAGATATTCACCTCGTGTAAACTGGTACCTCTCGGTAACGGATGCGGCAAACAATAAAGCCGGGGTACTCTATTATTGGAAATCGGGCTTCGGTGCACATCACGTATAGGCTGATTTTCATCAGAGCAAAGTAAGAAACTAATTTCTTACGGATAAAAGAAGAAATCCGACTTCCACAATTTCAATTGCATAAGTTTTAATATTTCAATGCTTGGAAGTATTTGCAAATCATTGATGCAGTCTTTTAAAAGAGAGGTGCAATTTTTGATACCAAATTTCAACAAAATATATTACAGTTCGGCACAATAGAACCAATAACGCGGTCTTATTGAACTTTGTATACGGCACGGAGATTCGGTCCCAGCACTCTTAGCACGTATTCGAGAGTACCGCAGCTGATAAAACCGAGGTGTAACGCTATGCAAATCGTGCTTACAATTTTCGTAGCATCGTTGTCATCGTATTTTCAAACACCGGACACTTTCACGATGATTCACCGGCATACGGTTCGAACACAGTGGAAAATTATCCTCATACACTTTATACATTGTGTCTGCGAGTTCGCTATGCGTTACGTTTCTCATTAGCGATTCTCGGGGGAAAATCAAAACTAATACACTCTCGGATTCTCCATTATTGCATTTATGCCGCACCGTAACTGTAACTCCCCGTGCTCGAGCATTCGAGACAGCACAGTTATACGACAGTTGGTATGAAACAAGCTTTTAATAGCGTACCATTGTTTTCCATGATTTCGCGCATTCGTGGAATTCCAAACAGCTCCATTAGCTCCCGTAAAATTCTCGATCCTTTCTTTTCTCAATTGTTTTTTTTTTTTCTAAATCGTCGGGATTTATTCATTTTTTTAGCATTGCACTCCTACGACGATTATTTTTAATTCCATTGATTATAGTCTTTACAACTCGGCCGTGGAGTCCTTCACAGTAAGAATAATTCCGTAAAATCGGAACACGAAGTTTCGTAAAAATAATTTTGTTAAATAAGTGACAAACTCGGTTGTTCAGATTTCAACACTTTTGTACTTTTGTGTGTAAAACTAAAGACGGATCGTGAGAGCGGAAAATTAACAAATACAAATTTTTTGAAGTTTGTCGACAACAAGTCGTTGTAAAAAGTACAAACTTTTTTTTACTGTGTAATCTGTGTGAGTCGAAGGTATTCGTTATCTTGAGGTAACCTCCTCCCATCTCTCCGCCGACATTCACGTACACTCCGAAAACCATCGTGCGTTTGTAACACGGGCCTGTTTACCTGCGAGCACTATCGCTTATCGTGGTCTCGACGACTGCGCAGACACCGAGCAAACGTCTTGAAACATAAAAAAAAAAATGAAAATAAAGAAAAATAAATCAAATCGAACGTTACACGTGAATTTTGGAGATAGCAAAACAGTGGCTCGTATGGGGGACCAACTGGTTAAGATAAGCAGTCCGACGGTATTTCTCGGACACATTTTAAAAAATTATGTTATTTTTCTGAACTTGACAGGTCGACGATTATTCCAGCACTTCCGCCATTCGAAAAATGATTTACCTCGTATTTTGTCAATTCCGTTGAATTCTTTGATTTATATTTTCATCCCCGACAATTGTTCAACGAACGTTGTTGGGAGAAAAAACGTTATTGTAATTGCGTAATCGCCGCTGCGAAAACATCCTGACAGTAGTTTCATTATCGTTGATTATTTTACGAGCTTTGACGGAAATGACTAAAAGTCGTTCGTTGTAGGTAAAAAAGCATTATATTTCAAGTAGATAGAGTGCACGCCGTTAAAATGATTTGCACAGTTATCATATGTTTCTTATGCACAAATGTCGACAATTATTTTCCTGCTATTTTTACAGTTTTTGTTTTTGGCCAAAATCCGGTAACACATTGTAAAAAAAAGAAAAAAAAGATCGTGGACCTTTGTGGTCGAGAACTGTTTGTTTAACCAACTAACCTTTCGTTTTACTGAGCAATATTTGCCGTACCAATATTCGTGCTAGTTCAAAATCTGATTGCCAGTTACCGTTGCGTAATTTCAAGGTACAATTTTCCATGCTATCTCGAAACTCGTGACTGCTTTTTGCGTCGTGTGCTTACACAGTGACGTAGAACGAACTTGTCGGCTCATTTGTTCTCGCAATGGAAGCTCGTCTGTTGCTTTATCGGAGATAAAAATTAAGCGTAAAATTTCGATGCGCAGCCGGTTATGTCAATCGGGTCGAGCGTCGATCAAACGCTGTTCCTACAGGCTGCGAGATTGAGGAGTATATTATTTACCTCGCGCATGCTCAAAGAGAAAAAAAAAATATCGCAAAATTTTGCCAAGTGTTAAATAATAATATCGATTTTTATTTAAATAATCAATTTTTTTTCTTATGTTTGTTCCAGGCAGAAAAAAACGTGATCAGACATGGGGAGCATGTTCAGGAGCGAGGAGATGGCCCTCTGCCAGCTCTTCATTCAGCCGGAGTCAGCCTATCTCTCGGTCTCGGAACTCGGCGAAACGGGAACCGTTCAATTTCGTGACGTAAGTTCCCGACAAAATTAATTTGACAATGTCCGGAGTCCAATCCTGTATGATGTGAAAGATCCCGCGCGATTCATTGTTTTATAATTCCGCGATCAATTATTGTTTTTTTTTTTTTCACGCATTTCGAGACCCGAGGAGCTTTCCGTAAAGCAGCGTTCCCTGTACGTAACCGTATAATGGGCCAATTTAAAGTAGGAAGTAATTCCGAATTAAAAAAAAGAAAGTTCGTAAAATTTATTTGAACAAAAAATAGTGGTAGCGAATGCTATTGTAGAAGAAAATAATAGTGAACAGTGTTAAATGTATTAACCATACATAACGTGTACCAATTTTTAATACCTAACAAACTCGGATCTTATCGCGCATATCGCATATTGCCAATTGGCCATCGACAGAAGTCCTTCAGCAAAAAAAAAAAAAAACATTATCATAAAATTCAATGAAACACATGACACCTAATTTAAAAAAAAGATTAATGGCGCTATCAATAACTGGTATTGATCAATGAGTCTGCAGGCTCGATATATCGATGATTTTAATAATGTGTCTCTTTCTGTTTTCATCGCGACTGCGCTCAACAGCTCAACGGTGACGTTAACTACTTTCAACGTAAATTCGTCAACGAGGTTCGACGATGCGACGAGATGGAGAGAAAGCTTCGTTACATCGAGGCCGAAGTGAAGAAGGACGGCGTCGAGATATCTGAAGATCTGACGGAATTGCCACGAGCGCCGAATCCGCGCGAGGTCATCGACCTCGAGGTATGATAAAAAAATTTAGAGACGAAGGTATATCGATTGCGCCTGCAGATTTGATAATCCATCGATAATCTATCGGTGGCAGATTAAATAGCTTCGATAATCCGATCGTTGAGTACAATGAATTAAATTGCTCTTCAGGCGCACATCGAGAAAACGGAAAATGACATACTCGAGCTAAGTCACAACGCCGTTAATTTGAAGAGTAATTATCTCGAACTCACCGAGCTGCGTCACGTACTCGAGAAGACACAGGTTTTCTTCACAGAGGTAAATAACTAACTCGGCCGTCGGTCCCATGGAAATTCATTCATTGTTGTAATTGATGTTACCGTCTAGTCGAAGAATCAAGGTTCTTTTCTGCTTTTGCATCCACAGGAGGAGGCAAACGACTCGATAACCAGGGCTCTTATTAACGAGGAGCCACAGTATCCGGGCCCAGCGGGTCGCGGACGCCTCGAGTAAGTGCTCGACAGCCTTTTATTTACCTCTTTTTTTAATGCCGCAAATTATGAGGTTATATTCGATAAAACGGAAGGCTCGAAGATCGTACAAATAATATGGCAAGAAAAACTTCACTTATAAGAATTTTTATTGATTATTGATATTAATTGATTATCGATATTCATTGACTGTCCATATTCGTTGACGATCGATATTAGTTGACTATCAAAATTAATGCAGGATTGAAATCAATTCCGTATTGAAATTAATTCACTATTGAAGCTAATTGATTATTGAGTTTGCACACTATTCCCGCGTTTCAATTAAATTCCATCAAAGAGCATGTGATTTCAAGGGTTTTATCGTTTATTTTCGGAGTCTTTATAGTGTCGAATGAGCTGAGCGAGAGTGAAATACCTCCAAGATGCTTAGCTCGATCCTCCCAATGGTTTAGCTCTCGACAGTGTGCCATATACGCTTGTCAGAATGTACAGACAACTTGAAAATTCCTCTTCAGATTCGTGGCCGGAGTAATCAATCGTGAACGAGTGCCGGCCTTCGAGCGTATGCTCTGGCGAATTTCTCGTGGCAACGTTTTCCTCCGACAGGCCGAACTCGAGAAACCACTGGAAGATCCTAGCACGGTGAGACGCTGTTCTTACTACGTTTCTTACGATTTTTTTTTCTTACGCTTCTTCGACCCTCCCACTCTTCTTCTTTCTGTCGTTGGGCTATTTTCACGATATCTCTCATGTCCCTCTCTAATTCTCTCTGGCCACGTCTCTTCCATCTCTCGTAACAACCGCCGGAGCGGCGTTACCACGAGCGTGCGGAATCATACTCGATGAGTCTCTCGGAGCTTACGAGAGTGTGCGCGCGCGCCTGTGTGTCAAGAACCGCGAGATACAGGAGGCCAATTACTACCGCTTCGCTAATGAGAAATCGATGAATTGCTACAGGGGAACGAGATATACAAGACCGTCTTCGTAGCCTTTTTCCAGGGCGAACAACTCAAGAGTAGAATAAAAAAGGTTTGCAGCGGTTTTCACGCATCTCTCTATCCATGCCCGAACAGCCATGCCGAGAGATTGGAAATGGTCAAAGGTGTCCGCACCCGTCTGGAGGATCTCAATTTGGTACGGAATTTTTTAATTCTATTTATCGCTACAAATCGATTTTTTATCGGTGTGTGTTCTATACCGTGGATCGTCGAATTTCACTGCAAATTAATTTTTTTTTGGTCTCACTTCAGGTCCTCAACCAGACGCAGGATCATCGTCAGAGAGTTCTTCACAACGTCGCCAAAGAGTTACCGAACTGGAGCATAATGGTCCGGAAGATGAAAGCGATTTATCACACGATGAATCTCTTTAATATGGACGTATCGAAGAAATGTCTGATCGGCGAATGTTGGGTGCCGATGGCCGATCTTGCCATTGTTCAGAATTGCCTCACCGAGGGATCGGTGAGTGTTTCGTTGCCACGTCAAAAATATATCCGGGATATATTTTGCGTTACTAAAATCGGCTTGGGTGTATTTTGTGCATAACCATGTAAAATATGTCCTCACTGTTTAAATAACGCCATTAGTCTGGATAAAGTTTGGTTTTTTTTTTTTTTTCGATTTCCCTGTTTAAAAACTATTTCTATGTCGATTAAAAAGGCCGATTTTTTGCAGCGCTCGTATGGAAGCTCGATACCGTCCTTTCTCAACGTAATCCACACCGACGAGGATCCACCGACTTTCAACAGGACTAACAAGTTCACAAGGGGCTTCCAAAATTTGATAGACGCCTATGGAGTGGCGTCTTATCGTGAGGCCAATCCTGCACTGTACACTATCGTTACATTCCCGTTTCTCTTTGGTATTATGTTCGGCGACGCTGGACACGGTGAGATTTACGACAACATTTTTTCCCCCGACGATCTATCTCTATATACATTGCCCCGTTTTTATTTATTTTCACAAAAAAATATCTCCCTATAATTCAACATCTTATTTTGCCATTTACTTATACGAGATACAACAGATATTGTACGATATCGTACTCATTTTTTTTAATTCGCAAATGTCAAATTTTACGTGTGTGTTTTTTTATTGCAGGTTTGTTAATGACGCTGTTCGGTGCGTGGATGGTAATCTGGGAGAAGAAATTGTCGCAGGGAAAGGGCGGCGGCGAGATTTGGAACATATTCTTTGGTGGTCGTTACATAATCCTCCTTATGGGTTTATTCTCGATCTACACGGGCATAATATACAACGACGTATTCTCAAAGTCGGTCAACATCTTCGGATCCAGTTGGCACTCCTCGCATTTGAAACCTATCAAACCCGCCGATAACGGTTCACTCACGTTGGATCCAGCAAAAGCCGATTACTCCCAGACACCTTATCCATTGGGAATGGATCCTGCTTGGGCACTAGCTGAGAATAAAATTATATTTCTCAACTCGTACAAAATGAAATTGTCCATCATATTCGGCGTTGTGCACATGATCTTCGGTGTCAGCGTCAGTGTTATCAACATTGTGTAAGTTTTGACATTCAAAAAAAAAAAAAAATTAACTCGTGGATGATTTTGTACCATATATTTTTCACTCTGATAAAAAAATATCGCCATTGAGGTCTAAAATTTAACAGACGAATAGGCAGACTTTTACGCGTCACATTTTTAACATTAATTTTATTATTTGTATCCATAATATTTTCGTTATTTGAATTTTCAGGCACTTCAAGAAATACTCGAGTCTAGTGTTCGAATTCTTACCGCAATTGTTATTCCTCGTTCTTCTGTTCGCTTACATGGCGGCTTTAATGTTCATCAAGTGGATCATCTACGACGCTACGAACGGTAACCGAAGCTGATAAATATATTCTTGCTTGTGATTACCTCGTAGAATCCACCAACGAGTACGTACATAGAAATTATATATTCATTTTTTGTTTTCTTTTTCGCAGCGCACGAAACATCGCCAACATGCGCACCGTCGGTTCTCATAACTTTTATCAATATGATGCTCTCGAATTCGGCGAATCCCCCCGAGGGCTGCTCAGAGTTCATGTTCACCGGCCAGGACCCTGTACAGCAAACCTTCAAATTTGCTGCACTCGCCTGCATACCTGTGATGCTTCTCGGCAAGCCGCTCTACACCCTCTTTACCAGACGGAAGCCGCGGAACAACCAACAAGTAAGTGTTTAAGAAAAATTCCTTGCTTCGATGAAAAACAAAAAAAAAGTTAGTTTAAGAAAAGTTCGATCAAGTAAGCTACCAAAGCGAGCAAAGTAAGTGGTTGTAATTGCAACATGAGCGAAAATGAAATTTCACTCTCGTCAGTTGAAAAAAAAAGTTAAATGCACGATTCTAAAGTTTTCTCTGCAACATGAGGAATTTTTGGAACAAAGAGCGAAAAAAGTTGAACGAGTGTTTAAAAAAATTCAACTCGCATGAGTTTTGAGTGTCGAATTAACTTTGCTTTTTGGAGAAAACCAAAGCGACCAAAGCGAGTCATTATCAGTGAGTTGTGATTGTCCAAAGTGAGCAAGAATGAAATTTCACTCGTATCAAGTTTGAAATAGAAAAAAACGCACTATTGCGAAGCTTCCTCACGGTTCACCGTAAGGGATCTTAGAAACGAACAAGGTGGTAAGTATAGGTCTAAATATTTTCGTGATAATTGAAGCACACGAACGGCTCGGCTTGTCAGGACATCGAGTTGCAAAGCGAAGCCCTGTCGGTACCTTCGCACAGCGAGGGCCACGGCGGCGGTGGCCACGGCGAGGAAGACGGCTTCGGTGAGATGATGATTATCTCGGCCATTCACACGATCGAGTACGTCTTGTCGACCGTCTCTCATACCGCGTCGTACCTCCGCCTCTGGGCCTTGTCGCTCGCTCACGCTCAACTGTCGGAAGTGTTGTGGAACCGAGTACTCCACATGGGTATGGCGGCCGCGGAGGGTAATTTCATATGGAGTCTCGCACTCTTCGTAGCATTTGGAGCGTGGTCCTTCTTCACCATAGCTATCCTCGTCATGATGGAGGGTCTGTCGGCTTTCCTTCACACCCTTCGACTTCACTGGTGAGTTTTGAAGCATTTTTATTTTAAAAACACGTTAATATCGTTAATAACGTCAACACCATCAATAACGTCAACGTTAATGACGTTAATAACTAAAAGAATGCTTCAAAAGGTACACAGATATTTTAATATCTGTGTATTTTTTTCAGTCATTATTTTAGTCATTAATGTGTTATTAAAAAGAGAAAAAAGAACATTAGTTTTTTTAAACTAATTTCTTCTTTTTGATACACTTTCTTAGTCCAATTAGATTCGGCCAGATGCTTTACTGGAACTGGTATTATAATATTTTTTTTTCTGTTCAGGGTCGAATTCATGAGCAAATTCTACGCCGGTCAGGGTCACTTGTTCCAGCCGTTCTGTTTCAAGAGTATCATGGACGCTGAGGATGCCGAGGAATAGAAAACCTAACATTTTTTCGATGAAAAATAAGACAATCGCGAAAGGTTCTGCAATAAATAAAATATTTCGTCTTGACATCGATTTAAGTAGATCTTTGGATTAGGTGTTCGATCGGCCGAATTGCGATGAGATGGAAACTATATTTTCTTCAACGCGCTCTTTCGTTCTTGGGTGAAAAATTTAACGAAGAGAAATTGATAAAATAAGCTTGATATGATTCGGAAGTTTATCGATCGCATTATGTCAGATGCAATCAACTTCCAAATTTTATTTTTCAACTGCACAAGTCCGGGCACGCGTGGTTTTTTTTTTTGGTTTTTTTTTTCTGGTCGACGAGAACATTTTTTCCGTGTTTTAAAATCGTAAAGGCACCGTCGAGGCGGAAACCCTGCCGATAAGAGTGTCGTTTCGTGATTTAAAAAATATTAAATCGCTTCCGGGGTTCTTCTGTGAATTCCGCATATGGCTAAGCTTCGACTTTATTTTCTTTCTTCGCTTCTCCCAACGAAACGCAGCGATGATTTGCAATCGTCGAGTTGTGTCCGCAATTGGAAAAAAATGTACAAAAAGTAAATAGAAAAACAGAAAGGAAACTCATGAACGTTCGAAACGCTTGTCAAGGCCGAAACCTCTGCCTTTGCACAATGTATTCATTCCAGTGATAATCAAACGCTTAGATTTAGGACGAATGTTACGAGAGTGGCGACGATCGACCGTTCGAAAAATCTGTCCCGGCCAAGTCACTCACGCCTGGACGATAAAAATCTTCGCATCTACACAACATCTTGTAAACTCAATTCATTGACCAAAAAAAAAAAAAATCCCTAAACATGTCATAAAAAAAGAATTTTTTTTGACAAATATCTTTTTTAGAAGATAAGTACAAAAAGTTCTGTCCACAATATCAGCGATATAATTTTTTACGACTACGTACGTGAGTGATGCGAAAAAAAATGTATTTCACCGTAGTGTATAATGAAAAAAAAATAAAAAACAAAATAAAGTATATATTATATGTAACTCGATGGAATTTAGAAAATATGTCATTTCCAGCAGCGCTTGATCGCCGCTTGACCGTTACTTCGTTCCCGGAGTCCTCGACGACGGGAGGGTCGGTCCGGTTAACCGTTCAATTACAATTCGAGGCCTTTGCGGGTTTTTTAATGGAAATACCGAGCACGAGCCAGGGACTTGCGAATTGCTGGTGCTACTTGGTCGTGCGTTAATTCGGTGACATTCGTTGTCTCATGCATTTTTGTTCGTGTAACCGAGTACGAAACATGATCTAGCGTAGTACCGTGAATGTCGTGCGCGTAAAGCTTCGTTGTGGATTAAGCTTACCGACGGAACTAAACTCAAACACAATTATCTGCCTTGGCTGTTTTGCATATCTCGAGTACGACGATGGGCGCCGTTCGCCTGCCGGCGGTGCGAATCCCGGGTCGCCCTATGTAACACACACACACACATACTGTGTGTGTGTGTGTGTGTGTTGCACAGAGTAACGCATACACTTGTACCATCTATACTATTATGCGCGCTTGTACATTGGGTTTTCCCCGCGCGAACGTTCGCTTCTCTATGCGTTTACCTACCCGCATTACAACGTGCTGGTTGTAGGTCGCTGGCGGTCGTCGACGACAGCGTAGATTTAGTAGGTAATACGAAAACACACGTGCCATGGTTTTCTCTGCCTCTCTCTCTCTCTCTCTCTCTCTCTCTCTCTCTCTCTCTCTCTCTATCTCTCCGTCGAGGCACCTCTAAACGCCCTAAGTTATTCGTCGGTGCAAGTGTCGAGCTTTGCAAATGGATTTTCCCCACTTCACCCCCTTGCAGGACGGCTCGTCGTGTCTCGCGCGTTATCGGGCATCGCTTGAGCGGCACCGTGATTGGCCCTCCGGCGAACGCACGAGGTACAGTTATTGGCACACTTATATCTTTTCTCGCACTCAACAACGTTTTGCACGTAGTTTAGACTTTTAAAAAATGATTTGCCGTATTTAAGTGAATTTTATTTTCTTCGAGTTAATTTAATTCAAACGGACATTTTTATTGTGGTTTTATAGGGCAGGAGATATTGGTTGTCGGCCAAGGGCGCGTACTTATTTTTTTTAGTTTATTTTTTTTCTGCTAATGTAATTATTAGCTTCAAGACTTTTTCCCACGCTAATCGTTACAGCGATTGTCATACAACTCGAGCTCTTTGTCAATTATTTTCCGAAAGAAATGCCGGGCATTGAGTTCGGATGTATTTAGTTCGCTCGTCAACGTTTCCAAAGTCATTCCCCATCCAGTGGCCAATCACTGCGTCGTTGCGGAGCGGAACTGCGCCGTTCGGTTAATTTTTTTCTCATTCTCTACCATATAATTAGCAGCCCGCGGATTTTTCCCTCCCGAACAATTATACGATTACATCGGGTATCAGCGATCCGAGGCTGTCCTCGGTAAAATGCTTATAGCGTTATGTTCTTCGCTGCAACTATGTCTATATTTACCTGACCCGAATACGTCGTATACGGGAGGAAAAAAAATGATGAAAAAAACCGATCGAATACATTCCATCGCGGTATTTTTATAGGGAACCGTATTTGCTAGGGATAAGGTAGTATATTGGATCTTTGAGCATTCGCGAATGTCATTCAATTACGGTTAATTGCGACCGTTGGAACTCGGCAAAGACATCGATCGGCAGAGAGGCCGGAGTGAGATCATGTGTAAGAGTACGTGCAGTTCTCTGATGTTTGAAAGCAAATTACCTCGCTCTCTCCGCGGGTGACTCGTGGCTTCATTCTGCTCTGAAGGAATGGAAAACGCTTCTAATGAAAATACGTCGTCTCCTACGGTGGGCAGACGGCGATTTTATGTTTTATACACGCCTTAATCTACGCTCCCTGCGTGTATTTGCGCTGCAGCTTCCGTCGGGCTGTCGGCCGACACGTTAATGAAAGCGGAGACGAGAAACGTAAGAAAAATAAAGAAGCTTCAACGGGAAAAGATCGTCGTGGAAGAAAGTATTTCTTTAGCAAAGAGAGAAAGCGCGACTCGTTATCGTATTTGGGAAGGTAGCGAGGCGACTAAGATTAGAGCACAGTGGGGGATCCTCTATTGATTGGGCAATTGCATTGGATCCTGATTGTATTATGTATAAGATTTATCCGTACCCAATACCCAACACCTTCGACATCGAAAATATTTCACACTTTACGATTAGATTCCACGTAGGGAAGACCGGGGCGAGATGGGACCGCGGGGCGAGATGGGATAGTGAAAAATCAGGCCGACGCGGAGCGTGATAGGCCACCCTAAAATTATAAAAATAAAAATAAACACCTGGAAGGAAAAAGATCAAAATCTTTTGTAGCCAATGACAGAATAGGGAAGCGAAGCAAAATGGAGTATCCAAAAAATTATTGAATTACTTTATCATTAGGCATGTCTGACTGTCTTACAAAAATATTGGATTCTTGGAACCGGGAGTCGTGTATCCCGTAGATACACGTCACTGCATTAAGAACTTTATCGGTATTAATTTATTCATCGTAGTAAATTTTACGAGATTGTCTTCTATTTCTCCTAATTTGGGTAACAATCACTCGAGGTTGGCATTGTTCGGTTCTCGAAAGTTTTCTTTCACGTGCGAATGTGAGAAGACGCAGAGTGGAGGAAACTCGCGACGGTGAATGTGAAGGGGACGCGGAGACCGTGCGAAACTCGGGAGTGCAATGTAGCAACGGGGTGTTATCATCCCTCTCGCGTCGCGGGCACGAACGAGATAGAATTTCTCTTCGCGGCATCCTCCGTCCGTCCTTCCTTTATTCCCTATGAGTTGTGGGGTCAAAAGTTAATGGTCCGGTAAATAAGAATCGTTAAACTTTCCGGAAAGTAACGTCACTTGAGGGCCAGTGGATTCCTACCCGCTATATCTATATCTCTCGATGGTGGATCGCCATTTTCCTCCGCGAACCTCGAAATTAACGTTCAATCCCGGAGAATACTCGGAGCTTTGGTAAAATTGTCCCCGCGACGTCATCCGCCGAGCATACCCGTAACTTATTTCGATCTTCAATCCACTGAGACTTTTCTGTATATAGCACTATCAACCAATCGGCTTGTCCATCCACTTCCGGTAATGGAAAAACTTTGGTCTCCTCGTCTCGCTAACGATTTTCGATAATCACCCCCTTTATTGTTACTCAATTTTTTTGATCAACTAACACAGCCATTAGGCTCGTTCGGAGCTCCGTCGAGACCCGAGGATCTCGGTAGTTACTTAGTCATTTGCTGGTAGGTCAAAGGCTTGGCTTACAGGAATAAACACGGATGGACCTTTCATCATCAATAACTCACGTTTAGGAGATTTCTTCTTTTTTTTTCTTATCTTTGAAGTACACAGTTACAAAGGACACGTCGCCTCATTATCCGGCTTTGAAAGGCTTCCGATTGTTTTTTTCGAGCTTGTGCAGTAAAAAAAATGGAACAAAAAATAATCGTTCATAATCATGGCTTAACGAGATTGATCGTAGGCAGCGATAACGAATGATCGATCGTGTTAGGCTTTCCGGCAGCGCTTGAGTATGCACATAGAGCAAGCTTCTGTGTGTACGCGAGGCAGTAGAACGAGTTAAATTTCGAACGGGGATAATCCGCGAATTCGCCGCTGTCCTGCCTACAATCCGCGCCTCCATAACGAGGCTTTCCGGTCGACGGTGGTGGGGCGTAAGGTAAACGTACCAATGACTGGACACGATCCAGTTACCGGATAGCTAGCTTGCAGATTTGGGTTTATTACAAATAGGGGAGACCGGGGCGAGATGGGCCCCTAAACAAATAATGTGGCAACGACGCTATCAAAAGCATAAATTATTGTTTGTCATCCAACAATGATATTTTCACAGTTTTATAGCGCGTCCGAAAAAAAAAATTATCTGGGGCGAGACGGGCTACCCTTAAATTGTTCACTTTTTTACCCCTCCCTGTACTATCCATACATCTTGAGTTTCCCTACTTCTACCTGTCAGTAGTGTTCATGCGCCAATAATCCGCCATTGCAGCCTTCTAGTTGTCTTGTTTAGAGTGGCCCATTATGCGCCGCGTCGACCCGATTTTTCGCTAGCCGATTTGGCCCCGGGGGCCCATCCCGCCAAAAACTGGTAGGGGAGACCCCCTACCAGTTTTTGCACAAAAACTTTCAGCCCGGTGTATTAAATTTATAATTTTTCTTTATGGACCTTTTGTCGGGCATTGATATTCGAGCCTTCGAAACGGGGGTCCAATCTTTTGCAAGTCATGTGAGAAGAGCCCCCTGACCCCCCCCCCCCCTCCGGATATTTAACGTATTCCGTTTTCTAAGCCCTCCGTCTCTCGTTACTAATCCGCGTACTCGGGATATTATTTGCTTCGCCAGTTCGCCTCTCTCGGGATTGTAAGCCGGACGTCGATAGTAATTACTAGCGTACTTCGGCAGCTAATTATCGTGCTGACGGCTGGTCGGTATGTAAATCAACACCAGGCTCTCGTTCTTCGGAACGTATAATATTTGAATTTTCGACTATTCGCCGATCGAACAGCTCCGAACATGGGTAAATAGTGTATATTATCACGTGAAACATTGATCAGCTCTATACAGATCAGTGAACAAAAATTTTATCGAAATTTTATCGAATACCGCTCCGTACGTAAATACTAAACAGTTAGAATGGAAGTTAACAAAATTACTGATTATTTATTCAGCACAGTGCACCTCAGCACAAAAAAAATCGCAGCAAAATTAATAAAAATAATAATAAACAAATATAAACAGTAATTATTTACCCGTGAAATTTTTTTTGACAATATTTTAATATGTTTTATAGAACAATTGTAACGTTTCTTTATTGCTTGAAATTGTGTCTATTAGCATGAGCTGCATATGGTTCCGCGTGAAAAGTAACTTTCTTTTTTAAAAAAAATATATTTCCAGACTATTGCATTAGAATTTTATTCCTAAAATGGCATTACACCATTATTAGAGACACATAAAAAAATAAAACCGCGTTGTGCCCATAGATTTTCGAAGATATTACGAGTTGAAGGAGCTCCGAACCTGCATATGAATAGTTACCTAGGCCTGAACCATTGCTAGCAATATGCCCGCCACCACCCCCCACCATTTAGAAATGGCGATCTGTGACGTATTCCCTTAAAACTAAAAAAGAAGTAGTACAAATGAGCAGAGCAAACAATTTAGTATGCAAGGTTTGACACTTTGCAAGTTGAAAGTTGCGTCGTTGGTAAGGGACACTGAGCTGGTAAAGCGAAACAGGTAAATACCAGCAGGTAATCATCGCATAGAGACATACGGGGTCACCCCGAGTGGGCTAAAAATGTTGGGATTGACAATCGATTATCGTTCGGCGAGCCGCACTCGGGTCCTTTATCGGTGGGTAAATTGGCCCGCAGTCCTCGCCGCTCAATCACTGTTTTGCCTGTTCTCCCGTCGGATCCTCCACCGATACAGGACTCGTTCGCCTCGGTGGCTAATAATTCCGGGCCAGCGTGTGTGTGTGTGTGTTTGCGTGCGTGTACGAAGGGATATCTCAAGAGGGATCAACAAAGACGGGTCATCCGACTTTCCAGGCCAGCCAACAATTGGGTTCGGGCACGCGTGAGCGGATGTGCTCGGACAGGAGAGCATGGAAGGAAATCGCGAAGCAGGTGGCGACGAGCGGTGGACGAGAACCCTTCGGGCGCACATGCGCAACGTTGCGCCTCTCTCGGCAGCGCGCGCAATACACACGCACACACACAGACGAGAGGCCCGCAGAGCCAGGATAGAGGTTATGCAAACTCAGTGTTTTCACTATGAGCCAGGACGACACCGGTTATTTGACCGAGAGACTTGCGCGCGCTTCGGAGGCTTTAAGCGTTTTAACCGGTGGCAAGCTGACTCGAGCTCAGTCGGCGTCGCGCGTTCGTGATCGTCGCACACCATACGGAACAACAGCGCAGCTTGTCAACCATAAAGAAGCAACATCGTATGGCTGGAAGTGATCACTGTTACGCAGGTGAGTCACCCTCCTACCCGTCGTCCGTACTATGGAAGCACGTGCTTCGTGTTTTCATTTTTTTCGTTTTAATTAATTTTCTTCGTTTTTGCTTCACCGCTCTCCATGAGTTTGGATCGTCGGCGCGGAGGTGTTTATCGCTGGGTTATTATGAAGAGATAAGAATCGTCAGTACAGGAGGAGGCGATGTGTCGGAGGTGTTTATTGTCACGTTGTGTTAGATAAAAATCGCCGGTGCAGGAAACAATCCGCGGACTGTCCTTGCTAGGGATTCATACTTTTGTATTTTTTCTGAGAATTCGAGGTCCATTTTTTTTCGTACTGCGAGGCGTACTGTCTACTGACTCTGAGAGGTGAACGAAAAAAATAACGGTGGAAACTTTTTACGGCATCGATGGGTGCAGAGGTGAACGTAAATGAAAAAAGGTTAAGATATTCGCACTCCTAGAGTTTTCGTCAGCTCGAGCCGAGTTTTGTTTTCTCTCCGCGATTCTTCGTCTGTCTATCTAAAACTCTCAGAAAACTCTCCGCTAAATGATTAAATTAGTTAAGAAAAAAATGTATGTTACATTTTCTTAATTCAAAGTTACAACTTCAAAGAGTAACAAAAATTGAGAAAATAACGGTGAATTCTTTTCCGTCATATCGAAGGGTGTTTAGGTGAACGTAGAAGAAAAACAAAACGTCCTAATAGTCTCGGTCCTAGAGCTTTCGTCGACTCGAGCAGAGTTTTGAATAGACTGTTACGACTGAGCGAATGAACAAAGCGCGTATTTGGTTTTGCGGCAAATATTATTAATTGCAATTGCACCTAAGTATCTCGAGCGCGAACTGTCCAACATCGTCTTTCTCGGAAAGCCTCGTCGAGCGGCCCGGTATCTCGTCAATCCGTAATCTGTACATGTGTCATTTGTCATACCGAGCTATTCCAGGGGGGTTATGTTTGAATCACTAATTTGTAAAACGTATGCGTATTGTTGCTGTATTTATTCGTATGTTCACACGCATACAACGATAGAGCGTATACGTTTTTGCGAACGAGTTACTCAAAAATACATAACTCCCCAGTCATCTGTGCAATTTCGTGTCTGTCAGTCAATCGTCGTCTCTCTCTAATCGTTACACTACTTACGGAAAATGTATCCCCACAATTGTGGATCGGTTTTGCGAAATGTAGAATAGTACTTTGCGATACTAGTATGGAAAAGCAGTCTTTCGACAAAGGTTATGAAGTTAATTGCACGAGAGAAGGAGAGTGCTGCCTACTTCTAAAAGTAGTATCGCATACTACTTTTTGTAACAAGTGCATGAAAATTCACTTCTGTATAGTGCACGCACTTTACAGAACGATTCGAGTGAGATGAATGTGTAGGCGACATTAACGCAGGTGGTTAGCGCTATTACTGAGCAGCGTAGAAAAGCATTTATGAAACAACGAGAGTTACAAATCGGTTCTTACAATGAGGCCTGAACAGTTCACAAAACGCGTGTCGCTGTAAGAATGTTATGTACTTTAGTTTTAGTCGTTCGAAGAACGACATTCGTAAACAGTGCGGTTGAAATATTAGAGGACGATTCGAATGAGACAAACATAGAGGTGGAATTACCGCAGGTATACGGTTTTTTTTTTTGTTTATTTTTTCCCCGCTCGCACTATTTACCTTAAGGTTATTTATCTTGCCATTTTTCTGAAACAACTCCTGTTAATGTAATGCAAAGCCATACGCAGCTGGTGATTACGAAAACTCTCAGTTATATGTTGGAAATGTATAAAATCTATTCAAATGAATAAATATTTTCCAAACTCCAAACATTAGCGCAGATGGTTAGCGCTCTTACTCAGCAACGGATTAATACGCGTTGGTTTCTCGGTGATATCACCATACAGTAAAAGCCCGATTACCCGGGATGCCCGGGACCAAAAAGTCCCCGGATAATCGAAATCCCGGTTAATTGGAACTAGGCAGCGTAATTCAATAATGGCTAATGATACAACTTTATTTGTAATAGTTGCAATGACATTTGGTACAGCTTGCATTTTATTATTAAATAGTGTGAACTAGAATGTGAAGCTTTGGATATTTGTTTTCATTAACAGTACATAAGCTAGTCTTTTTTTTTAAGTACTCAGTGACTTTGGTTTGCTCCACGCATAAAAAAAAACCTCGGAAGATGCACGGTTAATCCGTTTCCCGGTTAATCTGACACCGGTTAATCGGGGTTCTGCTGTATGTTTTCTCTCTTCGATACTTCGTCTGTCTATCCGCAATACCAATATCTACAGATTCCCAAAATCTTCACTCGATCATTAAATGAGTTAAAAAAATTAATTATGTTGCCATTCAGACATGTAAAAATTGATACATTATTCAATTCAACGTTCCAACTTCTTCGAACATTTGGAACTTCTTGCTTCGAACATTGCAACTTCTTCGAACATTTGGAAATTTGAAAGTACATTCGAAAACCGAATTGACAAACACGAATTCATCTGGTCCGCGTATTATAAGATGAATATTCCCAAGCTTGTTGTGTAATAGAGAGGAGAACGTGTCCATGGACATCTTCTCACATGACCAGGCATTTCAATATCTCGTGGAGTGTAAAAAAAATTTAATACTTTGACACTAGGTGCGGTCAAGTCCGGGCGTTGATTCGGGTATCCATGTTCGTAGTTCTTTAGCGTCCTACCGTGTGAAGGTGAACAAAAATTACGCCAGTTGTGTAACTGCGGAACGTACATTTATTCTTCCACACCGGTCTGCGATATTCGTGGGAAGGTGAGAGCCCGCGAAACTCCGTTATCGGCCGACTGCATCGTCGCGCGCGATATAGGCATATTCAGTTATTGCGGTGTTACTCGATAAAAAAAGATTCGTACATCTAAAAAATGTTTCTCATGCAAAACGCCCGCAATTTTTGTATCTCTAATTTTTAAATGAAAAAAAAAATTAACAAGAGAACAAATGGTGGACCTTTGTGGACGAGAAATATACACACCTTTTTTTAACTGTATACATGGCCCTTCGAATTAACGTACAACATTTTTTTCGCTATTATTTCCCCACATTTGTTCCTATCCTTTCAGTCGACAGCGGAAAACCTTGAACTGAAATAACACCGCTGGTTATGGCAGCTCAAATTTCTGCCAATTCATACACGCATTCACGGCGAGCCGTGAGAGCTCTTTCAATTTAGATTGTTTTTAATCCAATAACACGTTTTTTTTATTGAATTCGCAATTCTCACTCGAATGCGTATTCTGCGAGATCAGCGCTTTTTGACTGATTTGCAGGAAGCAAATTCACACCAGATATTCAGTCTACATTCAACGTTCAAGTAAGTCACGAGTCTTATGTCAATGAACGATCGACTTACTGAAATCTTACCTTGGTCATTATAGGGTAAATGTGGCGAATGGGCCATAATAACGACTTTCATCCTATCACTTGTAATATAAAATTGTTATTCGATCATATGACTAATATTTGATTACCCCATCTGATTTTCGATCCTTAATCGTTAAAGTCATATGGCTCGGAGTTTGAAGTTTCGCGCCTCAAACGTTTTAATAAAAACTTTTTTAACCTACGAATTACGTTATTTCGCGTTAAGTAATTATAATTTTTTATGTGTCCTATGTACATGTTTTTGTAAATTAGTTTCGATGCTATAAAAATTACAAAGTCATAGGGTTCGAAGTTTGGAGTTTCGCGCCAGAAACAATTTAAAAAAATTCTTTTATGTACCCATTAAAATACTTGGCGTTAGATAATTATAATTTTTCATGCATCCTTTACATATATACTTTTGTAAATCAGATTCGACACGATAGAAATTGCAATTTCATAGGGTTCGGCGTTTGAGGTTTCACGCTGGAAACGGCTCGATTACAATGATTTTTTATGTACGAATTAAACTGCTTCGGGTTAAGTAATTATAATTTTTGACGCATCCTGTATATATGTTTTGCATAAAGCTAGAATCGCGCGCGCACGCATAAAAGAAACGAGAGTGAACGAGTGGAATGCGGCTCCGGAGACTGCGCGTGGTACTCGACGGCAGGACAATTGAAAAGGTCTTTACGCCACTCGCGTGACAATCTCGTAATTGGATGGCAAGCGTTGTTAACATCATTTTCATTAGTTCAAGAGAAACTAAACCCGTGCTCCCCGGGCTCTTTCGGTTTTCCCGTCCCGGTCCGTTCGTTCGGTCATCCGAAGAACTTGTTTATGCTATACCTATACACACCCGAGTGCACATAGCTTCCGCGTGAAACATCCGCAAGGTACAATGCACTCGTATTCAAACGAGAATATAAAAACAAAAATAAAACAAATTACCAAAAAAGAATAAAATAATACCAGTCGAAGGAAAACCAAGTTCCCTAACGGTATACTTCGAGAACCGTTAAAACCAGTTTCGCGTGCTTCAAATTTTCCTTTATTATTACTTCAATATATATTTTTTTAAGTTAATATATCTTTTTCTTTTCGATTCTCCGTACCTTCCTATTTTCTCGTTTTGCCAGGGCTCTTTCGTTCAATCTGCATACACCCGAGGGATTAACGGTCCATGCATATGGAGCGCATATCCGCCTATACGTATATCGCCATACATATATTCATATATATATATTCCATCCAACCGGTCCGTCCACCTTATGCTATAGAGGGTTTATCGTCGGAAAAATCGAAATATCAATCATCAAATTTTCTCGAATCTCCTCCTCGCGTAGACCGAATCTTTCCGGTCCAATCCACCGGCTCACTTTCTGGCACGATCGTGCGGGACTTCGCATCGTCCCGAATCCTTTTTATCCTCGGGATATCCTCGATTCGGGGTATGAATAGGAAAACCAGCGAGAGAGAGAGAGTGTAGCGGAGGCAGCGCCTGCGGATATAGTGCGGATCCACCGTGGCCCAAAGTGTTCACCGCGGTGCTTTACCAGCTTTTTCTTTCTTTTATTTTCCTCCTCGTCGCGTCCCTCTTTCTTTCTTCCCTGCTCAGCGTGTGGGCAACTTTATGATTGGAAAAACCCGAGGTCACGGCTACGACGACCAACTTTTTCCATTAGCCGGCCGGATAGTTGCCCTCCTCGTTTTCATGATATCCTTTTTCTATCGGACACCACTCTCTACCCCACTTCACTGTGCGAAGTCTCTGTGAGCCTGATCGCTACTGCCGCACAAGGATTTGACTCGCCGAATTGCGTTACGCCGATTAAGGTCATACGTGCGCGCTTTAAAGCTTACCGGAGCGGGTTTACTTTCTATCATAGCCAAGGTCCCTGGGAACACAGTTCGGTAAAAGGGTTTCACTCTTTTATATATATATATATATATGGCGCGAGAGAATAGTTATTTGTATGGCAAGGGCGTAGAAAGAGAGTTCTTGACGTGTGTGAAAATGCCAGTGGAAGGCGAGTGTGTCATTCACACGAGTCAGGACTTCCCTTTCTACGCCCATGTCATTCACATAATTTTTCATAATAATTCACGAAAATCGCGCTTTTCGTTTTTGGGAAGTGCACGCAGAAAGGCATTTTCTCGCACTAATGCGAGAAAAAAGACCATATTGCGTCTGTATGCGCGCGCAGCATTTTTTTCGCATGCGATGCGAAGAGCCTTTCTGCGCTCACTTCACAGGAACGGCAAGCGCAATTTTACGTGCAATGCGTTAGGAAATAGTTATATACGACACTAGTGCCATAAAACTTTTTTATGGCACAAGTAACAAAATAAATTTTTCGCATGAGTATCGTACAAAATTTTACTTCACAAGGTGCGAAAACGAGTTTCCCATTATCCATCCCGTCCCATTTTCGCTCCGGGAGAAATGAACATGTATTGAGCGCCCTGGGACATGTCCTGTCAAGCGCGGCACAAAATCATAAATACAAATATCAAGTAACATTGAAATCAGCGAAAATTGCACAGATTCATACATAGAAAAATTCAATGAAATAAACTAAAAATAAATGAAATAAAAATGCACAATAGTAACACATAATCCTAATAATAAGACCTTAGACACCGCAATATATCTAAAGATAGTGGAGACGAGGGCAAATTTATACTAGGACTAAAGTTGAAATTGAGACTTGCGCAGGAGAAAGGATACATATACCTACTATGTACAGAGCAAAAGTGGTGAATATGGACCGGTCCATGCAAATCATCGATTTGCTAATCGAGGTGGTCCATATTCACCACTTTTACCCTAGTTTCGAGGCACGGTGTCTCCCCCGCTCGTTACTTATGCGGGGCGAAACCATGTCGTGTCTACCTATACATATTTAATTAGAGACTGTTCCATTAGTCCTTTGAAGCCAGTCCCTTTGCCTGCCGCTGTAAAATGCAAACCGGCATTAAAGTCCATGTTACCCCTTTTTATATCACTGTTAATTTTTTTCGAATAAATCTTGCAAATTCTTTTTTAAATGTAAGAAACTCTATATGCATGCATTTCGCGGGTATTGCAAAATATTGCATGTTACATTCGTGTTACATTGTATCTGGTGTCAATAATTAGATAGGGAGTTCACGGTGTTTGTCTTTTTGTCTTGTTGATCCTTCACATGCCTTTTTGTCTTGTTGATCCTTTGACGACTGCCATATTGCCGGAGGTGGGCCTTCCTTGGTGGGCCCTCAAAGGCCTCTTTGTACTATTGCTGTGAGCTATGACGTGGACAACATCGGAGTTCGCTTCCTGTCGTCGAAAGAACTGAAGTAAAACGAAAAAAGAAAAAAAAATTAAACCGTATGTAACGAGACCCGGAGAAAGTGTTTTTGATATCGTGAAATCTGTCAATTCGAGAAACCAACCGTCAGTTACTACTGGATGTAAACGAAGATCGAGGATTCCGAGAGAGGGAAAAAGTTATTTGAAACACGAAGGATATAGTAATACGATATCCATTATTTCGGGGAAAGGGTGATAGTTTTACGCGTTGGTACTGAAGGATTAACGAGGTAATATTTTACCTTCACGCGGTGGTCGGCCGACGTGCTAGACTCTCCGGTTGCATAATTAAAACTGACGGTCGAAACACAGAAACCAAGCAAGATTGTGGTAAAAGGTCCGGGTCGGGGGTAGGGGGGCGGATGGTAGAGCGAGATGAAAAATTGCAACATGGTAAATATGACGTTCCAACCGTATATATTTTGTTTCCGCCCTTCCCATTGCTTGAACGTTCTGGCTCGTATTAAAAATAGATACACGGACAAATCGCGTGACAATTTTTAGTGTAAAATATTCCATGACGATGTCGGTGTTGTACGATAATTTTATTCTTTAATATTAGTAATTTATTTCTTTTTCGTCTTCACCTACTGCTAATTAATTTATATACTCTGTACAATTATGCACGGAACACTTTTCGACAACCCCTCAGGTGTATTTATCGCATAAAAAATATGCATCGATATGTCGACGAGAAATTCCCGTGTAAATTTAATACATTTAATATACTATCTATGCTTTCCATAAAGCATTTCGAGTATATTTGTTTTCCTTTTCGGTCCAATGTAAATTCATTTGCACGGCAATAATGTCTCGAATACCCGTGCCGTTAAACCGATGGAGTTGTGGCTGCTGCGGCTGCTGACTTCAGTGAAACTTTGCGACCTTAATTAGCGGCGACCTCGCCCGAAAATGAAATTCTATTTCTTGGCAATTGTGAGCCATTGTTTAGATGCGGGAAAAAAAAATTTCGTCGTTGTAATACTGCGCAGTATTGAAAACTATCGATAAGTCTTTTCATGGTTTAACGTCCCAGCTCGAGGAAAGAAATTGTTTTTCCGTGCAACTCAAGCACAAAATACCCATAAAGATTGAATACAATAAAAAAAACAATTAACCTTCATTCGTTCTTATGATAAGAATGACAGCCGCGCGAAAAAGTTCTTACTTTTACATTTATCCGCGCCCTAAAATTAAATTGTATTTCTTGGCCACGGTGAGCCATTGCTTAGACGCAGGAAATCAAAAAAAGAAAAAAATTTCGGCGTTGGCAAGTCCTAGTGCGCAGTATTGATAACTTATCGATAAGTATTTTCGACTCTTAATGTCCCGGCTCGAGAAACGAAATTATTTTTTCGTACAATTCCAGCACGAAATACCTACAAAGATTGAATTCCATCAATAAAAAAATACATTAATTTGTCCGTACCGTAAGAATAACAGCCGCGCGGTAAAACGGTAAAGTATTGAAAACTATCGATACGTATTTCCGCGTTTCAATGTCACGGCACGACAAACGAGATTGTTTTTCCATGCAACTTCAGCACGAAATACCCACAAGGATTGAACACAATTTAAAAAAGTAATATTCATTTGTCCTTACGATAAGAAAAGTCGCGCGGAAAAGCTCTTAACTTTACCTTTGAGATGACCGACAATCGCGAGTTTGCGGCTTCACCTTCGACGCGCTTGGACAATAAAAATCAAAACGTTCATACCTCCTCACGATAAGAATTACAGCCGCGCGGAAAACCCCTTAACTTTACATTTGTTCTCGCCAGGACACGTGTCCGGGATGATCGATAATCGCGAATTTGCGATTTCACCTTCGGCGCGCTGAGACATCGGCGCAGCGAGTGCGCTGCTCGCGTACCGTAGAAGAGTCACGATTCATCTATAATCAATCTCTCACGAAGTCGCTTCGTCATTGAGTCACAATTCATTCCGGCTCGCCAATGTCGATTGTTCGAACAATCGACGTAAAAATTACTTGAACTTTGTACCAAAGAAGAAAAAAGAAGAAAAATGTATGTATATATATCTATACAGAGGCACGATAGTGGTGTGTGTAGGCGTTCGTGTGGCAATGCCGATCGGATGCGTCACGCGGGTTCACCGAGTTGCATAATAATGAGAAGGTTATAAAAAAAAGAATGCCTTTGGATAATCGATCCGACACATTGCAACGATGTGTTCCTCAAGCGATCTCGTTGTTCTTCTCGATAATCGGAGCACCGTTCGTTCCGTCGTCGTTATCTTTGGCCTCATCGTCGGCGACCTGTTTGAGGGCGATGTCGTGAGTCCCCCGTCGTTTCCTCGATCCACCGAGGCAGGTGGTGAAGCACGTGTCGCCAAGTCCGAATTTCTCGCCATCCTCGAGGGTCTCAGGCATGGGTTGTCCGGCCGTTTCCGGCAGGTACAAGGACAGAAAACCGGAAACCAGAGCGATCATGCCGAAGGTAGTAGCGGGTACGCGAGGATTGAGCGAGTCCAGCAGGAGGATCATCGGCGTCAATGCGCCGCTAAGACGGGCGCACATCGAGCCGATGCCCAACGCCGTGTTACGCAGGACGGTAGGAAACAATTCGGCCGTGTAGTTGTAGATAACGGCGAAGGAAACGGCGATGCATGCCTTGCCGAAGAGTACGATGACGACGATGGCTGTCGCGACGCCGTGGAGGTCCTTTGGCAAGGAAGTGGCGCTTATGCAGCAGATTCCACCGATGAGCATGAACGTGCTGACGAGACAGCGTCGCCCGACGCGGTCCATCGTCAGGCTGGCGAAGACGTAGCTGGGCACCTCGACAAGACTGCTGAGGAAGAGCATGAGACAAGGGCTGCCGTCGAACAGATTGCCGCTGCTCAACGAGAGACCGTAGTAGACTATCGAATTGGCGAACCAGTTGAGACACACGTTGAGAGACTTCTTCCGGAGATTCGGCGTCTTGAAGAGGTCAGCAGCGCCGTAGGATTCGGTCTCGACGGTCGACGTTCTTCGGGCTTTGCTTCTCGACACGTATTTCGCCCTGTCGAGTTCGACGCCCGCTCCGTTCATCCTCAAGGCCCGCTGAACTATATCGACGGCCTCGAGGCTGCGTCCTTGAGCCCACAGCCAACGCGGTGACTCGTCCATGAGCCACCAGTGGCCTATCAGCAGACAGCTGTGAAGTCCGTATATTATCTGCAGCCACATTCGATTGGTGACGAGGGCGCCCCAGCCCGCCACAGCCATGAAACCGCAGGCGAACACCAGCTGGAACATCATGCCGCACACGGTTCTCTTCGACGGCCCAACGAGCTCCATCGTAAGAACGAAACCGGTTATGTAAGCGCCGGCTGAGCCGAAAACACCGTACAGAAATCTCACCGCCAGGAAGGTGTAGTACTCCGGTATGAATGCCACGAGTACACCCAGTATCAGTTGGGCGGTCGCCGACACGCAGAATATTATCTTTCTGCCGTACTTGTCCGCCATCGTGCCGAGGGTGACGGCACCGGCGAAGACACCGAACATGTAAGCCGACTGGGCAACGGCGCCCATCCATCGTCTCGAACACACGAAGTTCCACTCCATGCCGCGCGACGACTGGAAGTACGTCGTGTCGTAGACCCAATCGTCGCAGGCTTTAGTCGAGTTGTCCAGATCGTCGAGGTAGTGGCACGAGTCGAGACTCATCGGCAGGTCGGTCTTGGTCCACGTACCGTTGGTTTCCAGGGCGAGTCTCTCGCGGGCGGCTGGGACGTCGTACCAGACGAGGTTCTCGACGCCCACGGCCTCACGAAGGCCGGGCACTACACACTTGTGATTCGGCACCGCTGCGACGGTCATGAGAGTCATCATGTGCAGTCCGGCCGTGAAGCCGGCTATCGCGTGGAGGGTGTATTGCCAGGCTTGGTACCTTCCGAATTCACCCAGATGGGCCATCATCTCCTCGAGATGAACGTCCACGCTCGCCATCTTGGTCCCGGTCGGAATTCACGTTGACTCGGGTGCGAATCGATCGTTTTTTCTTTTCCGTACCGGTCGCGACGATCCGACGTCGATGGTTCCCGGGGAAACGGACGTCCTTCGGTCAGGTGGGTTTCCTCATCGATCGAGATGACGATAACGATGGGCTGGCAGGGCGGGTTGTCGAGACCGTCGATCGCCGATCGAACCACACCAGGCTGTATCGTCTAACCGGGCTCTCGTGCAAACGTTCACTGACCGCCAAGATGTGAAACACTCGCCGAGCTACAACTGCTCGCACGTTTTTACTGTTCGGCGACTGAGAACAGTTTGCACGCGAGGGACACGGATAGTCGTGCACAGTCGAGTGTGAACTGGATAACTGGGTTAGTAACCTTGCTACGGAGCGAGCGAGAGTTCTGGCAACGGCACCACCCGCGGGATCGCGCGCAAATTCTACTGTTCAAGTTGTTCTCTTGTCTTCTCTATTTTTCGTCTTTTTTTCTTTTTTTTTTTACACTTTTTTTGCGCTTTGCTCTACCGAAACACCCACTCGGCTCGGTCGTACTCTGCTCTACGCTTTCACGACTCCTCCTCCACTCCTATTCTCCTTCCTCTTCTTCTTCTTCTTCTTCTTCTTCTTCTTCTTCTTCTTCTCGTTGCGAGTATTTCTTGCGCTCTCGAGAGCTTCGCTGGCCACTCACGTTCACTCGGCGTGTATGTTCTATTTTCTCATCAATCCGCGGACCCGAGACGCAGAGCGTTGCAAGCGATTTCGTCGCTTCACCGAAAACTTTGACGGACGGAGAGATAATGGCGAAGCTGAACTGCGAGACGTTCGAGCGGATCCTTTGCCTTGTCGCGATGATACCTCATGCGGAAGATAACGCCCGGGCCTGGGTCTCTGCTTTCAGCGGGGATGAGCAACCGCCTCCGCGGCCGATCTCGTTGCTTTTCTGCACACATGCAAAATAACGGAACGGTTGATATTTGCGTTTCAATCAAAAATAAAAAATAAAACAAATGATCGATGATAGAATAATAAATGGATGAGAAATTTGTACGGTCAAAAGACCTTCAATGGCCTTTTGGAGAATAAACACGTCAAAAATATTTTTTACATATAACACCTGCTGTTGTTATAGCGATGGGTAGAAGTTATTCTCGTATCGCGACGGTACGACATTGTTGTGTCTTCTCACTTTGCATCTCTCGATGTTTTCTTTTGTTTCGAAGGTAACGCGATGACATTGCATTCGAGCGAAATAAATGCAGAGGCATTTCTTACTGCAAGTATCATTTGAAAGAAACATGTAAAAAAAACTTGTTTTTAGCGATGGGTGTAAATTGTTCTGGCAATGCGACTATAAATTTACGACAATGTTTTTGTCTTCCTTCCTTTTTTGATAACGAGATAACGACATTGAATTCGATTTGAATAAATGTTTAATTATCACTTGAAATACTGGAAATGATGTATCCAGAATGCGTTTACTTTTTGTAGTGTGTTACAAGGAGAATATTGTTATTATTATTATTTTTATTAACGACAAACATTACGTACAGCGAGCTTTTCGCCAGATCAGAAGCAGCTGAGAGTTTTTTGTGCGAAGAACCGTGACACCGATCAGACTGCGCCAACAGCTCGTTTGAAAGTAAAATTTATGGTTGGTCGTTCGCAGAGCAGATATACTCGTTCGTCGAGACGAGCGGGGAGAAGCGATCGACGCTATAAGTTTCGTCAAATTTTTTATTGCAATTATTTCGATTCCCAGAAAAATTCGCACCAAACTTCGAAAAAAAGTCGGACAGTTAAATTAATGAAAAAAATATTCCCAAACAGTTTCGATAAATCAAAACCTAACTATCCACTGTGTTTTATAACCGTACCGGCCAGTTCGAAGATACGCGCGTTGCCAGCAGCTGTGCGAAACTTTCGAACGACCAACTCATCCACGTGAAACTCGAATGGAACTTCGGGGCAATGGAATACTATTTTTTACAGGGAACTTCGCTCCCTCACAGATTTGATTCATTTTTTTTTAAGCCACATATTATATTTTAGTGAACGTATCGTTATTACTCGACAGGAAGAAAACATCTTTTAAAAAAATCCCACTTTTAGATCTTTGACCAGCCGGCTGTTCTTCCGAGTTCACGTTGCGTCCCGGTATTTTATCTAACTCGTGATTCGATGAACAGATGTGTTGCTATCTCGCGTTATCGTTGTTGTGTTCATTCACTACGGGCATTTTTTTCTCTTATCATTTTCTATGCCAGATCGCGAAATCGGTATCATGAAATTTTACCCCCTCCCCTCTCGCCCACCCCTCTCCCCCTCTTCTCTCTCTTCCCTCCCCGCCCACAAGCATTGCCGTATAGCAAGAACTTGTATACATAAAATATTTCCATATAAAAATGTATAACACGATATTCTATGTCAGTGTTGCATGAATCTTTATCGTTGCCGAGAGTTTAATCTTCTTCACAGCAAGAGGACGGCGAGGGAGGGAGGTGCAACAGTATTGGGGTGACTAAAGAAGATATATTATTTTCATCGCCTCACACCAGATCTAATGCATATACGGTCGATGCATATACTGAAAAATGCTGGAGGCGACTCGTTGTATCAGTTTTATCGCTCTTTGATAGCCACCCCCGCATATATAATATTTCACCGAGTTTTCGTCGAGTCCCCGAGCGGAAAGATAGAAAGAGTGAAGGAAGCCACGTGGAAGAAGCTAAAGCTGTAGCAGCTGTCTGCTGCAAGAATAAACGACACTGGCGGCTCTTTACTTGCTCAAAAAAAAAAAAAAAAAATCCTCGAGAACTCGTAATTTTTTTTTCTGGCGAATATCCTTTGTCTTTCGCATTGCAGTGATATAAGAACATCGATTTTTTGTTGCTGTTGTCAGTAAAACATCGAGAGGCAGAAAAAAGGAGTCGCTGGCACGAGTTTATAATTTAATTCCGGCAAATTCGCGTGAATTAAATGACACGGGACCGATATAGAATATATCGCTATACTAATATTATCAAACACAGTAAAAAAATATTTGTGTATGTAACAAACATTTCTTGTCCTCAGATGTCCACAATTGTTTGTCTGATTAATTAAAATTCATTACCGCGCCGGCAACGAAGCGTACTTTTAATTGAAAAATAATGGTTAAATCAACGAGAAACAGAATTCCGGACGAGAAGTGTTCGTTGAACGTGCAAACCTCTTTTACCGTCTATCGCAATTCGGACAAATAATTGTCGTGGATTTTTTCTGCACGCCTTTTTTTCTTTGCCAATCAAATGTTTACACAAAAACTAGTAAGCGATAAACTGCACGATGCAATCTTAATATTCTTAAAAAAAAATTAATGTACATTTTCAAAAACATACCCCAATAGTTATGCACGATTGAAATCGATATATCGGGTCAAGGGGGCGCGCGGCCAAGGTTTTTAGCGAGTGAATCCAACAAAGTTGGTCGAGCCTTTTATGTTAGCGGGTAGGTCGGACACTGACTTACATTATACTCGGTGGAAGCGCGAGACGAAACTGCTGGACAAGTTGATCGACTGCGATGTCGAGCGTGAACTCGCGGTTCGGCTTGTCCGCTGGAAGTGGTAGATATATCGAACACGCAGCGGGAGGTAGCCGTTGTGCGTTTCCAAATAGAATCGATCATCGTGTGTAGCATCGACGAGCCGACAGCGGGCAAGAGTTCGTTTTTATTCTCCCGATCCTCAAGCCGTGCCCTGCCGCGGTAGCGCGGACATCGATACACTAAAAGCCCACACAATCGGACACTTCGTGTTTCCGATGCATCGCGCTTGTCGTGGCTGAGTGAAAACCGGTTCTACTTGCGGCAAGTTCTCCCCTCTCACCCAGTTTGCATTTCCTTTGCCTGTTCGTTCGTCTGATATCCGCGCTCCGACCGCAAAAGATAATACCGGCGGTATTATTCCGCGCGCGCGCGCATGCGCACCGCGCGCGGCCTCAGCCGGCGCACCTTCGTGCTCGCGGTTCGTCGCAATTTCGGGCTTTTATTGTCTCTAATTAATACGAGAGACGGTACGCGCGGATCACGCGACGACCGGAGGCGAACAGCCGTTGATCGTCCGGCTCGATTATCTCCCGACGGCCTTGAGCGAGCATCGAGTTTCTTCTCCGCGAGATCTTCGCGTCCAGCGGCGATCGGAGCTCTCGTGCTCGGCGAAATTCCGGGGGATTCTGACGAGGATGCCGGATCGTCCGATCCGAGGTCGTAACCGGGGATCTGTTAATCTGAAAAATTTATTTCATTATCGAAGGGCTCTCGTGACCGGGATATCGCAAATGAAGCTATTTTTTCACTGTGCCTGCCGGTTAGGGAAAACGTGGCAATCCTGGAAACGTCGGGAAATTGAAAAATGGCCGGGCAAAATCCGGGGATTTTAGCTGGGCAAAAATCCAGGGATCTTAGTCAGGGAAAAGTCCGGAGTTTTTTTTTTCCATATTTGGAGTGGCCGACGTTTTTTCACTGGCATTTTAATCCTTTCGGCTGCGATTGAATTCCCCGTCTCTGACCGTGGATTATTTAATGAAGAGAATTTTTTTAAAGGCGCGTATTTATTGAACTCGCGGGAAAGCGCGGTTATCGACCGGAGCTTTCCCGCGATTTCGCTCGCGATATATGCGCGAGAGTAGGGAGAAGGGGGCACTTTGCAGTGCAGTCAGAGAGAGCCGATTAAAAGTTTTTTTTTATGGGCTCTCGATCGTATTTTTAACAATGGTCAAAATCGGGTTAGGTAATTTTTATATTTATTAGCTCAAAGAAAGAGTACAGATTAAAAATAAAGAAAATTGACAAATAACGTCGAGTGGCTCTCACTTGGAGGACTATGTAAAAAAAAAATCGGACTTTGAGTCTAATCGAGCACTTGAGCTACAAGAAGTCGTCGAATACGAGATGGAAAAAATGAAATGGAAACCACTACCAGAGACGATAAAAAGTTTGACTTATAAGCTCTCCACTCCCTACAAGAGGAATTGTATTATAGCGACAAATTCATTTCGGTAACTCCGTCTGTCCTACATAGAGCTCAACTGTGACGTATCTTCCCAATGTCTAGCTAATCGGAACTCCCGAGTTTAATATCTACCCGCATAGAATATATGTATGTCGCAATACGATATATTCTCTGGCGCGTGACTAAATGGTTTAATCAATTTCGTAGGTTCGCCCAATGGTGAATATCGAAATTGAACATTGAAACATCGAGCACAGTATACAGTGCCGTGTGCGGTGTTTCCGTAATAATCGTAACCTTCGTAAATATTGCGAAACTGGAGATAATTTTTATTTTTATTTGTATCACCGGAATCGCGTGCGTAACGAGAACAATAATTACTAAAGTATGGATTAAGGCCGTGCTGCGAGCGCAACTATAAACATAGCTCGCGGCCGTAGACCGGACGCGTTCATTACAACTTCGGTGTGTCATGAATCATTATAGTAACGACGCGCTGAGCAATTGACAAACAAGCATTTTTAAGCGAAACATTTTTTAATTAAAGAAAAAAATTGTTATTTTCTGCTAACTAAACTTAATGGATACAGCATCGCATGACAGACTCGATTCGCTAAATCGGATCTAAAAGGCAGAGCATTTCGGAAAAAAACGATGATGAGCAGTGAGATTTATTGACAAGCAAATTTTGTCATGTCGAAAAATTAACGAAAAAAAGGTTTCTTTCGGATTTTGTATAAAATATTTTTATTATTATAACATTAAAAATTCCCCATACATGTAGGGGAGAGCGGAGCAAAATGGGATATTGGGGCAAAACGGGATAATGGGACAAAACTCAATTTTTTAATAACTTTCGGATGTCGGCGGTGATGCTAAGTGGAGCTAAAAGGTGTTGAAAATCTGGATGTTTCGTTGGTACTAAATGGGCCTCAAAAAATTATTGGAAAACTGAGTTTTGCTTCCCCCCCCCCCCGTTCCGTTTTGCCCAACTGTCCCATTTTGCCCCGCGCTCCCCTATGTATTTTTTAAAGTTATTGCATACGACAGACGGTAATATTTTGCCCTATGCTCAAATAATTCGTGAATGCCTTGTGATCGAATGTATACTATTTTTTTCGAGATTTGGAAAATACGTTGAAATTATTTGAATTTCCTGTTCTCTCACAACCTTTGAGATTGGTTTGAGCTCTGTAAATTGTATTCTCATCAGTGGCGATTGAAGGCATGCCGGTAACGAGCAGCGTATATCGCCCTTTAAACGAAAAGTTTTCGCTTCGAATGCCGCCGGTTGACGCACTTTGTCATCGTTTCACCGTTTTGCAGAGGGACCGGGGTTTTTCCGGTAATGTTGTCTCGAAAATAAATGCCGCTGGTACACACAGTGATATAAAAGCTTTGGCGCTGTCTCGGGCGTACAAAAGAATGTACCTCTTAATGAAAAGCGCCGAGCGTCGAGACAGCATTCTCTCGAGACGTCGTAAGCCACGTGCGTTCGTCTTGCTTCGCCGTTGCAGCTGTGTTCTATTATCAACGTAGATAGCTGCTGCGTATATGATGAAATATAAAAATAAATTAAAAATTATATAAAAAAAAAATCCGTCGTCTACTCACTCCGACGACAACAATTTTCTCTGCTTCTGCACTCACGAATATTAAATGTTCCGGGGCGGTTCGATGGCTACGGTAAAGTAGTTTGCACGGTAAATAAAAAGCGGACATGCGCTGTGCGAGCGTTAATGAATCGTTCGGGCGCGATTATGTTCGAAACATATTTCGTAGCTGTATATATATATATATATATATATGTATATTTATCGGAACCGGCGGAAATATTGGAAACTGTGACAGAAACTCCGGTAACCGCGTGGCTTACTGCTCTTTCGTATAGCTATTTCGACCCTCTCACGGCCGCAGCCAAACCCACCCTGCTCTCCGACTCCAACTACACGCTCCAATGATCCAATATGCTTAAGTGGATTTGGTCGGACCGTCCTAGAGCCTCCGGATATCGTGGTAATTTGCTCGGCTCACAATTTTTTTTTTCTGTTTTATTTCTCCTTTTTTTCAACGAAGATAGAAAAGCACTGGGCAAACGGACATTATATTTCGATATCTCATCGGTACGGATGCCTAAGCGAAAATATCCCGTAGTCGTGGTATTACATATGAAAAATTACATCTGACATACATGGCATATATTTTTGCCGGAATGGTTTTTTGTATTTCGAACGTGTTTATGCAAATACATGTCCTCAAGTATTCAGCAATATATTGAGTTTTATACAATTAAATTTTTTTTTCATCGTTTTTATTTCTCCTTTTTTTGAATCGAAAATAGAAGAGCACCTGGCAAACGGTCACTATATTTCGATGTCTTATCTGTACCGAGGCCCGCGCGAAAATATCCGCATTATTTTGCCAGTCCGTGATTTAATCCCCCATGGAAAAGGTACGTGAACTATATGGAAAAATATGTCGGTACATACATAGCATATATTTTCGCCGAATTAAAACATTATATTTCGAATGTATTTATGTAAGTACATGTCTTCAAGTATAAATCAACCTATTAAATTTAATACAAGTCGAATTTTTTTTTCATATATTTGATTACCCTGGGGCTCGTCGCGAACAATTATTTTTCATTATACAGTCGTTACAAGTAGAGTATTAAATATAAACAATAAAATCCTACCGATTTCGATAATTATAGATAAACAATTTAACGAAATCCCCGACGGTTGATTTTCACCGGGTGAAAGTCAGTGTCGAGCCGTACAGCGCGAGTGGAGTTACTTTTTTTGTGAGCGTTGATAATGACCGAGTTACTCGAGCCTCTGGCACGCGCGCCGTATTATATATATGTATACAATGACAGAGACGTTTATCTCTAATAAAAACCGTGCTGGGTAGTTTCACCGTTGAACTTTCCTTCGGTTAGTCGACGGGAGATATAATGAGGATAGAGTGACGAGTCGAGGTCCACAGTGCCAGCCCCGCCGATATCCCACTGAGCCAAAGTAAACTCCACACTCGACCACGACGAATACCACGAATATTTGGTAATACTTACGACACATCGGCTACCACTTCGAGTTACGTTATCGACGCTGTAGCTGAGAGTGGGGCAAAATGGATTTCTATTCCAGACGAGATTTTTGTTCGGATGTTTTTTTGTTACCACACTTAGGCGTGTTTCTTGCAGCACACTTGAGTGTGGTAACATATTGGAAGCTGTTTAAAATTCCAACAGGTAAGCGTGTTAAGGGTAGTCACCTTTTTTCGGGCATTTTTAGGTGTATTATCAGGATAAAAAAAAATTGTTTTTATTGCAATGAAATTGAGTGAATATTTTTATTGATATTATATTGATATTACGAATGCGGTTGCGTCTATTCTAATGATCTGAATAAGAAAATCCAGGCATATTTGTAATCCGAAGACTAGTCTCTATAGTCTGAACTACGATCGTTTTTATTTAACAAAATGGTAGCACAATATCGAAAACTTTCAAATTTTTCATTGTGTTACAAGACTTATTAATTCCCTACAAATCGTAACTTTCTAATTTGAAAGTTGTCCGTAGTCCGGACCATAGCGGGATGTGCTCTTAATAGTCCCTCCAAATTTGAAGTTTATTTGTTCATTGGTTCCTGAGGTATTGCGGCCCTAAGTTGCTATAAGCTGTGCTACAGCTCAGTTTGCACCGCCTTAAGGATTCAATATTGTGTGACAAAAAATTCCTGTATTATGTAATAATATCAATAAAAATATTCACTCAGATTAATTGCAATAAACATAGAAATTTTATTTGTAAAAAAAATCCTGATAATACGACTGAAAATGTCCGAAAAAAGGCGACCTTATGCTTTAAAAATACTTATCTTTCGAATCCCGAGGGCAATTGCCGTAAGGCAATTAGTGATCGGTAACAGCGAGCGGTTACATCGATTCCCAAAGTTATATCGAGATCGTAACAGAGACAGGGAGAATGTGCAACTTACGTACCTGGTTACAAGCAACCAGGATTCTCCCTCATACTCTTTCATACTTGTTATCCGATTATCCGATTTAGTTTACGAGCCTTGTGCGGGACCCGACGTTGAAGTGGGTGCCGGAGTGTGAACCCAACGGGCAATTGGATAATCGCTGCACTATCGTACTTGCACTATGTATCTTACGTGTAGTTCTGTAAAGGGTAAAAGTTGTGAGTATTGTCCATCATTTTTGCATGGCTTTTCTAATTTTTTCCATTTTTGCTTTCTAATCTAAATCGAAAAAAATATTTTCGTTTGTCCCGTCCGAAAACACTATAACTTGTTCCATTTTAATTTGGAAATTATTGTACGTCGCTTTTACCCTGCGTAGGTTAAAAGTGGTGAATATGGCCCACAATATGGTGATTAGCACAAAAATCAATGATATTAGAGTAAAAGAGGTGAACTTTGGCAAGCCAAAGTTCACCTCTCTTACCCTATGTATTTCATCTACCCATGGGGGAGAGCAGGGAAAATGAGACGGTGGAGCAAAACGGAATAGACAGTGGGGATGCATCGATGGGGCACAGTGGGACGTCCTAAAATTATTGGATAATAATTTTAGGTCGTGCCATTTTGCCTCGTAGATGCATCCCGTTCTGCCCCACTGTCCCATTTTGCCCCGCTCTCCCCTATTGCTAACGCAAAGTATTTAAATGCCTTTTTCACGGTTCGTTCCGTGCCCGTCACTGTCAACGGTATTGCACCGAATAAACAAACGTGACTTTTCAGCACGGTTCAGTCGCGTTACTCGTCTATTAACTTTTTTTTACAAATTTCGTGCCCTGTCGACTTTCAGAAATACGCTTCGCATGCGTTGCAACATACGCGTGTATTGATTTCCCGTGGAACACGATAGGTACTTTGATTTTTCAACGGATTCCATCGGAATGTAATTAATGCTTGATAAAAAAAAATACGCACTCTCAACTTTTCCCAAAACTGGTCAAACAATTTTTTTTTCTACAAATAATCCTCCAATTATTGGGTACGAGTTTTCCCTTCATCTCAAACTCAACTCGACTCAAAACTTTCAACTTTTCATAAAATTGTTCGTATAAAAAAAAATCTTTTTTTGTGCAAGTAATCCTCCAATTACTTTCGTACGCGTTCTTTCTTGGTCTCAACTAAAAAATCTCAATTTTTCGCAAACTTCGACAGAATTTTTTTTGTTCAAATAATCCTCCAATTACTCCATACGAGTTATCTCTTGGTTTCAACTCAACTCAAAGGTCTCATCTTTTCCCAAAGTTGGTCGGACAAAAAAAACCTTATTTTTTTATGCAGAGTCTTTTTAAATTATTTCCATACGCCTTCTCTCTCGGCGAGTGTCACGCGAGGCGATCCTGATTACATAATACCCTCGGGCTCTACGGAACCGACTGTCTCTCGCAGGGCCTTCGAAGGAGGAATTTCCGAGCGGAAGAAGCCCGCTCGGATATTGTCAGGACAGGACGCAGACGCAGGGCTTTCTCCGTTGGCGAACTGGGGACCAACCGCTGTCCCTTGCATCACCACCGAGGGCACATCGACGTACGTAGGTCGCTCCAGCGCCGTAACCGCCGCCCTCGCGTCTTCCGATTCGAGCCATCGATATATATCACACGCTCCCGCTATCATACATTATTGTACCCGATAGTTTGGCAACTACGGTATATCCTGTTCCTGTAAGTCTACACCACAACGGCGTAATCGAAGCTGTCCAACCGGGCGTGCACGTTACGGTTACTCATCACGCAACCTCGCAGCCGACCCGGGCTGCACCCGGATTCCGAACCCTCAGACCTCGATGTACCCCATCGAGGTTCTCTCCTTCGTCTTTCGATGATCGAGTTACCGTCGGGCTCCCCGGATTTTCGAGTTGATCAGTGTGCACCCCTATGCGTTCTATTTTTTTTTTTTTAATACCATGACGACGAGGCACATAGCGGGCCACTCGATCCGCGGAAGAAATTCGATGTTAAGTACCTGAAGAAATTCGATTACCCGGCGCATGGATGAGCGCGCTGCGAGCTCTCGGCAAGGACGGGCGAGGAGTTGGAGAGGCGGATAATGAAGCACGAGTGGCGATGCGAATAAACTTTTATAAAATGTATTTCGTTGCGTCATATCCCGTATAGTTGTTGTCATTATTAACGTTGTAAAAGTAACATTATTTTTTATTATTATCTCGGAATTTAATAAATATGTACTTCAATGAAGTATAAAAATGCGGACGGTATCCCAGGTAATCGTGGTGGAATGATAATATTGGGATCACGTAGGAGAGTGTAGCGATGCAATCGGCCAGAGATCGATAAGCCTGTCGGTCGTCACTCTAGAAATATTATATTACCTTTAATAATATTATAGCATGCATGTTATTGCACGTGGAATATAATATATCATGGAAGAGTCATAATCGGATATACGAATTTCTTTCCTGGCAACATGAGTAAA
The DNA here is from genome assembly GCA_964017025.1 of Stenichneumon culpator. Lineage (NCBI taxonomy): Eukaryota > Metazoa > Arthropoda > Insecta > Hymenoptera > Ichneumonidae > Stenichneumon > Stenichneumon culpator. The sequence goes on along the minus strand of OZ024769.1, from coordinate 396,789 downwards.
CGTTGTTTTTTTTTAATGAAATAATAACCGTATTTCAACTTCTGGACATGGACGCTTACTGCAGTGGTTATTTTTTCCGTTACTCAAACAAAAAACGGCCGTTCGCAAGCACAGGCAAGGTGAGCTCTCGCACGCGTATGCACAGAAGTTTAAATGTGGATATTTTTGCTGTTACTTGAACGGTATAAAAAGTGAACTGAAATGACCGTAATTTTTTCGGTTATTTTTACGGTTGCCGAAGTTGCTAAGGTATAGGATAGCATATCATTGGGGTTTTGTGCACTCTGGACGAATAAAAATAATGGAACAACTCGTCGCCCGATTAAAAGTATAATGTTATGGTGTAATATTTTTCGCGACACTGGCCGGTTAAATTTTATTCCGTGGAGAAAAATGATTATTTTTTATTTAAATTTAGGGTTCTTATTCGTCCTATCGAATTATATGTTATCGACGATAGATTAGTCATCCATGCGAAATGGTACGATCGACGCAGGCTGTTCCCGTTCGTGCCGGATTGAGTTCGGGGTGATACGCCAATTAACTCGGTCGCGATTTGTAGATCTATTGAACAGTGCCGACGCGCATCCGTCACTCATCTTCCTCCCAGCTTTTCCGGCGGTCTCGTCAGTGTCGAGACGTGAATTTATCACGTCTCTGCCCCGAGTGGGCATAGTGCATACACAGCTATAACGAGGGTGCGATTTTTCACGACAGTTGGCACTCGCCGATGTCGCACAGAACGATCATTATTTTATTTGTGAAAACCGAAGAAAAAGAAATTGGTATTTTCATAGCGCTTCCTCATAATGTTGAAAATTGAAATTTTCATATCGCTTTCTCATAAAAGTTGGAAATTGAAATTGTCATATCGTTTTCTCATGATGTTCCCTTATTCTCGAAGCTTCTTCTGTGAGAAAGCATTTTCTGTATTTTTGGCTTCCTCATGGAGGAAGCCTCGGGAATAAAGAAACATCATGAGAAAACGATATGACAATTTCACCTATTCCACAACCTATCTCTGAAGCCATTTTTTTTCACCGACGAATGGAATTCAAACTCCATATTTTTTTACAGAGTATTAAAAAACTGATCATCACTTTGGCAGTTATTAATTTTTTTTAAATTAATTTAATTTATGGAAAAATGATATGATGAAAAATGTATAAAAGTTTCTTGCAATCGAATCAATCGTCGGTAACGCATATTCGTTTTTAACGACAGTTTCGACGTGGATATAAAACCGACTGCCACTGAAGGATTGTATACCTGTCAAAAAAAAATTATAACACGTATAAAACCGATTGATCGTATATTTCCGACAGAGTACAGAGCAATTTCAGCTATGACGGCTGTCCACGCCTCTGTGTCATATCGCAGCTGATTGATAACGACCCGCATGAATTTAGAGCGAACCTACTGCACCACGCCGCATCAAGTGCGAATGTTATGACGCGCAATTTAGGTGGCAGCTTGATGTACTTGTAATACATACGGGGCATAGATGTATATCTATATATACGTACGGAAGAACGGAGCAAAGCGGGTAAGCTAAGAAACAAATGCCGTTCAGACGAGTCCGTAGCCATGGATCGACCGTTTTACTGACAAATGGAAGAAACTATTGCTATTTTAAGCATCCAAGAAAAATCCAAGGGCACTCACAACGAGAACTAAAATTTTGAAAATTCGACTCGATTAACCAGGTATTATCCGCAATACGTCCAGAGCCCCAATTTTATCCGGCTAAGTCCTTGCTACCTCATTTTCCCCGGTGTCTGCCCTAACTCCGCCCGTACAAAGTATGAACCATCGGGAGGATACAGACAATTCGTAATTTAATATTTGATCTATATAGTCAATTTAACATTTAATATGTCACATATAGTCATTCGACATTTAATGTTTCTCCTATAGCCAATTCGACATTTAATGTTTCTCTTATAGCGAATTCGACATTTAATATTTCTCCTATAATCAATTCGACACTAAATATTTCTCCTATAGTCAATTCAACATTTAATATTTCTCCTATGATCAATTTGACATTTGATATTTCTCACACACTCAATTCGACACTAAAATATTTCTTCCTGTTTTTGTTTGTTTTTTTTCGCTAATTCTATTCGAGCATTACAATGGCAAACAGCCGTGAGTTCTGCACGTCGAAGGACGCGGCCGGAATACACTCAGCGAGGCAGGTATATAAATCCGAGTATTATTTCGACTCGTCGCTTCGTTGGCGACGAGCCGGGTTTGTGTATTGCGCAATATTGTCGCAAATCATCGCGGCGCCGGCAAGGATTCGTCAATAGAGCACACTGCCCTCTCTCTCTCTCTCTCTCCCCCCACCTGTCCCTTCTTCCTTCTCAGCGCTTTCCTCTTTCGTTCTCAGCTTCCTCTTTCACATTCTTCGCCGGGGCACCGGCTTTGCGCGCACTCTCCTCGAGATCGACTTCCCGCTGTTGATGCAAATACGACTTGTCGCTCGGAAGCCATTCCTTCCTACGCGAGAGCACTCTCCGAGTGCAACGTGCACTTTCGCTAGATTAGATATTCAAAAACGTAAGCGGCGGAGAGGGGACTTCGGTGCGAGAGGAGTTGACACGGTACCCGAAGTCGGAATAAGGTTCGAAAATTAGATAATTTCCAAGATACGAGATGGAGAACTCGAACAGTTAACGTAATTCTGTTTAAAGGGACTTTGGAATTATATTTACTCAGCCTGTTGCCGATTCTGCACAGCGGTCTCTGTGTTTACTCCGTCCTCGGAACATTTGTTGGTTCGTTTTTGCGGAGATGCAAGAGAGTCCATGAAATCATTAAATCTTTACGCGAAACGTTGGCCCTGTGAAGTGTGCAATTACAAAGTCGCGACCGAACACTTGTTACCTATTGACTCATTGAGTTGTAAAAAAAAAAAATTGTTTCATGAGGAATTAATGAGGTAATATAGCTAGCAAGCCCTTCACCTTGTTTTCTCAAGAGCCTCGAAGATAGGACAATTTCCAAGATACGAGATGGGGAAGTCGGAGAGTTAACATTTATGTAAAATAAAACACATTTTTTGTAACTTGAGCACGCAAAGTCCCGCTTTTCGTGCCTGTAAAGTGTGGCGAAAGTGGCGCTCTCTAGCAGACGATGCGCGAAAACTGCTGGAGATACTATGATTTTACACGCTGGTTACTTTTTTGGACACTTTTTTCACACTCTAGCTACTTTTGCGCACTTTACAGGCACGAAAAGCGGGAATTTTCGTGCACTTGTCACAAAAAGTAGTATGCGATACTTGTACGAAAAAGCGGTCTCCCGACGGCGGTTGGGAAGTAGGCAGCACTCGCCTCCTCTCGAGCTACAAACGTCACTCGGCTTCGCCTAGTGCCGTTGTAGCTCTCGATCCGGCCCGTGCAGCCAACTTCACAATCTTCGTCGAAAGATCGCTTTTCCGTACTAGTATCGCAAAGTACTATTTTTAACTTATTGTTTATCTTTAATATCTATATAATATGGCACTAATCTCCATAGTAGTCGGTGCAAAAAATAAAAATAAATAAATAAACATCTGGATGAATATAGTGACTCAGGATGCGACCATACATTCGCCGGTGTTCCGGGTATGCGACGACGATGTGTCTGCCATATACGTAGGTCTTGAACCACAGTTTACGCATCGTTCCTAAGGAGCATCCTGTGTACCATGATGTGTAATTGCTCTGACTCAAGCCACTTAATTCTCGAACTATATTGTTGTTTTTCTTTTCTTCCCCGTTCCTTCTCTTTTTTCTACATAAATGACTATCTCGAATGAGTCATTTTCCGCATTGCCGATCTATTCGTCGATTCATCGAGGAATTCGCACAAAATGTCTATTTGTTTTTTCAATTAAATGATGAATTTATTTTCAAGTTTTTTTCATGTCTTCATTATTCGCAAATTCGTCAATTTATTCCCGGTGCGTAATTTAGTACAATGACGCGGTCGTAATCGTGAGCTATGCGTATAAAAACAAACGGGGTCGATGAATCGTACGGTAGTTTTGCTATCGTTATTATCGTAACGATTTATTTATTTACTTTGGAACAGATCCGAGTCCGGGCTGCGTTTTGCTTTCGCTATGATGATCTGTTCGCCGGCTTAGCTGCCCGTGAGAGTAACAAGCGGTAGGCAGCAGACGTGCGTTACTTCGGCTTCGGCTAGTTTAATATTCGGTGGATAACCCGCTCGTTGAATCAACTTCGTTAAAATTTTCGCGATTGACGATAGCGAACGACAATATTATCATGCGTGCTACCGGGAATTATCTGCACGAACCGAAGCGAGTATATCAAACGATATTGAATAATCGAGAGTCGATACTCTCGATTTTATTCTCGTAGTGACGTTAAATGCTCACGGACCGGTTTCTACAATCGTGTGCGTTTGTAACTGGCACGAGTGCGAGTCGTTCGTATCGATAAAATGTTTTTTAACTGTCCGTTCCATTTTTTTATTCGAGTTTTCTTTTTGTATCTCTAACATTCGGTAATTCCGATACACGGTAAAAATGTTTCGTTCCTTAACTAACTTTTTTATCCTCGAACGTCCGCAATTATTTTATTGCTAACTTTACAAAAAAAATATTTGTAAAATTAACAAACATTTATCGAAAATTGGCAACTTCTTTTGCTAAAATTAATACCAACATAATTATGAACGTTCGTCGACGAGAAATGTTGGCACCCATTTACTGTGCACGTGGAGTGTCAGCTTGAGTAATAGTCAGTTTCTGACGTCTTAGGAAAAATAAAAAATAAAAAAACAATCCCCTCTTGGCAATCGACAACTTTGTCCAACTGGTTCCCCAACAGGAATTAAAATGCTGACAAATCGGTGATATGTTTTCAATTGCCTGTTCGTTTAAAAAAGTTCAATCTCTTTATTTAATTTTTATTTTTCTAAGATTCGGGAATTTCGATACCCGGCATCTCGGTTTGCGTATTGTGTTTCATCCTTCTCGGAAAAAAAGAATCATGCAGAGAGGTAAGAGGGTACGCATCTGGCAAGAGCAGTCGATATCCGAGCGCCGTCACCGCTTCCGGTTAATCGGATACCGGAAGGCGTCGCGGTCGGTCACGTGTCGCCCGTTCCTGAGGAGGAGAAAATAGCGTGGATGCCTCGATGGACGAAGGAACGTTGCCAACAAAGGTGTACCCATGGCACAGTCGCGTGGTGACCGTCCAGCCGAGTGGACGCCGATCAGTCTTCCGTCCGCCACAGTGTGTTGTATTAGTTATTAGATTTTTCGCTTCGATCGCGCACAGCAAGTGGAAAAACTTTCGACAAAGTGACCTCGGACCGAAATTGCACAGTGAGTCCGATATGCAATTGCGTTTCACGGCGTAGCAATTTTTCTCTCACAAACGAAATTCAATTTACCATCGCGTTACATTTTTTACATATTTTGTTATCGAATATCGATACACGGATTTGATTGGCGGACAGCTTGTTGGGAGCGGGACTGGCGCGAATCATAAAATTTCCATATTTCCATTAAATATCTAGCCGGTGTCCTGCGATAATTTATCCTTACAACGAAACTTTCAAAGGATATCGAGACTGAAAAAAAATTATCCATTTGCCAGTTACCCTCGCGACGGAGAAGCGAGAAGTTTGAGTTCGAGTGACGGGGGAAGCTGAGATCCAGTGGAACGAGTTTTCTTCATTAAATCTTATCCGGTGCGCCGTGTACCCGAGGTTACTTTCTAAACTATTTCACGTTTTTTTTACTCGCAGTATTTCTCAGCGAAGACTCGTCCAGCCGGCCGACGCCGCGGATATGCCAGGTTCGGCTTGGATCTCGCTCCTTTTTGTTAAAGACTTCGACGATAAAGACACTCGCGCTCTCGCGCAGTTGCGCGCACCGCAGTCGCGTCGATGCCGCATGCCGCGATAAGGATATTATTACCGGCGATTGAACAATTATATCGCTCTCCGCCGCGGATCGTAAATAAATCGTGTACACAGTTTCCAGCGGTCGGATGGAATATGCAACTATGTGGAAAAAAAATCTACTGTATCGCATGCCCGACGTCGATTTCCCCGTGAGACATGCGTGAATCAATTTTTTTTTTCTATCTGAATCGCTAATGTCAAGTCAGCGACTCGTTGCACGCGACGGTGGTAATGGAACGCGCCGATGCCGGAGGGATGTTATTAGCTTACGTGAAGCTCGTTGCATTTTTCCTTGGGCAAATTCGCGCCGCTCCTCCTGACACTGGGAGAGAGCCAAACTATGCGGGAACGGTTTAGCTAAATTATCGTACTGTCTTCCGTCGAGCGCGAGTTATCCGTTCCACTTGCTCGATCCTCATATTGTAATGATCAGTTACATTGCATTGGCCAATTCCTTCTTGCCGGACGGCTAGGATCGCGTTCGTTCATCGGCCGTTTGTCGTCGCCTTGACACGCTCGTTCACACCAGACTACGCATTCATAATTATAATCGCAATCACCACCTTCCCGTCATGTGAACGTAACAACGAAAGATTGTTTTCCGCCTCGTTTCACTCACGAAGCTATGTCCATGTTTCGACTGGAGTAAAGTTATTTAAAATACATTTTTTATAGCCACGTCGGCGCTGTAATATTTTGAGAAATCATCTATATAATAAATGTAAATAATCATTTGGTAAAATAAGCTTGGAAAATTTCAAACGGACGAATTTGGCTTGAACAAGGAAATTCCATTTTTTCGATAAATTGTATTCACTATTCTATATTATACACTATTCTAAGAGCCACGTTTAAAAAAAATTAAATCTCATACGTCAAACACAATGTGAATAAACCTGACGGCATCAGTACGTTTTTTTTCAAAATAATCTTCGATTAAAAAAAAATTGATTGGCTGTCAAGAATGGCAATTATTATTCGACTAAATGAACGACAACAGTGCTTTTAGATATTTTTCGATATTGTTAACTTGGATTGACATGGATTTCTTTTAAAGGCGAAAAAACTTAAACAATATGGGATTTTTTATTTATTTTAATTTAGATTCTGTAAGCTTTCATTTTTTTTTGTTATCCACAGGTTCGTCCATGATATGACCCAATCCCGCGAGGTTCTGGCTATGATGGACCCTCACACGACAACGTTTGGTCGTAAGCGAGGCTGCACAATATCGAGATGCGGCGCTTTCCTATTGGGTTCTGTATTCCTACTGTGTCTCGTTGCAACCGGCTTGCTGGTCTACCATTTCGCTCCGTGCTTGGAGGGCAAAGCCATAAGGACCGTCGACGAGTTCGACGACAGCGCGGTTCTCCAATCGGCCCGTACGTTCGTCACGTCGTCCTCGAACAAGAAGAAGATCGACGTTCGATTACCGAAATCGGTTATTCCCGATTCGTACGAGCTAAGTCTCATACCCTTCATTTGGGAAGGAAATTTCACTTTTCGCGGCGAGGTAATCACAGCCTTTTCCATTACAAGAAAACTTCGTTTTTCTTATTTAAAAAAATAACGAAAATTCGTCACTTTCGTTATAAAAAAAAATGCTTGGGTTTTTACTTTGACTTAACAAACTCCTATCGTTTTGAATGTTTTCCAGGTAAGAATTCTCGTCAACGTAACGGAGGAGACGAAGAACATAAGTCTTCACGCCACCGCCGTGCACATCGACGAGCCCCTCACGAGTGTCAGAGAGTATTCGTTAGGTACGAATAAAACGAGGAGCATCAAGATCGTCGATCAACTGAACGACACTGCCAGAGAGTTTCACGTTATCAGACTGTCCGAGCCTCTTAAAGCTGGCAAACAGTACATCGTATATCTGAAGTACATCGGCCACCTCAATGACAATCTCGACGGCTTTTACCGAAGTTCTTACACCATGGGCAACAATCAGACAAGGTAAGATTCCCAGCATTTCCTGCGAGAGAAGTTTATTTTGAGCTAAAGACACACGTATTATCGGAGCTCATGCACCACAGAGTTGCACGAGTGGAGAGTCCGACTTTTATATGAAACTTGTTTACCTCGGTGATCCGTGCATGAAACATCGTCAAACGGGTGTTGATCGCGCGAGACTTCAACCTGTTCCGCTCCCTTTCATAAACTGTTGAGGTAGACTCCATAAAACCATTCATTCAAGATTTGTTTTTAACTTGCAAAACACATGATTTAATGTATTATCCGAACATCCGTGCAATTTAAGCAAAATGTATCGTTCCCCGATCGAGACAATTGCAATAGGATTCGGTATGATTAGCGCGTAAATCTTATCCTAAACTTTTATTTAAAATAAATTGAAGTGTATTAGAGCATAACACGAATCTGCAAAAAAAGAAAAGAAATACATTAATAGTTCACTGTTTACCTTTTGAGATATCGTGAATTAAAGAGCGATGTGCCTGCAGAGGGCCCTGCCTTAATCGAGCAGTTTCAAGAGGCACTCTCGAGGACGAGACGACGAAGATGAGAGGCCAGACACCGAACTGTAAAAGCGGTCTATTTGCGATCGAGCTATTTGCACCCCTGAACTCGTGTGTCGTCAGCTAGCCAGCGTAGACTTTCCGGAACTTCGGTTAACCAACTATATAGAATCACCCGCCCAAACTAAGGGATGATTTTTGTTTGCCAAACGTTACCGGCATCCCTCATGCATTCCAGATGGATCGCTGCGACGCAGTTTCAACCCACCGATGCCAGAATGGCTTTTCCCTGTTTCGACGAACCCGCCCTTAAGGCGACCTTCCAGATCAGCATCGCGCGTCCCAACAACATGACAACGTTATCCAACATGCCCATGAAGGGTCAGCCACAGCCAGTGTGAGTTATAATTTTATGTAGGAAAGTTTTAAGAAATTGCATTTTTTAAAAATGTTTTTTAATATTCTTTTTTCGTGAATTGTTCGTGATAAGGCTTTTTCTAAGTATATAAGAATGTTTCAGTAAAAGTTGATGTAAGTAACGAATTTCGTTATTTAACAGAGCGGGACTACCAAATTACGTTTGGGATCACTACGAGCGTTCGGTACCGATGTCGACGTACCTCGTCGCCTTTCTCGTCACCGACTTCGAGGTCTTGAGGTCTGGAAACTTCGGAGTCTGGGCACGTCGCGAGGCTATCGAACAGGCGCGCTACAGTCTTGACATAGGACCGAGGATACTCAAGTACTACGAGGATTATTTCCAAATCAAATTTCCACTGCCCAAGATGGACATGGTAGCGTTGCCCGATTTCTCGGCTGGCGCCATGGAGAACTGGGGATTGAATACTTACAGGTCTCTTCATATTTGATATACCTACACACACTCGAAGAAAAAAATTCCAATAATAAAACTTGATTTCCTTGTGTCTTCAGGGAGACTGCTATGCTCTTCCAAAAAGGCGTTTCTACTAGCAGCAATCAGCAGCGAGTCGCGACAGTCGTCGCTCACGAATTGGCACATCAGTGGTTCGGCAATTTAGTAACACCGAGCTGGTGGACCGATCTTTGGCTAAACGAGGGTTTCGCCAGTTACGTCGAATACCTCGGCATGGATTCGGTACGTTTTTTCGTCGTTAATAATCCCGACGAAATCCCGTAGAAAATATATTTACAAAAAGAATTTGATAGATCGGTTCGTTCTTTGTTGTCCGCGCTTGCAGGTGGAACCGTCGTGGAAAGTCCTGGAACAGTTCGTCGTGCACGAGTTGCAGAACGTTTTTGCGCTAGACGCCTTGGAATCGTCGCATCCGATATCTATAGAGGTCGGTCATCCGGACGAGATAAATGAGATCTTTGACAGAATATCGTACGGCAAAGGTTTGACTTCACACAATTCTTTTTTCGCCCCGCGTACATTCAATCTATCATCCGATGAATGCAATTTCTTTTTTTTTTCCAGGAGCTTCCATCATTCGTATGATGGATCACTTTTTAACTACCAAAGTCTTCAAACATGGCCTCACGAATTACTTGAATGGAAAGTACGTAAATCATCCGATCACATCGACGCTGCATTTATCCTGATTTAAAAAAATTCACGATTATGAAAATTTGTGTCATAACGGATCGATTTTTTTTGCAGAGCTTATCAAAGCGCCGAGCAGAACGATCTGTGGGACGCTCTGACGAAGCAAGCGCGCAAAGATAGTGTACTCAGTCGGGACGTTACGGTGAAACAGATTATGGACACGTGGACTCTTCAGACTGGATTCCCGGTGATCACAGTGACGAGAGATTACGATACGGGGGGCGCTTCTATTATGCAAGTGAGTCTATCAAACAGAAGCTGATTACTGCTCAGCAAAAGCTCTTCTCAGTCGGAGATTTCATAATAAAATCCGTCTTGTTATTCGAAGGATCGATTTACCATCCGAAACGCGACCACGGTAACATATACGAATTCGGAACCTCTTTGGTGGGTGCCGATAACGTACACAACCGAGGCACATAAGGACTTCAATCACACCCAACCATCCAACTGGTTGAAGGCGCAGCGTTCGATGACGTTATCGAGTATCGGTGCGAGTCGATCTCAGTGGGTCATCTTCAATGTCCAACAGACTGGTACGTCGATCACTTTGAAGTTGCGCATGCGTATGAACGCAATATGATTTTTTTTCTCGCACTAGTGCGAGAAAGCGCGTTTACGCGCACACTTCCTAAAAACGAAAAGCGTGATTTTCATGAATTTATTTGGATAAATTATGTTAATGGCAGGGTCGTACAAAGGGGATTCCTGACTCGTGGGAATGCTGGCATTTTCACACTCATCAAGAACTCCTTTCGACGCCCTGGTCATACAAATATAACTATTGTAATCCCATGATGTTTATGCTACGTAATTTATTATCCGTTAACATCTGTTCTCGCGACGATGATTAACCTCTGTGCGTCTTTAAATTGAAGGCTACTACCGCGTTAACTACGACAACGCGAACTGGCAGCTCATAATAAAACAACTGAAAACACCGAGCTTCAAGGACATTGCGACAATAAATCGTGGACAGTTGGTCGACGATGCGCTGAACCTGGCAAGAGCCGGAAGACTCGATTACGCCACCGCTCTTAGCGTAACTTCGTACTTGGCTCAAGAAACCGAATACGTACCGTGGAAGGCTGCACTGACGGCCATGAGCTATCTCGACAATATGCTCATTAAGTACCCAGGCTACGATAGATTCAGGGTAAATTTATGAAACCATCGTAGCTCGAGGAGACAACATTTTCCACGCAAGAAATAAATCACTCAATCATTTTTTTCTTTTTAATAAAAAATAATGTTTCAACGTCCTTGCAGGTGTATGTTCTTAATCTGTTGAGTAACGTTTACTCGCAGACCGGTTTTAAGGATAATCCAGATGATCCTCAATTGACAGTCTTCACGCGTGTCGATGTTCTCAGTTGGGCTTGCACATTCGGCCACGACGATTGTGTTCGCAACGCCGTTAAGTCGTTCCAAAATTGGCGCAATTCGCCCGATCCTGACAAGGACAATCCGTGAGTATTTTTCACTGAATTTCGAAATCGATTTGGAAACACGATGTGATTAACGAATCGCATTCGGCATGTGGTTAATGAATTGGTTCGCTCTTCAGGATATCACCAAATTTGAAGAGCGTCGTTTACTGTACGGCGATTCGCGTCGGCGGACAGGCCGAGTGGGATTTCGCCTGGCAGAGATATTTACAGGGCAACGTAGGTTCCGAAAAGGACTTGTTGCTATTCGCTCTGGGATGCACTAGGGAAACTTGGATACTCAGCCGATATCTCGAATGGGCGGTTACGGAAAATTCGGGCATAAGAAAGCAGGATACGCCCCGCGTGTTCAATGCCGTTTCCAACAACGCCATTGGACAACCGCTGGTCTTCAGCTTCTTGAGGAACCACTGGGACCGATTGAAACGCCAGTAAGTGTCCATCGACTCAGAAAAACTATTGGTCACAAATTTTAAGTTCTCTTTGATATGAACAAAAGGCAATAGTCGTTTCGAACTGGATCGATTGCTGTCTTTTAAGGGACATTGGCATTGGCTTCCGGTTACAATTTATACCTGTACGGAATATTAGCGGTTCTGTTGGCTCGCGCATTCAAATGGATCGTATTGTTCACAGCATGTGGAAATCCATTCCATATGTAATAGAAATTCGGATTTTCGAAACCCATTTGATATCCTATATAAACCGAAATTCCGAAATTATAGCTAGAATGCAATTTCAAAATGTCAAAATCCATTGTCTATGCTATACGACCATCCGAACCAATAACAAATTCACAATTTTCCAATATATACATAACATTGTATAATTTATCACTGATCACTCTATTACAATGGGAAATTTTTTAATTTATGGTAGTTCAACTATAAACTGTTCTCGCAAGGATACGATAATATTGGTGAACTGTCTTTGCAGTTGCGGAGCCTCATTGTCGACTATGAATAATATCGTCAAGTCTGCCACAAAGAAGATAAGTACTAAATACGAGCTCAAGGATGTAAGTAACACCGTCAATCTTCTTTATCATAACGCCACTCGTTATTGATCGATTATATACTCGATTTGAAGAATAAACTTCTAAATTAATGAAACACTGAATGTTCTTTTTCCGCAGTTACTTGAATTCGCCAAAGAGCACGGTGAGGAGCTCGGTACTGCAACTCGCACGGTACAACAGTCTGTGGAACAAGCTGAAAGTAACGTCCGATGGTTGGATAGAAATTACGCGACGATACGCGACTGGTTGTACAAGAATACGGCGTGAATCGTTACTCAATTATGTCAATTAAGTGTGGTTAAGAACGTTTAATAGGTGAAATGAAGATTGAGGGTGCAAACGAGCTTGAGGGACTCGAGAAACACCCGGTTGACAGTTAACTTTCTTTTTAACGTCACTCGTACTTGTAATTTTTCATTAAGTATTATGAAAAAAAGAAGGAAAATTGCCAAATAAGCTGGTGTCAACATGCTCCTTAATTAAGTGATTTCGTAATGATAATTATGTGTTTTTTCTTATGTATGTAATTGTAAATATTGATATGAGCGACATTAATATATGATTCTGTAAGTATAAAACCCTGCAAAGGAAACGGGCGCAAAAAAGGGTTTTTTCGAGGGTCTGTTTAAAACAAGACCCGTATTTAATATTTTTTTCGGTAAACAATTCAACGATTTGTTCTTATCGCATTGTCGTCACTGACGCTAAAACTTTCAGTTCGATCCGCCGGGACGAAAAAGATGACAGTAATGGATTTAAAAAAAACATCCAATCGCACAATATTGTATTTTGATATCCGTATTATAATTTTTTGGCATTACTGAATTTTCTCTCCGTACGATTGAGGTCGGCGTGGCTTGGTCTCACCGATATTGTTACTGAGAAATGATGTATATCGTATTCACACTGTCTATCATTTTCCATGGAAATGCGATAATAAAGTTGTATGAATTTGTATGTCGCGTTTCTGTCTCACTTACACCGTAAACTTGTTGCGTAGATAGATAGTGTTTTGTTGAGCCCTGGGATTCCTCCCCTAAGAACTCGTGCGATACAGCAGAATATGAGTAAATTATAAGTAATTAAGTAAGTACAGTAAGTAGATATAGCATAGATAACAAAAAAAGTCATAACAGTACAAAGTGTGGCGAGCAGAGTATAGTGAACATGATAAGCATAGTAAGCCACAAAGGGCAGGTATAGGTAGATATTTCACAACTCGCTAGCAATTAAATTAAACTCGCGAAAATGTGACGGCAGATGAGGCAAACGTTGAGATTTGCCGTTCATCCTATCATTGGACGAATAGCAATGCTGAGATCGGCCTGCAAATTCAATACGATAAAAGTGTCATCCGAATTTGGATCCGGATAACACTTTTACTTGGCATCGAGACGCTACCGCGTCCCTTGATATAGAAAGTTTTTGCTCCAAATCTTTTAATTGGTTTGACACTATTTTTCGCGTGACTACGAGACATTTCTCATGATTTTAGATTTTTTATTTATTTTTTTTTATTAATTAACTGGTAAATTCATACAGACCTTTGTCCAAAGTTATGCTTAATTACATTTCAATATTAATTTCTATCTAAAATTAACAAAGGCTGTAATCCTTATTGTATTTTGAGTCTCCGATTCGTTAGTATTGCTTTATGCAGTAGACGAGACGGGGGACGAATGATCGTGTAGCCATTCGCCGAGTATCGGAGCGTTTTTATCGCTCGATTGAATCTTCTTCGTTTGCTTGGCAATGGAATCCTTGATCCACGCGGGCAAACGGCTCGGTTCCATGTCGACCAAATCGCTTATCTGCAACGGTAAATTATTATTAGCTGCCAAAATCGGTGTGTGCAAGCGACGAAGCCGTCGCGGAGCTATGTCAATTTTTTTACTTACCTTTTTCATCTGGTCTAGTGTACGAACACGCCAAATTAAGTCGTTCAGAATCGAAGCAACGTTGTGCACGGCATTCGGTGAGGATTTTTCATTCGGTATGTCTTTTGCAAAGCTGCGGGGGGAAAAAAATCGCGAAAAAGCATTACTGAATTGTAAAGTGTGCTGCTTTGCAGCGATGTTAAACAGACTCGACCGGTAATGAAAACTGTAATTCATTTCTTACGAGGGTCTCTAACTTTTCGGGCCAAACGGATATTATCGGCGGGTTCATCCACCAGTTGAGTAGACGCTAATAATTTATTTACTAAAAAAAAAAAATGTAACGTCCACTACAAAATTTGGTTTACAGTTTTTGTTACTGACTGAGGCTTTGCCGGTAAGGAAAGGCTTCATCGTATGTCAATCGCACTATATAGTGAATTACATAGTATACTAGCAGGGTGTCGTGGTTCGGGATCTTCGCGCCCTTACTGTGGACTATGCAATTTGGGAAACGAACATTTAGATTTCCGATATAACGTCACTGCCAATCAAAAAAGTAGATTTTCAACCCCGAAGTGACGTGATTCCGGTATGACGTCACTTCTGGTCGAAAAATTATGTTTACAACCCGAAATATAAGATACGATGAGATATATGGTGAAAACAGAAGAGGAAGAAAGATTCCTACTATTTGCATATCGCTTCGTAATTATCGATGAAGAAATTCAAAGCGTATTCCAAATTCGTGGCGCTGTCCTCGGTGAGATAAACAATGGCTATTCTCGTTTGTTTCTCCGTAGCGTTAATCGTCCCTGATATCACTTGTTTCACGTACTCCCTCAGTACGGTCTTATCGGGCGAGCAGCCGAGATAACCCAGATACTTTATATCCGAGCCATTGATTTTCTTCAGCAATTCGTCCTCCAAACCGGCAGCTCCGTGGCAGTTAACCCAGCTCACCAGGTCCGGTGATACTCTGAAATCGGGTCATGCCTCAGGCTGGTTCAACCTTTTTTTGTCGATCGAAAATTACGAACTTACAGATTCTCTGTTGAGTTTTCGAGCGAAGCTCGCAACTGTGCCTTCGCCGACTCCAAGCACTGGGTGTGACCCAGACTGCAAGCGAAAGACAAAAACTTGGCTCTTAGGCGTCTCGTCAAAAAGTCTTCGCTCTTGTGGAACTTCTCAAGAACTTTTTCAGTCGGTACGAGTTTCTGAAAGATCACGTCGTACACACGAGTACGCTAATATTTTCAACCATCTTTGAATTTGAATTTCAGTTCTTAGGGTCGAATTTTAAGACCTTGGTTTGAACTTAAGATCGCTTTCGACATCGTACTTAAGATTGAAGTTTGGCTCGAACTTCATTGCATGCTTAAGATGGGTTTTAAGTTCGATCTTAAAATTTAAATGTAACGCTTTTTCGGCGTAGAATCTATTTCTGGATCCCAAATGCGGTTAACTATCATGACACTATACTATCATGAATAGGCGATCTGGCAAACGAATTTCTTGAATCCGTTTCTACGGAATGATTGATGGAACGAAATTGTTCTCTTTAATGACAGGATCAGTGGTTGTGACGATGGGTGGATAAGGATGCATAGAAGGAGATGAAAAGATTTTTTTGGATAGCTTTTTATCGCTTCTTAATAGTTTGAACGAAAGATTGATCTTAAGTTTGAACTTACGATCGAATTTGAGTTCAGACTTAACTTCGAACTTAAGATTACCCTTAAGACCCGAGTCAAGTTCGGATTGAGTTTCGATGTTAAGTTTGAGCTTAAGATAGATCTCAAGCAAATTCGATCTCAGAAACGATCGTAAGTTTGAGCTCTAGAGTGATCTTAAGTTTCATCTCAAAAGCGATCTTGAGTTAAAACTAACGTCTTAAGATTCGAGACTTAGTCAGGAAAAATCTAAATATTTACAAATCCGCGAGTTTAGAGAAGGAATAGAGATAAATCCTTGAGACGTTACATGGACAGATAACTTTAACGGACCTTCGTTTTACCGTCGACGCTGTCGTAGTTCGACTTGTACTGCGTCACCCAGTCATGTTTGCTAAGATCCTCGAAGCCCATCTTGTTTATTACTTTTTCCATGAGTCCGAGAACGAATTTCTGTGAAAAATATTGATTGACGGTAGATCGATGGATTCTTCGAATCACAGACGTGAAATCCCATCAGGCTTATCGCGGAGGTGGTTTACCTTGAGCTCTTTGTCAACTGCCTCGTCGTACATCGCGCGCCTTAGCTTCCTTATGGCGTGGAAGGTCGGGAGCCACGGCTGATAGTCGTCCTCGCGGACGAGGTAGCTAGCGAGATCCAAAAAGGTCGTATAATTCTGCCGATTCAATGTCGTCATGTAGGACAAGTCGTTGATTAGCTGCGCACGATTGCGAACGTGAATCTTCTCATAATTGTCGCTGTTCAAGTATTCGGCGATTCGCTTCCAATTAGTCTCATCGTAATCGACCCGATAATATCCTGATGAAAAAGAAAGATAATTGACGTTAGTATGATTTCCGTAAGAAAATATATATTTAAATAATCTATGTAATCTTTAAATTGTGAAATTTTCCAAAGATCCTGCATTTCATAATTTCAACTCGGTGAACAAAATATTTTCACCGGATTGCTGAATGTTGACGATTATCCAGTCGTCCTTGTCAACGCCATCGATGGTCAGGCTCTCGTCCTCGGGTCTGAGCCAGTGAGTCGGTCTGGTCGATTTGAAGTTAGGATCGGTTTTTGTCGCGAAATTTATTGGTATCGACCATCGATTGGACTTCTGCTCGGCGAGATTTCCTTCTTGTGTAACGACGACTCGGCCGGTCGCGTAATCTCTAGTTACGTTTATCACGGGATAGCCCTGCTGCACTACCCACGGTTTTATAACGTCTTTTACCGACAGTTCGCTGCCAGTATCTTTATTATCTTCATTGTAGGCCGATTGCATGGCGCACCAGAGATCGTCGGACGTGATAGAGCCATATTCGCTGTACAAACGGAGTGGAAGTCGATGAGAAAATCGTTTCTTCGATGAACACCGTTTTTTTGTGAGAAGAGCAATCATCTTACTTACTTTTCTTTGATAAATTTACTGACTCCAGCTCTGAATGTATTCTCTGTTAGAATGTTTGACATCATGTGAAAAATTGCAGCACCTGAAAATCAAGTCGTCCAGTACAGCGGGCAATGTTTAAGAAAATCGCGGCGAATAATTAAATTTGTTTAACAAATGCAGGCGGTGTGTCATTTTTCGTGCCTGTAAAGCGTGCGTATGCGTCGGAGTTTCTCGCACTAGCGCGAGAAGTAAAATTAGCGTGCGAGAAGTAAAATTAGCGTGCGCGAAGTAAAATTAGCGTGCGAGAAGTAAAATCGGGCCGATGGGCGTATGCGCAGCGCTGTTATAGTACACCTTGCTATAAAGTGCCACTCTTGTCACGCCTTACAGGCACGAAAAGTGGCACGTGTGATGCATGGGTTGCAAAATGTACTATAACGCCGAGTTCAACGTAATCGATTGGTTGCAGCCATGTAAGAACCTTTGTTGTAAATTTGCGGTGAAAATTTGCTCCTTATATCGGCCGGATTGTCAGAATACCACTCGAGAGGCTTGTAGTAATCGGTATTATCGAAGCTGAAGGCTGTCTCCTGTATAACTCGCGTTACGAACATATCCATTTCTCGCCAATCGGGGAATATCTGAAAATCACGCGTGTCACGATTTCGAGCAGAAAAATAATTTTTCGTTCATGCAGTCGCCTACCTTATCGACGATGTGATACTGCAGAAAGGTTGGCAAGCCTTCCTTGATCCAAGAGTACTTCCATGTTACCGGTGTCACCAAATTTCCAATCCACTGGTGTGCCAACTCGTGCACGACAGTCTGTGTAAGATATTCCTTCGTGGAAACGGGATGAATAAATGGCTCGTACGCGAACGAAGATTCCCTTTCGTGAAAAATATATTTAAAAAATTAATGTAAATTTTCTGTCGTGTTATATAATCAAAACCAAATACAGTAGAACCTTGATTATTGGAATCAAATGAGTTTGAGAAGAAGTAGCGTTCTTATTTTCGCTATATTAAAAAGGACATGTGTTGTGATTTTTCCGTCATTCCGATTAGCCAAAATACTCAGGTGTCTTCGCCCATCGTCAAGTTCGTTCCGGGTGAAAATTTTTCTATACATTTCTACGCAGAAACTACGCTCTATATCTACAACTTTTTACGTCGAGTTGTTGGAAAATTTACAGCGAGTGTAGTACAACTTACTACGCGAAACTTCGAAGTTGCAACTATCTACGAGAAAATGCAAGAATTGGATCATGTTTGTAGATAGTTTTACAGTATCGTAATAAGTTGTAGTTTTACAGCAACCTGCTGAACGTGTTAACTCATAGATTATTGTAGTTAATTGTATTCATTTGTACAACTATAATTTTCTACGGAAAGCTATTACTTAATGAGATCGAAAGAATGCTGACGAGTTCCAACTTAAGCGTTTTCGCTGTCGGCGCGTGCCGACAGCGGAAACGCGTGGTCTTACTCACAAAGCGAGCGTCTCCGCACCCGGAATAATAATTTATTTGGCAGGTACCCCGCAAATAATTATTTATTTAATGGAGGTAAATACTTATTTATTTTCGCGGCGCCTATATATTTCATCACTTGGTGTGGAAATGGTCACTTTTCCACCCGCTTCGCGTGTGTAAAACCGCCATCTTCGCACCTTGTGATGAAAAATTTCGTACATCCCTAGTGCGAAACACCCTTTCTAACTCGTGTCTCACACTCGTTAGAAAAACGTTTTTCGCCTTCGTGGAGTAATGTACTATTATTTCACTCAGTGGGAAAATGGCGTGCGAAAAGCCCTATTTGCACACCTGGTGAAATAAAATTATGTCCGATACTCGTGCGAAAAACGTTTTCTGAACTCGCCTTCGTCGCTTCGTCGCTGATTGCAACACTCGTTTTCGGCTCGTTTCATACTTGTATCGAAATGTACTATTTCCGGATGCGTGCACTTTTCCGTCTCGATTGTTAATACTCATTTTGGCTAACGTTCGGACGATTCGGTGCTCCGACAAACAGATTCATCGTTCGGATACTCGAGTATTCGCATGCTGTATGACTGACGTCCAATCGAAATTGCACTGTACCGATAAATGATAAGTCCCCAATTCTCTGTAGCTCCGGTCGTGGCATCGGGAACCGCGAATTGATCCAACTTCGGCAAATTGTACTTGACATCCATGTATTTCTCGAGGAGTGCCAGCGCTCGTTGACTGACGTCTCGGGAGTGTTTCAAGTACGGCAAAACTTCTTTTCTGCCGCAAACGTTGAACTTTTCATTTTCATCCTGAAGACACTCAAAATCGGACACGACGAAGGCCAGAAGGTACGATGACATTATCGGCGTAACGTCGAAGTTCGTCCATTCCTTGCCATCGATGTCGAGGAATTTTTTACTGACCGGCATATTCGAGACTGCCGTGTAGTTGGGATAGTGCTTTATCGATAGGTTGAAAGTAGCTTTCAGATCGGGCTCGTCCCAGCAGGGAAATGATCGACGAGCGTTTATCTGAGTGAATTTTGTCGCCGCCAGCCATCTGCGTAAATATAATCATTGGTATATTTGATTACTTTGATTTTCGGATTGATTTTAATCCCTTTAAGGATCAAAGGAACAAAATTTCATCTCAAAGTACGAAGCCCTCTTTGCCCCTTTGATTGAAATTGAATTGATATCCGCAATTAATGTTCATCCCCTTAATTGAAAGCTTGCACGGAGAAAAATAATTCCTTGTCGGCGATTTATTTGGGTGGGCCAACAAAATAGCTAGTATTATTATTATTATTTTTGTTATCATTATCATTATTATCGTTATCATGTATCTTGGCGAATATATGTGAGTATCCGTGAGTATCCGTGTGAGTATCCGGGAATATCTGTGTGAGTACCTGAGAGTATGAGTGTGACCATCCAATCGACATGAACTTTATTATTATGTAGAAGATTGTTATTATTCGGTTTGGGCAACTACTTATTTTTCTCCGCGTAGCTAATAATGATTTGGGCATCACTTACACTTTCTTGCCCGTCTCGTTGACGTAGGAGCTATTGTAAACCCCTTCGGGAACGTTCGTCATGTTACCGGTATACTTGATACCGAGCGTGTAATTGCCGGCCGTGATGGATTCATCGAACTCGATTGTGAGAAAATTCGTCACGTTAACGTACGTGTGCTTTTTCGCACTGAGCGTGACACCGTCCTCGCCGACGAGATTAGTGAAATTCTCGTCGATCCTCAGATCCTTGCTGTGAAGAGTGACGTTCATCGTTTCCTCGAGGACCGTCATGGCTATTCGTATCTCACCAGTAAAAGTGAAATTATCCTCGACGATTTCGGGAATTAATTTTATCTCGTACGATATCGGTATCGTCACTCTCGGCAGACGATACTCTATCGTCTCGTTTTTTACCGCTTTATTCTCCGTCGTCGCTGCGCCATCGTAGTGCAGCAGAAGAAGCAGGAAAAGGGTGAAGCACCCGCGAGTCTTCAAACTTCGCATAATACAATTCACTGTCGAGAAAGAGACGATGAAAAAAAAAAAAAATAAATAAATAAATAATACATACACACGTACAGATTATGCAACTAAGTAGGCCGTGACCTACGAGCCTCGAAATTACGATGGAGGTCGAAGCAATACGCACGCTTAATGCGACCGGATGTTCACGAATGGCAAACTATGTGTGTCCCTCGTCGAGTGTGTCTCCGATCTTATCGTGAATTCAACCGGTATGCATAAAATATCACCGAAAAAAATGTTGTTTTCACACAAGTATTTGTACTACGGAATTACTTATTAATTCGTATTTTTTTATTATCGATAAATTTGGGAAAAAAGCGATTTACAGCGACGATGTTTGAGTTATCTTGCAATTGAAAATTAAGCGAATTGGTTGAATGGGAGCGCGATAAAATCTTGAAAAATTTTGAATTGAGCTATACCTGTAGAAAGTGTTAATAATTCTTCTCCGCAGTGACCCTCGCAATATCAACTGGAACACTGGTGGGCTCGTTGGAATGTACAAAGCTTATAAGCTTCGTTCGTGTGTCCCATGTACGCCACGTAATTTGCAATTTAGCGTCTCCTCTCGGAGTCTCTCGACTCGGGCAATTACTTTGTCAAGTTAGATTGCCGTGTTCATTCATACGAGTTCTCGAAACGTTCGTAGAAATACACTTCTTTGTTGTATGCAATTGTTATTTCGGCAACGTGATAATTTCACGGTTCATCAATAGTCATAAATGTTTCGGTGCTCGTTCGAGGAAGAAGGTTTTATAATGCCAGACTACTCGGTGGCTCTTGCGACGAGTTGAACAATTGATTTTTATCAATGCACGAAAACAGGAATCTCTAACGTTTGCACCTCTCTTTTCCGATATTTTTGTTTTGTACAAACGACCTTCTTCGTTACACTGAATTATCACTTCGGCAACGTGATAATTTCACGGTTCACGAATATTCATAAATGCGTCGGTGCCTCTTCGAGGGAAAAGGTTTTAATGCGGGACTCCTCGGTGGCTCTTGTGACGAGTTGAAAAATTTATTTTAATCGATGCATGAAAATACGAATTTTTAACGTGACTCCGGATGCTCGCTGTTTATCACGTTGTCGGCGGAAACGTGCTTGTCCCAAAAGTTGCGAAATTTCGCAGCGATTTGGTTGCCACGCGCTGCAGTTTCCTCGACATTCTCCAGGAGCGATTTTTTGTCGATTCGGTTATCACCGAGAACAGCGTCCAATTGCAAGATTTTTTTGAACTGCAATCAATCAAGATGCTTCGATTTAAGACAGTTCGGATGATAGATTTTTTTAAATCAAATTCTTCGTACGTACCTTTTCCAATCGAGACGCCGATCTCACCACAGGGGCAATCGCGTAGATCACGTCCAAAAGGTTGTCCTCCTTCCCGTTAGGGCTGTCTGTGGTACTGGAAAATCGAATGTTTCAACAAAGAAAAAAAACAAGAACGTCGTTAAATTTAGTGAGATAACGATGGAAATTAAATTTACAGATTTTTTATTGCTTCGTGGTTCTGGAGGAAAAAGTCGATGACAAAGTTGAAATTTTCTTCGCTTCCCGTGGTGATGGAATCCAAGGCTATTCGCAAGTTTTGCGAGGCATTTGTGAAATTTGTCTTCATAATATCGAGTAGAAAATCTCTGTGAATTTCGTGATTTGTTGTGCAACCGAGATTTTTTACTAACATGCCTTTCTCATAACTGAACGCCCATTCGACAACCGGCTTCGCCTTCGCGCCGTTGAGCCCTCGAAGCCCCGCGCAGAAGATCGCATATTTCGTTACGAGTTTTAATCTGCAAAATGTTTCATCGAGAACAAGAAATTTATCGGGTTGAAAAAATTTACCACAGATATCGAGACTTCGCACCCACCCATCGTTTGTCCCATTTTCAACAAAATTCACAAGTTTTTCAGCCGCGAACTCTGCGCATCCGGAGTGTCCCGATGCGCAGGCCCATTCGACTAATTCTCTCCTCGCATACAACGTCAATAGGTCGTCGTTCTCTCGATCTTCAAAGCCAACTTTTTCGACCAGGGCGTTCATCAGGCCCACAATGTATCTCTGCATGAAGTTTTGGTTGCGATTATTATATACATGTATACCGTTCGATGCGATGTGAAATTGACTCAGTAGGTAATAAGAAATGTATTACACGTTTTCGCGGGTCTTCATCACTTTCATACGCCAATAATTGGATTTTTCTCAGAAAAGTTTGGCTCCCTTGCAAAAAAAAAAAAGAAAAAAATTGATTGCAGTTTTTGTTACCGACTGGCAGTTTTCACACATCGCTCTAAGCCGATTTACGAGTATCGATCATGTCGTCACCTGAAAAATCCAGTACACATCGGTACCACTCAGTTTCATGTCGATCGTTCGGATAAAGTCTTTGGCAGCGCGCCACGGCGGATATTCGACTTCCCGAGACAGATATTTTGTAAGTTTGTAAAAATCCCCGATATGTCGTCCTAGTGCAATATCGACCAGATAACTGGCGTCGCTGATCAGCTGCGCGCGATTCAACACGTGAATATTCTTGTAATTATCGGTATTGAGATAGTCCGCTATTCTGTTAATATTCTGCTCGTCGTACTTGACTCGATAGAAGCCTAAAAACGAACGAGGAAAAGAGATCTCAGACTATCGCAATAATGTTCATTGGTTGGTTTCGTGATTAACACTTTGCGATACCGACCAGTCCATTGAACGTTAAAAATGACCCAGTCGTCCTTGCCGATTCCATCGATCGTCACGCTGTCTTCTTTATCGCTCATCCAGCTCGTCGGCGTCGTGGACGAAAAATTAAGATCCGATTGGGTCGCGTAAGTCAATGGAATCCACCACTTGCTCGTGGAATTGATAAGAGTACCGTTGTCGGCATAACCAAAAGTGCTTTCTTGGACCACTCTTGTAACACCGGTTGTGTAATTTCGGATTACCAAGAGTGTCGGATGTCCCGACTGCACCAGCCACGAGGTCATCGTCTCTGTGACGCTCAAAGGTGTCTTCCCATTCGCACCCTCATCGTGAGCTTCTTGAAATGCTCTCATCAGATCTTCGGCAACCGCTGAGCCGAAAGAGCTAAATGAACGGAACAACCGAGCCGAGTTAAAAGATCGTTTATCTATTGATTGTCGGTAAATATCATATAGGGGTGAGCAGCGGGGCAAAATGGACCTGTGTCCTCCATTTCGGGATGAGATTCAGTCTTTTTGCATCCCACTGAAAATCGGTAACAATGGTCCTTTTTGCCCCGTTCGCCCTACCGATAATCCAGGTCTTTTTTTGTAATGTACTCACTGTTTAACTAAGTATTTTTTAATACCAGCTCGAAAAACATCGTTGCCCAGGACATTGCGGAACATATGAAGGATCGCCGCACCTTTCGAGGAAAGAATAATTCGAGGTTGAAAATTTAACGAGTTAGTGGCTCTTTACTTGTAGTGCTTCCCGACTCACCTTTGCGATATGTTACTGGTCCGAACACGTATCTGATCTCTTTATTCGTGATGGGTGTCCATCTTATGGGTATAGACGTTGGGTCGTCCACTAGAAACGCTAACGCGTGATTGTTGTGCATTACGAAGATTTCCGCGGCATGCCAGTTGTCGACGATCTTGGATTAACAGTTTGATGAAAAATATAAACATTAAAAAACAATTAAACAAATACAAAATCATAATCGAAGTACGTGAATGTTTCGCGAGTTAATTTACCTCCTCCATTATGAAATGTTGAGAGTACGCAGCGAATGCTTCGTTGAGCCACAGATCGTCCCACCAGACGGGCGATACTCGATTGCCGAACCACGAATGTGCCAATTCGTGGGCCATCAGTGCATCGGCCGAGGCTTTACGCAAATACCCGTCGGAAGTTCGATTGTATTCCAGCACAATGTCGCTTCGAATTTAATAAAGATATCGGGTAATTGTAATTTACTGTCCGGATCATTCGAATTTTCCCCGTTATTGGATGCACAGTAGAACCTCGATTATTCACGCCGATCTTCAGATAATCAGTAATTCGAGTCTTTGGATAATTACAAAATTACGACCTTTTGGAATTTTTTTTTTAATTCAAAAATTTGTACACGTTATTTGGAAAGTCGCGATTTTGTGATTTCTTTTTCCTTCGAATTTTTACTAGTTCATGCGATAACCGCACTTATAGTGATCATTAGTCTTTTTCGTTTTTTTTTGTTTCCGATGAGTAAAACGTTTCAAATCGTGGTCTGAAACTGCGTAACACCGCGTACTCTGCAAAAAATGTGCAGAGCACTTGCGAATATCAATAAACAAGTAGAAAAAGGACTGATTTTTAAATATGTAATAGAACCACCGATTTTTTTCTTAAACCTCGAAAAAACATCCACGTTTAGATTAGAAGACTGCCTTAAGGGTTCGAATGACTGAGGTTCAAATAATTAAGGTCCTACTGGGTTTTCATGCGATGAAACTCACCGGTAGGTAATCAGACCCCAGTGTTCGGTGGCAGCGGCCGAATACATCGGCAACGTTATAGATCCAATTCTCGGACAACCGAATGACAAACCTGTGTAATTTTCCATTACCTCAACGATTTTCGGACTCAAATCGAGCACGTGGTTGAAATTCTCGAGCGATTCTTTTCTGGCCCACACCGTCACGTTTCCGTGTTCGTTCGAGATATTTCCGTAATCGCCGATCACGAAGGTCAGCAGATAAGTGGACATTAGTGGAGTCGTATCGAAGGTGGTGAGAATCTTGCCGTTTGTCGATGGGACGCGTTCGATCTCCGGCATGTTCGATACTGCAGTGTAATTTGGATAATGTTTGATGGACACGCGAAAACGAGCTTTGAAACTGGGCTCGTCCCAGCATGGAAATGCGCGACGTGCCGTTGTCGCTTCAAAGTGGGTTCCTGCAGTCATTCTGCGATGGAACGAAAGCAATCGTTAAGAAAGTTACAAATGAAGTTCGAAGGTAATCACTGCCTTAAACTTCTACCACGAACCGTCACCGCATGTCACCCAATGATCACTCAATTTATGTCTGCAAAGAGTGAGCATCGATTGCAGAGGAGAGCAGGGCAAGACGGAATCACGAGGCAAGTCGGACATTTTTTCCCTACTGTCCGAGGACAAAGGTCCATTTTGCCCCGATCTCCGATGTCTCTCACGGAACTTTCATGTACTAAACTTACGACATTTCTCGATCCTCCATCGAAGCTCTGAAAAATCCAGAGTATCCCCCAGCATCCTCACCTGCGTACTTGAAATCGAGGCTGTAATTGCCGACGGATATTACGCGATCGAATCGCACCTTGAGGAACTCCACTTCGTCGTTGCGACTCTGCTCTATTGGCTTAAATATCGTACCATTGGAATCGACAAGTTTCGTGAAATTTTCATCTAACACAAGGTTTTTGTAAGCGTGAAGTGTTAGAACTGCCGTGGGTCTTAGGACTTCGATGATGATGCTGGTTTCTCCGATCCATGTCCAATCTTCATCGTCCATGTTGGGTTCAATGGTGATTGTGTAAAGACGAGGGATCGTATCGTTTGGCAGACGGTATCGAATCATCATGTCCTCTCGCGATTCGAGGGGCTGGTTCCCGCCGAGTTCTCCACTTCCGGCGACAGGAATTGATGCTGTCGAAGCTATCAACATCGACAGAAGCGCTATGCATGCTTCGACTTGCCTTATCAGCGCCATCTCCGCTGTGGTTTCTTTTATATCTCGTATCGTTTCGAAGGATATGGGAATCTTTCGTCTTTGCGACCACCGGTTCACTGCTGCGATTCATTGTGCCATCGCAAGTTTTGTGCCTTCCCCCGGTATCGACGAACATTCGATCAATATTAATTAGATTGGTAATGACTGATCGGTCGACGATAATTTATTATCAACGACCTGGAAATCCGTGAACTGCGAAGACTTAGACGGTATTGTTTTAACAAAGTCCATTGTTAGGTGAATTTGAATACGATATCGAACGTA
The DNA here is from genome assembly GCA_964017025.1 of Stenichneumon culpator. Classification (NCBI taxonomy): domain Eukaryota; kingdom Metazoa; phylum Arthropoda; class Insecta; order Hymenoptera; family Ichneumonidae; genus Stenichneumon; species Stenichneumon culpator. The sequence continues at coordinate 369,861 of OZ024769.1, read as the reverse complement.
TACGTGCTATTTGTCTTCGAAGTGCAAGAAGTGACGTCATCCTCTATGACGGAACGTCCGATTTCAAAATCTCACCTTTCCACCGGAAGTGATGTCATAAAGGAAAATGAATTGACAATGAGGTTCATGGTTAGTCATACATTTTTCGACGGCTATTCGAGGGAAAAGGTTTTAATGTAAGACTCCTCGGTGGCTCTTGCTACGAGTTGAAAAATTTATTTTAATCAATGTACGAAAACACGAATACCTAAAGTTTGTACCTTTTTTTGCGACAATTTTTTTTGTGTACACATGAACCTCTTTGTTGGACTGAATTGTCATTTCGACAATGTGATAATTCCATTGTTCATTAATAGTCACAAATGTTTCGGTGCCTATTCGAGAAAAAAGGATTTAATGCGAGACTCATCAGTGGCTTTTCCGGCGGGTTAAAAATTTATTTTAATTAATGCACGGAAATACGAATCTCTAATGTGATTCCGGACGCTCGTTGTTTATCGCGTTATCGGCGGACACGTGCTTGTCCCACAAATTGCGAAATTTCGCAGCGACCTCCTCCCCACGCGCTGCGATTCTCTCGACCGTCTCCAGGAGCGGTTTTTTGTTGATCCGGTTATCACCGAAAACAGTATCCAATTGCAAGATTTTTTTGAACTGCAATCAATCAAGATGCGTCTATTTAAAACAGTTCCGAGGATAGATTTTTTTAAATGAAATTCTTCGTATGTACCTTTTCCAATCGAGACGCCGATTTCACCTGAGGGACTATCGTCTGGATCGCGCTCAGAAGGTTGTCGGTGAACCCGATCGGACTCTCTGCGGTACTGGAAAATCAAACGTTTCAAACAGAAAAAACAAGAACGTCGTTAAATTTAACGAAATAACGATGAAAATAAAATTTACAGATTTTTCATTGCTTCATGGTTCTGGATGATAAAATCGACGGCAAAGTTGAAATTTTCTTCGCTTCCCATGGCGATGTAATCTAATGCTATTCGCACGGCATTTGTGAAATTTTTCTTCATAGTATCGAGTAGAAAATCTCTCTGAATCTCGTGATCTTCTGTGCAACCGAGATTTCTCAGTAATAGGACTTCATCAGTCGCGAGCGCCCATTCAACAACCTGCTTCGCCTTTGTGCCATTGAGCGCTCGAAGGCCCGCGCAGAATATCGCGAATTTCGTTTCCGGTTGCAATCTGCAATAAGTTTCAGTGAAAAAAAAAAATTGATTGGATCTGTAAACCACAGATATCTAGCATCGGACTTACGGATCGTTCGACTGATTTTCAGCAATTTCGAGAAGTATCTTAGTGGCGAACTCGGAGCATCCGTCGTGTCCCGATACGCAGGCCCATCCGACTAATTCTCCCCTCGCATATATTGTCAAGTGATCGTCGTCGTCTCGCTGCTCGAAGCCAATTTTCTCGATAAGGGCGTTCATCAGGCCGAGAACGTATTTCTGCATGAAGTTTGAGTTGCGATAACTATATACATGTAGCTTCCGTTCGATGCGATGTGAAATTGACTCGGTAGGTAACAAAAACTGTAATATAGTAAGTCAGGGTGATATGACCGCGTGGGTGATATGACCACCCGTAATATCTTTTAAAGTAACAACCGAATGGCGCTGCCGTTTGCACAGTTTTTTAGTATATGTGGATACAATATGATTGCACCGAAAATTATGAGATTGTATGTACAAGAGTCAGTACGAAACAAAAACGATTAGCGTCTTCGTCTAACAGTTGGGCAGGCGCCATTAATTTCATTTTCCACAGAAAAATTTAGCACGCTTGTAAAAAAAATTTTTTTAAATGGATTACAGTTTTTGTTCCTGACTGGAAGATGTCAAATCGTTCTAATCCGATCCACGAGGATCGATCGTGTCATCACCTGAAGAATCTCGTGCACTTCGGTACCACTCAGTGCCTCGTCGAACTTTCTAAAAACGCTTTTGGCGGCGCGCCACGGCGGATATTCTACTTCCCGAGACAGATATTTTGTGAGTTTGTAAAAGTCCCCAATGTGTCGGTCCAGTGAAAGATCGACAAGGTAACCGGCATCGGTGATCAGCTGGGCACGATTCAGCACGTGAATATTCTTGTAATTATCGGTATTGAGATAGTCCGTGATTCTCTTCATGTTCTCCTCGTCGTACTTGACTCTGTAGAAACCTAAAAACACACATGGAGAAAAGGTTCTCAGACTATCGAAATCATGTTCGTTAGTTAGTTTCGATATTAAAATTTTGCGATACCAACCGCTGAATCGAACGTTAAAAATGACCCAATCGTCCTTGCCGATTCCATCGATCGTCACGCTGTCTTCTTTATCACTCATCCAGCTCGTCGGCACCGTGGACGAAAAATTAAGATCCGATTGGGTAGCGTACGTCAATGGAATCCACCACTTGCTCGTGGAATTGATAAGAGTACCCTCGCCGATATCGGTAACAGAGCCTTCTTGAAACACTCTTGTAATACCGGTTGTGTAATTTCGGATTACATTGAGTGTCGGATGTCCTGTCTGCCCCAGCCACGAGGTCATCGTCTCTTTGACGCACAAAGGTGTTTTTCCATTTACACCCTCATCGTGAGCTTCTTGAAATGCTCTCATCAGATCTTCGGCAGCCGCTGAGCCGAAAGAGCTAAATGAGCGGAACAAACGAGCTGAGTTACGAGATCGTTTTTCTATTAATTGCCGCGAAATATTATATAGGGTAGAGCAGTGACGCAAAATGGACCTGTGCCCTCCATTCGGTATGAGATTCGGTCTTTTTGCATCCCACTAAAAATCGGTAACAATGGTCCATTTTGCACAGTTCACCCTACCGATAATCCAGGTGTTTTTCTTGATCTACTCACTGTTTAACCAAGTATTTTTTAATACCGGCTCGAAATACATCGTCGGTCAGAACATTGCGGAACATGTGAATGATCGATGCACCTTTAAAGGAAAAAATGTAAATAGGGGTGATTTATCATTTAGGGCCGAATTTTAAGACGTTAGGTTCAACTTCAGATCGAAATTTGGCCCGAACTTCATTGCGTGCTTAAGATCTATCTTAAGGTCGAACTTAAGTCTGGTCTATCTTAAGTCTGAACTCAAATTCGATGGTGGTTCAAGTTCGATCTTCAGTTTGAACTCAAGTTCACGGCACATGCTGTTAACTTTGATGACACTGTATTGTCATGAATAGATGATCCAGCAAACGAATTTCTTGAATTCGTTGCTATGGAATGACCGATGGAGAACAATTTTTCTCGTCAAAAAGCAATAAGAATATCTTCTTATCGCTTTTTATTAGTTTGAACTTAAGATCGATCTTAAGTTCGAACTTAAAATCAAACTTAAGCGGGAAATCAAGCTCGAACTCAAGGGAAATCTTATGTTCAAACTAACGTCTTAAGATTCTTGATTTTCGCAAAGTTTTCGGCTCACCCTTGCGATACGTCACGGGTCCGAATAAGAATCTAATCTCTGTATTTGTGATCGGTGTCCATCTTATGGGTAAAGACTCTGCGTTGTCCCCTTCTAACGACGTCGCGTGAATCTGCACGACGAAGAGTTCCGCGCCGCCCCAGTTGTCGAAGATCTTCGATTAACGGTATGACGAAAAATATAAAAATAAAAAGCAATTAAACAAATGCAAAATCACAATCGAAGTACGTGTATTTCCCGCTAGTTAATTTACCTTGTCCATTATGTAATACTGAAAGTAGACAGCGAATGCTTCGTTGAGCCATAGATCGTCCCACCAGACGGGCGATACCCGATTGCCGAACCACGAATGCGCCAATTCGTGGGCGATTAGTGAATCGACCGCGGCTTTACGCAAATACCCGTCGGAAGTTCGATTGAGTTTTAGGACATGCTCGCTTCGAATTGAATAAAAATATTCGGTAATTGTAATTTACTGTCTCAGGGTCGAATTTTAAGACGTTACTTTCAACTTTAGATCGCTCTTGAGATCAACTTAAATCGAAGTTTGACTTAAAATCTATTTATCTATTTGCTTAAAATCTACCTAAAGTTCAAAGTTGATTTCGTGCTTTAAATTAGAATTTTAGTTCGAACTTAATATCAAACTCGAATTACAATCGAATTTTAGTTCAGACTTCAGTTCGAATTTAAGATGAAACTTAATCAAGTTCGATTTCAATTAATGTTTGCCGGGATTATGAACATCTGCTGTAATATAAATAACCATCCACCTATAATCAATAGATAACCATTCACTATAATCAATGTGTAAAAGTTTGTATAATACGACTTTGAAAATATAGCACTCATTTGACTAGTGTGAAGGGCTTCACCTCCTTAAGGGTTCGAATGACTAAGGTTGGAATAATGAAGGTCCTACTGGGTCTTAATTTCATGAAACTCACCTGTAGGTAACTAGACCCCAGTGTTCAGTGGCAGAGGCCGAGTACATGGGCAACGTTACAGATCCGATTCTCGGACAACCGTATGAGAAACCTGTATAATTCTCCATTACCTCAACGATTTTTGAACTTAAGTCCAGCACATGCTTGAAATTCTCCAGTAATTTTTTTCTTCCCCACACCGTCACGTTTCCGTGTTCATTGGAGATATTTTCGTAATCGGCAATGACGAAGGTCAGCAGATAAGTGGGCATCAGTGGAGTCGTGTCGAAGGTGGTGAGAATCTTGCCATTCGTCGTTGGGACGCTTTCGATCTCAGGCATGTTCGATACTGCGGTGTAATTTGGATAATGCTTGATGGACATGCGAAAATGAGCTTTGAAACTGGGCTCGTCCCAGCACGGAAATGCACGACGTGCCGTTGTCGCTTCAAAATGGGTTCCTGCAATTCTACGACAGGACGAAAGCAAAGACGTTAAGAAAGTTACAAATGAAGTTCGAAAGTAGTCACTGCCTCAAACTTCTACCACAAAAGGTCAACACATCTCATCCAATTATCCGTCGGAATCTCGAGGCAAATCGGACATTTTTCCCTACTGTCCGAGGACACAGGTTTATTTTGCCACGATCTCCGACGTCTGTCACAGAACGTACATGTACTAAACTTACGGCATATCTGGATTCTCGAACGAAGCTTTGTAAAACCCAACCAACCCTCCAGCATCCTCGCCTGTGTACTTGAAATCGATGCTGTAATTGCCGATGCATATTTCGCGATCGAATCGCACCCTGAGGAGCTCCACTTCAGCGTTGCGACTCTGCTCTATTGGCTTGAATATCGTACCATTGGCATCGACAAGTTTCGTGAAATTTTCATCGATCACGAGGTTTTTGTAAGCGTGAAGAGTTAGAACCGGCGTGGCTCTCAGGACTTCGATGATGATACTGGTTACGCCGATCCATGTAAGATTTTCATCGTCCATGTTGGGTTCAATGGTGATTGTGTAGAGACGAGGGATCGTATTGTTTGGCAGGCGATACCGAATCATCATGTCCTCTCGCGATTCGATGGGCTGCTTCACGCTGAGTTCTCCACTTCCTGTGACAGGAATCGATGTTGTCGAAGCTATCAACATGGTCAGGAACGCTACCCATGCTTCGACTTCCCTTATCAGCACCATATTCGCTGAGGTTTTTTTTTCTATGTCTCGTATCGTTTCGAAGAATGTGGGAACCTTTCGTCTTCGCGGCCACTGGTTCACTGCTGCCATTCACCATGCCATCGCAAATGTTGTACCTTCCTCTTCGGTATCGACGAAAATACGATCAATATTAATTAGCTTGGTAATGAACGATCGGACGATGATAATTTATTGCCGACGACCCGGAAATTCGTGAATCGCGAAGACCTAGACGGGATTGTCTTACCGAAGGCCATTGTTACGTGAATTCGAATACGATATTGCATAAACACGTACCATTTGTCTTCGAAGTGTAAGAAGTGACGTCATCCTCTATGACAGCACTTCCGGCTTGAAAATCCCATTTTTTTTTTACCGGAAGTGATGGCAGAAAGGAAAACGTCACTTCTGGTTTAAAAATGTTGTTCTTCGACCAGAAGTGACGTCATCCTGTCTCCTTCAAACCGGAAAAGACGTTTCTCCTAGATGATGTGACTTCTGGTGGAAAAGTTAGATTTTCAAACTTGAAGCTCGTTGTTCGATGATATGAAAAATAGAACGCAGCAAGACATCGATCTTTCAACTTAAAATGGACTTCTTTTCCATCCTTTATTATTTTTATGGCAAACTACATATTATGACGATAATACAGTTACTATAAATCATCTGAGAACTATTGAATTTTTTACAACATAGTGTCTTACGAACCATGAAGGACGGTGAATTAAAAAAATATATTTTATTTAATAATTAGCGTTAGAATGCTAAAATAAGGTAGAACGCCGCGATCCCGAGATATATACTACGTTTCGCGGTACCACTTGCGTTAGATTCCGACGAATCTCCGCCACCTCCACCTCCGCCACTTGCATCAGGCTTCGGCGTTTCGGTCGTTGACTTCGTCAGCCAAACCTGAATATCTTCAGAATGAGAGTTGAACCATTGTAGATTTTCTTTTGCAATTTTCACTGAACTTTGCAGAGACTCCCATATCTCCGGAATATCTGTGGTGGCCTTATACGCGAATGCGTCAAGCTGTGGAGGAAAAAACAACGGAGGTGAATATTATCTGTACATCAATGCTGGACACTTGTAAAAAGCTATTACACTAAACACCGATGAAGTACATTACAAAAAAAAAAACGTGTTGCGTAAGACGTTATACATGCGTTTGAGGTTACAGTACGTTACGTTACATACGTTATAGTATGCATAAATGCTAATCTCTGAATTGCGACCATTATTATCCGTACCTTGGCGACCTGTTGAAGAGTTGATAATTTTCCGGCGACATTCGAAAACAAGACAGCGACGTCGCTCCAGCTGCCGTAACTGAGAAGAAGATAGGATTGTACAAGATTAAAGAACAAAAATGAAAAAACTAAATTATTCATTAAATAAAATTATAGTAAAGAATAAATAAATAAAGGAATAAAAAAAGAAATAACAATAATCCGACGGGTGAAAGAACGACGGATGAATCGCTTACTATTTGTAGACGTCCTCGTAATTTTTAATAAGGAATTCTAGCGCAGTATCGACTCCGAATTGGTCGGCATTGTAAACGGACGAGAATACCGATGCGACGTCTTGACTGCGAATGGCTCCATCAGGAGATATCGCGTGTTTCATGTAACTGGAAGAAAAAATGTAGTTCTTCAATCATCAGCATCGTACGATTCGATCGGCTGAATAAGAGCTGATTGTCTTCATCTCTTACTTATTCAACGTCGTCGCATTTCTCGTACATCCAAGTGCATTCAGGATGACGACTTTTTCGGAAGCGAAATCGGTTTTTTCGTATTCACTCCACAAAAACTCCCAATCCTCGTATGTTCCTTCTCTGAGCGAAGTGCAGTAGACCGCCGGTCTCGCGTTCGGCGAGATCCTGAAATGCATGTACAGTTTATAAAATATTGGTCTTGACCGCAAAAACAATACAATTTTTAATGTTTTTGTGTAAAGTCCTTTGGTGGAGATTTAATAAAATAAAAGATAAGTTGTTTGGCAATTTATTTTTAAAGCAAAATATTAGAATATTAGAGAGGCAGGGTTCTAAGTTATGAAATCTGTAACAACGAGCGTCATCCCTACCATTTTTGCTCGTCTTTTTGCCACTCATCGAAGAGCCGTTTCGACGTCTCCAAGCACGAGGAATGTCCAAATTTGCAAGCCCAGCTGAGTAACAGTTGCCTGTTCAATTGGTCGAGCTGATCCTCGTCGTCTCTGTCATCGACGAATCCAACTTTTTCGTAGATTCTTTGCATCAGTCCAAGGACGTACTCCGCGAGATCTTCGCCAATTTTGTGGCCACCGAAGCGTTGATTCAAAAACGCCACACTATTGAAGAACGCTTTCCAAGGCAAATGATTTTCCTCTTTGCTAAGATACTTTGTGATTCTGAGTGCGATATCGTAATCCACGTAATCGGTTCGCGCGAGATTGAGAAGATCGTCGATTATCTGCGCTCTGTTGACCTCGTGAATGCCATCAAAATTGTCTTTCTGCAGGGCCATGGTCAGACGGCTCCACGAGTCTTTGTCGTAGTTCACGCGATAGTAGCCAGCTTCTTGGATATTGAGGATAAACCACTCGTCGTCCTCGAGAATCAATGGCACATCGTGGCGCTTCGTACCGAACCAGAAAGCCGGCCGAGTGTCGTTGAAATTCGATTCTGTCTTGGTCGTCATCGTAACTGGAATCCAAAATTCATTCGTCGATCCTTCCAACGCTTTTTCAGGCTTCGAAAGCAAAAACCGCTGTTGCTCGAGAGTCAACTGCCCTGCGGTCCAAGTTGCGTTGACAACCGGATAGCCAGCTTGATTCGTCCAGCTGTCCATCAGAGTCTTAACGGAAACACTCAGATTGCCGAGAGAAGGTTCCTCATCTTCGTGAATCTGAATAGCCGACCAGAGATCATCGGGCTTCGCGTTGTCGTATTTTCTCCGGTTGAGATAAGTTCGAAGCGCGGGTTCGAAAACCTTGCTTCCGAAAGAATGATGCATCATCCTGATTACACTGGCAGCTGAGAAGAAGAAGAACGAGATCAGGAGTGTAAACAATCGACGTAGCAAAAGAGATTCATTGAGTGGTTGAAAATAAATTTGGCAATCTTACATTTTCCATAGGCGATCTTGTCGAAAGAATTGGCGATATCCGATGGCTTGGACACTCGATTGTTCATGGGATGAGTGTCGGGCGAAGCATCGTTCTCCATTGAAACTTGCAATTCGTACACGACGAATTGTTGAAGAAGATTCCACTTTGGCTCTACCTGATGACGAACGGTGCGAAGCAAATGAAATTCATTAGAGTGAGCTATTATTGCTTCACATGAATAGGACAAAGTGTTTTGAAATCATTTTAGAAATATTTTCAATCTTTTAAATCTTCCGAAATATTTCTAAATTATCTGACAATAATATTTTTTAATATTCTGTAAAAATATTCCAATGTATTATTTCTTAAATATTTCTGAAACAGGCATGAAAAATTTGGAAATATTTTTTATTTCATGTTTTTTTTTATATTGGTAAAATATTTTTGAAGTCGTTCAAAAATATTTTCGTGCTATGTGGGTTCGTAGAGGACACTTCGTTTTATTTCAATATCCATTGCCAAATGAACTTTCAACTTACGAAATAGCCAACGATCCATTGGAAGTATTGAGCAAAACCTTCGTGCAGCCAAACGTAATCCCACCAGTCACACGTGACCAAATTACCGAACCACATGTGTACGTGCTCGTGAGCGATAACAGTGTGCAAGTATCTCTTGTACGTTGCTGACGTGACATTCTCATGACTAAGCAAACCGTATTCCCTTCGAAAAAAAAGTTTAGATTTAGCGATGAAATTAATCTCATGCGAGTTGCACTGTAAAAAAAATGTAAATTTAGTGGACCGGACTGGAAGTTTTAATGCAAAAACTGGTACATTAAATCTAATGTACAATTACGATGAAAAATTTAAATACTTTTTCATTTTAATTAAAGTAAGTGCACGCCCTTACTTTACTAATGAATTAGTTAAGTGATAGTGAATTAGTAAAGTATAGTGAACGCAAAGTAAAATAAATTACTAAAGTTAAAGTACTTTAATAGTAAAATTAAAGTACATAATTAAAAATGAAGTATTTCCAATGTTTTTAATATGCCGAGCATTAATTTTTTATCATAATTGTTGATAAAATTTAGTATACCAGTTTTGGCATACAAAATTCCAATCCGATATATTAAATTTTATGCGAATTTTTTTTACAGTGCGACATTCAAGCGATATTATCTTTTCAAATCGGAAGTTACGAATTTGAGTAATTTTGGTACCGGAACGTTATAAGGCCCCAGTTCTCCATAGCCCCGGAAGCGAAGTCCGGTACTGCGACCATGTCCATCTTTCCTATAGGATACTCAATACCTGTTAGTCCTTCCATAAACTTCATGACTTCCGGTCCAAGGGCAAGAGCGTAAGCGCCATGTTGGACAGCTTCCGGTCGCCCCCAGACGGTAAAGTTTTCGTGGACATTTGTAATCGGTTCCAATTGGGATACAACAAATGCGACCAAGTACGAAGACATGGGTTCGCTCTCCTTGTATGAGTCCCAAGCCCATCTTGGTTTTCTAAAAGATGCACGACAAACATTATCAGTCAATTAGTACTTCTGCTTTCACTTGCCGGTAAAGTAGTTTTCTACTCTGTTGGGAAAAAAATCCGAATTCTTTTCGCCCTTCCGTGCAGGCAGTAAATTTTTATATCGTACTTTGATGGAACTGAGCCATTCCATGGCATGTTGCTGAGGGTTCGATAACGACTTGGCCTCTCGATGTGGATGATGAACCTGGCCTTGAACGCCGGCTCGTCGAAGCAAGGGAATGCTTGCCGTGCGTAAACAGGCTCAAACTGCGTACTCGCCAGCCATCTGCACAAATTCGTGGCTTTGAGTTCTTCCATCTTCGGTAGAACTTCTTATAAGCAGTATTGATTGAAAAAAAAATCAGCTCACCGTTTTTTGCCATTTTCGTCAACGTAAGAGCTCCGATAGAACCCTTTCATTTTATCATTCAGAATACCGCTGTACTTGATGTGAACTGACAGTTTGCTTCCGGCGCTGACAGTCGTGGTCAGATAGATTGTGAATTTGTGGGTCGTTTCGTTGAGACTGTAATTGGAGACTTCCAAAGGATTGCCCGAAACGGCGTTAACAACGACGATTTCTTTGATCTTCAGCTCGTTCGCCAGGAGAACAATGCTCGATGTGTTCTCGCTCACTTCCATTTCCACCCTTAGTTCACCGTCGAAGGTAAAATCGACCTCTTCCAAATGAGGCGTTAGACTCAACTCGTAGAGTGTCGGACGAATTTTTGTTGGCAGACGATAATCCTCGCTCGGATATGTCGTGTCCAGCCATTCGAAGATTTTTGGACTGTTACTGTCGTACCAGGTGAGCTCCTGGTGGGCGCGGGTCAAAGACATCTGCAGCGAACTCGCGATAGGCATCAAATTTGATTGGTGGGACTCCACGAACTTTTGGAACTGTGAAAAAAAAAAAATAGATCCAATCAAATTCCGACAATTCCCGTAGCGGCATGCACGATTAACGTTTGGACCGAAGGAACGATAGTGTTAGGGCGTGCACTTTTTCGATCGGTCAAAACCAGACATTTCGACCACGGAAATGACCAACAATCTACATAACTCACAGGATTTGCAAGTCCGAAATATTCTGCTCATTTTCAAATTTCCAATCGACAAAACGACCGTAGTATTGACCACTGCGAGGTCACTGGAATTCGTTTTTCGACCGACGCAACGACCATTCGATCGTTGCTAGAGCACGGTCGTTTTGCCGTGGCTTGGTCGTTTTGCGGTTCTCGACAGACAAAAACGACCGTGAAATGGAAAACCTCGAATGCTTTAGGGCATGGGCGTATTTCGATTTACCTGACTTGCAGGTCGTGTGAGTCTTAATTGTTCTTGGCCGTTCCCGTGGCTGAAATGTTTGCTTTCGACTGGTGAAAAAAGTGCACTCCACGATTATCGTTTCTGCGATCGAAACGACCGTCGATTAAAAAAAATAACGACAGTCATGCAATCGGCGAGAGTTCTCGCGAACGAAACCGCTGTGGTAAAACTGTGGAAGCAGAGTTCACCTTCAGAACGAGTTCCTTGGTCGAGAATCGCGAAGAAACTGCACTCAGAATACTTCCAACATTGCTGTAGTCTCCGTAACTTGAAAAAATGTCAACATTTTCATTAAACAGGTTCATTAAATATTCGGGACGATCGTCTTCGTCGTTGTCATTCGTGGATACTTACTAGTCGTACATTTCCTTGTAATGTTTTTCGACGAAGGTCAATGTGTACTCCGCGCCGAACAAGCCGCAACTGTACACCGAAGAAAAGGCATTCAAGCTATCCTGGTAGCGAATTTCCGAGCCATCGGTTATTGCTCTCAGCAAGAATCTGCAAATTACAAAAGTTGCGTCATCGATAGCTCGATCGTACGATCATCGGAGAAAGTCATTTGTGGATATGCACTTCTCGAGAAATTTCGTATTGTTGGTACACCCGAGGGCGCTCAGGATCACATCTTTTTCCGCGGTCACTCTTGCAGATTTGTATCGCTCCCACAGGAAGTTCGCATCTTCAACAGAGCCGTGTTTTATGGCGGTGCGGTAAATGGTACTTCGCAAATCGATCGGAACTCTGCGAACGAACGAACAGACAATTAGAATGCTGAATGAAATTCTTTGTTTTCACATTACACTGTAAAAAAAAAGTCGGACGAAATGTAATATACCGTATTGGAAGTTTTAATGCAAAAACTAGTATATCAAATTTCATGTACAATCGTGATGAAAAATTAATGTTCAGTGTATTAAAACCGTTGGAAATACTTAATTGTTAATAATTTTGTTTAATTTCATTGAAAAAGTATATTATATTTTTCATCACTATTGTATACTAAATTAAATGTACCAATTTTTGTATAAAAACTTCCAGCCCGGTACCTTGAATTTGCAATTTTTTTTAGTGTTAGCCGAAACAGTTGGAAAAAATCTCACGGTTTCGTTGAGGGATTCGACTTCCATTGGGCGAAGAACCGAAGCGACTTTGTGATGCAACTTTCAAGACCGAATTCGCAGGCCCAATTGACAACGTATCTTCTCAGTAATTTGTCGTAGTGGGGTTCGTCGGGATCTTGGCTAAGATGAATGAGTTCTGAGTAGGCAGAATGCAGAATCGCCAGTATATGCGTCTAAGAAGAGCATCAGAAACTTTAGCCGCTTGGTCGGGATCGGTATCGGCAAGTGGAAAAAATGATCGCAAGCTTACTCTGTACAGTTCGTAGATATCCTGTCCCGCGAACTTCTGATTCAGATAAGCAAGTCCATTGAACGCTGCTCGCCAGGGTATGTAATTTCTCTCGTTGCTCAAATATTGTGTGGCCGAAAGAACTGTCGCGTAATCGACGTATCCGGAGCGTCCGAGATTCAAGAGGTCGTCGATCAGTGAAGCGCGATTTACTTCGTGGATGACATCGAAGTCGTCGCTCTTGAGGACGTTCGTCAGGAGCGTCCAGGAGGCAGGGTCGTAGTTAACGCGATAGTATCCTACGATAAAAATCTTTTATAATGTTCCTCCCACTACATGCACTGTATTTCCAGCGCCCTAAGAATGTTAGCCTACATTAAGTGTACAGATGACCCTGAAGATCTGCACGAGACTAAACTTCATCGAGTTATAACGGCTGGGTTTTGTATCGCACAAACTTCGCTCTGGCAAGTTCACTCAGAGAATCTAATTCTACAAGTGGACTATTTTTGTTTCGCTTTAAACCAGACGTGCACAAAGATGAAATTTGATGTCATCCAGATATCCTCAGGGTCATAATAATGTCAGAAACCAAATCGTTAAATACATACATCGAATTTCTACAAATTTCATTTATGTTCTTCTAGCTGTTAGAGCTTCCTAACAACTTGCAGTTGGGTTCTGGCCATATGCTTTTATAATAAATAAATAAACAATATATCGTGAAAAATTTTGAGTTTTCCGAACATCGGTCAACTTTTACCTGTTTGCTGAACATTGAAGATGATCCATTCATCCTGGACGCCCAATTGCAGAGCACCATTGGCGCTGCTTAGCCAACCGCTGGCCAATGTATTGTTAAAAGCCGGCTTTGATTTCGAGGCCCATGTGATTGGAACCCACCAGACTTTATCGATCGCTGCATTGTTGTGATTTCTCAGCAAGAACTGTTCTTGCCTGAAATAAGCGACACCCTCGGATATGTTGACATGAACAACGGGATATCCGGCTTGAGTCGTCCATGTATCCATTATATTCTTCACCGATGTTCTCATCTTCGTACTGCTCGTATCGATTTGATTCTGAAATGCTTCGAACAGATGTTCGGGACTAGCATCCGTGCGATTTCTACAACAAATCATGTCGTAACTAAAATGGGCATCCCAATGATAAGTAGTTTAGGGGGGTTTCTGGAAGAAAAGACGTTAACACGACAAATGCAAATTCATGCTAACCGTGCTGTGAGGTATTCGTGCAAAGCTTTGTAGAACACAGTGGAGCCAAATGTTTTTTCAACCATTCGCAATACGCTAGCAGCTTTTGCATAGGATATGGCATCGAATATACCACTTATTTCGGACGGGCTTTCGACGTCATGGGTCATCGGATGAGTCGAATCAAGACTGTCGGTTCCGAAAGCCGAATGTAGCTGTTCGACGACAAACTGTGACTCGAGCCCCCATTTGGTTTCCACCTGATAGATAAAAAAAAATCATTAAAGGTGTTCACTACTGTTCACAGATGCCTGGGTTTCCTGGATATGAATATATGGAAGATGTAAACATATCGTAAATATAAATATATCGAATATATCGAAGATGATAATATCGTAGACATTCAGGTAAGCCCTTCAGCATGACATCCAGTCCCGCTAGATGTCTTCCTGGATGTCTTGCTTGATATCTTCGATCCCGTTCACACAGAGAGCAAGATATTCAGCGGGATAGAAAAACCAGGCGTTTATGAACAGTGGTATACAACAACAAAAACGGAGAAATTAGTAGAAACTATTTCAGGAATCCGTACTTGAGAGGTGCCGTGGTACTGGAAATACCTGGCAAAACCTTCGCTCAGCCAGACGTACTTCCACCATGACGGTGTCACTTGATCGCCGAACCACTGATGCGATATTTCGTGAGAAATAACGTTGGCTATCGCCTGTTTGGACGTTGTCGGCGAGTGATTCTCGTCGTAGAGCATGTTCGATTCCTTGTAAGTCAGCAGGCCCCAGTTCTCCATGGCGCCCGATACGAAATCAGGCAGTGCGACCATATCGAGTTTTGGCAATTGGTACGGATGGTTTACAGTCTTTTCGAAGAATTTCATCAAAGGTGCCATCACCGACAGAGCGTATTTCGTTTGATTAATCGCGTTCGGTCGTGCCCAAGTAGCGCAAGAATTTTCTTCGTCCCTCAGGGACTCGAATTCTGAGACTATGAGGGCGACCAGGTAAGTTGACATGACCGGGGTTTCCTCGAAAGTATCCCAGACGCGACCATCCCTAAAGAAATATAAAAAAAAGATACAACGCTTTTCTTCCAACACTTTTACCAAGAATAAAAAAGTAATCCCTAGACTCAATATAAGTATCGTCGAATTTACGTACGGAGCGGGTTCAGATGATTTCAGCTGGGTATTGCTTATAGCCTTATACCCGGCGGGCCTGTTAACGCTGATAACAAAAGTAGCCTTGAGTGCTGGCTCGTCGAAGCACGGGAACATCTTTCGCGCCCCAACCGGTTCCAGGTGCGTCGCGGCTAGCCATCTGCGGGATAAACATCGCGGTAGGAATAAAATACCAAATTTGTCATAAATAAACAGTCCGGTAAGGTGTCGATGATTTACTTTGTATTGCCCGCATCGTCGACGTACGAACTTCTGTAGAAGCCCCTCATAGCCGTGTTCAATTCTCCATTGTAGAAAGCGTCGATGTCCAACGTTGTGCCGATCATCAGATGCGTTTCGAGAATTAACATGTAAAAATTATATTTTCGATTCTCCTCTGTCTTATTCACCTTGAGATAAGTTCCATTTGCCTTCAGTGTAACGGCATTCATGTCAAGTTCGTCGGTATGTAAAACCACCAGCTTCGTGCTTTCGGCGACACTCGCGGTTATATGAACCATACCGTCGAACGTAAATTTTTCCGGCCCGATGTAAGGTGTTACTTTCACGACGTAACTTTTCGGCACTATGCTCGTCGGTAAACGATAGCCGTTCGTCGGCGTCGTCGATTCGCCCCTGTTATTTTTCATCATCCACACGATTACGGCTCCCTCGTTTCTCTTGAACCACTGTCGCTCGTATTTCGCAAGCTCCAACGACGACTTCAACGACTCCGAGATCGTCTCGAATCCCACGGAAAATTTGTCGATCAGAGCCTCAAAATTTTCGATGTGTTTGTCAGTCGAGAATCTTTGCGACGCACCGGACAGCACGCTGGCCACCGTATCGTATCCTCCGTAACTGAAATGTATTAACCAATTTATTATTAGAAAGCTTTCTCGCTTTCTATGAACAGGAGAATCGTTGCGGATATGTTTTTCTTGTATAATGAAATTAACACCGCTTCGATTTCTTCCGTTCTCTGTCAACTAGCTTCAGTTCTGAAAACCGGAGCTTTTCATGGCACATATTATGATAAAACATATCACGCGCACAATGGGATCCACAGTTGGTTAATACAGTTAGCGCCCAACAATGTCTTTATTTTTACATTACACTATTTCTATCTGGTTCAATTTTCATATTTGTCATTATTGTTATTATTATTACTTTCTTTTTTTCTTATATCTCTTCTTGTAACCACAACGGGAGCACAACTATTATTTTAATGTTAATTTACGTTATATACTACTTGCATACTTGTAATTGGGCTTTGCCCGTTTGTTGTGAAATAAATAAATAAACAAATATTTAGTTACACTTGACGGAAATTTTTTTTATAGAGCACTTTTTTTCACTTACAACTCAGCCATGGCCTCGTGGTGTTTCCCGACGAATTCCAAAATGTACTCAGCACCGAGAACACTAGATCCATACACTGCGCTGAACACGGCCGTGCTGTCCTGTTTTCGAATGCAACCCTGGTCGAACGTCTTTAGAGCGGTCAGCAAGTATCTGCGAAAAACGTAGATTGAAACCTGAATATATCGTTGATTTATCTCAACGAAGTGTATACTTTTCGAGAATGGTGGTGTCGCGACTGCATCCTAGAGCCTTCAGAATCACCAATTGCTCGGAAGCGCAATTGGACTCTAAATATTTTGTCCACAAGAAATTCCAATCATCTTTTCCACCGTGTCTTATAGCCGTGCAGTAAGCCACGCTTCTCTGATTCTTGGGTACCCTAAGAATCAAGAAATCGGAGTCAAGAAATCGGAACGAGAAATCGGAATCAAGAAATCGGAATTATTTGCTACGGAAAGTGTCTTTACTGTAACTCACTGTTTCGACGCGAATCGCCAGTTATTGAAGTAAGCTAGTGACTTGTCGATACACTTAGCTTCATCGAAGCTGCACGCCCAAGTGTTCAGTTCCCTTCGCAAGAGGATCGTCAGTCTGTCGTCGGTGTAGCGATCGTCGTAACCCACGTCTTTGTAGATGTACTTGATGACGGACAATGAGTAATTCTGCAACGACAATTCCCTTTTGTAAAAAACAATGTCAAGATTCACTAATACAAAGAGTTGCAGTTGATACCCACCGAAACGTAGCCGTAAGTTTCTTGACCGGCGAATCGCTTGTTGAGATAATCAAGACCGGCGAAGGCTGCCTTGAACGGAAGATAGTTAGTTTCCCGTTTGATGTAGTTGAAACCCGTCAATGCGGTGTCGTAGTCGAGATGCCCGGCTCTGGCGAGGTTTAACAGATCGTCGACTATAGCAGCTCGGTTAACTTCGTGAATATCTTGGAAACGGTCACTCGTGAGAATGTCAATTATGCGGTACCAGGAGTCCGTATCGTAGTTAACGCGATAGAAACCAGCTTCCTGGACATTGAAGACTACCCATTCGTTCTCACTGGCGTTCACTTTGATCTCCGCACTTTTCGCACCAAGCCAATACTTCGAGCTGGTTGAGAGGAAGTCAGGATTCTTCTGAGTCGTCCAGCTGACGGGAATCCACCAGGTCGCGTTCGTCGCTACAGATTTGGGATTCCGAAGGAAGAATCGTTTCTGACTCAGAGTCGCAACACCGTTCGCGATTTTCACCGATAGAACCGGAAATCCCGATTGTTTTGTCCAAGTGTCCATTATCGTTTTTACCGATGCTCCGAGTTTCAGGTGACTCAGATCCACATGAAGCTGAAGAGCCGCCCACAAGTCGTCCGGGACGGTTGACTGGTATTTGCTGGTGGCAAGACAACCACGATCAAACATCGCATCGGAGACATCGCAGGCATTTTTCGGGTAAAAGGGCAAAATGAAAATGGAAGAATGAAAATATGATTGAACTTTCAGCAACCGAACCATCATTTCTTGATTCGTTCTTTGATCAATCTTATTCAAGTAATTCTTACTCTATTTGTACGGTTAGTTTTATATTATCCCTGGCTACTGCACTAACATTTTAATCTTAAGATTGTATGCTTAGTGTTTTCACCGATTGTATTATCTGATCCTTAGAGGATTTATCTCAGGACTCAATGAACTCTATGTACACTAAGAAAAAAAATCGATTAAGTCAACAAAATGAGCGCTTACGGGTGAAGAAACAAATTGTTGGTTGATCAAACGAAATAATTGTCGTAGTAAATAAAGAAACATTCGATTCAACGACTTGTTAGTTTGAGCAAGGAGGTATTCCTCTTGATCAACATTCGTTTCGAACATTTATTTCGAAACGTTTGTTTCGAAACTTGTGAGGGCACATTTTGCCAACACAATTGATTTTTTTCTCTGTGTATCTATCTTCATTCAATATTGCAGCTTACTGTGTTTGGAGATACTTCCGAAGAGCAGAATTGAAGACGCTCGATCCGAAAGAGAGTTCCATCATTCGAATGACGCTGGCGCCCTTCGAGTAAGTGATGGTATCGCCGGTGGTACCGATCTCTTCTTGGCTGGACACGTTTCTCGACATCGGACTTGAGGAATCGAGCGCGTCGACCGCGTAAGCCGTTTGCAGCTGCTCAACGACGAATTGCTGCTCCATCTTCCATGATGGTTCGAGCTGATCGTGGAAAATAATATCCAAGCAGACCAATTAATAAGAAAGTATCGGAAAATAAATCGTCCATTTTATCCTCCTCTCGCCTGCTTCAGTTAACTTTTATTGCCAACAATGATCGATTTAAATTACCTCAGCAGTCGCCATGTATTGATAGTATCGTGCGAAACCCTCGCTCAGCCACAGATAACCCCACCACATAGGTGTGACCAGATTTCCAAACCACATGTGAACGCACTCGTGAATTATGACCGATGCGACATCCTGCTGTGACCACGCCGACGAATGGTCATCGTCGTACAGCATTCGCGTCTCCCGATATGTTATCAAGCCCCAATTCTCCATCGCACCAGCCGCGAAATCTGGAACCGCCACCATGTCCATCTTCCCGAGCCGATAATCCTCGTCGAAGAGTTTCGACAGGATCTCGAGGCTCCGGGGACCAACCTTGAGGGCGTACACGGCCTGATCGATAGCGTTAGGACGGGCCCATACGGTGAAATTGTTTTTTTGATCCACGAGATGCGAAAAATCCGAGACGACGAATGCAACGAGATAGGTGGACATAAGAACGCTGGTTGCAAAAGTATCCCAGACGCGCCCGTCTCTAAAAACAATTTAACATCACGGTCGTACCAAGCAAACCTTTTGAATGCTCCTCAGAAAGTTACAGTTTGACCCTTAGTGCGCACGGGTCAATTTGGCCCCCGGCTTCGAATATCTCGGTAACTATGCACTTTTCGGAAAAAATTTTGAGACACTTTCTGAAGTCAATTGATCCAACTTCAAGCTTGCACAGTCAGATTTCAAAAAAGAAACCTTATTCACACGTCCAAAAAAGTGCTTAGAATTGACGATAGCCGAAAAGCACATGGGATAACGTTGGGGGCAAAATGACGCCTAATGCACACTAAAGGTTATATATCGAATCGTTACTTTGATCCATCGTAAAGTCTTAAATTTCTCTTACGGAGCTGGCGTAGTGCCGATCAATGGCATATTTCCAAGGCACGTGAGACCCTTAGGTCTCAGAATGCGGACGGTAAAATTGGCCTTCATGCTCGGTTCGTCGAAGCATGGAAATGCGTGCCTCGCGTGGGTCGCCTGGAATTGCGTCGCGGCCAGCCATCTGCAAAAATGTTGCAACCACAAGTCAATATGAACTCTTCGGATAGTTTTCATCAACTCATCGAATCGTATTGATCGGAACGTTGTTATTTATGATCGTCATACTTTGTTTCTCCGTCGTCATCGATGTAAGAGCTTCTGTAGAATCCGATCATGTTTTCGCGCAGCACGCCCGTGTAAACTATAGCCAGAGTGATATTCGCTCCTTCGGATAATTCTTTGGCAAGTTTCACCGTTGTCTTTTCCGTTACCTTGTCGGGAGTGCGCCCCTTGACTTTTATCGTTTGGTTCCCGGAGACAACCGTGACGCTGATGATGCTGATCGATCCAGCGTGGAAGATAATTGTGTCCGTACGGGCTGCGACTGTTGCATTGATCTTTATGATTCCTTTGAAAATCAGGCCGTTCTCATCCGTCGGAAGTTCCAACATAATCTCGTAAGAGCTCGGGATAGTCGTATTTGGCAAGCGATAGTCGACGGATCCTTGGACCTTTCCGAATTCATCGTTTCTTGCGACGACCTCTTCTTGCGCGCGTCCAAGCGCTACGAATGTCGCTATGATTGGCACGAACAACCATTTTCCGTCGAACCTCATCCTGCGACAGGCAAAACACAAGTGTTCTTCGATCTCCGAGCTTCTCGACCGATTACACGACGGTCTCAAGCATCGAGGACTTTTGCAAAGCTATGTGTGCGTGTATCACTTAAATAGCGCAATCCAAGGAGATTGCGAATTAATGGATAATCGGTGTCGCCGTTGGTGGAAGAACGCGTAATCGATCGAGTGATCGCGACCGACTTTGATGCATCCAGGTATTTGACCGAATTGGAAACGATTTCATCGACACACAAACTCAATCCGCGACACTTACCGAGTGATTTTTTTGGTCGAGAATGTTCTGGGTCGATCGGCGAAGTCGGGAATCAGTTAATCTTGGAAGCGATAGTGTGCAATTCGTCGATAACGATCTTTTATACATATATACATATACAGAGCAGACTAGGCCAAAATGGAACTCCGGGGCAAAATAGATCGGACTCCTCCATTCAAGATCAAACTTGTTTTTTCTTTGTTATACACTGTAAAAAAAAATTGGAAATTTAATGTACAATTATGATGAGAAATTAATATACTTTTTCATAAAAATTAAAGTACTTTTATAGTAAAATTAAGGTAAATTATTAAAAATGAAGTACTTCCAATATTTGTAATACACTGAACATTAATTTTTCATCATAATTGTTCGGGAAATTTAATAATCACACCTACAAAAATCGAGGTTGCGCATGCCCCGCCCATACTAACTGTCGAGCATGGCCCATAGCTTTATGCGCCGATCGATATTCGCTCCGTAGTGGGGACTGTGTCGGAAACCGAGGGCTCAAAAATGGAGGTCCTAGTGTACCAGTTTTTGCTTAAAAACTTCCAGTACATTAAATTTCATATGAATTTTCTTTACAGTGTAGGGTTCTCAGAAGAGCATATACTCAGAAACCGAAGGTCGTATTGCCCAACCGTTTGATATGATAAATCGTTCGCGATACGCCCTTCCGCTTCCCAGCAGTCAATATAAAGCATGCTTAATGGATCGTTTTACGTTAATTTGATAAGATAAAACAATTGAATCATCAAGTGGAATAATCGTTATTTCTCAGGCAACTTCGAACTAAGTGAAAAACGATCTGATATTTCGAAATTTTAAAAGTCCGTTAACTCCGACAATCGTCACTTGGTTAATTGTCGACAGTTACTCCGCTACTCGATCCAATTTCTCTCATCAATAGAATTGTGTCGTTGTGTAATGAAGCTTTCACTTATGTGCCGAACAGTCTTGGATAATAAATTTTTATTCGTAATTGATCTTTTTTCTTGAAAAATAAAAACTTGAACAAAGTTTCTTCGCGTTCTAGGGTTTACAATTTTTTTAACTATTCTGCTAAAAATGTGTACAAAGATGGAATATGATCGCTCGATGATCCCTATTAAATTTTATGCCATTTTGAATTTTTAATTCGAATATCATCAAAATTTCTGCATTTATTTCGAATGTATTTTTCTTTTTATTTACGTAATTATTAAGCGTATTTATTGAGGCGATTACCTGAAGGTCCTTGATGCTAAACGGCGTTATAACCCGAGATCACTGGGAACACTTGTTCGATGACATTAAAGTATCTTATTATTTTACACCGATCGAACCAGCGGAAGCAAAGCGTTCGAGAACGCGACTGTGCGTCCACGAAAACAGTCTATAGTCCACGGGTTAGTGAAAGTGGGGTCAGCGTAACGATGCGTCGATAAGATCGTTCGTCCGCGAGCAATTCTAATTAGCCGCTATCTACTATTGAATAACGCACACAAGGTCTCGACCGAGACGCGTCGGAACGATTGAAAAACAGGAGAATAAAAATCAAAAACAAACACTCATTGATGAAAGTCGCAAATTTTCTTGCAAAATTTCAAGCCTCATAGATCGTAGATCTTTGAATGATCGAATGATCCATCGTCTCGGTGCATTTATAAGATTATTTTATATCTTATCTCTTGAATGACCAACGACGTTGGTTTCAGCTTCCTGCCGCTGAATATCGATAGGACAATTTATTCGGGACACGCACTTTTATTTCGGCTCTTTCGACGCGTTATCTCGATCGCAACTGACACATCTCCCCGGCCGAAGATTAAAGTTATTTTTCCGAACAAATATCGATATTACTGGACAATTTTTTTTTTCTAGAGCGAGCGCGGACATAAATGTCACTACATTGTACCATATATGACATTTTTCGCGAAGATATCGACGATGACATGGATGATAGCCAGAGCGTGTGGTTGATGAAGATAAGATATAGTTATGATTGGATGTAACTAGTCTCGACAGTGCAAAAAAATTAAATCCGCTGATACGGAATATAATAATGGGTTAGAGAAAATCGATAAAGTTTATATTTTTCGATAAGCCAACGATGCCCTTGACGGATGGTGGATGCTGTCCGGGAGAGCGCACAGTAAAAGGGAGAGCAAAATGGATCCGCGTTCTCCGATTGTAATGAGACTTATTTGTCTCGCGAAAAATGGTTAGAAATATGTTTCGTTTTCACCCACCCTTCCCCACTATTACTATTGATCCTTTACCTTTTAAAGCGAGGTGAAACATGCACCACGATGTATGAGTGCAGGAGAGATAGTTGCATTTTTCGAATCAATGTTATGTAAAAATGGTTGAGATTTAGTCTAAAAGCGAAGTACCACCGGACGCGGTATTGAATTCTATATCAGCTAATGTTTTTTTTTTTGCGAAATGTCCACCATTTTCGAATGCCATTCGTTACAGTTTTCGTTACCGACTGAGCCTGTTTCACGTCGCCCTAACCCTTTATAAGTCACAACACACGAAACCGTACCGAAACGGGACTAACGGACCCGGAGTAGGGGCCACGCGTTGCTACGGTAGCGCCTTAAAGTGGGGATAGGTGACTTATGAAGGATTAACCGGGTCACATCCAGCCACGCGCCAAAGTTCTATCTGGAAGCTGCGCACTCTATAATAATGTCGTACCCCGATGCACGAGAGATATCCTTATCAGCTCGAAAACGTTTTACGCAGCAGCGCACTGCCTATCTGCGTCAAAATTATTCAAGGTCGTAGTCCGTTTTCTATTCAACGTCTCCATTGAGCTCCTCTATATAATCCTCGAACCGGGATGTTAGACAACAGAGTACCGAGTACAGAGTACAGTATTCGACAAACAGCTATCGCTGTGTGATAAGAAGAGCACTCTTCAAGTTATACACGTGTTATCGATTGGATGAAACGGACTCTTCAAGATCGTATTTTTCCAAAAAAAAAAAAAAAAAAAATTATCACGACGACGATAGAAGAAAATTATATGGGGAGAATATATTTTGGTTTCCTGAATTGGCGAACGCTCTATCACCTACGAACTCATATTAATTTCCATCGGAGTTAGTCTTAAATAGCAGCTCGACAGATACCAGGCAACTTGTGAGAACATTCCATTCTCTTCTTCTTCTTTCTTTTCTTTAACAATTTATCCAGGCCTTCAGATCATTCCGTCATCGAAGCCATCTAGCGACGGTCACGGTTCTTCAAAAAGTGGCGCATGCGCAAGTGTGTTGTCTGCGGTAAATTTCGAAGATGTATGTAGGCAGTGATAGGTGATAAAAGTGAAGCTGGTGGTCAAAACGGTCGGGTTTGAATTTGAATTTTGATACCGATGAATGTATATGGCTCGTCAACAGTAAGATCAAATTATAGCCAGATATAACTGGCCTACACTGCCTACTCATATCTTGGAATCAGACCATTGGTGATTTTTTTTTTATCGTGGCACGACTAAAGTTTCTCATGAATAAGCTCCCAGGCTTCAGCCTCGCTTTACCGGCCGATCACAGTATGAATAAAATAATGGGATGTGTTGCACTTTTCTTGCTTCCTCATGTTTTCGTAAAAAAAAATCGCGGTTTTGATGTCAGAGTACTTAAAATAACCCAAAACGTCGAGAAGAGAGTTTTTTTACCTGCAGTCCCGATGTACGTGTGTGTGTGTGAGACAGACTTGCATCATTCAAAACGACTATAACTCAGAAACGGCTTAATATAACCAGTTGAAATTTGATTAAATTCCATAACATCTTGAAATTTTGAATTTCTCGGAAAATTTGTATTTGATATCCGACACGAGCATCAAATGTCGCTCTATCAGTAAAATAGAGATTATTCATCAGTGCGGCAAAATACATAAGACACGGTTTCAAAACGACGAATTATGCAAATTTCAGTCAGCGATTTTCTACAATAAATTTAACGTTAACTTTTGACCCTTTCAATTTTATGAGATGTAGAATTTTTGTACTGTTGAGAAAAAAAGCTGCAAAGCAATTTGTATACGGCTACCTCATTTATTACAATTTTGCACGCAGCTTCCTCTATGAGGAAGCCAAAATCGATCAACAAACTTTCTCATAGATAAAGCTGTGGGCAAAATTGTGAGAAATGAGAAAGCCATGTGTAAATTTTTCTTCTCAAAACGTAAGGACTAATTAACACGAATCGCTCGTCATTATCACTGATGGACTACAAGAAGGTTGTAGCATTGCCGTAGAGTAAGTCAGGGTGATATTGCTACCAATAATATCTTTTAACGTAACAAACGAATGGCGCTGCCATTTGCACAATTTTTAGTATATGTGAATACAATATAATTGCATCGAAATTGATAAGATGTGCAAGGGTCACTACGAAATGCCACGTGGCCATATCCCCGCAATTTCCACGTGATATAGCTAGTAAACCCGTTTTCTTTTTAGTTTAGCATCTGAAACATTTGGTGGGAGATAATTATTGTCTTTCCATAATTCATGTAAACATAAAATATACTCAGACATGTTTTGTGCGATTCCTTTATGCTTCGCTAAGCCTAATCGACTATCATTATTCCTATGGTCATATGACCCGTACTGTCCGGCCGACATGGCCGATCACAAATATTTATTTGCAGAGCTGCAATTAAATCGAACGTTATGAGTGAATTACTTCAGTTCAATGTTTTTAGAGTTGGTTACGACCAATATTCAAAGGTTTTTAAACGTCAAACCTCCATTTTTCATTGTTTAAAAAATGATGGCGATATCACCCCGACTTATCATACATCTTACCTGTCGTATGCGGTAATATGAGTCTTACAATGAATGCACATTAATCAAAAACTTGCGTGAATCAATTTGTAGTAATTGCTTAACTCCCACATCGCCTTGCGTATTGGGACAATTGATGGCAATGAATAGGAGAATCTCAAATATATCTTGTAAGATGTAATTCAATTTAAAAAGTATACATTTTCGTTAGTTGTTTAAGATATATGGAACTGGTTGTATTAGCACGTTGTTCGTGAATCGATGATGGCGGACCGTGGAGAGTTTTCGGGACAGTGAAACTGATAAATCTTCATTAGAATTATTATAATAATTAGAGAGCTTGCGCGACAAGGCGTGCCAGCAAGCCTATAAATATCGTGAGTGGAAGAGTTGGAAGCGAAATATTCGCAGCGCCCTTTATCGACGGCGCGGCCGTAGCGCCGTTCGTGTCCGTAGTTGAACTTCCAGATGATCCGTCCGTTGTTGAACTTCCAGATGATTTGTCCGTAGTTGAACTTCCAGATGATTTGTCCGTTGTTGAACTTCCTGATGATTTGTCCGTAGTTGAACTTCCAGATGCTTCATCCGTAGTTGAACTTCCTGATGATTTGTCCGTAGTTGAACTTCCAGATGCTTCATCCGTAGTTGAACTTCCAGATGATTTGTCCGTAGTTGAACTTCCAGATGATTCGTCCGTTGTTGAACTTCCAGATGATTTGTCCGTAGTTGAACTTCCAGATGATTCGTCCGTAGTTGAACTTCCAGATGATTCGTCCGTAGTTGAACTTCCAGATGATTCGTCCGTTGTTGAACTTCCAGATGATTTGTCCGTAGTGGAACTTCCAGATGATTCGTCCGTAGTTGAACTTCCAGATGATTCGTCCGTAGTTGAACTTCCACCAGATGATTCGTCCGTAGTTGAACTTCCAGATGATTCGTCCGTAGTTGAACTTCCAGATGATTCGTCCGTAGTTGAACTTCCAGTCAAAGCCGGTGAAATCACCTCTTCACTTTCATTTTTGACACTGCTCCCCTGGAGAGGATTTGCCTGTCCGAGACTCACTAGGAGGACCGCCGACAGAATAGAGCACCACAGAATTTGCATCCTTGCGTTTTTTTCCGAAAGGCAAAGGCGACAACCGTAAACCGGGATGTACACCGTTCACGTGCACGATAGTCACGCTATCGTAGAAAATCGCCAGATCGCGACGGCTTTATATGAATTCTTGGGTACGGCTATCACCGATAATAATCGTAAAGTATTGTGGCTAATCTTATCGTTCGTCCGCGGTCGCAAACATCGGTTATTGATAAGTCATGCAATGTCCACGTTAATTCGACGCCTGTGTTGAGCCAATTTTTTTTTTTTTTTACAGATTCGATATCGTCATTATCGTTACACCGATAATGTCGGGCGATAATTAAGATTAGACATCGATCGAGTTTGTTGGGTTCGAGCTACAAGGGAAAAAACGACCGTTCGGTTTCCGGTCCTCTCGTGTTAGACGATTTCTCATCGATTTATCGTGGCTCGTTAGTATCGACCTTTCGTTCTCACATTAGGTCATACATCGGTATGCGTGATCGAAAGTGAGCACGAATTATCTCTCGATTTTTTTCTCGGGATAGATCATAGCAATTAGACTAGGCCAAATTTATGTACTTCATTTTGCGATATTCAGTTCGAATTTTTCGAGATCGTAAAAGTGACCAGACACCCTGGTGACACAGTTAAAAATAGACACTCCAATTTATCGTCAAGATCAACAAACACGGATTGACGGCACACTTCGGACTCGTCTCCCGCTGTTTATCAGCCCTAAATAAAATTTACTGAAATTCTCACATTATCGCCGAGCCGCCACTTGCTATCTACTGTTGAACATCGAAGATTTTCATGTTATCATCAGATTGTACCTGTGATTCACCAAGGTTCGACCGACTTTTTTCTCAACGTATCATACTAATTATCTGCCTAGGCGCGACGCAAGTTGCGCAAACTATAACTACTTTAGGCATCGGACGGACCTTCAACACGTGTCGGAAACTTCACGGAAACTTCACGTAATTCGACGTAAAATAATAACGGTGACCATTCCTTTGGGGGGGGGGGGGGGATAATCAGACCACACAATCTTTGATTTCCGACAATATGTGTTTCTGGGGTGTATTGTTAGGAATTTTCTTTCCATATTGTAATTATTGTATTGTAATTGTATTGTTAACGAGAGGAATAAATTATGACCGGACTCGTGTCCTTACACGGAAGCAGTCGACGAAGTTCAGACGTTGATCATCAAGACGAGTTGTTTGGCTTAACAGCGTCGAATTAATTTCAATACACCCGTATTCCATATACCAGTAGAGGGGATCATGAAGCGAGACTCGTTAAAGCTTGCTAAGTCGCCCTGTACACCTCCGTACACATGAGACCATGAGTGATACTGTGACTTTGATACCGATTATCTTGATTGATTATCGCCTCGCAATTCGAAAAATGTCTTCTTCTTCGTTTCTAATTTTTTTTCCCTTAGCTTGCTATTATGGTCGCATATAGAGAAACAATCAATAACAGGAAAAGCATTATGTACCAGCAGTACATAACACTTTTTGCGATTTCACTTAACTTTTGCAAACAAGAATACTACAACGGTAGGCCTTTGTTGGAAAACTAAATACCCGATGATCTCATACATACTTGAGTGGTGATAAATTATCTTGAGTATGAAATGAAATAAAATCTACTGGTTATACGTTACTTTTCAACGTAACGTAAAATTTTTCTGGCCTTTTTATTATAGTACGAAGAAAAATGTATGATAACGAAACTTGCAGGGTAAAAGAATTTTATGAAAATTAAAGTTGTTAACTGTCTTGCAATGTTGGCTATCCATGATAATTTCGTTCGTACACGAGAAAGCTCAGAAAGCGGGGAATCCCAGGATGTAATCACCTTTCTGCTGAAGATAACGAGATATATCTAAGACCTTATGATTATGATTTATTAACTCTCTGGATGAAACATGCGGATTATGGCTAATCTTATCCTAAGAGTTTACGTGTACTTAAGATTGTTTCGCTCTATGTATCGTATTCCTTCCATGACCTTGGGGAATCTCTCTGAGTTTCAGTTGGACTACGCGGTGACTTTTATAGGAAGGTCACCGCGCATCGGTATCACAGGACGGAACAAGCGACCCTGGCCCACCCAGATAAAATCCCTGGACCCTCACTCAGCGGGTTTAGTCCCATTTCGAACGATTCTTTATAATGTCTGTGTTCGTACGAAGAGTTAAACCGTTGATGGGAGATACAAGATTTTTTAAATTTTGTGTTAATTGTAAGTGGTTTAGCTATTTATTTGCTAATTCAGATATTGCTCGACCCAACAAATTTCCATGCTAAACAGGCACAGAAATTCTTTGCCTGTTCTCACGGGTCTTTAGTGGAGAATGGAATGTTTTTCACAAGTGGCCCTGGCAAGAAATTGCAAAGATCCTGAAGATATCTACTCGAGACGAAATTTCATCGACTATATAACGGCACTGTCATGCATCGCACAAACTTCGCTCGAGAAAGTTCACTTAGACAATAAAATTCTGCAAGTGAACATTTTTTTTTCTTCATAAAGCAGTCCATTGACAGACTTGCCGACTATGAAATTTGATGTCATGCAGATATCTTCCGAGTCGCGAGATGGCAAGTGGAAATCTTAGTATAAGTTTACAGGTAATAAAACGTTCGCCAATTCAGGAAACCGACATATGCTTTTACAGTACAGTAGAGACATTTCGGAAGTTAAAATGCTATGAGACGCAGATCACCGGTTATTATAAAAATAAAAATACAGTACTTGTATTATTAATTCATTATTCATTGCACTTTCCATTATTATTAGGGCGTTCATCTTTCGAATCGATTGTAAGCGAAAATACTCACGCCATATGGTTGTTTACGCATAAAAACCTGTACTTCCTTGTAGTCGGGCTCGCCTGGTCTGTATAAATAAATAAATAAATAAATCATTTTCCAGCATAATTTTCATTGGTTATCATGGGCATTCGATTTTTTGTTGGAAAAATACGATCCTAAACAGTCCGTTTCATCCAATTGATAATCCGCACATAACTTTGTCAGTACTCTTCTTATCAGATAACGATAGCGATTCGTCGTTTACTGTACTCTGTAGTCGGTACTCAAGCGAGGAAAGTCTACCGTTCAAGTCGGCTACGCTCTTGATACACGGACAAAAAGTTAGCAAAAGATTGGGTACGTTAATATAACAAAAGACATGCCAATGGCATTCAGAGAAATCTAAAATCATATCTAGGCATATGTGTACTTGCGCTAGTTGACCTTTTTCTATTATAACCCAATTATGTGCTTGATTATCATAACTCTACAGATTCTTACAATAAAATAATCGTTTCGATTTTTCTGATTATCTCTCATGAGTTATTTTCTTACTGGACCAGCGACTTATCGAGTATCGTAAAATTATTTTGTTTTTATCTTCCGTTCGTGTCTTCGAAATTTTGCCTACGAGAGTGACTGCATGAGAAACGGATGCAAATCTTACTGTGAAAATGTCGCCGATCCTTCGTCGAATCTTGCAGGTAATACGGATGCGAAAAAAATTATGGAATAAAATGCAAAAATTAGTAATGCAGTTAGTGATTTATTTACGACATGCAAAGTTTCGTTAAATATTTACAAATATATAATATTCTCTATTAGGAGTCATACTCTGCTGATCGTTGGATAAATAATGATATCATTAATAATTAACCTCGAGCTAAGTGCTCAGTGTACCAATGGCGCTGAGTCTTCATCGCGCTAAGGTTTATTGCATAAACGAGGCGAACCGCGCCATCGAAACCAGGAAGATCGTGAAGGAAAAAGTGGGAAGGCTTATTCTCGGAGAACTGTTTCCCTTGGTTTCTGTTGAAGGGACTAATTTCTGCGCGTCAAAGAATGTCCCGAAATCCTTTTCGTGGGTCTCAAACCATTTCACGTTAAACGTGGCCTCGACGAGACCTTTGGCTTCCAGGTCCTTCGCGATGTCCGATGTGGCATTTATAAATTTAGTCAGCTACAAAAAAGAGACGTTATGGTGAAAATCGTGTCGTTAAACGTCAACCATAGCCACCGAAAAATTATGACGATTGGGAGACACAAACCTTGTCGAGCTGAGCCTGAGTCGTCATCCTGCTTGCAATATCATTCAGACAAGTCACAATTTTTTCGGTACTGTTATCGCTGGAACAACAAATACATTTTGTAACGTAATTATCCAACAATTCGAACGCACCAAACTTAGAAAATCTCAGGACTTACATGCCGACGAGAGCTTGGTAGTTGTCGTTGACGAAGTCGAAAGCGATGTCTATTCCAGCTGGGCTGCCGCCACTTACAGCCTTCAAGGCATTCTCAAGAGGGACCTTAGATTTCGGTTCAATAATCTTTGCCAGATAAGACTTGAGGATTGTCGAGTCGGAGGAACACCCGAGAGCCTTCAAGATCGCCGTCCGCTCAGCCGCGTTCTTGCTCGTCAAAAATAAATTGAAAGTGTTCGCCCAGGTCGATTGGTTAGCGGTGCGCAAACCCCCGCAAAGCATGACGCCTCGAAGGTCCGGGGAAATTCTGAGACAATAGATATCGATAAAGATCGGATTTTCACGTCATTTTTTTTTTTCCAAGTACTGTTGACGGTTTCACTTACTTTGTTCCGAGTAAGTGGCTCGTAAGTTTCTCGTGAGCCGTGGTTTTGCATTCTTCTGATCCCATGGTGCAGGCCCAGTCTAGAGCGTTATTTCTGTTGAACTTCGTTACATGCTTGTCGTTTTCGGTTTCAGTGTAGTTTACGCTCTTAACCAATTTTTCTGTGAGCCTGAGCATGTACAGCTAAAGAGGGAACGAACAAAAAGAAAAGAAAAATAAATCCAAACGCCCAATGCCACTTATGTAAAATATTATTCTAAAAAAGCCGTCGATGACTCGAAAAAAAATCGCGACTTACCCTGAAAAGTTCGTATTTCGAGGTGTTTGTTAGAACCCTATTTAGAGCGCTGAAAGCACGGAAAGCTGCGTGCCATGGTAAGTAATCAACTTCCTGCTCGAGATACTTCGAGATATCGAGGAAAACTTGGTAGTCTAAGTATCCTGCGTGTGCGAGATTAAAGGAGTCGTCCAAGATCTGAGCTCTATTTATGGGGTCTATTTTTTCATATTCTTTCGTAAGAAGATACGCGCCGATGCGCTCCCAATTGGCCTTATCGTAGTTAACACGATAGTAGCCTATAATTAATAGATAATTAGTCAACACGATAATTAAATTGTGTCAATGAAAGAGAGAAGGATCTAGTAAAAACTACCGATCATCTAAGAAAAATTACCATAGCACATAGTAGTAGAGAACTAGGGCGCCACTTATGGCGAAAAGTCTGAGACTTTCTAGGAATTTGTACCATAATATCTACAAAAAATTCTTATAAATCCGGTATTTACTACCATAGGTGGCGCCTTAGTTCCCTACTACTATGTGCTATGGTAATATCTCTCAAGCGATACAGTCATATTTACTACACCCTTCTCTCAGTCTAAATGCGCGATAGACATATAAAATAATCTTGCGAGACTCACCGGTTTGTTTCTTGTTTAAGATTACCCACTGATTTGCCTTCATGTCCACGCCTGTGATGGTAGTATTAATCTTCTTATGATCGAGCCATGTATCGGGCTTGGTGTCGCTGAAGTCCAGTCCTTTTTGAGTAACGTAATTGATTGGGATCCACCATTTCTCCTCAGGGGGTGTATCATTCTTTTTCGACAAGAAACGTTCTTGGGATACATAGAGAATTTGATTTGCATCGTTGACGGTCACTGTGAGAACGGGATAGCCAGGTTGTGTGGCCCACAACTCGAGAGCTTCCGGTAAGTTCAGGATTTCGGGAGCAACTTTGACTAGCTCATCGAAGAGATTACTGGATTTCGCAGCTTGGTTTTTCCTAATTAACGAAAAATGTTACCAGAACGAATCGTTCATAGTTTTCTATTTGTGAATTTAAGCTTTCCGAACTTGAATCTACTTACATAGTGTTCAGATAGCTGTTCAATCCTTTTTTGAACTTATCTTCGGTCAACGCGTGCGAAATCATGCGAATGACAGAGCCAGCTGCATAACGACAAAACATTATTTTAGATTCGGACAGCAATAAAAAAGGACATAATGGCAAATGCTATAGCTCGATTGTTCGATCAAGTTTTACCTTTGCTGTACGAGATGCTGTCGAAGATCGCACTGATCTCCTTGGGACTGCCTACTCTGGCGTTCATGGGATGCGCGTCTTTCTTGGCGTCCGCAACGAACGCAGTCTGCTGAAGATTCTTAACGACAAACTGCTCCATCACACGCCACGTTGATTCGATCTGTAAGATCCGTGGCTTTTATTGACAATCTTTCTCTTACGGTGGATGTATTTATTGCATATTCAATGCTCGACCTTATCGGTGATGTAGTACTCGAAGTAATTCGCGAAGCCCTCGTTGAGCCATGTGAATTCCCACCACGAGGGACTGACCAGATTGCCAAACCACTGATGAGCAAATTCGTGCGATATCACGGTAGCGATACCTTGCTTGGCCTCCGTGGTCGTCACGTTCTCTTCGAACAGAAGAGCACTCTCCCTTCGAACGAAAGATTGCATGGTTGAATAAATTCGTCAACCGCAGCGCAACAAAGATCAAACGAGGATTGACCCGATCTTTTTCAGTTCCTCACCTGTAAGTCACTATGCCCCAATTCTCCATGGCACCTGCGCGGAACTGCGGTATAGCGAAGTTGTCCATTTTCTTCATGGTTTCGTTAATTCCAGTGTACTTCTCCAATTCCTTGAGCTCCTTCTGTCCAACTTCGTGAGCGTACTTGCCCGTATGGATGACACCGCTTTTTGACCAAACGCGGAACGTGCCGTCATCGGATGTCAAGGATTTGAAGTCCGAAACGATGAAGGCCACCAGGTATGAGGACATTACAGGTGTGACTTTGAATTTGGTAGTAACCTTTGCCGGATTAAGCGGATCTGGAGTGACGCTCAACATCGGAGTATTTGAGCGCACCGTAGTGTAGTTGTCGTAGTGATTGATGGAAATTTGAAACGTGGCTTTCATAGCCGGCTCATCGAAGCATGGAAAAGCACGTCGGGCGTGAGTAGGTTCGAACTGAGTTGTCGCTAGCCATCTGCAAGATTCAAGCGTGTCACGGGTTAAATTTTGTAAAACAAAAAAAAAAAAAAATTACGTTTCGAAATATCAATGTTGAGGAAACCTATTCTACTTACACCGTCTCTCCCCTTTCGTTTGTGTACGAAC
Organism: Stenichneumon culpator; assembly: GCA_964017025.1. Lineage (NCBI taxonomy): Eukaryota > Metazoa > Arthropoda > Insecta > Hymenoptera > Ichneumonidae > Stenichneumon > Stenichneumon culpator. The sequence continues at coordinate 335,873 of OZ024769.1, read as the reverse complement.
TCCTGTAGAATCCATTCAAGTCGTCGTGTAATATTCCAACAAATGACAAGGACAGCCGGTATTCTCCTTTAGGGATATCCTTGTCGAATTGGAGTGTTTCGAAATCCCTCACAGGGTCGTGCGTGTTAGACGTCAGTTTAAAAGTCACGCCAGTGTTGTTTAAATCACGCAGCGTCGTTTTCGTATGATTAAACGTGAGATTTTTAGCGTGGAAGGTGATCGTCTTCGTCGCATCCTCAACGGTAATGTCGATATCCGATTCACCCTCGAATGTGAAGTGATGCGGAACAATATTGGGCGTCAGTTTGATGGCGTAATGCTTTGGTTTCACATTTGGCAGGAGACGATACTCCGTTACATTATCCTCACGGATGATCTCGCTGTAATCAGGAGTATCGACGTTCTTGAGAAGTGGCACCGCGTTTGCCAATGTCACCAGCAGGATCGCCGACAGGACAGAGCGCAGGATCGACATTCTGCTCTCGTTCGAAAACTACAAACTATGCAAACCCAACAAAAAGTACGACACTATTCACGCGACTACGGTCGCACTACCAAAGGTGAACGCGCAAATCGTCTCGGCGTTATAAGCTATCGCCGGTTGGGTTTTATCGTGAAACACAAAATTCAAGAGATCTTTGTCTAATCTTATCGTCGGGCTCGTCTCAGAAAGTACGGTGGGCGAATAATACTGGGATGTGTTAGTTAATACGGAGAGATGTCTGGTTAAAATGCATTCGAAAATGATTACGTGGTTTCGATATATTGGTGTGACAGTTGAGATAAATAAAGTTGGGACATACCTTCGACCAACGCTGTTCGAACAGCCTTTGATGCGCTCAAATTCTCACCGGTTTCTCGAGTGTGTCTCTCTTATCTGGCCTTGTTTTCTTTATTATACACGATTCTGCTTTATGAGGGGTTAAATTTTCTGTTTTTATTGCCACACACAGCTACGTGAATCATTCGTCTCCGATTAAGTTGAAAATTGATCGTAAATATTGATCTACAGAAATGATTTATTTTAAAATCGATCTTTATAATTTTTTTGTTTTCACGGAATAATCAACTCGTCGATGTATTTTTCGAAAATTGGTCTCGCCTCGTTCGTAAATATTACGTTGGCAGTAGCTTGGTCTTTCATGTTATACATCAATGAGACATCTATGAGCTGGGAATTGCGCCATAGAAATGGCAAAAACTGTGAAAAAAAATATCCATACAAAAAAATAAAATAAAGTAATCAACTATTAGCCGAAAACATCGGATACACAAAAAACTTGCAATTTTGTGTATTATCTTGTAGTCATAGACTTCCTTCGCGATCTCTTTGATATTCAAGTCCAACTCTCCGGGAAATTGTGATCTTTAAATAAAAAGACTTCAGTTTGTGGATGATAAACAAAAAAAATAAAAATAAAAAAAATTACTCGAAGGCGCACCTCGCTCGTAGTAGCTGATAGTTGGATACGACGTTTCTCAACACGATCTGTGCATTGTCGCCGTTGATTCGGGCGGCGATTAAAAAAATCTGTAACGCTTCTTCGTATGGAAAATTCCCGGTATCGTCTAAAACTAGACCGACGTACCTGACAAGCATAAAGACATTTTTTCTATCATTATAGCTTGTCTCTAATCGGAGTAGGATTAAAGATAAAGATTTATTTTTTATTTTTATACGCTCGGAGTATCTTCAGATCTTCGGTACATCCCAAAGAGCGCTTGATCATGGACTTTGTCGAGTGAAACAGATAATCGTCACTCAAAAGATCGTACAATCTACCCCATGTGTAATTACTGGCTCGACGAAGTCCTTGGCAAAAAACTATTTCTCGAATATCGGGATCAGCGTCGCATCCGCTCCGATTCATCGAGCCACTCTCCATCGCATCCAGCGTGCAGTTCAATTTTTCTTCGGCGACCTCGAGGCAGCCCGCGTGACCGAAGCCGCACGCCAAGTCCATGATGTTCTTCCGGTGCAGCTTCGCAACGTAATTTTCCCCTTTCATGGGTTTCAATCCCACACAGTCGTATACTTTTGACAGCAGGTGCAAAACGTAAATCTAAAAAAAAATAACGGAATCAAATGTAAATTTTTATTTTATTAAATACAAAGACTTTTAGACGACTGGGTCAAACCCGTAGTTTTTCTTTGCGCTCCTCCCCATCGCCATATTTGAGGATACTGCGAAGCTTTTTGAAAGTCTTCGCGGCCGCAAGCCAGGGAAAATAGTCAAGATCATATTCCAAATAGCGTGTTAAATTGAAGAATATATCTGGTTTTCTATATCCAGCTAGGACAAGCGCGAGTGCGTCGTCGATCATTCGCATTCTTTGAATCTCATTGATGGCCCTCGGTGACCCTCGCAGTGCCTCGCTTATCTCCGTCCACCACTCGATGGGATAGTTGACGCGGAACGGAGCTGCGAGTTATTGAATTTTCGCGAATTTGGTCCGGACCGTCATTGGATAATTATACTGAGGAAAAGGAATTGTTGGATTAAGCAAAGGCGCGATGACATACGTTCAAAGGTGTATTCGGTTGGTACAACAAAACATTGTATTTCAATCGTCAAATTTTATATAAATCGAAGTAAATAATCGTTTAACAAAACAATGCTTTATTTGTACTAAAGAAATAACAGCTTTGAACGTATGCCACCGCGACTTTTGGTTAATCCAACAAATTTTTCTTTCTCATTGTAGCGTCTTGTACCTATATACCTGAACTCGTGCCGTTCAAGAGACACCACTTCATCCAGCAAGGTGCTTTCGATCTCGTGACGTTCGAGAATATCCACTCGTGTCTGTATCTTGCCGTTTTTATCTCGTAGCATCTTATCGGTATTAACCAGTGATGCGGCAACTTGCTCCAGGGGCCCAGAGCATAAAATCTTTCCTGAAAGCCGAACAACAATCTATGATATAATTATTTTCATTTGTTTCTTCTGCAAATGATAAAAAAGTGACAAGTTTTTTGGTAATGGTAATGTTTTTTTCATATTTATATAGAGGCTTTAGTCACCTAAGAATCGTACAAATACAAACGAAGTGCAATTGTACGTCAGGCCGAATTCGTATATTTTACACGGACCAGCTCGAAGGACGAAAATACCGAAAAGGTTAAAGAATTTTATCTTCGAGACGATAATTCTGTAACGCATTTTATCGAATACATTTTATCGTTATCGTCGTTCTAGTACGGTGTCACAAGTAAAAGGAAACTATGACGCTGCGAGGTAGTGATTACCGAATTGTATTTTTTTTTTTATTTTGCAAGACAAATTAGAATTTGGAGTAGTAAGAAAAAAATTCGTCGGAAATACCTGAGACTGTTCGATTTCAGAGGTGATCCCATTGAGGAACACATGGAGTACAGGTGTCCCCGGATTCCTCAGCCAATCGTTGATTATCACAGAAGCGTACGGATTCTCGTAACTGTTTGCCAATTCGGCTGGGTTCCCCGAATGCTTTTTATCGATCCTAAGAAACAATCGTATCAATCGTAACAATCGTAACCGAAGGTTCTGGCATCAAAAAAGGGGCAAATATCTCTCTCCGTTTGCGGGTTTCAGAAAAAAAGCTGCTATTTACCAATTTTTTAAGAATTTTTTAAGAGCCAGATTGACTTTTTCATGGTCGCTGATCTCGTGGATCAACCTTATGACCAACGCGGCTTGCCGCACGATCAAATTATCTCTCCAAAGGTATGACCTGTTGTTCCAAACATCGAAGACGAATAATCCCATTCCCGGTGCGGATGGGTATTCCCCGTCGATCCCAGACCAAAGGATCTCTTCGGCTAGTCTGAGATCGCGGGATCGCCATTTCGGGTCGATCTCGTCGATCACTAGATCGGCTATGTAATTCGCAAACGCCTTGTACAGCCACGGATGAGTCGAGACTTTCGGATAAGCGTGGAAACCGATCCACTGGCTGACGACGGAGCGGGCGACGTTCGACATCAACTCGAATCTGTCGGAAGTCGTCGATTCATCCTCTCGGAAGACGGCGATCTTTTCACTGTGAAGATAGTAAAAAAAAAGGTATCGATGCGTCAAGGTTCACAAAGGAAACCGAAAATTCGCGAAATTAATATCAAGTGCCATCGTAAGTTCGTCGATTGTCCGATTCTCGAAATCTTATCACAGATATGAAAATACCGCGAATCTCAATGATATTCGGCTCAGGGTCGGCAACTTAGGCGATTAATTTTATTATTTTTATCTTGTCTTCAAACTAGCCGAGTCAGCCGAAAAACTGAAAGATTTTGTAGGGAAAAAATGATAAATGTAACCTGATCTATGTATCATTGATTTACTAATTCGAGTGGTCCATATTTACCCAATACTCATAGAAGGATCTAGTAAAAACTACCGATCATCTAAGAAAAATTACCATAGCTCATAGCAGTAGGGCACTAGGGCGCCGCCTATGGCGGAAAGTCTCAGATTTTCCAAGAATTTTTACACATAATATCTTCGAAAAATTCTTATAAATCCGGTACTTCCCACAATAGGTGGCGCCCTAATTCCCTGGTACTATGTGCTGTGATAATATCTGTCAAGCGATGTAGTCATATTTATAGATCCTACTCTCAGTGTAGACTATTTCTTTTTAACTCAACTAATATACATAGGTATATGGATTGCGCTCGAAGATGTCTTATTTTCTTCATATAAACTGACTGATTTAAAGAAACTATTGACATCATCTCGGTGTTTGGAAGAGCTGTTTCGAGCTCTTCCAAACACCGTTTTTGTTTTTTATTTTTTTAAGTCGGCGAACTGGGCCCCCGCAATGCGAAATGAATTGCATACCGTATGAGCGTTGCGCCGATTGAAGTGTACCATCCTGCTATATCCGAGCCAGAATACGCCACGAGATTCATTCTCGGTTCAATAGGATTTCGATTCCCTGTGGCGTTTGTCATAAATTCGAATGCCTTTTTGGCGTAATCAATGAAGAGGGCGATATCCTTCGGAGGAACATTTGGTCTTCGCCAAGCGTCGTAGGAAGCTCCGGACCAGTCAACAACGTAATTCCAAACGGCGAAGAAGAGATGATAAGCGGGAATTTTTTCGGTTCTTTTAAACGTTGATTGCGATGTCCCGTTGGTGAGATCATCGCGATTCGATAAGAGCGTGCCGGCTACCGCTCGGTGACTCGATGGATGGATTATCGTCATATCAAACGTCGATGACCGCATTGGATCACCGAGACATGGAAACACCTGATGCACGCTGTTCGCCGAGGTGTAAGTCGACACGAACATACTGGAAGATTAATCGAGCCGATGCGGATTTAGATGCAATATTTTCTGCAGCACCGATAGCACCGTTTAATACTCTCAATTTATTATGTTTCGACCTGCGATTACGAAACCAAGCATTCTGGATATCCGATCAGAAATCCTCTACGACCGCGACTATTTTTGAGCGAAAATAATCTCATTATTTTTTATTTTAATAGGAAAGGGGAAACCAAAAATTAGGTAATTTTTGGTCTTAAAATTGTGAATAGCTTAGACCAAAAATTATTACTTTTAGTTGTTGCGATTATCGCGAAATTGCTCGTAAAATATTGAACTGAAAGTGTAATGAAAGAAAGATCAGTCATCAACGATAAAAACAAAATACATCGTATATAGGATTTCAGCGCTAAGCGGCAAAAAGTTTTTAAAGGTGAGATGCGGCTAAAGTTTCTTAAGAACAGCTTCGTGCTCAAGCCTCGTTCGGATAACAATAATTATCGCTTGGGTTATCGATCGTAGATTGCACCCGCGTTTATCAGACTTTTTTTAATTCATCGATATCGATGATATTTCGAATGTATCGCAATACGTGTATCACTCTTGCCATCTCTCACCTGCCCTTCGGTACTATCGAATTTTTCTTTTCCCAACGTATATTTTTTTAGGTGGGCACAAATGCCCGCGAAGTGAAGTCGTAAAAGTTGTATCGTCTATGAAAACAAAACGAAATCATATATATATTTTTTTCTCTCAGAGCAGTGTGAGCACGTATCTGGATTGGAGCCTCAATCTCGGCGGTCGATCCGAATTTTCCTCATTTGTGAAGGTTGATTTTTTTCAGGTAAGTACAAAAGCCCGCGTAGAGAAGAGCGAAAGTTAAGCAGCGTATCAGAGCTGTGCAAATACACTAAATACTTGACGTACGTATTGAAGTATCAAGTACTGAGTCAGTGCCCAGTATTCAGCACTTCAGCAATTCACCTCTGCCAGTACTAAATGCATGAGTACTTATAAACTACCCCGCGCCCAATATTTCAAGTACTTGATACTTCAATGCAGCTGGGCAAATAGCCTAAGTACTTAAAATATCAAGTACTTAGGGTATTTACCCAGCTCTGCGCGTATGAAAGACAAAAAATCATATCCATCACAGAGGACCTTTGTTCGGCGTTATCCAGGAATCTGCCGATCCATCGATCGCCGATTTGAAATTTTTTCTCGCAGAACAGTGTGAGCACGTAGCTGGATGCTCGACGATTTTGCAAAAGTTCAGTCTCGATCTCGACGGACGATACGAATTTTCCTCGTTTGTAAATGTGGCGGAATATCCTGACGTTCTCGAAGGTGTCGTTGCGATATCGTTTTCTCAGTCTTGAACGAAAAAACATAATTTTTATTATTATTAGTATTGTTTATTGAACATAAAGCTCTAGGACATCGTCCCTTGAGAGCCAGCACAGGATACAAATGGTACATTCAAAGAGGCAATAAACGACGTAAATAAACAGGATCCAACCGGAACAGCTCAAAGATAAGCACGTACATAAAAACCAAGAAATATAAATATAAATGACATATGAATGAAATATAAAGATAAATATAAATTTTAATGAACGTTTGCAGTGATTATGGGTGTGATATCGACGATGACGCACAGGGTTCTATTTTCATCGACTTTGAGATCGTAGCCGCACTGAAGCACCAGCGACCTTATCCTGACTGCAACGTGTATCGTTATGTTCACTTCCACCGCGTATCCGCAATTTTTGTCCAAGCAATTTTTGCTGTTCGAGAGATCGAATTTTATCGCGTATCTCTCCGGTTTGATGAACTCGTCGGAGAGTTCCGATTCGCGCGTCGAAGAGAGCACGAAAACCGCGAGACTCAAAATTATGTGCGCGCACTTCATTACTGAAAATCGCAAAGTCCCTTGCCGATCGGCGGCGCTGCGTGTCCCGAAAATATTTACGGCCTCTTAATCGCCGCACACCGAGAATCATTGCCTGGCGCAGTTTGACATTTTGATTATGCGTTCTCCGGCATAATCGACGCTATAGACCGAAACGAATTGTTCTTAGCACTGTAACAACACTGAGAAAAAGGATGGTTTTTTCTTTCAAACTATTAATAATGTTTATCGAATTTTTATTTTACTCGTCGAGCGTATGGGTAAAAAAATATATAATCGCGTTTCAAATTTGTTACTATTCTATAGATAGATAGATGTTTCTTCTCGCCTCCCCCTAGTATGTACACAGCGATAAGACTGAACCTAGCGTAACGGAAGAGCAAATAATGAAATAAATAAAAATCGCCAAGCCGAAATGTAATTTAAAAAATGCAATAAAAAATGAAAAATCGCACCGAGAATTTCCGGACCAACGGAATCTACCGGTTCTCCGGATCAAGCAGCCCCTTAAGGTTGTTGTGGGGTCTGGGCCTGCGGGGTGAGGCGGCGGGTTGACTAGGGGGCGCGCGGTGTGCGGTGCAGTCGGTGTGCGAAAGAGACAGCTGCTTGTCAGTTCCCAAGCGAAGACGACCAAGAGTTTTTATTTATTAATAATTAAATAACGGTGCTGTCAATCTTCTTTGGAAAATGTCAAACGTTAAAGCGATTATCGTTTGAACTATTCATAGGTATTTTATGTACATGGTAGCATTTTCTTAGCTGTTAGAACGTAAATACGGCGAATTCTCCAAAAGAGTAATGCAATGAGCTGCAAAATTTACGATTTTTCTTCACATTAACGATGTTGTACATCGTTCTGAAATTTAACCAGACTATTTGCAAGGGGATAATATACATTAGCAAAAATTTTCGTGGCAGTGGTAGCATTTTGACTTTACCCCACAATAACCGTAAAAAATAAATTGTATATTGCGAAGAATTTGGCGTGCCAAGATCGGTCACGCCATTACTCGGTTTTATAGCCCTCGTTTCTGGTGTCCCGTCTCGGATATAGCGTATCCGTAGTAAAATAGTACGTACCAAGCGGGGGAAAGAAGCCCACGTACTATTACGTACAGCGTGGCGTACAAAAGTGTAACGCGAATAAATATACACACGAGCCTTTGCATACGACAACCGCACGTGAGGTATCGGAGAAACACCGCGAATTGAGAATGGAAAATAAGAGAATTCTTATGATCGTTTGGCTTCAGCTATTTCCGGACATTTTTCGTCGAACTGAACCCACCATTCGAAACCAATATTAGCCGTGAACAATTTAATTGTTTTTTTTTCCATTGGATCCGCTTGGAAAGAGGAAAGAAAATGTAAAAAAAAGTTCGCGTATACAGTTACGCAAAGAACTGTGTTACGCATTGTTCGCGAAGTAAAATAAACACGAAAGTCCGCGGAGAAGGGTAAAAGCCGCCTCGGCGTCGGTGAACCTCACGTGTCTTCCTTCCCCTCGAGAAGAAATAGCGAGCTAAGGAGAGGCTGACAATGTTTCCTCCATGCCTCAGTAACGAAAATGATAAAATGAATAAGAAAAAACTTTCCCGTGTAGAACAAAATCTATTGTACCGTAGATTTGCGGTCGATCTATTATGTGCACAATATAGACTATGTGTTCTAGACGCACAATATAGACATCGAAAAAACTGTTCTCGAAAAAAAGTCCGACACAGTCTACTCAAATCTAAAGACTATGTAGATTCAGGTTTATATAGACTGAAGTCTGCGCTCTATTCGATTTTGGTGCAAAGTCTACCGACGATTGACTGTAGACTGCAGAGTTTTTTTCTATCGAGTCCAAAGTCCACATAGAGTTTAAACTCAAGCAGACGGGTAATCAGATTTGCCAGTTATTTTAGGAACTTATATACTACGTCTACAATCTATGTAATTTCCGATGTATATAGACTACGGTCTACGGTCTACCCAACTTTAGAGCGGTCTATCGGCGGTAGACTGTCGCCTGCGGAATTTTATCTATGCAGACCGAAGTCTACATAGGCTGCAGACTCGAGCAAACGGATAATCAGACTTACCAGTTATTTTCGAAATCAATATACTACGCCTACAATTGCCCCAGCAGGCGGTCCGTCGGTAGACACTCATAACGGATCCGCGACGTCTACCATAGATCAATTTTTTCCTTTTTTTTTTCACCACGCCTCGGTACAAAGGAAAAAAATCTCCAGCTTGCTCCATTGTTAGTGATGCGGCTGCTGCCAAGGCGCGAAGAAACGAACCGTCGTAGATGTACGCGCGAGAAGCGCGATGGACCGCGCCGCGCCTCTTCCGCGTATCTATTTTCGCTTCGGGAGATCTCTCTTTCCCTTTCTCAATCGGGCCACGAAGAAGCGAAGTGTGGCAGAGGTGGTGCGCGTGCCCGCTATCGTCAACACTCGGAGCTTTCCGAACGACTACCAGCAAAGCTCCCACCGACGACTCGCGCCTCTCTGCTCGCCGATGCCTCGGCGAAGACATCACCGATGCCGTTCGCGTATGCCCTCACCGCGCAGGCCACGCTAGTCTCGGCCCAGCTACGGCGGAAATATGTTAACTCTTGACGTACCGAAATAACCATTTCGTGTGTGCAGTATATACTTTCACCGTTGGGCGGTACAACGGTGTCGGCCATCCGACCGAGCGCACAGAAACTAAGAGCCGAACGTGATAGGGAGTGTGAGTGGTAATCGCGCGGTGCCGCCGGAAATCGGCTGGGTGGCCGTTCTCTTCGATAGCATTCAGGAATCTCGCGAACGCCAAACACACCCCGCTGTTTCCCCGTTGGAGTTCGCGCTGCGCGACGGCGACGACCTCGCGATCCTCCTCGGTCTCGACCTTCCTCTTCGTGTCCTCATCCGTCCTCATCGCCGCGGTTTAATTTTCATCTCGCGTCGTTCTCCATGTCATTGAGCGTGTACTCGGCATCCGCGAACAAGTGGAAGATGACTTCCGCGTTTGGCTATTCGACGTGCGCCAGAACGTCCGGTGGAAGGTACGATCGTCGCGTATGAAGATCAGTTCGCGAGTCACGTGTCAACATCGCGAGTTATGAGATCTTCGATGTCTTCGGGAAGCTGAGAATGGACATTAACGCGGACGACCTTGATGGCGAAGCCGGTCGGCAGGATTGCCGCGAGACCCGGAGAAACAATGGAGAGTCGGCGTCGTCGAGGGACGGAAGAAACAGATTGTCCTCGTCGGAGAGTCGGAAAGTCGTGAAACGCAAGCGTCCGAGATTCGCACCGGGTGATCTTCCGACGCCACCGCCGAATCCTGCGACCGAGGTCTTTGCCGGGAATGCCGATCGTCCGGAAAACTCGGCGGCCAAGGCGGCGGCCAAGGCGGCGGCCACCGCCCTCGGCGTCGCCGACGCCTTCGATCATCTCGACAAGCTGCACTCGATGATCGAGCAGATACTGGAGATGCGCGACAGAAACGCCAAGCTCTTCAGGCGGGTCAGAGATCTGGAGCGGGTGAAAGCCACGAGGAGGGCCAACGTCGAGATTGAGAGAAGCATCGCGATGGGGCAAGATCCGTTGCTGCCCGACGAGGATGTGGGATTCGCAGAGTCCCTCTTGGGCGCGATGCTGTCGAGCAGCTACGAACTTTCGGGGCCTCGTTCGAGCGTCCGCAGGTCATCGCCGTCCAGCCGGATCACCAGGAGTCTCTCGACCGGCATCGAACATCGTCGGGTCTCGTGTCCGGTCACGCCCGAATCGCAGAATCGCGGCGCCTCGCGCCCCCAGAGAATGACGGATCTGAGGAAGATGAGACCATCGCTCGCTGTCGGAACGCCGAAGGTCTCGAAATGGACGAGAGTCAAGGCCGCCTTCAAATGGGAAAGGGCGGCGTGCACCGCCAACGACAACCCTCCGACCGAACCGGAAGTCAGCTTGAGGTACCTTAGAATTCCGGAAAACACCGGAGGATCGTCCGAAGTTTCGGGACCACCGACGCCAGCCGGTACCATATCTTCGTCGTCATCCATCGACGATGTCTTTCACAGTTAGTCTTCGATACCTTCTTTCTTATAATTTTTTTTTTTTCGTTTTCTTTATTATTATTTTTTGATTAATTTTTTATTATTAATACATTGGTCTTTTCGCGTGGCGTTTTCTTTGACGACAGGCTTGTTAATATGTATCTTAATTAAATATTTTTTTTAATTATTATTTTTTGTTTGTTTGTTTTTTATCGTTTTTTTTTTATTATTTATTCCCGTTTCCTCTGGCCATCAGGACCTCAAAGACCCTCAAGCAATCAATCCTCGAGAATAACAAGACGAGACGATAACAGCGATCCGTCCCGAAGAAGTCGTTCCCTCGACGGTGACGCTTCTGTGCCAATGACCTTTGTTTATAGCCCACGTCCGAGATCTAAGGTAAACACGCACTAAGCATACAAACTAATGCAGCCCGAACAGCAGCTTGTTACCCAATTCCTAGCCAAATTTGGATCGCAACGTTTTATCGAATTGATGTATCTATTTATACGCATCGGTGACGTTAAGAACAATAGTATTTTTTTTTTTGTGCGCGCGAATAAACGTCAGACATTCTCATGTTCAAACAAGTGATCGGCTATGCTTCCCGTTAATTTTACCCGGTTTTTGTGGGTACCGACACAATTTCCATTCTATGTGGGACCGTATGGATCTTCAGGACAGTGCAAACATTCAAGGCAAATCCGGTGACTCCAGAGGTCACAAAACACCATGGGGAAAAGTCAAGGACATGATGCAATTGCGTCGCGACAGCATAGGCAAAAATCCGGTGCGAAGCGGATCGAGAAACGAAGATGCACACTCCACTTCCAGCCTTGATTCCTCAGATATTCATCGAACTGAGGTAATCTTTTTTTCTCTTTCCGTATTTTTTACCCTCCTGCAATTTGTGGTATATTGATTTGCCGCTGTAGATCGAACACACCAATTTTGTTCCGATGATTGGAAAGCATTGAATCAATTTTCAGTCGAAAATTTCTTGGTAGAACGACTGGGACATTTAATGCCGAAAATTGGTCAGCGTTCCTCCATTCGTGTGCCAAATTTTAAATCGATATCTCGAAGATCACGCGAATCAAACAGTTTATGGTGATTTCCCGGAAAATTAAGAATCTCATAAAGTCCGGTGGCTCTAATCGATCTTGGCTAAATTCAACGCCAAATGTTCTCGATCAATATATGTGCGCGGAGTTCTAAAACATAGTTTGATATTTACACAAATTGGAGTTAGCACGAACATTTAAAAAAAATTCAAGATCGCCTAAAATATCAAATCGGGCCTCAATTTTCATGAAATTCACACCGTGCGAACGCACGTGATCGCTTTACCGGGTACGAAATTTTGGCCCACTAGCTCAAGTCGTTTGCGAGCCACAGAGCTGAAAATGAAAAATCCAACACGCACAAACACACCAACCCATCCGAGTGCCAGCTACGACTCACATCTCCCGACGATTTAGACTATTTTAAGTACTCTGACACTAAAATCTCATTTTTTTTTAAGAAAGCACAGCTTCCTCTGTGAGGAAGCAAAAATGATTTATAACGATTTTACTCCGAGCCAATGAACTTAGTCAGCGGTAAGCTCGAGAAAGGGTGTATTCACACATCGGTCGAAGCCGAAGCGACGTAGCCCACTTTCGTTTTAAAAATATCTTCTCACTCGAGCGTGTGTGTGATATGCAACAGCCGAGAGAATGAGCCAGTGGTGAAGGGGAAAGAGGGGGGATATGGAATAACGTCTCTCTATCCGTCCAGTATTCGATTCGGGAACACGAAACTGTGCTTTCATCAGATCGGACTCTCTTCGCACCGATGCCTACACCTGTTCCTCACTCTCAGACGAAAAACCCTCCGTTCTTATTCTTCGTCTTTTTTGCAATTATGCTCGAATATTTGGATCTCTTACAGTGCAATTTTTTTCATGGTTGGATTTCATTGGAATTTTTAAAAAATACATAGCAACAAGCTGATGGAAGACCTCCTAGAGTCCGAATCACTATGGAGTCGACGACTTCTCTGCCAGCGACAAATCCTTCGAAGCCCAGTTTTAGCAACACCCCTAACGATTTCGTCGATTTGGCATCGAGACGCCTGACACCGACTCTAACGATAACTTTGCCCTCGAGCGAGGAGCTCAGAAGCATCTCTACGCCGGAATCAATCACTCCACCATCCGCACGCCAGAGTTTCGAGTCTGGCAAATCTGAGAGATGCTCTCAAGCCGACTATGAGACACCCAAAGAAACTAGGACCGGACAAGTCTCGCCGGCTCCTTCGGGTTCCGGGATTCTACGTTACGGACTCGGGCGATCGAAAACTTGTCAGGGTGTTCCGTTCGCCGGGGATTTCAAGAGACAGGTAAACGATTTTTTTTTTTTCATAGAAATTGTAACAGATTTATGAATTTAGTTAAGAAAAGGGACAAAAAAAACTGATTCGCGATGTATAATGTTTTGTCCTAACACATGCACGTAAAATACTGCTTTCCGTTCCTATGAAGTGTGCTCAGAAAGGCACATTGTCGCATCGCGTGCGGGAAAAATAATGCGCTTGCATACAAAACCAATATGGTATTTTTTCCAGCCCTAGCGCGGAAAAGTGCCTCTCTACGCACACTTCATGGGAACAAAACGCGTGATTTTCGTAGTTTTTTTAGGAAAAATTATGTGAATGGCATGGGAGTAGAAAAGGGAGTTCTGAAACGTTATTGAATGCCGTAGTCGCTCGTGCGGCATTTTCACACTCTTCAAGAACTCCCTATTTACGCCCTTGCCATACAAATAACTATTTTGGTGCAATTAGTCTTTGTTTCTGGATCCAGCAAAAAAGTTCCGGATTTCTAGAAGACAAGAGACGATTAATGACTCTAAAAAAATTGTAACTTCATGAGTTTGGTTGATGAAACGAACAAGAATACAGACTACGGATCAATGATTTTTTTTATGCAATTAATTTTCGTTTTCGAACAGAAGCGACCTCAGCAAAGTAGTCTTCGGATTTCCGCAGACAGGAGACGATTAATGACACTAGTTAATGACCTCTTCGAAAAAGAGCTTGATGGATGATATGTTTCTTTCATCATTCTTTCCTTTTTTTTCTAGCAATCTCTGAAAGGAGAATCTTTGGGCTCCTCGCCAAAGATGCAACGCCGAGATTCAAAGTGGAACAAAGTGAAGAGAGCGTTTTTGACGAGCGCCACTTCGGTTCCCACAAGTCCGAGCAGAATATCTTCGTACTTCTTCGACGGTGAGTCTAGTCAATCCCCGATTCGATTTAATGTCCCGTACGCAATCGGCGATCCCAGATCATAGTTGCGACATGTTTCTGTCGTACTCTCTCGTTACGTCTTTAAAAAATTTTCACTTCGGTTCCCACAAGACCGAGCAGAATATCTTCGTACTTCTTCGACGGTGAGTCAAGTCAATCATCGATTCGATTTAATCTTCCGTACGCAATCGACTATCTCGGATGATAGTTGCGACATGTTTCTTTCGTACTCTCTCGTTACTTCTTTAAAAAATGTCTCGTCCTCGTTGAGGGTTTCTTCCTTGGCTTTTTTTATGCCGGTCATTCGAGTTTCGAAATCGTCTCTGAGGTCGTCCAAGATCTTGGAAGCCTCTCTAGAACCGTGCTCGACGCAGTGCAGCAAACTCTCGGGCGATCGGCTGTCGCGACACGAGTGGACGAGAGCCAGAGAAGCATCGATTCGCGATTTCGTCCTGCACGCTAATTCATCGATTTCGGACTCGATCGATCGAACACCCAGCTCGGTCGCGCAGTCGCGTTTCGCTAATTCATTATAGGCACGTTCGTTCAGGATGAGAACTTGCCGTTTCATCTTCATAGCGCAAACCGGATCGACCTTCGACAATTCCAGGATACGCGTTTTTACACTCTCGATGATTCTTCTTGTATGCGAATTTTCGTCGCATCGTCTCTTAGCGATTTCATCTCGCGTCTCTCGAATTAAAAGTGTCGAACTCGCCTTCACGAGATCTTCAAGGTTCTTCGAACGACACTTTATGGCCTCGTAGGCCCTTCTGTAGTCATCGGCGGAGCTCCAGTTGCACTGCAATGTCAATACCGATCGTACAATCGCATGGAATCGAACGGAAAGTTTGTCTCGCTACTTCGTACGAATTTCTTTTACTTTTGGCTGCGGCGTTTCGTTGGGAAATTTTTTTTTCGGACAATGCTTCGCGTTAACTTTGGGACATCTCTCAAGCGCTCTATTGTAATCCAAACATCGACTTCCCTTGACTCTCCTTCGATCTTCAAAGGATTCTTGGGGTTTACACGTTTTCTCGTGAGGACAGAAAGCCTTCGCCAATGTACGAACCTTCAGTAGCCTCGGAGTTAATGGAACGCAGAATTTGAGTGTCAACATTATTTGACAGTTTGTTTACGGGGTTAGAAACCTTTGTTTCGACCCAACGAAAACAATCTGGTCTAGAAAAAAATTTCGAAAAATATCGACTTACAGTAGCTTTATTTGTACGGTCATTGTTTACTCCCGGAAATAAAATTGATTTAACGCGTAACTCGAAAATATATATAAATTATAAATAAATGGGTATTAACTGAAAATAAACAAAGATAAAGTTTTAATAAATAAATAAATAAAACTTTAATAAACAAACATTAATTGTAAATAAATCAATATAAATTTCAAATAAACGAATATTAATTTCTGGGGCATCCGTGAAATAAATTATTTTTTCTGAATGTGTCCAGAATCTTTGATTTATTTTCTGCACGAGGATGTCGTTCAAAGCGCAAGTATATTTGCAGACGGCGATGCGGGGGGAAGTTACAGCGCGAGTGCAAGCGCCGAGGATCTTGAGACGGAGGGTGTTCAGAATCCCGGTGCGCAAGCCGAGATCCAGCGAAACTACAAGCTGCTGCACGACAAGCTCGGCACGGAATTTTATCGCAAGCTCGCCGAGTGGGAGAAGCTGAAGCCGAGCAGTCCGCCGAGTCGCGACTCATCGAAGTCGAACGCGCGCGACAAGGACGCGGAGAATTTGCGGCTCTTGGGCGAGGAGCGTCTGACGCCGGAGTTCAAGAAGAAGCTGGAGGAATGGAAGAGAATGAACAGAGGCGCGGCCGCGGAGGCTCGAGGGTCGACTTCGAGCGAGAATCGATCGGTCAACCGACGACGCATAACCGACTGGCAGTTGTGGAGATCGCCGTCGAAACCGGACAACAAACCGGACAGTCCTCGGCTATCCGAAGATTTTATGAAAAAAATGGAAGAGTGGAAGAGAATAAAGTCCGCCGCGGCTCGCAGAGAAGCGGAAGTCGACATGGAGTCGCGGCCGCCGGAGAAGCCGTGGACCGACGCTGTGGATGGCGCGGAGAAGGACGAAGATGAAGAACATGAGATCGTCGGAGTTCGACTTTCGGAAGAGAGACGAAGAGCCTGGAAGAATCTCGAGGACGAGGAGTTCAGGTCGTTGGAGAGGGTTCTGGACGCTATGGAAATGGATCGTCAGACCAGGTACAGATCTTCTCTTCTATGGGGAGAGCGGGGCAAAATGGTACAGTGGTGCAAGACGGGACAGTCGGGCACAAAGAAACTTTCCAATAATTTTTGCATGCCTCACTTTGCATGTCCCATTTTGCCAGGCTTTTACGTATATGCAGCATGTACGATTTAGCTTTTGTACTGAAGCCATCAGCATAATGCAATAACATCCATTACAGTTTTCAATACCAACTTTATTTTTTGCAATAGATTTTTTATTTTTATAATTAAAATTTTTTTTGCAATGTTTCGTTGATTAATTTGTTGGTTAAAAAATAATTATGAACGTTCTTTTAAGGCTGTCGAAACTACAAAGGATCGTGGGCTCGCTGCCTCAAAGAACCGAGGAGGTATTGATCCACACTTCGACAGGATTGTATCGTTTCGAAGGAATTTCTCGTAAATTTACGAGAAAACTATACGAATGGGAAAAGAGTCAAGGTATCTCGCCGGAGCTTTCAACGTTTCGTCTATTGGATCCTCTCCGACACGGTCTCGGATCTCTGCGTGCTCGTGCGACCCCCATCGACGCGGCTGGTCAGTTGTTTGTCGATCCTCTCGTTAAATTTGGTGTAAATCAGTGGTCAGAGCTTCTATATATTTTCTTTGATCTCAGGAGATGGAGCACCTCGTCGAACTCGGCATCGATCAAAGTCCGTCGGTAGTGTTCAAATAGATTCGTGGAGAACGACCCGCGCTCACGAAAAGCCAGTTATGCGAAGACCATCAAGTTTGTCGTTGAATGATATGGATAACCACGAGGCCCGAAGCTGCATTATCGGTCAGTTTCATCGCCGCTTCCTTCACGTCAATTTTTAGCCAATCTGAAGATTGATTAATTGTTTGATTGATTCATTGACTCAATGACTCATTTACCCATATACCCATTTCCTCATTTACTCATTTAGTCATTTACTCATATACTCATTTACTCATTTATTTGTTTATCTACTTATTCATAAGTAACAAATTGTGGACGTTTGTGGACAAGAAGTGAAGTGTAGAATTCATATCGAAGAAAATGATTTTTTTTTTTTAACATTGCAGCTTCTTCAATACCGACAATACCAGACGAGGAAGATACATCGGAGGACATAGCGATGGAGGATTCGGAAGCCGAGCCGGAGGCCGTGATAGTCGACATCGAGGACGTTATAGAGGAGACGGCGAGTCCGTTGAGAAAATATCAACCCCATCAGACGCCGGTTTACAGCGTCGCCGGGAGCGAAACTACGAGTATAGCGATACCCCTTGGAACGGTGACGGCGAGACACGAGCCATCGCCGGTGATACTGATCGAACCCGGTGAGGTTCATCCCTCCAGAGGACGGGCCTGCTCGATCGAGGAAACATTGAACGAGACGTCCTACGCCATTGTCAGCAACGCGGAAACGAGTGTGGAATTTCCTTCCTCATCGTCGGTTGAGCGCGAGCGCTCCATTGGTAAACATAACCCGAAGATATTCGAAAATCATAAAAGCCAAGATAGGACCTTCTCGTTTCAGCAGGAGGTCGTAGATCCAAGCGGGATACTGCTGTCGAGCGCGTCGATAAGTTATCGAGGGAGGACCATGTCGGTAAGAGTGAGAGGGACGTTGTCGCCGCCGCAGCTAGCAAGGAAGAAACGCCAATGATTACCCGCCAGTCGCAATTCGAAGATCCTGTGGTCGTCAATGATTCGCCGAAAAACTGGCAGATCGTGCAATTGACGCACGGTCAGTTACTTTATTTTTTATTTTATTTTTTTTTACTGATAATACTGTACTAATAACACTTTATTGATAATACTCTATATTCAAATCCGTAAAAGTTACCATCTTTTTTTCGAAGATTGTCGCTGCTCGAGTTAAGGCGATGTGAAGACTCGTTCGGTAACGAAAACTGTTATCAATTTTTTTTTTCTGTGTCCTCGGTATTTAGCTCAAGTAAACGTTAATTATTAGCTTCTTTATCTAACAGTTAAGCTAATGCTAACAATTTGGTTCCCAGAAAAGTCGAGCATCTTCGAGCAAAAAAAATTATTACAATTTTTCTTACCAATCGCAACCGAGCGCCACAGGAAGTTTCGCGTCGCCTTAAGGTGAAGTGAAACACGTTCTCAACGTATCTCTCTCGCTCCGCCGAGAACGCCAATGATGCTATCTCTCTCGCACTCCATAGTGTTTCACATCACCTTAAGCAAAATCGGTACGTGTAATAAATTTGATTTCCTCTTTTTATTTTGCATATCCGTTAGACTGTGGACCGGGAGCGGTCGAGACGATGGAAAGCCGGATGACCGAGGAGGACGAGGCCTTCGAGGAAGCGGTGGTAACCGTGCGCAGCAACGTTAGACACTCGAAGAAGATACTGAAGACAAGACGTTTGACGGATACCCAGGTGGGTTACGGGTGGCGAAAGAGTAGCGATCCGGCAACGAGCAACGAGCACAGCGTCGAGGCTTCGGCGCCCACGACGACCGGTGACTTCGGTAACAATCCCAACGTCGAAAGAATAATCATAAACGAAGAAACCATCAACAAGATCGTTGTACCGACGGCGTCGAGCTCGGGTCCGATGACCGTAGTCGGACTGGAGATCGGCGAGAACGACAAGGAAATCCAACTTCCCGAGAGCCTGTCGAGAAAGGAGAAGCGCGAAGCTCGAAGCGTGTTCGTGAAAACAAAGCGCATAGTTTTTTCGCCTTTTCGCCGCGATGGAAAGAACAAATCGGTGGAGATCGGTAGCGGAAATTCAAGCCCTGAGAAGTCGTATCCATGCCCGAATAAATCATCTCCCGAAGCTACCGTGTCAGAATCATCTTCGATCGCGTGTTTTGATCCGCCGCAAGCCGATAAATCGAACCAAGATCCGATCGAGCCGTCGCCCGGTACCGATTCTGCAATTACCGAGTCGAAGCGACCGCCACTGCCTAAATCGCCGATTCTCTCGAGAAAGGAGTACAGAGTCTCGTCGCCCAAGGAGACGGCGCCGAGCATAAGGATGATGATAAGAAGGTACAACGCCAAGCTCGACAGCGAGACATCTACCGATCGTTACGCGATCTCGAGCCCGGCGAACAGCAGCGGAAGCGGCGGTAGCTCGCCGAGCTGGAGAACACCGATTTCCGAGAGGAGACTCTTCGCCCGGATGGAGCGCTACGACGAGGCCAAGAAGCCCGTCGGATCGCGAAGACTCTGCTGCCGATCTTGCGACAAGTCGTGCGATCACGTGACCGTTCTGGCGAAGAGCTCGAGCGCCGATTTCTTTCGGCATGTCTCGAGCAGCGGCAATCGAGCCGATGAAGTCTCAAGGAGACGCTCGCCGTCCGCGCAGAGCGACGACTCGAAGTTGACGGAGATCGGCAACGATCTTGTCTCCCCGTCCAGTATCAGAGCGATGAAGATTCGCCGGGCTAAAGAGGATTTCCTGTCGAGAGAACCGTCCAGGGACGAATCATCGTCGAGGGATCGAAAGATCGAGTCTCGCGAGCGGTTGGAAAGACCGGAGGATAATGAAATCAAGGAGAAGGAAGAGGACAAGGGAGCGGCTAAAGATCGTTCGGTGGCTGTGAAATTGGATCTCGTGAAATCGGCAAGCGCCGGAATGATAAACGTCGATGCCGATACGTACGAGAGATTGGCGGCTGCGGCCGCGGCCGCCAGTCGAGGATGCGATTCTCTGCCTCGATCGAACGAGCATCTTCGCCATCGGGCGGAGGCGAAGGAAAGCACCGGCAGGCTGTCGCAGATCGCGAGTAAATTCAGGAGGGCCCGTCTGAGACGGGCCAAGGAGAAGGAAACCAGCAGCATGAGCACGATCTCGATGCTGTGCAGGCAGAGCCTCCTCGTCGACATAGCCAATGACAGCAGCGCCGACGGTTCCGATATTTCGGGAAACGGTGAGAGAAGCTCGACGAGCGATCCAACGACGCCCGGATCAACGAGACGGGCTGAGGAAGACGCCGAGTCCAAAGATCGGCGAGTCTGATACTACACGATAATCATAGTTTGTACATTTAACGAACACTTCCGGTTCACAAAAGTCGACCAATCTTTTATTGTCATGAAATATAAAAATTATTTTTAAATGTGCATCGTTGACAAAAAACAAAAACACAAATGTAGAAGAAAGGAAATCGTGGAAAAGAATCGTTTCTTAAATGTACGAACTTATTTTTCTGTGTAAATTCACTTCGACCAATGGAAAGTCTCTGTTCAATCTCGCGTGAAAAAATATTTAGAAAAATTGTTTATTCACGTACATGAAATATATATATATGGCATGTGGTATCTATTCGGAGATTCGAAGATCGAACTATGATTGTAGTCTTAAGAGAGGCGACCGAATGATCGAAGAATTTATTAGCAATAAATATAAATCTACGTTGGAAATGCTTCGATGTGCGTACACAAAAAAAAACACTAATCTCTGCAAAAAAAAAAAAAAAGAAACACTAAGCTCATTACGCATCTCAATGTTTGTATATTTATATAGTTGATTAAAATGACGAAGCAGCGAGTGAATAAAAAAAATTGAATATTCAACCCCGATCGGGTTTTTTTTTTTCGTTTACCGAATATCACATTTTTTATACCAAAGGGTCGGACTGACTTCGAACAGTCGAATTAAACGTATTAAACAAATTCGAACGGATTAGCGATGCGATTCCGTCTGTTTGTCCGATATTTGTGTACTTTTGAGCTCTTGAATCGTTGGACGTACAGCGACAAGAGCTCTTTTCATATAGACCCTATTTTGTAGTATATATATGTCACCCCGACTACAATTGCACGGTAGTACGAATGGCGAGCATTCGAGTGGGATAAAGCTCTCTCCGTGCGATCAAATACAATTAATAATAGGGGGAGTTTGTGTATATTAGATTAAAGGAGATCTGAAGTGGTCTGAAACGCGTGTCCTTGGAGCCGTTCGACGCGTGCCGGTTCCAGAACGAATTTAAACACGCGTGTATGTAGAATACCTTCCACGCGTTCCGCCGTTCCCCCTTCCCTGGCTGACGTCAAACTCGTGCATTACGACATTACAATCGACCCAAACAGCGGCACATTCGTTACGGAAATTTGAACTTGAAAACGGTACTCGAGGCGACGAATTGAGAGCGGTCAATCGAATGATTATCCTTTCATCCTCTTCTTCACAAGCGAATCAATTATACCTGCACGTCAAATTTATCAAGCACATTTCTACTTTTTTTTAATCTGCGTATATAATTCTTATCGATGCGTCCGATGATATCTTCGATGGAAATATTTCTGAAAATGATTTTATTTCCTCGACAGATATATACACCCCATATAATATATAGACGAGATATATATTTCCGTGAGAGGCTATTCAAAGGCAAATATTATATTATAAAAAAATACAAATAAATCACGTACGTATTTCGCGGATTTCCCGTGATCTATCGGAGCACCATGAGAGAAAAGCGCCTAAGAAAAAAAAATCGTTTTACTTGCATGACAATGGTGATGCGATGGGACGATCGGGGATCAAAGTCGAGCGCGGGTCATGTATACAAGGTACAATCCCTCCGGACCGCATAATCCAAAATATTTCGCGACAGCACGCATCGACTTTGCCATTTAACATCGGTTCCGGACTCGTGCCCCTTACACTTCCACTGTTTCCTATAGTATTACGTAACAGTGGAGTATACCACTGTCCCGCGCTGCAGGAATGGTATTGTGCCGTCGGGAACACAATGGCCGCATAGCCGCACGGCTTTACGGAAGTGGGTAACGCGAGGTACGAGGGTTGTCCCGGAGATGAGGATGAAGGGCGGAGGAGGGAAGGCGAGAACGAGACGGGGCGAAACCGTCACCGCTACTCTCAATGGACTTCCGTTCCGGGACCACCCTCGTGGTCCTAAGACCTTTTCCTACTATATACGACATCTACGTGTTCGATGAACGATCGTACTTTATGCGACCCTCTTTCTCCGTGGTTGTATACACACTATCGAGACCCTTTTTTCTCGATAGGAATATCCTCAGGACTAAATTATCCGCAAGATTGACTTCGGGATCGAGACCTATAACTGATATCCCACAGCTCGATCCCGTCGTTAGATAGAACGGAGACACGGATAGTGTTCCCAATGTCTACCTGACCACCTTTTTTTTTAGTTTTCTTCTTTCACACACTATTTTGAAATCCCTGTCAGCTCGGGGGTTAGTGGTCGAATGCCAGTCAAGATGATAAGTATTGGTGATAAGTATTGACGATTATTATTGACGATTGGACTATTCAAGTACTCGAAGTATTATCCCATTTCCGATCCTAGACTTTTACTTCTTCCCCCCCTCACCCCCCCCCCCCCCATTCAAACTCCCTTTTCCTTTCGTTTACCTATTATTCTCGATTTACAGAAAAATGTACGATGGTTATCATTAATCTATCTCATACAGGGTCGCTGCTGTCTCGGGGACGGTGGGCCAGAAGGCAGAAGAGTCTTTGAAATTCTTCTCTCACTCTCCCTCCCACGGGACTTCTGTCGGCGCGGGTTTCCAATGGCCCGAACGAGGGTCCATCCCGGCTCTGTCCCATAGTACGCCTGCTCGGCTGCCTCCAAACTCGCTGATTTATATCTTTGCTTGCATACACGAGAAATCATTCGTGCATCGGTGCACCGTGTGCATCTTCGTCGGGACGAAGATCCAACGGTGGGATACAAACGGCGCGAGTCTCGTCTGCCCTAGGAAGTTTTATCGCTTCGTCTACGCCTGCGCACAAGATCCATAGTTCGATCGATTTCTGATTCTTTTTTTGTCTCGTTTAAAGAGTCATCGTCGTTGAGTCGGTTCAAGCGGAATTATGTTCCCTCGGATCCTTTTTCAATGATCTATCGATCATCAAAAACGTAGCGTGCGATCTAGTGGTCCTTGAAATCCGCGAAGACCTTGAGAGATCCTTGAAAAGTCCTTGACCTTGATTTCAAACCTATACTGGACATCATGCGTATTTCAAATGAAAAAAAAAATTAATAACAAAATATTAACGTTACACTGTAAAAAAAATTTGTTTGAAAATTAATGAACGGTATGGGAAGCTTTTTTAGATGAATCGTTTCTGAAATTTGAAACACATGTGCGTTGTAATTTTACAGTAAAAAAAATTTATATTTTTTATGATAATTTTTGTAAATTTTAGGCAAATGATTTGTAATTTGAATATCTGGTATTTGTATTTTACAAAAAAAATTACATTAACGTTCGATTAATGTAAATAATCTAAGTAAATTTCAAGTTCCAGTACAATCAATTTACAGTGTAATTATCAAACTACCTTAAAAGTCGCTTAAACCCACGTTTACACCCCTGGCTGTGTGCGTAAATCTACAGGTGATCCGTGTACTAAATAAAAACAGGTGTGCGCGGACGGCAGCAAACGTGGGTGAAGATAGCCGACCGACAAATTTCCAACGACCGATTATATTTATCGCTTGATCCCGGCACGGAGATTACATTATTTCGATGTCTAATGTGTCGAGAGAGTCCCTTCGTCGTCTCGGAGCGCGCGAGCGCGGGCGCGTTCGACCGGAAAGGAGAGGAAAGAATCTACCAAGTGAGACGGAGAAAATTAAAACGAGAAGGAAGGAATATGGTTAAGGATGCGACCGGGCCAAGCGAAACTGAATGGAACGAGAGGGAGACGAAATAAAAAAAATAAATAAATAAAAAAAGTAAAAAGAAAAACAACTAAAACAGTTGATCGTCCAACGAAATATATTCGCCGAGTGCTGGTTAACGAATTTAAATAAAGCAATCTCGAGATCGGACACGAAATCGTACGCGAATATCTCGGGACGCGGCGCCGTTTGTTCTTCTATACTAAAACGTATATAACCCGAGATCCAAAGTATTTCGGCAGTACTCCACTGTGCTGCCGCTGGTGCTTTTGCCGCTGTTGGCTGATTCTTGTTTGTTGTTGTTTTTTTTTTTTTTTTTAATCTTATTTCGCTTCTGCACTGCCGATCCTCCTTCGCGAATTAATAGCTACGAAATATATTTACGCGCTCCCACGAAGATTCCCGATAATCGGCAACCCTTGGCGCGACTTGTATATATCCACGGAGACTTGTTCATTAGTCTGGCGTTTATTGGAGCCCCAGAGATTTCCGATCTTTCGCTTCCTCTCTCGAGTGTTATTTCTTTAAAACGGATAAGGATCCTCCCACTGGCCGAGCATCCCTGTCACATCCGGTCAAGATGGACGGCAAATAAAATTTATGCGACAGAACGACTATATTAGTTGAAGATCGATTTTTCTTTTCGCGCGGAAATACTTACTTTTTCGTTTGATTAACCGTTTAACGAATTGATGACAAAAAAAAGTCATTTATCTTCGAGTAATTGTCAAGTACCTGTAGCAAAATAAAAGAAAAATTAAAAATGGATTGTTACTATTGCTATTAAAAATTATTATCTCCGAAAAATAGAATCAGACATTTTTCTGAAGGCCAAATTGATGGAGTTTTATATTATATTATATATTAAGTTTGAATTTAATCCTAATTTTTATTTTACGTCGATCACTGCTCGCTCTGGTCATAGATTAATTATTCATTGATGACTTCTAATTGGGCATTTTCCGCGTATTATGATAATAAATGAATTATTCAATTGTCTTTAAAAAAATTATTTCTGTACATGCGTCGAAAAATCGACGCAGTAATAAGATAATTTTACGAAATCCGAGTACTTACTTACCAAAACTCGTTTCTCTCATATCCACTTGTTAATAAATTTGTATTTTTTACTTATTGTAAAATTAAAAAAAAATTATAGATCTTTACGGGCAACAAATTGTTGTCGAATGTACAAATCTCTTTTACGGTGTACACAACTCGATGCCGGCACGCGCTGCGGAGTTCGTGCGCATATCGATGAGTTCCGGAGTCTCGGGAACCGTTCGAAAGACAAACTTCCATATGAGCTAATCGTTCTTACACGAGTGTATATGCGTGCTACGCACGAGCCTCTCGGAGCGCACCCCGACGCATAGAGCGCATAACGGAGAAGCGGGTAGCTGACGGACGCGAGAGGAGTACCGCGCATTCGTATAATGGACCTTCCGAGATAATCATGAGCGCGAGATGCTATTACGGTTTTAAAGCACCTCCACCGTCCAAGATTTACGTCGCGGACTCTTCTCGTCCGACCGTAAATTAACTCCCGGGACGTAATTTGCTCTCCGAACATTCCGTAAAACGGAGGAAGGACGAGACTCGCCTCTTCCGCTCCCGGAACGGGCGTGTACGATATACCTATACGAAGTCGTCAACATTGAACGAGGCCTCAAAAATCGGGATGCATAAAACACGGTAAAAACAAAAAAAATTGCACACATTGCACGGCAAAAAAAATTGAGCCTTTGGCAACAATCTGTCGTCCAGAAACTTCAACGATTCTTTTTTTATTGTTAATTTTGGAAAAAACAAAAAACAAAAGAAGAAAAATACATTGTTAATGACTATTAAGAGAAACTGTTTGTTCATTTGGAAAAATGTTTCTCAAATTTTTGTGAATTAAATAACATTTGCAATTTTTTTTTAATGCCTTGATTGCGTCGACCACCTTAAGAATACGTCATCGATCTTCGGGACGGATCACCGGCGGATTATTTACGATCGGCTGAACCCTAAACTTGTTTCGCGCTGTATTTACGGTAAATTTTGTACGATACCTGTAATGGTTTTAAACGTTCTCGGTAGCTTCCCATTTACATCGTTCCATCGCAGGATCCTTCCGTACGTTGTAACTGCCTCGCTGAAATCATAAAAGCGTATTTTCCGTGTTTTATCATACAAGATACGTCCTTCTGATTTTAGTCAAGGAACGCATTGAATTAAGTGCGATGCCAAGTACACGGAGCTATGGTGTGTTAACTTGTAATAATGAGCCCACGGCGAAACGTATAAATGCAAAAAAAAAAATGTATGACTATTAAGAAGATATTCTTACGAGCATTTAATAATTCGTAGTGGTAGTGAATTTACTGGCAACACATAACATGGAACCAATTGGCCAAATATAGTGCCAATTGACCTTTTTCTTCATTGCTTTTTCTTTATAATTTATAAAGATGGGATGGCCCTGTTCTATTACTGGTCGACAAATGGAATTACACATTGTTCCTAAGTGCTTAGTAATTATTTTACAAGGAAAATAATTATTATATCATACTCGAGGGGAAAAATTAATTACAAAATAATACATCTATACACCTATGCATCCAAGAACTTACAAGCCAATCGACCGCCACGAGCATCGCCATATACATATATATATATAGTACGCATTGAATATACTGCCGTGAGGATATTAGGTTCCCGCAGCGTGACCCTTTTTCGCTTTTTGTTGTTAAGCGTGTGCGAGAAGGGTGCCGAACACCCGTGGGGAATCGACGGATGACTGGTCCCCTGGGCAAAGTCTTCCGAGATCCGGTTGTATTTTCCATTTTTTTTTGTTTTCGTTTTTTTATGCCGCTCATACGCTCATATTTGACTTTTTATGTTGTATTTGACTTTTGTTCTCGTTATCACTTCGTACGTAATTCGAGCTCATGATCGGGTCATTTTGTGTTTTGCTATCGAGCCATTGCTTCTTGCCGTGCATATAGTAATTTTTTTTTGTTCAAGATTCCAGGTAGGGGGCCCTTAAGCGATTCTTTCCGGATCACAATAAACTATTTTTATTTCTCATTTCTTTTTCTTTTTTTTTTTTGTTTCCTCCCCCTTTCGCACGCTTTGAAACATCGCCGGCCGTGTTCTCCAGCATCCCCGAGATTTCCTCTGCCGAAGAGGCCGAGCATCCCCGTGGCGGCCAACCAACCCCCCCACCCCCCTATCGTGCGCCCCGGTTTATTGTTCGCACTCTCGCGTGAGAGCCGCAACCCCTCGCACCGAGCGTTCATCACGCTCGCAGGCCTGACCCTGTGTTCGACAACAACACATCGACGTCGTGTGTGTTCCATCGGCAAGGCCTTCGGTGCCCAAGGCAAACCGCGATACTCTCACGTTCCCCGCTGCTGGAACATTCAAACCGCACGATTAGACGGTGCCGCGTTTCCCCATTATCGTGCTCTCTCGATAATAGTTCTCGAAATGACGTCGGGATTGATTTTTTTTTAACTGAATTTGCACCAAAAGAAATAGATAGATAGATACGTAGATTCGCTCATGGCGTGTTCTGGGATCTGAGCCGCCTAAGAACTACGTGCCACAAAATACAAAGTCAGAACACAAGCATAGTCGATAGCGCATAACGGAATACAGGCCAAAAGAACATTAAATAAAAATGTGAAAACAATATAAGAGAGACAATAAAGTAAGAATTAATTAAATGACATGAAAAGAAAGGATAACAACAAGGAAATAAAAGATTCAATGATTTTGTTTAAATTCATTTATTCAGATAGCACTGGTTTACGTGCTGCGGACTAAAAGAAGTTTGTACTTTTGGCAATAACTTATTATCCAGAAGCGTCTACAATCTTTATTTGCTAATTTTCCGATCGCACGATCAAGCTCCGGTTTTACAAGCAGACGTACAAACTAAAATTGTTATTCAAACCTGAACAAACGAGTTTGTCACTTATTTAACAAAATTATTTTTACGAAACTTCGTATTCCGATATTACGAAATTGTTTTTTACTGTGTAACCGGGATGGGCCATATTCACCACTTTAACTCTATTTTTTATTTAATAAAAAAAATGATTGAATAAGAAAAAAAAATTGCTTCTGTTATGGCAGGAAGTGCGAGCTGGGTTACGAATACTATTTTCTTCACTTCCCGAGCAATGAAACCTACGGAATCCCTTAAGATTTTCTCTGAGAGAATCGAGCAGTGCACTGACCCCCCGCCTGTTAAACGGCGTTTTCTGCTGCTGTTGAAGCTTAAAATTGCCGCTATTACACGCGTACATTCATTAAACAATAATACCTAGCGAGCACTTGGAGAACGCGCGGCGCACTTCACTAGTGCGAAACAATAATTTAAGTATAGTTCCGCTCGCTCACGAGAACGTTTGGCTTAAAAGCGTCAACCAGAGCCCCCTTCGGAGGCTTTGCATGCGCTTGTGTTTTGCCGCATCGTAGATACCACTTGCTTGTACTCCTTCTTCACACTGTCTCGTGCCCAACGTAGCGCTCGCCGCGTAATACGCAATAGGGAAAATTGCACGTACCGTGCGGGGTTTAATGCTTCTGGTAGCATCAACGGTAATCAAAATCTGGGACCGCCTATTATGTAACACGGGATAAAACTGCGTTATACACCGAGAACGAGTCAGCCGGTGTTTAATACGTCGCGAAACCTCCCACCGCCCGCCCAATCTGGACTCAGTCGGTAATAAAAACTGCAATTTACTCCGGGCGTGCAAAACTTTTCCGATAAAGAACAAATTGTTAGTCTGCTCAACGTCAGATGAGGAAGTTAATAATTTATGTTTAGCCCAAAACGTTGGCGAACCATACCGAAAACTTATTACAGTTTTCGATACCGACAGAGTTTGGTTCACATCGCTTACCGGCAAGGCTGATGTCTTTTTAAAATAAATAGCCTTGTCAATATGAGTCTTAATATATCCTGTTAGAAATCGTAAAACAAAAAGATTGTGAACAGTTTCATCGTTTCGGCTGGTCTAAGAAGGTTTTTAGGGCGATTTCTACATGCGACCTATTTTTCATATAATACGTTCCGAACGTTGAGAAACGTTGCATTTTTGTTGTTAGCGTATCAGGCAATTAATGCCAACCGAATGTTTTTGCTCTTGCGCTCTGTGAGCCTTAGTGAGTCGAATTCGCGTTTGACTCTATATAGAGCTGATGGAGGCCTTGAACGATGATCGGGCCAAATTCGCATGTCGATATGAGGTACGATTGTCGCCGTGGTTCGCCCTACATGGTATTCATGTGGGTCATTCTGCCCTAAAATGTCGTATGGACTGTTTTGTCCACAACGCTCTTGCGCCTCCGACTCGTGCGTGAATGTCTCTCGTTAAAGCTCCGCTAGACTATCATCGTCAACATTAAAGTTGCACGTGCCTCCGAGGCATGTTTCTAAACACGCTGGCTACTGCGCTGGCTGCATCGCTCCGGGCGTTATTGGCCTATTCCACACGGAAGGAACCGGAGGGAAGAGCACCAACAGGCCATCTCGTACACCGGCGTGTCGGCACACTTAACGAACGAAACGCTCGTAACTTTCAGGATAATGAGTCCCTCCGAGAGGATACGGGAAGGAAAGGAGAGAGAGAGAGAGAGAGAGAGAGAGAGAGAGGGAAGCCTCGCTGAGCCCGGAAGGTGGGCCGAGTCAGGCGTCGTGGAGAAAAGACGAATTTTTATTCTCCGCAGATAATATATACAAAGTTGATGGTGGAGGAACCGAGAGGAGCGTAAACCGAAACTGCGAGAGAGTAAGGAAGGAGGAAACACTCCGATACTTCTTCAGCGTGGCGCGTGTGTCTTGAGAGACCTTGAAGCACGAGACCACGAAGCCACAGAAGCTTCTCGACTACACCCGGCGCACATACTGCCTACCCACTCGGCAACGCTAAAATTCTCGTGATGGCAACACTTTGCGGTAGTTTCTCGGATGAAGAAAATGAAGAGAAAAAAATGATCAGTACTAAATAACAACGTGGTCTACTTACTTCTCGGGGAATTCGGAACTTCCGGAAGTGAATCGAGCGGGAAAGTAAGAGAACGATATCCCTCCGTTGAAGAAAAATAAAAATGTTGAAAGAGAAAAAAGCTGTCGATCTGCAAAATGCAATAATATAATTTTGCAGGCCGCAGCGGCCTTTTTCTCAGTCTGTTAAGTTCCTTTATCGCTCTTTGCAGATTGACGACTATGCAGTAGGGTTTTTATTCTTTTGCAAAATTTTTATTTTGCTTTTTCTTGCTTTTTAAAAATTTTATTGTTAACCGAATATTTACCCTGTTTTTCTTCCCTTAATATTTGCAGTAGTTCAGACTTCGATTTTTTCGGTCCCGAACCGGTGCATCTTTAATCCACGAAGTACGATAAACAAGCCTGGGAGATAAAACTGTCCAGGGTAGGAGAAAGACGACGAAAAAGGGGTTTTTGGTAAACCCCCGGGCCAAGCGGGGAAGGCGATGTAGCGTATAGGCTCTCAAATTGCGATGAAACCCGGCACCCGGAGGAGTCCCCGGGGTTTCGAATGACACCGGGGACCACCGATGACGCCGCGTGTGTTCCGCCATATTCCATCGTCGAACTCTCCGTCTCCCTAACTGGCACAGACAGCGAGAGCAAAATTGTATATCCGATAGGATACCGTTGTATACTATGATAGTATAACTATAGTACGGATTCATTGAGTCGAAGGGTGTTCCCGAGACGTCCTTGACATCTCCCGCTAATCGACATACAGTACCTCGCAACAAAAAAAGACAGGAAGGCAGACATTTTTTTGTATCATCAATTTATTACTCATGTAGAATAAATTTATTATCGTGAAAAAAATATTCATCTCAATATTCTTCATCAGTCTATCGATCCCTTAAAGTCGCATTATTTTCCTAGTTAAACGTCAATATTTTACAATTAAAAAAAAAATCGTGTTTCATCGTGTTATCGCCTACGATCTCAGAATCGACGAAAGATCGCAGCCCTCGGGGCTATAATTGCTATATTACACTTTATCATACAAAATATACACAGGATCATCCTCGCTGCTCCTTCATTTTTTTTGTTTTTCGAATAAGATTCACAAGCCTAACAAGACAAGTGCACTCTTCGTTCGCACGCCTGTCTCATCGACGACTAAAACCGATCGTTCGTTTCCTCATTTCTCTCCCGACTTTCTTCTCCCCCCCCCCCTCTATTTACAATGACAATAATTAAATAATAATAATAATAAACAGATAAAAACAAGAAGTCAACGTGTCACTGAAGAAGATCGTACAGGGCCGTGATGTAGGACTGTGCCATCTGCAGTGTCTCGTACTTGGATAGTTGTCTGTCGTTCCCCAAAGACGGAAGGTAAGTTCTGAGCCTGTCGAATGCCTTGTTTAGATTTTGCATTCTTCTTCTCTCCCTGGCGTTCGCCGCCAACCTTCGTTTCCTGACGACAGTGGAGCTCACGTACTTGCCGCCTCTTCTTCGTGCGTTGGTCTCGTCTCCTTCGCTGTTTCCACCGTCGCTCTCCAGGTCCATGTCCATCCTATCGGAAAATTGGCTGCTGGATGTGCTGACGACGCTCCTTCTGGAGGAGTGGAGCTTTTCGTCGTTGTTGTCGTCGCGGTTCTCGTCGTCTTCGTCGACCTCCTCGTCGTCCCGTTCGTCTTCCTCCGGCTGATGTCTCAGCTGGACGTGGACCTGAAGAACACTTCGCGATGGCTCGCTGGGACAATCGACGACGCTGCCACGGGAACGCTCCATCCTCAGCCTGGCGTATCTCTTCGCGTCGTTTGGCTGCTGTAGTTCCTGTTGTTGTTGTTGATGCTGTTGTTGCTGTTGTTGCTGTTGTTGCTGTTGTTGCACGGACATCGGACGAGCGACCGTCGTCAGGAGGAGAGAATCGCCACCGTGATCGGAAACAATCGAACCCGAGGTTGTCGACGGACTGACCGAACGAAGACTCGCCGATGGGCTGGGCGTGTGCCAACCGTCGCTGTTGTTGTCGTAAGGCAGACAACGAGGCTGCACGGTCAGTACCGAGCTTACCGGTGGCAGGATAACGCTCTTTTCCTTCAGATAAGAATAGTCCGGCAACTCCAGATAAGTCGGCGCACTGTCCTCCTGAGGCGGGAACATGTAACCGTAACGGAACATCTCCTGGAGTTCCATCTCCCGAACGGTTTCTCTTCTATCCGACGAGCTGACGGATAAACAGCCCTCGACTTCTGACCGCTGGACCCTCGTGTGAGAAAGGCAAAAAACAAGTTGCAGTCAAACTCGGTGGGATTTCGCTTATTCCAAGCTTGGAATGTTGAACTCGTGGTTTTTCTCGGCGACACTTCACGGCACTTTCACCCTCTGGTCGATGATCAACGATTTTTGCGACTTTAGATCGAGATTCTCAAGATACGCTTTACTTTTCCTACGAAGCGAACTTTGGGTTTGAATTTTTTGATTTTATTAAATTTTTCTTAAAGTTTTCTGGAGGGCGAAGAGACCGGCTCGGCCTTCGTAGAGGTTCTGAGGGGTCCCAGGATGGAACGAGGGATTTATGCGCTCGGGGAGCGAGACACCCTCGCGCAGCACGTGCCTCGGGACCAATGGGAACTGGTATCTTGTCCCCCACCAAAATTTCGATGAAAGTCGTGGTGGTGGCGGTGGTGGTTCAAGACGGGATATAGACAGGCCGCCCGGAGGACCCTCGCAACAGGTGGCCCTGATCGGGGGGCCCCACGTTCGTGTCGGCGGCGCCTATACCTGCTATCCACCACTCTAATACGATTCTCACGAGAACACCGCGAGACGGAGGGGTGTACCGTGCACTTACACACTGCGGGCCTGCCTCGTGCATGGCCATCGCATGACGAGGGCGCACGCCCTCGAACACTACTTTGATCTCCGGCCGGAACACGAGCGTGGAAACCGGAATCGGGATTTTGCGAGACACGTATACTGGCGGTGTACCCGGGATAACGATACTGTTCGTTCTTCTTTACGATGGGAAGTGCACTTTTTTTCAAATGCGATATACATTTAATTTTTTTTTTTTTTCGGGTGGTACTGGGTTAATATCGAGAGGAAGCATGGTGACGAAGGGATTCGAGATTTTGGATACCAGTCGATCGGGGATTTCCCCGTGGGAACAAGTTTGCAAAAGGTTTTTTGAGATTTCCAGTTTACAATAAATCTGGGCGTTACTTAAAATATAGTGGTACTTGTTTGAAACATGAAGTACATGCGTGCTTGAAATTCTGGTAATACTAGAAGCACTGGATGTACTTGGAGTAGTGCACTTGAAGTATTTTTAATCCGTATAAAGTACAGTTCATAAAACTTTGGGAGCAAATCTTTAAGCACTGGGTCATCTTCAAAAGGTCGATTAGCCATTTCATATTTTAACGTTTTACATATAAATAATATAAACTGAGTATCAGGCCATATCGATCGGTAAAGATGTAAAACTTGAACATATTTTGTTTATATTCCGCGCGAGGGCATTTATACGTGCTTTATACGAATTAAAAATACTACAAGTGCAGTACTTCAAGTACTTCCAGTACTTCTAGTATTACCAGAATTTCAAGTACACATGTACACAGTACCAGCGAGACAAATATATGCTACTAAATGTTCCCAAAGGCTGTAAAAAGAAAATTATTCAAAATAAAGACTATTCTCCCATCCCCGCTCTAGTGGGGTAAGGTGTAAAAAGCAGACTGAATGCTGAATGAATTTCCCGAATAACACCGCAGCATAAAAGATATTGCGAAGGGTACGCCGGTCGGATAGTATTTGCTTCGGTATTTCGTGGTGCATTTATTTTCATTCGGTTCGAACGAGTTTGCGTTCCAATAGTTTGACTGCAAGAATCGCCGAAACGTGTGGAGATTTTGTATTCTTTTTTTTTGCCGATCATTATTATGACAAATGGCCGAAAGATGCGGGTCATATATAATGGCAACGCTGTTAATCCATTCGTTGCAGAGGTCCAAGAAACTCCTGGAATTCACCTTGCGAACGGATACTGACCTCGCCTACAATAATATATCGATATTATCGAATAGACGAAGTAAAAAAAAAAAAAAATTATATTAAAAAATAAATAAATAAAATTCAATGTGCGTGACATCGACGAAAATTGGCTATTCACCCTGAATTCATAACTCGACGATTTGATTTTGTGCAAACATCAAATGCGATTTTCTGTTTACATTCCACAGGCGGACAATAACGATAATCAACATTTTGGAAAGTCCTCACGCGATCGATATACAAAAAAATGAATAAAGAATGATTATGCATAAGTTTCAAAATGCTGTCGCCTTATTGTGACTAATTTTTTTTTAGCCATTATAGATAATACGAAACATTAGGTTTTATTAGGACGTGAGTCGCGGTGTTCCAATACCGTGAATATCTCGAAAAAAAAAGAAAATCGTGCAACAATGGCTATTGTGAATTGCCAGGATAAAATATTGTGTTTGTTGCCGAAGCGAGGCTAAAAAATAATTTGAAAAAATGAAACATGTAAAACAGATAATGATGGATTATAAAGCGACGTTTAGTTTCGGAGGCTCCTCAAAAATGACCCGAATGCACGCGACAGGGGGAGAAAGAGGTTTTGTCGAGCGCCAAAATAAATAACGAGTCACGTAGCGAAGTAAAATTATAATTCAACGAAGGAAAAAAAAATATTACAAAGCTTCCTACAATATTACAGCTTTAGGGAGTATACAGTATTAAACAGCTAAGAGTAAATGGACCACGACGGCGAGAGCAAAAAAAGTAAGGAGTAGAGAAATTTCTCTGTAGAAAAAACATTGTGCACACGCGAGAATCGGCGTCGCTCGCTACCTCGCTCGCTGGATGACCGCGGGGCCGTTTTATTTTTTTGTAACACAAAAGAGAATAAAAGGGATCTCGTATCTGCAGCACCCAAAAAGGGTGCAAATACCTCGGGAGCGTAAGGTCCAGTTACATCTTTCCTCGCTCAATTAGCGAAAACAGGTAGGATAAAGTTTTCGGTGACCGCGACGGTGGTCTCAGCCTGGCGGCAACCCGATATCTCCCTCTCTCTCTCTTCCATCTCCCTCTCGTACTCTGAAATATTCAATCTTTTCCTTTGCTCCCCATCTCGTCCGTCTCTGTCACAGGGCACTACGTCGATACGTGTGTATATATATATAATATTGAGGACTGAGAATAAAAAGGGCGTAAGTCACATACTTTAACATGGGGGTTACCCTATGTTCCCCTTGTTGGTTCTCAGCGACGGATATGTGTGTGTGTGTGTGTGTGTATGTTCCTATACCATACAGGACACTTCGGTCATTTTTGTGGGTAACTTAACGTACGAGCTGAGGCGCAGTGTTGAATTTCGCTATCACACCCCGCGTCTGACCGCCGACGAAAAACTCTTCTTAAGTAGCTGCCTGCCCGAAATTACGATAATCCTTCGCGTTCTTAAGCGTAGCGAGAGAAAGGGGCGGCGAAATTTTTCAAAATTTTATAAGTTTTTTTTTTAGCTGCCGATTTGCCTTGAGATTTAACGATTGCATTATTTTTATATATTTTACGCTAGTTACAAAATAGTTACAAAATAGTTAGAAAA
This sequence comes from Stenichneumon culpator, assembly GCA_964017025.1. Classification (NCBI taxonomy): domain Eukaryota; kingdom Metazoa; phylum Arthropoda; class Insecta; order Hymenoptera; family Ichneumonidae; genus Stenichneumon; species Stenichneumon culpator. The sequence continues at coordinate 299,860 of OZ024769.1, read as the reverse complement.
TTGATGTACAAAATTATGACGTTTTTGTGCATAAACGATACATTTTCGTACATAATTTTTTTTTATCCTACATATTGATGCGAAGTAAAATATTACCTTTGCGGAAATTTATAAATTTCACTCAGCCGAGATTTCCGTCGGCAAGAGAAGAAACGAATGAAGGGGTGAAAAATCACAAGGGAAATCTTCGAACTGACACCTCGCCCTCGCCTCTACTTACTAATTATCCAATTAATAATTAACCGAATAGAGTACAGAAAAAAACGAACCAAAAAAAAATGCCCACAGTCTGGGAACTCAGTTTCCCATCTACGTTTTTTTTTCTAACTCTTCATTTTCGACCACCAGGCAGAGAGAGCGAGGTAACTGATATCACCACGCCCGAATGGCGAACGAGCACCTCCTAGTTTCACATTTTTTTTCCCTCTTCCCCATCTGATCGACAGAGCGCAAGCCGCACGCGTTTGCCGGAGGATTCTACGTTTGTTGGCCGACAAGATCGACTACCGGAGCGGGGGTTGAAGGGGGAGGGGAGGATCCAAGCGTATGGGAAATGGATCGCCCGCATCTATCAGTATCTGGTAAATCGTAAATCCTGCGGAGGTGGAAACCGATAATTATATACCTATTGTATACAGCGAGGAGCCGGATAGACACCATCCCTTAAAGCGATCCGACAGTCCCAGCCCTTCTGACTGCCGCTTCAAGCATTGGACATTTGTATCTTCTGGAATGAGTTTTTCGTTTCAAAAACTACGCGCATTTATATATATAGGGGTATATGAGATATTCCATGCCAAATCGAATGAGCAAAAACCCGACCCTCTCCAAAAAAAGTTGTAATTTCACCACAATTCATGATTATTTACCAGGGGATTTTATAATTTTTTTCAGAATTTTTGGATCGTATTTTTTTGAGATATCGAAAAATTAAACTTTTTCAAAAACCCCCTATATCTTAAAAACTATTAGTCGTGCCAAAAAACGTTTAAGACATAAAAGTTGCAATTTTCAATGAACTCTTGAAAACTCAATTTTGTAGATTTTTTTAATGCAATAAACCGTCTATTTGTATGAAAAATATATTAAAATATTTTTTTTCAGCTAATACGTCATGTTTGATTCAGAGTTGGGCACATCTCGGTTATTTTCACTTAAGTTGATCACTTAGTTACTTGGTATTTTGATACCAATTAAGTAAAAGAAAATTTAGGATAGGTAGCTAAATACAAGACAGCAAAAACCAGAATTTGGTATTGGTATTATTTTCCCCTTTCGACCTCAGCCATTCATATATCTGCTCCACCACAGATAGTTCGCGGGAATGAATAAGATGGAAGAAACTTAGAAACTTTTAATTTTTTATTCAGCGACTGGACCACTCGGGCGGTCGCCTCCTCGGAGGCGGCGGTCCGCTCACCGCGCGAGGATACGCACTGGGCGTGAACCGAGTAATTAAATACAAAGTGAACTCATTTGTGGAGATCGCTCGGTGGCAAATAACACGTTGCGTTGCGGAGGGAGGAAGAGCGGGGGGGAGGGGGGGGGGAGGGGGTGGGAGGGCCACGCAAACTAGCGCGTTATTTATGAGGGCGCGCATGAGATGCCCCGAAACTGTTCGCGGGGCCCGGCGAACGGTTGGTTCCTTCGGTCCCGCCGGTCGCGGCCCGACCTTAAGGGCTGAGGAAAGTGCGCACCGCGTAGCGAGTCCAAAATCTTCGGAACGTAGAATTCCTGCTCGTCGCAAATCGCTACGTCCCTAATATTCGTATATATTACGGTTTATATAGGTATACAAGGGTTTGCAGTAGTTTTTGGGTAATCCACCGGTTCGACCTTCCAGATAGAGACGTTCTCGGACCCGAGCGAGCCAGTGTGGTCCGGCTTGTCGACTAATGATCGATCGCGCCGAAGATTAACGAGCTCGGGGGGAAAAGGAAACTTTGGCAAATTTCTCGACCACACACTCGCGCCGGGGAGAAGAAATATAGCGGGCGTAGAATCTTACGATACAGAACCGCACGGTGGCTCGAGTTGGGCTGTAAAATTTCGCGATAGATTCCGGGGGTGTGGTTTTTTTTTCCAATCACCACGAGCCTCAAATCCGACCTTCGTCTCTTCCTCGAACGACGAATTATCGCGTTAACTTCTGGTTCCGCTAACAGATTTCCAATTACAGGAGGGCTGCGGTGCAGCGCGAGGACGTAACTCGCTGCTTGTAGTTTATCGCGGCGCAGCGGCGCTATACACCGTGTGGAATGATCGTTCGGCAAGAGAGTCGGTCCCGCACAAAGACGGCGCGGGGAAGAAGAAAAAGAAATGGTTCGCAAGCCGGTAGCATCGGGAGAAGAATATCCATCAGCGAACTAATTCATCCGAAACCGATATTTCGTTCTTCGATGGATCTTCCCTCATCGATGGACCCAGACTTATCGTCACCGGATAATAGGAAATAGCGAGGGAAATTTTTCTTCTCAATCGATCAGATCGTAGCTCCGATCACGTGCCATTTTTTTCAGTAATGAATTCGATATTTGTAAATTATTTTTATTTTAATTAATTTAGTTATTTTAATTAGTAGTAGTAAAAGACGTTTGTTGTCAAAGTTAATACTTGTACAGTTATCTTCTTATACTAGTTTTATCTCTGATGATAATTTTACACCTCGGCAAAGGGATATCGACCTGAGTCCTTCAGCCCAGTATGTTTATTATGTTAATAATTAAAAATGCAATTTTAAATACACAAATGTAGCATTGATATATTATATTCCATTATACTTCCGTACGGGAAGAAATATTGAATACTTAACAGCCCCGAGATAAACGGATGTGAACAAAAGAAAAAAAAAAAAAAAATCATCAGAATTCCCAGGCCCTCAACTTATGCCCCCATCAAATGAGCCATTACTAATATTCTATTAAAAGCGACTTGAGCATCTCGTGCCCGCGGATGACGAGAGCGCGATACGTTTTCGTTAATGGTATTCATCCTGTTCCAGTGGTTAGATTACCGGTACGGGACACGAGAGAAGAACAATAAAAAAAAGATCTCGATGCCTCGTTATGAAAGTAATATATTGTAATATATTAGATCCCGTGAGACGCGCAACGAAACGTCGAGGGCTAAGCCCGGGCGCGGATTGAAGGAGACCCCAGCATCGCGCAGGATATCGTCGGCAAGGAAGGGAGCACGTATAGTGGGAGGAGAAAAGGCTTGGCCTCTCTCGTAATTAACTTAGTCCTAATAGAGCGCTTAGTACTGATATTTTGGGACAAGCGGGCCCTCCCCATTATATTAGCATAAATCAAGGCGGTCCTAGGCCAACGATTTTAACGTTCGCGTCTATTCCACTCCATGCCGTACCGAACACAATAGCGTGGTTTGACGTTGTTTCACCAGTGGCCGAGGAGAACGGACGCTTAATCATGCGGACTTTAATTCATGAACGAGAATCGGGAAGTCGGTGCAGGGCATGAAAACAAAAAAAAGCAACAACTAAAAAACAAAAGAAAAAAAGATTGAAAGGAATTAACGGTCCATAAAAGATTTTACGATGATTTATTTTTTTCGACTCTCAACCCTTTCGTCGCGCGAGAGGGATGAAAGTTTGAACGGGAAGTGGAACGAGTAACAATGAAAAGAAAAAAGGTGGAAAAAAAATGAAAAAAATTGCTGCACTACCGAATATGAAGAGGTATACAGTGGTACGTACATCCTGTACGCATTAAACCGGGCCACATTCATTCATAGTATTACGTCGATACAAGCTATCGAAAGCTGATCAATATTCAATGAGAAAATTGAATATAGTGTTACCAATGATTGTTCGCTGACGCGTATGCAAAATCATAATGGTGCCGGGCATCCTGTGTGGTCCTCCGAATCGATACACAATGCCTATATAGATATGCATACACCACGCGGAACGAGAGGGAGCAAATATTTATCTGCCACTTTATAGTTTTTTTTTTTTTTTTTTTACTTTTTTTCAACTCTTTCTATAACGCGCCTCATATTTGTTTCGCGCAACGATTCCATCGTACGGATTTTTTTTTCGATCACATCGGTTTCGTCGATAGGAAAACAACTATTTACTCGACAGGGATTTTTTTTTTTTTTTTTGTGGATCGCTGGAATTGAATCTGACTTCCGGAGCGCCGGCCACCCAACACTATCCACAAATTCTTCTCAAAGTCGTAAAAATATTTTTATCGTCACATTAGTAAATTTTTTATTTTTATTCTTTTCTTTTCGAGGATTCGGTCCCGGAGATGAGAATCGTATTATTTCTCCTGGGGGCACACAAAAATAAATGGTTCATCGGAGAAAAGCGTTTTTGGGTGAGCGAGAGAGAGGATAAAGGGACCGAGAAAGATTTTTCGTATTTTTCGGAGGAAAAATTTTTAACTCGGGAGAAAAGAGCGTCCGGCCGTTCCGGCCACGGACGAAACGGGTGGAGTTTCTCATAATCCTACAGAGAGAAAGGAGGCCCTCGAAGTACCTAACCCGATCGTTTATGTTTCCACCGCGCCCCATTTACAGATTAACCCTTGGCGATCGCGCGCGACCCATCAAGGAAAAAAGGAAACCGACCGACCGCTCTCTTTGCCGCAGATCGCTGAGACTAAGACGCCGATATCGCTATGGTTCTCTTCCACTCGCGCGGAGAGTCTGTGTTTTTACTTCACGGATTTTTGTTAAACACAAAGGTAATTAACCCCACCTTGTTCCCGGCTCGCCGGACCATGCGGGCTTGAAAATTCGTAACGGAGACGCGAGAGATTAAATTTTCAAATTCTACAAATACCGCGGTCAGTTCGGAGACAATTTCGCTTTCTCACAGAGATACCTTATTTTCGTAAAATTTTGTTTATATTTATTTTTTTAGGTATTCGCGGAAACAATTTCATATTACTTAAAAAAAAAGCAAAAATCGCAGACCACTTCACAAATAAGAATAAAACGCAAGAAACAAAATTAGGAAATTTATAATTTCCACGGGTTTTTCTTATCTACGGAGGCGCGACGGAAACGAATAAATTTCCATGCCCTGCCCCCTTAGCGTACAATGTAGTGTAATATGTATCGTTGAAGTAGCGTTGCCGTTGGGACTCGCTAATGGCAGGGATTTTTGCATTTCGAAATTTTCGTTTCGAGCAGCTTTCGCGTTCGACAGCACGATCGGCTGCATCGTTAAGCGAAAACGCAGTCTAGTTCAGTGGGATATTGAATTCACCTCGTTGAATTTGCATAATTGTCTCTAGACGTGGAGTCTTAGTTTGTTCTTTTATTCTCTTTAACTCGACTATTTCGCAACTATTTATTTTATTTCTTATTTTAGCCTATATATTTTTTTAATCTTCTGCAATTCCCAGACCCCCGTCGGTCTGGTCTGGCCGCAAAAATGGGAATGATCCGAGGCTTCCACTGCGGCCGAACCCCGTCGATTATTCGTATTAAAATATCGCCCCGGGCTTCGGCACGCAATTAATCAATATTCTCGTAATCGGCTTCTGCTTCTGGCGTTGTTTTAACCGACCACGTGAGATCCGGGGACTCCCCTTCGTGACCCAATCCTCATCATTTTCTCCATCCTACATATATGTGAAGGTGAATACATATATAGGGCCATAGTGGCCCGCATGGCTCGGTCAATATACAATATACAATATACAATATACAATATACAATATACAATATACAATATACAATATACAATATACAATATACAATATACAATATACAATATACAATATACAATATACAATATACAATATACAATATACAATATACAATATACAATATACAATATACAATATACAATATACAATATACAATATACAATATACAATATACAATATACAATATACAATATACAATGGCTTCTTGGGGGTCACGCACTCGCTTTGAGTGTCTCCAAAACTCACTTAGAATAGGGACTTAGAGTAATTAAGAATTTCGCCCCCCCCCCCCTCCTGGATCCAACCCCTCCATCCTTGAACCCTCCCTCTCTGAAAGGACTTATTCACTAATTATATTTCACCTCTCTTTGATTTGACCTCTGCCAGAGCATTTCATATGACTCCGGCCTTCGCGCTGCTTGAATAAGGCGGCGAAATCTTTTTATCTTATAAAGAGATAATATATATAATATAGGATACATTGATTTCCATGCAAATCTGGTTCGGCCATATCGACCACTTTTACCCTACACGCTTTCTTTCAGTATTTATCTGGAATAGGAAAAAAATTCTCATAGTTCAGCATACAATTTCTGCCGAATTCGGCTAAAAGCACGCGCTCGCAGAACCACAGAACGCACGAAATACATGTAGCAGACGCCGAAGAAGAAAAATGCAAAAGAAACAAATTCAGACACGCGCCCGGTGACCGCGAAGATGAAGGTTTGCGGTGGCATAAATTTATCCGCGCGATACGAAAGAGCGAAAATACTCTTGTTAGTCCGACAAGTACGGAACCGCGGGAACAATGACGAATAGATAAAGGCTTCTGGCCGCGATGATCACAGAGTTAAACGGGGCGAGAAAGGGAGCTCGTTACCTCGCTTGACATGCAGAGCCAAACGAGCCGCAGACATCGCCGAGGTGTCCGGCAATCAGAGTCGCGGCGCCTTCCACTACGGTCGGAGAAGAATGGAGAGACGTTCGTTAGAATTCGAAAAAAAAAAAAAAAAAAATTGTAAAATAAAGCCTAGCGCCTCGCCTCGACCGCAACCACGGTCCAGTTTAGGCGCTCCACGCGAAGATCGTGTGTGGTATGAATCGGGACGAAATCTGGACCCGCAGATTCTGGAACTATGGAGATCGATAGACGAACGAATGGAGCATCCGCTAATGCGAACGAAATTTCTGGCAACGAGGGATCACAAAAAGGCACCGAGCTTCGAGGCTTGTATCGCGTGTTTGTGAAGCGTGACCGAGTCGGAGGAATGGATCGGTGGCAATGTTACAAGGGCGGATAAATCGGGAAGGAAGAAAGAATGAAAGAGAGACGAAAAGTAGCAGCACGCGCCAGCCACACGCCTCGTGACCATGCGGACCTACACTACTCGTACACACCTGGGACAGTTGGCAAGCGAGGGATACAAGGGAAGAAGAGGGAAGGACCATTTTTTTCGGTTTTTTTTTACCACTCTTCTCGAAAAAATTTTCACTCCGTCTTCGTCTTTTCGATGCTCTACGATTGTCGGATGCTCCACAAGGGTAAGCTCCTCTCGTCCCTTTAACTCCACGTCCAATTACCCGTGTACCATCGCGGTCGATCTTCGTCGCTTCGAAGTATGAACTTCACTCGTCGCAGCGGACGTCCGATTTTTCATTTTTTAGATTACTTGAGTTGCAAAATCTTAATTTGCATCTATCGAAAGTCCGCCTATTGGGGAGATTGCAGAGGTTGCAATATACGCTAGGGCCTCGATTATTGAACCCTCAGTTTCCGTCACATTCCCCACCACGGAGCGAATATCGATCGGCGCAGAAAGCTATGGCCCATACTCGACAGTTAGTATGGGCGGAGCATGCGCAACCTCGATTTTTTGTAGGTGTGATGCGGAGCCGGTCCCGCCGCTGTGAATGAAGTCGAGGTCCTAGTGTAGGTCGCGAAAGTATCTGGCAAGTTGTAGAGGCTGCGCAGACTTCGATCCACCGAGTTTATTTATTATTTAATATTTATTATTTATTCGTGCAACCAACAAGTCATGCGAGACGGAGCGAAATGACAGGTTCCGTGACACAATTTGGTAAAGGGCCGTGACCGCAACTCCTTTGTGCGATAAAAATGAGTACGGGGAATCGCGCGGAGTGAAAACGATCTCGCGACGGGTGTGGGTAACAATACTTTGGGGTGCTCCTTAAATCAAACAAAAGGCACGCCACTGTTGCCATTGATAAATACGCCACGCAGCCCTTTCGAAGATTCCAGCCACAACGGAAATCGCACAAAAATGTATAACCATGTAAGCCATGTAACGTATAAACCCTGTCAATTTTTGACGAGAAATTGGATTAAAAAATTGTATACTCCGAAATCATTGTTTTTCCCCGATGATCTGTAAAAGAAGAAAAGACGTTGGGAAGATGGGGATGAGACTAGCACGTGCCATTGTCGAGTTCGGTAAGCGCATCTTACCGGAGCTCCTCTAGGTTTTCCCGTCGGTAAAACCACACCGCACACCGTGCACGTACGAACCACGCACGGTATAAACGCTTCTATCCAATGGGTGGAACCCTGAAGCGTGTAGCAGGGTGCGTACCAGCCACCTGATTTTTTTTTTCGTTTGAATTTTTTTTTATAATAGTTTGGCAGTGGATTAAACCCTTGAGAAAATGAGCAAGCGAAGAAACGAACGAGCCGGTGGCTCTCTGACTGCGCCTCGCTTGTCTGCCTGCTCGCCGTATGCTTCCCATATGGCTGTGCTACCTTCCTCTAAGAACCTATCCCGTGAGGAACGTCAGAAGCAGCAACAACCACCACCCAAAAACACCGGCGAGACCGCAGCAAACCATTGCTTTCTCATTGCCCTCACCCGCTGTCTTACCCGCCGTTTCTTCTCTTCCCTTCGACCTTATCGTGAGCTTCCTCACCCTCGTCTTTCTCCCTATTCACCGACTCGCTTCTATAAACTTTCTTCCTGTATTTCCTGCACGGTAACGCACACGAGTGTGCAACGGGGAACTTCACGGTCGAGCTGCGAGCACGCGTCCGATCGCTGATGAGCCCAAATGCGGGAATACGTTTATCGAGGGCAAGTCGAGAGTGAAGTTAAACCGTTCGGCGAATTTTCATATTTTTTGCGAATTATTGTTCGTGTTTCAACGATCGTATTTAAGAAAGCGACGATATCTGTAAAGAATAATTTTTTTTCGAAGTATGAAGTTTCAAATACTTCGGTTGGTTGATAATGCTTTTTTTCTGAATTCAAAAAGGTGTGATACACCGTGCTTCAAGAAGTTAAGAAAATTAAATTTGAGCCATATATTGTGACGCTATAAAAACAAATCCTCGGTATTTCGTGTCATGAAATTAATATTAAAAAATTGAAAACTGAATCTCGCCGATTTTAGACCGATAAACGCATTTTATTTATTTTGATTTATTTTTATTTATTTATCGTAAAAAAAATCCACTCTATTGATCCACTCTATTTATTGTTCGTAACGGGTTAGTGTTCACGTGGAAACACTTCCCAGTTTCAGATATGAAAACTTTTAATGAGGCTGAAGTTAGCGATCTGCGACTTGTGTTTTTGGATGGGACTGTACGCGGCACACCATCGGTGCATAAAAAGAATTGTTACACGCTCGCGATATATTTCAATGAAAAGCATGCTTATATTAATTAAAAATTTGGCAGGCTTCTTCTCAAAGGTGTAAGAAAACTCTACGTACTTGACATTTTTTGGCGACAACAATTCGGCCAGCGTTATGAATTAACCAAGTCTCATTTCCGCGAGTTTTACTTAACAAATGGTAATGTCTACATTCTTTTTAAATATTCGGACCTGGGGGTTACGAAAGCGAACAAGAAACGTTAAGAAAAAGAAGCTCGCAGCGCTGCTTCGTGAGAAGGGAGGAAGCACCGAAGTTGGTCTCCCTTTTTTCGGATGCGGTAATCGGAGATTGGACGGGTTTGTGAGATTTATGGCGCGCCCGGGCCAATTACCCCACCGAGATCCGGATCGCGCTGTTGCGTCCCGCGAAGCCGAATAAAAACCTTCCACGAAGATTACGTCAATGCAACGTATAGTAGGCGCACGGTATAAACACAGGTGGAATCGCGAATCCTCACATTTTTATAGATTCACAAATTCACACAAATTTTTTGTAATGTACAGAAACGGTTTTGTACATTACAAAAAAAAAAATGTCCCAGACATCCACCGTTTTGTAACTACTATAATTTTAATTTTTTTGTCTTGTGAATTTAACAATTCTTTCTCATATGAAATTCATACGAAATACAGTTTTATTCTTTTTCCATTTTGCTAATTTTAGAATTTTTTATTACCGACTGAAAATGAGCAAATAATGAAGAAAAAATGTTTACACTTTCGTGGACAAGAAATAAAAAATGTGCGAACCCCTTTTTTGATTGCGCGAGGATATTGGTAGTTACGAAGGGCGTCTCTAAGAGGGCATCGTGAATGTCGAACTGGTGAAGGTATGAGAAAAATCAACAAACGCCGATTGACCGGATGATCCGTGTGTGACGTGAAGAAGAGGTTCTCGGGTTCCCGCGAAGGCGCCGGAAGTGGGCGGCCACCTCGCCATCTCACGACGCCTGATCGCGGTCATGCTTCCTCACGGGCCCACCGACGCCTGCCCCGTTCTTCATCTTTATCTCCTTCATTGGATAGCGAGCAAAGCCCTCGTGAAGACCGGCAAGCGAGTTTTTATTTTATTTTTTACTTTTAACCCACCACAGTCGGGGCCCCGTTAACGCGATTGAGCCAACATCGACTATCGACTTTCATCTTCGAAATTTTCGAAACGGGAACCCTCGAGCTATTAGGGCTCGCGGCAGAGCTATTTTTTTTCCCGGTCCCGCTTCCTCGCATGTATGGTATTATCGAGAGATCTGTTCCTGGATGAAACATGCGCGTTTCAACGATGAAAACATCTGACTCTTGCGATCGAAGGAGAACGATCCTCGAATTAGCGAGCGGAAGCGCATGTAGATCGGAGGGCTATAAGGTAGTCGCTCCCGGGCCTTTCGGGCTTTGTATCTCATACACCCAGAAAAAGAATAAATTATTCGACGGGTCGCAAATAAATATCTATATAAAATAAGAAATATCTCTTTTAAATAAATAAATATTTACGTTAAAAAAATATATTATATTAAATTTAGAAAAATTACGTAGTAAAGTAAAAATTGGCTGACTTTTTACCATAAAAAATAGTTCCCATAGAGAACGTCTACATTTGTATAGTTACGAGAATGGCAAAAAAACCATGGCCGCAACCATAATTGTAGTTTAACTAATTAAATGTATACTACCAGAATCTGTCTACATAGACGGTTTCCCCTGGGAACTATACGTTATAGTAGGAAATACTATCCTTTTTCTCAGTGTAGATTTTCATTATGCATATGTTCGACCACCAAGGCTCAGAATGCAGAGTTTCAACATGATACGCGAAATTTTGGTGTTGTAGAGTGCGCAAAAATAAGATAAAAAAAAAGATATTTATTTAAAATATCTAAATATTTATTCGAATTAAATTGGCTGAAACTAATTATTGTTAGACTTGTAATTAGTCTAGGCTAATTATTCTAAAAAAACGAAGCAGCCAGTCGGCATTTTCCTTTCGACCGAGATCGAGTCCAAAACCGTGTTTTACACGCAATTCCCCTTACACCGATCGCCGATAGCGATAACCAGATAAGCAATACAAACTGCAACCCTTGTTTCACAGCACGGGGTACAACCCTGTCGGAGCTGATTGTATCTTTCACCCATTTCCAGTTCCCTATCGCGTTTCCGAAACAAAAGCCACAATGAAAACGAAGAAAAGACAAAAGTTCTTCCCGTCTCCCTTCCTTTCCAGAAAAAAACTCTTCCAAGTCCTAGACCGAATACACCAAGTCCGATTTCGGGAGTGGGTGAAAGACAAAAAGAGTAGCCAAGCCTTGGGCTTTGTTTTATAGAAAAAAAAAAATCTAATGTATAGTAGTCGACTCGTGTTTTCTGGTCGAAAGACAAAACCCCGAGAGAGACTAACAAGATAACACGTCGGGGTATAAGATATGCCTTGTTGAACACGATCCGTCCTCCCGATCTCGATCTAGATCTCGATAGGAGGTTGACGAGCGGTTGCGGACCCGCGCCCCGTACGGGAGGACCCGGGAGAGAATGGACGATGAAAATCCGGGGGTGAAAACTTTAGCGTACCTGTTGTCGTCGACGGGACGACCGACCATCGGATCCTCGTCCTTGTACTTCGGCCAGAAATCCCCGTTTACGAGAGACAAATATGCCGACCGATACGAAAGCGAAATAAATCTCCGTGTTGAAATAGGTGCGAAGAGGTCGAAGAGCGGGGACTCCTTCTCGTCCTGCCAGCGAACTTCGGACGAGCTTTCGGTATAGTTTACCGCGTCGCCCGAAACCGGTGTTAAATTTTGAAAAAATTTTTGGACCGGCTATTTTCGTCCCCTCATGGAAATAAATTGTACCCGAAAATATATTCTTCATACACATTAAAAAATATTTCTACATTTAACAAACCTTTTTTGTCCACAAACTTATTTTGTTGTTAATTTCACAAAGAATATTTGTAAAATTAGCATGGAAAAAATTGTGGTCGTTCGTGGACAAGAAACGTTAGTACCTATTTTACTGTGTAGGGGAGACCGAGGCAAAATGGGGCAGTGGGGTAAAACGGGACAACAGACCAGAATGCTATTTTCCCCCAAATTTTGGACGCCCCATTTTGCCCCATCGATACATCTGGATTGTCTGCCCTACATAATCATTTCTGCTGTCCCTTTCTTAAGAAAACACTTTAAAAAAAGATACATACATTTTCGGATTTGTGAAAATTATGGATATTTTAAATATCTTTAATATTTTTAATATATTTTTCGCGCATATTTTTTTCAGTACGGCGTTAGACGGTCGGCCAGATTCCCCGAAAGCTCACGATGCGTGCGGGCTCATTGGTAGTCGCTGCCTCAATTTTTATTTTCACCGTTTTCCCTACGCCTATCCCTGCCTCTCCCGCATAGCTTCCCCGAGAAACACTGTGCAGCCCTTGGCGCGCGAGCAGTCACCTTCCGCTTTGCGTTACCTTCCACGCACCCTCTGCGCACCTTTGACACACCATCAGATTACAACCGTAACGAAAAAGAAAAACCCAACAGTCCGAAAGATTAAACTAAAGGTCCTAAAGTAAAACTTCACCTTTTACGCTATCCGGAAAGATCGAAGGCGCGCGCGCGCCCTTTGCCTCTCTTTGGCCCTTTCCCAACATACCTACTGTATATCAGATACAATGCGGCTGCTTTTTTTATTGGAAGGCCTACAACCCGGGTCCTCGAATTTGCATATATTCAGAAGTCTCACGCTGTATTATGCATGTGAGGGAATATCGGGAAGAAACTATGTGAAAGCTCGAACGGGGGTGATGAGATTTCTGGGGAAAGTTTTGGCGTGAAAACTTTCATTACCTGTGAGAATTTTTGTAACAGAAATAAAATAGTTCTCGAATTCTAAAATGACTTTGGAATAAAGAAACAAAAAATTGAATATAAAAAAATTATATAATATTTTGAACAATACCATTTTTTTTAAATTGCATACTTTTGGTACGGAGTGAAAAAAAATCGCGAGTCAGGAACTACATCGGTATTGATTTGATTGAATAATTGATTAGTTTATTGATTGATTTTGATTGATTAATCGCGAGACCGTGAATTTTTTATTGGATCATTTTATTTTCAGTTCGAGCGCTGATACTATTTCGAAAAACGTCCCACGATACGATATCGTAATGATATCGAATGATCTTACATTCGATCGGGGATGATAGTCCGGGGCTGGATGTAAGTCTGCGGGGAAGGGGTTGAAGCTCGAAAGGTTCTCATAGCGCTGCGAGCGTTGTGCAGGACTGCAGTGAATAAGCGTGGGAGTATCGTAACTTCTCTACATTACAATCGGGATGGGAAAAAGAAAAGTTCTCATGATGACGAGATAAAACGCTGAAACAAGACGAGATCCGGCCCCGAGAGAGGGTCTTCGCTTCGGCTCTATATTCTTCTCTCGCTCTCGGCTCCTCGTCTGAAAAATGACTCCGCAATCGCTTACGAGACGAGATTTAACTCACTCGAACCGATTAGATGCTTTTAGTGACCTTTTTAATGCTCTTTTTGAATCAATTATTTTTTCAATGCATCAACTTTTTAATAAATTTTACATTACAAAAATAATTTTACAATTTGATTAGCAACAAATGTTGTTCGATACCAAATCCAAATATGGTCGAATCAATACGAAAAGAAAAAAAATCTGAGCATGTTTTTCGGGCAAGAAATATTTCTTGAGCTTAAGTTGCGTGAATTTTTTGATTTTTAGTACAGTGGGAACACTATTAAAATCACCGGAGGTTCGAGGGGCAAAAGAGCGGATTTTTTCGATACGACCCACTCGACTCCTCGTGAGCTTGAGGGAAAAAATTTGGTAACGTTATATATATATATATATCGATGCTCGGTTGATCTTACAGGTGTTAACAAATCCTCGAGGTGGACACACCCGTCGGCACCTGACACCGCGCGCGTTAGGGCCCGGACTGCTGTACATACTTCGTCGAGAGCCGGCCCGGCGCTTTGCTCCGAATTTCACCGGGTGGTCCAGGCAGGACAAAACCAAGAGGGAAAGGGAGAGAAAGAGAGCGTATACCGGCGTCGAGCGAGTTTCGGGTACGAAGTATGTATAGGAGATCAGGATCGCTATAAGCGGCACCAGCGGCTAGCGCACATAACCGCAGGCATCGGAAGAGCACACGATACGATTATCTATACACGATCTTCGGACTGCTAACCGGCCATGAATTCACTTCCAATTACGTGCTCGTCAATCGACGGGGCGAACACGCGTACCGGGAGGAATTAGTTCTCGGTAGTCGCTCTATAGTCACCTCGATGATCTTCTCGGTGATAATGATCGAAGAATTGTTATTCGTCGTGTCGAGAGCAAATTTAACATTTATAAAATTGAATTAAATTAACTTGAAACAAAACTGAGCCCTATATGCTTCTTTTATCATCGAGTTATGAAATTTTATTACCGATGAATTAGTCGATCATTATATATACGTAATGTATTTTCTATTTGATATATTTTAGTTTAATTATGTATTTTTTGTTGATAGCTTTATTTCCAGTCGCTTCGGCAAGAAAATTTGATATTTTAGATTTACGCTCCGTGAAGATCCTCGTCGCAGAGGTGCTCATCGATTTTCGATCTTTCGTCTCCGGCAGGCCACCTCGGAGTTCCAAAATACAGCTGCACAATCCCCGGTGATAAAACGAAAGCAGCCGCCATAACCGAGCGATTACCCACGGCTCGCCGCCTACTAATATTGCCGCCGAGGAAAATAACGAGCCCGAGGATCGCAGCGTGGACGGAAGGCCGGAATCGCCGAGAGACGGTAAAAGTCAAAAAGTTTTTAGGCCAAAAGTGACTTCGAAGTCGTCTCGTTGATCGACCGTAAAAATCTATCGGTGTCGCGTCTTCTCCGATAATTTCTTCGCTTTCGTTTTCATTCGCTTCCCCCCATTAACAACTTATCTCCCTTGCCGCTTCGCTGCTCTGCTGCTAATACTCTCGTTTGCCGGCGCACCGGTGACCACCACGAAGTACCGCGCACGACCACCGTCGCGAAATCCCTCTTCCGACAGCATCGTGACTTTCCGCTTGTTCTTTGCTCCTCCTATCGGGAAGGAAAAAACGAAACCTTGTAGGAACTTTTAAATGGTGTGTTTACTCAGACACGCTTCACGGTCGACGATCCAAACTTCGGGGTTTCTTGGTCGCCTTTCTTTGGAGTTGGTCGTGGGCAGGCATTGATGACGACAGGGTCGGTTGTAATCAGTTCTCGCTGTACAACGAAGATCCGAGGTTGTATTCTTCCTTCCGTTTTATTTCGCGTTATTACTGCTGTTTTATTTTTAGTTGCCGTTTTATTTTTATTTTTTATATCCAGTTTGTAGCTTGCAAGTGTGTTTTACCTTACTATGTTTTGTCGGGTTGTTGCGGTGGTGTAGGTTCAGTTTTGGCTTCGGTTTAGGTTTTTTAGGATTTAGGTTTTTAGTTTTAGGTATTTTGCCCTCGGTACATGCACTAACGATAGTAAACTTTACAGCATTACATTGGGGTCTGATAAGGCCCTGAAAAAGCCCTTATCGGACTTTATTGGGCCTTTATGAGGACCTTATGCAACAATCTAAAAACTGTTATCCTTATTATGAAGCCTTATCAGGTCTTTTCAATACTTCACTAGGGGCTTATGTGAAGCTCTAAAAATGTTAAGCGTTATAAAGCCTTACAAGACCTTTTCGGAACTTTTTGAGAACTTTGCGTAACATTCTAAAATTTCCACCAGGAAACAATAATTTCCCGTTCTCTCTGTCCATCGGTAAAGGAAGAAAGTGAAAAACAAAGAAAACCAAAAGTTTGATCCAGAGATCATGTGTGGCGCGTGGTGTTCTCGAACGACGAAGCCACAATGAACTCATTGACCCGATGGTTCGAAAATCATTCCACTCTTACTCTTGTATTATAGAGCTGGATTGGAATTTAAAAAATCATAGGTGATCGATGATTTATAGCTGGATTAAGTTTTTTATCGTTCTTGACTCAATGCATCCGGACATTCAATTTTACCTTCGGGAAATAATGGATGGGCAGAAGATACACAATAACATCGGAGCAATCCAATGTGACACAAACTGGCCGACCCGATCGTCCCAGAATGACGACTCCGGACGAAAAGAAAAGGCCCGACTCGCAGTCTAGTACCCGGCTAACTGCACCGAGCTCCCTTATTGCCGAGCGAGGAGGTGGAGGCTGATGGGTCAAGCCTCGCCGACAAAGGGATGAGATCGTCGACCACTTCGTCCTGAATGACCCGACCTCGCGACTCGTAAATTGCGAAGGGCACGAGTTATACGACGCCTTTGGATCGCCGTGCATTTTTATTTATTTTTTTTGTTGTAATATAATGTCTTCCTTATTAATTCACAGACTAAACCTTCTTGGCTCGTGACTCGCTCTTAATTTCTCTATCACAAAGTAACATAGAAGTTAATTATATGGAAATAGAAAAAAAGAAATTGTGAGTAAACAACTCGGGGAGACGTTGAGAGGGACGTCGAGAATTTCTGTATAAAATGTGCCCAGTCCGGGGAAAAAATAGAAAGAGCATGGAAGGGTGACTTCGTTATCTGGGATGGCTTTTGATATATATATATATATATTTTTTTTTTTTTGTAGACGTCATTTGTGTAATCGTGCGGTGTCGTAGCATCAGGGCAAATAACGTCGGACGTCGTGCATCTGTGCGCACGATACGGCAGGTGCCCAAGAGCCAAAAAGGCTTTTATCGAGGCAGGCGCGCGCGCCTTATTCCTCCTCGCTCTACGTGTTATACGGCTTCCTGTCCCATCTGGACCGCGATCCTTACCCAAATACCCGGACCTATCGCCTAATATGTGTAGGTTTACTTTAAAAAAAAAAAAAGAGAATAAAAAAGTGTATAGGTACGCGACTCGTCTCCGCTTCTGTGGAACCCTTCGTAGAAAAAAGGGTTCCGATCCGTGGCAGGTACCTTCGGTGCGGCGGCCGTGGTTGCATAGTTGTCCCAAACCGAAAGGTGCATGTATCGATCGTTGATGAACTACGCGCAGTTTGTAATAATCAATTTAAATGAACAATTCGATAGCTCGAATTGTTTAGAATTTTCGAATTTTTATCGAACTTTGTCAAATCTTTTACGGACAGAGTTAACCATACAACTCATTCATCATGTACCTTCCAACTCGGGACTGGGGTAGATATGAACCCCACGCGTTTCTTTTACGTACTTCTACACTGTAAAAACTTTTTTTGTAAAATCGAAATACGAAGTTTCGTGAAAATAATGTTGACAGAAAAATAAACCTGTCCTGTTAATTCCCATGTCATTACCAATTTTAGTTTGTACTCTTGTTCGAAAAACTCGAGCCGGATGGTGCGATTGGAAAATTAACAAATAAAAAATTATGGATGCTTGCAGACAATAAATTGTTGTAAAAAGTTGTAACCTTTTTTTACTGTGTATGAGCAGTAAATGCGGTTTGCCGCACATAAATCCATTTGTTTTTCAATAAGGAAAAGAATAGCATGCGGAAAATTTGATTTTATTAAAGTTTAAAGGGTGAACATTATACTTAAAGCCGAAAACGTAATGAAAATTAGCAAAAAAAAAAAGCCATTTTTTATTTGTTAATTTTTCAATCGCACCATCCGACTCTAGTTTTACAAACAAAAGTGCAATCTAAAATTGTTGAATGACACTGGAAATAAAAGGAAGGATTTGTATATTCAAACCTGAACAAAGGAGTTTGTCACTTATCTAACAAAATGATTTTAATGACAAATCGTATTCCCATTTTATGAAATTATTTTCACTGTGTAAGCTATAAATTCATCAGACAATCAAACAATTGTCTATACTTAATACAAAATTTTTCAATGATTTTCAGAGATTAATGTACGAAGGCACCGATGATAATTCCGCACAACAGGCACACTGCACCGATGATGGGACTCGAGCCGCGATAAAAGTTATTCACCCGACGACGCGAACGTTGAGAAGGAAGATGGGGCGCGTGTATGGGGTGAGCAGGTTCGCCAGGCTTAGTTGTCAGGAAGGTGCAATTGGAGAGACAGATATTGAGGAAGAGGCGTTACGCTCATTATTACGTGCGCCGCGTGCCTGTTTCTTCGCTCATATTCGCCGACCACAAATCAAGCAACACTTTACCGCTCTTGAGCTCTCGCGCACTCCGCGGCTTCACGACGATTCGCGCAACAAAATTCCTTTTTCTTCTTTTCCTTCGCGAACGTTAATTTGTCGGACGTAAAGTGCATATTACCTCACGCACGGATCTCTTCCATCGGTATTTCTTTCTTTGTATTTTTAATGATCGCATTTCGGGCCGCCCTCGCTGAAGGGAACGATCAAATTCCGCACGTCTCTGCATGCATCCACAGTTCGGAGCTCCCTACACGAAATCGAGACTTTTTATTTTATTTTTTCCTTTTTTTCTGTTGTTTTCCTTGTCTTTTCTTCATTTTATTTGAGAAAAATGTCGATGCGCGTGTCTCCGCGCAGCGACGGGTGGTTCCGTACGTCCCGCTGCCGGTCGGACGATAAATTTCAAATTGAGATGATTTTTCGGCGAGAGTCTTCGGGGATCTTTGCTACGGGTTTCGAGGGAGAACGGCGCGGGGCCACCCACGGCCGCCGGCCTGCATTAATCATCGCGCCCGCAGTGGACGCGCATCACGTATATAAACGTTCCTCTACGGCAGCTCGAGCTTTCTCTCTCTCTCGAGCTTCTCCGAGGGATCCTCTGACCGATCCTCGGACATCTCAATTCCTCTCCCGCGGTATAATACTCGTATAAGAGGGCAAAAGAAGGAGATAGGAGGAAGAAGAGATGCCAAAGACACCGTGGTCATGGCGAGCCTCTCCCGGACTAACGTCGACGCCCATCCGTCCGTTTCGTTCTCATAAATACGTGAAACAGCGCGCGCCAGCGAGTTCCTCTGTACCAAGATCTATGCGAGAACTACGGATTTCTCAATTATTTTTTTCTTCTTTTTCTTAGAATTTATACGCGGGAATGCCGAAAATTGAACAACCCAATTTCGTTGTTTCGACCACACGGGTGAAATTTTTTTCGTCGATTATACGAAACTTAAAATTCCTCGCGGTCTATGACATATATTAATGGCACGATAATTATTATTATATTACGAGGCCTGACGATCTTCAGTGATATGTGTTTTTATAACTAAGACTTAATTTTCGTTATTAACGAAACTGACTCGTACATTAGTGATGCAGACATGTCATTCATCGTTCTTTCGCTAATGCACACTTTCCCGCGTGGAATGTGGAGGACTGGTATAGTTGTTTCAAAATTACGAACCCTTGGAGATTAAAAAAAAATTAAACTGCAATTAGGTCAGAAGTGATGGAATAAGAACCACCTATTTAACTTGGAAAAGCCATGCTAAATCGGTGGTCAATATTCACCACATAACCCCAATTAATGATGATTCGTTCATCACGAATGTATTAAGGGTGAAAGAGTTCAAAAACGAAGTCTATTTCATAAAAACACTAAACTCAAAATTTGTTTTTTATATAACATAACATCCGAATATTTCTTAATACGTGTGATTTTCGAATATTTCGGAGAATTCTGAACATGAAGATTTAAAAATCACGAAAAAAATAGTGTTTATCAAAAAAATAGTCTGATGTATGAGGACTATGCGGAGACAAAACAGAGAAGAAAGAAGAGATTTGTCTCTTCTTTGATAAGTTGATGCGACGTAAATGGAGGAAGACGAATTACACGATGTTGATGGACGGTGGAAGGATATTATCCCGTCACCGGTGTTTTTATACGGAACCCCGGCGCGTGAAGATCCGCTGCACGGGGACGGGTGGAGGGGGATGGCTTTGAAGAAAGAACTCCGGCTCGGTGTGTCTCGCGTTTTCATACTCTGCCGACGTCCGCCCACGTTCGCGGCTCGTTACTGCCAACACGATAGTTTGTCAGTAGGATCCTCGCCCCCGCTCACGCTTCTTCACATACTCGGTGGGGATCTTGGCACCGGGTTGCCAACTTTATATAGCGTACAGCACCGGAGAAAGATGGCAATATGCGAAAACGAGGTAGGATACATAGAGACGAAGAATGAAAGGAATGAGCGGCGATGAGCAGCCTCTTCCCGTGACCCGGCGAAAGGCTTTACCCCACAACCTTTGGGTGTTACATCCGTAATCACGTAATTGGCTTGACTGGACGGCGGGCGCGCCGAGCTTGTCATAACGCGTTAACCTCGCCGACCGCCCCGGACTCGAACCAATGAAAGTGTAATAATAAAAATAAAATATATATATTTTTTTATAAAAAAAAAAATAAATAAGAACGTGTATAATATAAAAATAATAATAAAAATGGTAGGGTATAAAGTAATTCCGAAACAACGTTGCAGGCAACGTGTCAGGTCCTTGGTCCTTTTTCGCGACTTTTTAAATCGTGGATCACAATTATCGTGAGAAGATTGAAATGGACGTTTTGAACGGTCAGTGCACATCGTTGATTCTTCCACACCATCGTAGACTTGAACCAATGAAAGTGTAATAATAAAAATAAAATTGATTTCTTTTGTGTTTATATATATATTTTTTAATGCATATAATATAAAAGAAGTTTTTTGCAACTTCTTCAACCGTGGATCAATTATCGTGAGAAGATTGAATTTAACATTTTGCACGATCAGCGCTGATCGTTGATTTTTCCGTACCTAGAAGAGCAAATCGAACGGACCGGTCCCAATTAAATCCGGACACGTGGCGCGAGTGTTTTGATGTTTGCGCGAGCAACCCGAGTCTCCACGTGCGTTATGGTAATACAGCTGGATCGCTCGTTCTCTTGGCAAACCAATTAGATAATAGATCCGCGCATTCTTTCTCTGCGCTATACTCAACATTGTTGTTTTCTTACGCACGCCTGAGTCGCGTGCGCCGATATTTTCGTTATTACTCCAACAGTTATAACATATCGTGCGATTAGCTCGTTCGCTACTTGCCGAGAAATCTAGACGGTAAAAAAATGTGTACATTCGACAAACTTTTTTGTCTACAAACGTCAGCGATTATTCCCTTGTTAATTTTACAAAAACCAATATTAGTAAAATGAACAGACGTTTAATGGACGTTAAAATGGACAACGTTTTTGTAAAATGAACATTTTGTAAAATCGACAACAGTTTCATTTTTTTCGTAAAATTAACAAGAAAATAATTGTGGAAGTTTATGGAAAAGAAATGTTGGTACCCATGAGAAATATAAAAAAAATCAGGGTATATTAATATTAGCGCGAGAAGATAAATCAGAGGAGGCAGGGGGGGGGGGGGGGTGGTGGATCGTGAGACGAGAAGAGGTTCGTGCGCGTATAAAAATATTAGTAACGCGGGGCGGTGAGCTATTGCCTTGTGGCGGGCGTCGCTTGTTGGTTTAAGCCCCGGCTAAATTTCGCTGATCAAACAAGAACGCCCGATCTCGGCGAAAAGGAAACGAAAGGAGAATATAAAAAAAAACCCCCCGAGAAGACGAAACAAGAATTGCGAGAGGGATCGACGCGCGCGGCCGATCCGATCGCGCAAGAGCCATCGACGAGGGAGTTGGCCACATAATTAAATGGGATCGGTAATGACGGCCCTCATCCGGATCGAGTGTATTAACTTAATTGCTTTATTAGATTAGATTCACCTTAAAATTGAGGCTACGCGCGCGCCTTCCTCCCCTCCCCTCCGCTCCTCCACGGTTCGCCAGCGTCTGCTTCCCGCAAACTCCGACTTCCTACACTTATGCTGTTCGCGCTCTTTACTTTTAACCCCGTATGTGTGAATGCGTTGGACTACGTGTATCCTCCTCGAGGTTTCAGACTTTCGGCAAACTTTGCGGGTACAAAAATATTATGGGTATAACGAGAGAGACGAAGAGACCCTTTCATCCCTACTCACTTCACCCCCTTTGCACTCTTCTTTTATCTTCCTTTTTTTCTCATTCACTCTCACCTCCGCTCGTACACCTCGCGCAAGCTGCCAAAGATCCGGTAACCACCACTTATCTCGCTTACTCTTTTCGAGAACTACGAGATTTACGGGCGTTCAAAATTTTGCAAATTACCCTAATACACCGTCTTATACACATATTATTATTATTCTTGTTATTGTTGTTGTTGTTGTTGTTGTTGTTGTTGTTGTTGTTATATACTATTATCTTTGGATGAAACTTTTTCGATCAAATAATTAATATTGTAAATATTGGGAGGACACGGCGTTAAACAGACAAATCAAAGAAGTGTGGGCGAGAATGTGATGTGGAAGTGTGGGGAACGAAGGGAGTAAAGGTAGCGATTTGCTAATAAAGCAAAGATAAATAAAGCTAATAAAAAAGGCTTCTTTTCTATTTGTTATTATTTAACGTCGCATCATCTGCTATGGTTATTAGCGACGGGACCTACTATTTTTACTTTAGTGCGAACCGTACCACTTTGGAGGGTTACTCAATATGAGTGAACTTTAACTGTACCTACTTTTAGATATCAGTAACAGTCGGCCTTCTAGGTTTGCTTTACGGAGCCACAGCTACGTCACGTCGATTACTGGCTGTAAATATTGGACGTCTACTGGCACATGTATCGGTTATCGCATGATAGATGCCAGGACCTACGGCGCGTCACAATATTTTTCTGCCACCGACAGCGGTAGAAGCGCGGTTGGTGTGCGGCTTCGGTGGTCCCCAAAGTCAAGCTGAATCGTTCGCGGTCAGTACATGAATGGGTGACCGCCCAGCCGTACACTAACTGGCGCATTGGAACCGTTGATCGGGAGATCGAACTCTGAGGATTTGTGTTCGTACTCGAAGTATCGAATACAAACATCAAGACTCAGTTGAAATGACCGGCACTATCGGCGGAGGTTTTCTGCAGTTTCCCTGCGAGCTTGTGCAAATGCGATACTTAACAAGCGAGGAATTGGATAATAATTGATAAGAATAGCGGCTGGATGGCTCATAGAAAGCTAAAGTCTTCTTCTTCTTCTTCTTCTTATTCTTTTTCTTCTTTTCAGTTTGGCCGAGACACTCTAAAATAGAGGGCACTCGACCTGGCCACACCGCTAACCGTGCCGTCCAACGCTCTAAAAGCTAGTCTTAAGAGGGGCATTGCGAGGAAAACAAAAATATATATATATATAAATTTTTTTTTTCTGCCAGCAAGACTACGGCACCGGGATTCGAACCCGAGACCTCCCGATACTTTGTTTTCGAGAATGGTACTCTAATCACGAGACCAAAATGATCGGTAAAAAAAAAGATTTGCTTATAAAGGAGAAACGAAAAGTTTAAACATATTTGTGAGTTTGAAAGGGTACACTACAAAAAAATGTTGATTCAAAATTAATGAACGGTATGGGAAGCTTTCTTACATAAACTGTTTCTGAAATTTCAAACAGATGCACATTGTGCAATTTTGCAGTAAAATTTTTAGTTTTTAATGGAGGTTTTTGTAAATTTCAGGTGAAAGATTTCTAATTTTAATATTTGGTATTTTTATATATAACAAAAAAATACATTAATCTTTAATTAATGTAAACAATGTTTTTTCATTAAAGTTCCAATACATTGAATTTACGATACATTTCCACAGTGTTTGAGGGATTAAATGTCTATAATTCATTTCTCCCGATGTAGTTCAACCGTTGGAAGAATGTTTCCAGGCAACGGTGAAGTTTCTCGTCCCGCAAGGGCTTACGTATTACCGGTTGGCGATTCCACCTGCGCGAACGACTCGCGACAGTCATTGTCGATTCGATTTGCGCGAATATCTTTCTTTCGGGGAGACAAATGTCCGATAAGTTTCTCTCGACGGGCACGATAAATCTTCGGTCTCGCGGCGGCTCTCGCCGCGGGGCGGGATTTTCATTGATGTACATACCCATCCGTACTGGGCCAGCACCTGCGCGCCGGGATCGACTGCGATACGCGAGCCTCTCCGTTTGGTTTCCGGAGTTACCGAACGATCGACCAATACATATTCTTCTATATACGCGCATGCATCTGTGTTATTCTTCGGGTAGCCTTTGGAACGTCGGTGTTTATTCAATGGAAAAAAGGGAACGAAGGGAACGAATACACTGAAATGTTTATAGAATCTCGCTGAGTATAATCGGAGATCGAAGCATCCTCGTATACCGGGGGCGCGAGATGCTACCGCATGTCTCCCTCGATCGATTTGGAGGTCTTCGGACAGTTCGGTGGATTTAAAAATCTAAAATTAAAGAAAATTTTACTGCAAAATATTAAACGTTAAGTTTTGTTCACATTTTAATTGTTCAAATTATGGCTCTATTTTACTTCCTCTCCAATTGTTTTAAAGTCACGGCCTCGCTAATAAAGTCCTAAGCGACATTTAGTTAATGTTATTTTGACTTTTAGCTTTTCTTTTAAGTGGTTCCATGTATTGTATCTAAATCAATGTCAAATGTGTCCGATTTGTCACTTCCTGCATTATGAATCTCAGTATTCTTAGGTGTACACAGTAAATTAATTTTTGTTCACATTTAAATGATTTTAATTATCTAATGTTTTCTTTGTTTTTTTGCAACACAGGCTCTCTATTTATTGACGTATTTCTTATGCAGTACGATCCTGTACTTCGAGTCCCTGACTTGCCGCCATCGCATCCTTCCGTGTGTGAATACAAATTCCGTATTAAACATTTTTTGAGTCTTCATCCCCGTCCTCGTCCCTTAATCGGATTGCGTGTCCGGTGACTCGTAACAACACTCGACGACGAGAGTACGATCGATTCTCAGCGAACTAGCGTATATTTAGCATATCCCCGATCGGCTGACAGCATGTTATTTCACCAACAAATAATACGCGAGCTCGCATTGTTGCGGGACGGAGGGAGACAGGGAGACGGAGAGAAAGAAAGGGAAGAGATTCGAGTGAGGGCACTCCAGAGACTCAAGAGGGCTCCCTTAAACGCTTTTAAATACGTGCGAAGAATGCACGAAGGAGACGGGGGTAGGCACCCCCCCCCCTCCCCTCCCCCCTTCTGCGAGAGAAGAGATTATCGTGGAATAGAACGAAAGCGAGATCGAGGCGAGATTCATCTCGTCTCGTTTCAACGCGGCAAGTTTATCCGTAAGGTCGTCTCGCTCGGCCGGCCGATCGACTGTCGACTACCTGCTAAATTACAATGACGAGTCGACGACCGTTTTGTCGAAGAGAAAAAAGGCCCCGAAACGTAGGGGGCTCCAATTAACTCGAGCGCAACTCTTCCCGAGACAATGGACCAGAGAGGAAGCGCGCCGTCGGGGATGCCGAAGAGAGAGCGAGAAGAAGGTGAGAGACCGCGTGGTAGCAAACCGAAACGCCAAAACTCGTCCCGGGCTATCGCTTCGTGTATAAAATGACTTCGATGCTGGCGCGAGTGGGTGGACAGGAGTCTCACGTCGAATAATCACCAAACTACCACCTTTGCGAGAGAGTCGTATCTTTTTTTCGTGTCAAATTCTTCTTTTTTTTCTTAGCTTGTGTATCATTCTTAATCCGATGATTTTGTGGTCGATGGAAAACAAAAAATAGAATCAATCCGAAAACCGTCACGCACGCGTTTGGAATTTGGTTTCTTGCAGCGTGTTTTGTAACCGCTGGGGGGTTTTTTTTTTTTTTGGAAGGACGAGGGAAGAGACGATGCCGCTATACAATTTTTAAGGTGGAATTTTAACCGGCGCTCCGGCGGAGAGGGAGGTGATAGGTGAATTTTAAAACAGAGCCGGAAAATGGATTCGGCAGATCGGAGGTATTCGGAGATAGATTCTTTTAGTTATTTTAGGTGTTAGGGCTTCCTTGCAACTTGTAATTGGGCTCTGCCCGGATGATTTATAATAAATAAATAAATATTATATTTTTGCAATAGACCATTGATCCGAACAGACAGTTTCTCGTTCACCGAGTCCGATAATGCGTAGACCCTCAGAGTTCGGCGGTGATTTTTATCCCGTTATTTTCACCCCGGAGTTGTGCTCCGATGTCCTAGAAAATTTCGAAGCTTTTGTCTCTGAATCATACACGAGCTCCCGCTCTTAATTCTTAATAGCTCGTTAATTTTTTATGAGAGATCTCTCGGGCAAGTTCTTTTGTCGCGAACAATTGATATTTACAATACTCGAACCAATCTCGAGTGCGCGCCGTATAGTATAATACACTATAGGGTAGTATAGGGTTTTGTGTTTGCGTACTCGAAGGACGCGTCATCGAGGAGCCGGTGCTTGAGGGCGCGCCGTAAGTTTTTTTTTTATTATTATTTTTTTATCGAGAACGAGGGTGTTTCTTTCCTTCCTTGAAGTATATCCTGTGACTAATTGTTCCATCGTCTATGGATGTGAATAATATGCATTAGAGTTCGGCGGACGACGGGCTGAGCGCATACGCAATTTCGGGGCTCATCGAGCAGGGAATCGAGCCGGCGGAATGGTTAACATCCCTGGAGACCGAAGCTCCACATTTGTCCTCGGAGACCTTTCTCGATTGTTCCTCCGGATCCGTCAAACCTTTCCCACAGAGCGACCGACGCGAAGTACTCCACTCGACTGGGGTACAAAGATTGAACCAACCAAACGAGCTTCGAGTCAATTGCATCGAAATCTTGCCTCGCACTGAGACAAATGAGGTTTTCCTTGAGTCAACTAAATCTGTTTGAATCATCGAACGAAACATTAAAATGTTAAGGATCTGTTATGAGAGAAAAAAATGTTAAGACATTCCTTAACATTTCCGGACCTTACGTTCAGTAGCAGTAATAGTTGTTTATAGTAAAAATTTAATAGTTTTGCTTCCTCATGGAGAATGCTTTGTTTTGGTAAAAAAAAAATGCCGAGATTTTAATGAAAACATGTTAGGAATGTTCGAAAACGTCGAAAATGAGAAATGAGAAAACGTCTCATTTCTCGAACGAAACGAAAATGAAAAATGAGAAAACGTGAGAAAATGAGAAAACGTCTTCTATGAGAAATGCTTTCTCATAGAAAAAGCTTTGCGAATAAAGGGAGATTATAAGAAAGTGTTATAAAAATGTCAACTTTCAACTTTTTAAATGTCAATTTGGTAAGATATGAATACAACTAATTTTAATGGGTTTGTAAAATTATGATTTCAAAGAACTTTGAGAAATTTGTCAAAATATGTATTCAAAGAATGTTAACAAATTTATGTCAATCAAACAAATTTCTCATTTGCGTGGGAGGAAAAATGCACGTTCGTCTGTATCATCGCGTCACGAATGCCACAATAATCTTGAGCATGTGTACACTCCTTTTTTGTTGCAACGGGTTGTTATATAGCGCGGGCTGGTGGGTTTGCACCTGAGAAATCTCATTCGAGAACGGAGCAGAAAGAGCGGTGAGTCGTCGGAACTGACGCCATTCATCCAGCGGGGTTCCGAAGGATTCGGCTCCGAGTCTCAATGGATTGTTCGTGACTCGACTACCCCGTTCAGCAGCTCACCCACACCAATGCTCGAAGCGCATCTTAAACGACGTGGCTGATCTTCCAATAATAAATAAATAAGTAAAGAAGCAGCGAAATAAATATCACGAAGTTCCGCAACTTTATTAGAAAATTATTATATCATCAGTCCCGGCATGATTCTCGAGTCTGAAAATGCAAAGAAGGTGGACACGCAGCAGCGAAAAAAAAAGAAAACGAGCCGTGCGGACCCGAGACCTGAAAAATGGATTCGCCTCTATTCCTAGGCGGGATTATAATAATACCCGAGAAGTTTTTTTTATTTTTTATTATATTTTTTGTTACCGTGACGCTAAACGGTGCGAATAAAAAAATGTAATAAAGAAGAAAAAGAAACCGAGGTATCAACATCAAAGGTGGGAACGTGGCGAGCCGCGAATGTCGCACATCCACTCGGATTACTATTAACTCTGTTTCATACTTCCCGGCAAAATTTTTCATCGACTAAACGTGTCGACTACCAAACAGGCAGCTTATCGTACGTTATTATTGCAACGTTGAATAAAGCGGCAAAATATAATCCGACGTTTCTCGTAACTTTAGGCGCAACCTCATTATTAGATGATATTTCAGCGCTTCGGATTAACTTCGCCCCGAGATTTTTATTTCGTTTTATTTCCCGGTAATAACTATGTATGGCTAGTTGTGGAGTAACTAACGAGCTGTGCTGCAGCTCAACAGGCGCGTCGTGGAAACGATCGTATGTTAAAAAATATTTTTTTCTAAACAATATGCAATCGTCGAACGGAATAAAAAAATGTCTGTGTTTAATAAGCACAGAAATTTTTAATAATTATTTTTTGTTTACATACACAACAATTTTACAGCAGGCGCATTTTTTTCTTAATTTTATAAAATTCGAATCAGTGTTTATTATATTTTATGAAGTTAAAGAAAAAATTATATATTTCCAGCAAACTTGGGGATGGAGAGTAGGAAAACGTTTTGAAATAAAAGCCTCTGCAAAAGTTTGGAACGTGACTAAATGCTGCGAGTAATATAGAAAATACATTCGAGTGCCCACTCAACGACCGACTTTAAATTTTTTCGCCAGTGTTTTTTTCCAACTAATTTGGTAGGATTCGAACCCGGCAAGTGTGAACGGGAGAAAACGAACCTCTTTTAAACGCTGCCGATTTCCCAAAAATCTCGAGAATCAACGAGGTTTGAGAGGAAAAAAAGGGAGAAATAATTATCACGACCACCCGTGAAAACAACGAGTCGAATAGAAGCGAGCTGTGTGCGGGGAAATGGTGAAGCGCAGGAGAAGTTAGTGTAGCAGAGCTTTCGCTACGGTGACGAGACCGTTCGCCGGTCACCCTTCGCCACTCGAAACGGATTATCGCTCGAGTCCCCTTCGCTTTTCCACTAAAATCGTGTAATAATTTACCTCCACGATGCGAGCGGGCAATTAACGTTCTGGCAGCCAGAACGAGTCACCAGGCTCGTTCGAAGTGTGAGAAAGAGTAAACTAAACGTTATTTTGGCTCGATATAAGAGTGCACGCCAGCCTTGACCGCCCGTTCGCTCGAAAAATTCAACGGAGAAAAGAACAATTTTTTTTCCCTTTGCCATCCGCTCTCGACAAAGATTTCTCACTCCCTTTTTGAGTATATCTGCTCATTTAATCTTCGGTGTGCCCCACATGTACCAGACACGCGCGATGAAACTTGCAGGCTCGGTTAAGGCGATGCGAAACCGAAACTCATTCCTACTCGATCCTTACTCAGTCGGTAACAGAAACGGTAATTCCTTTATTAAAAAAGCGTGCTACACTTTTTCTAATGAAAAAATATTATTAGCGCCTTTTCAAGTGTAGAATGAAAGAACATTGCCTTAGATCAAACAACTTAACAAGATCTTGAACTTCTCCGAATCAATTTTCGTAAATTCCACAAGCGTATTCAATATTTATAGAGGACAAATTTGTTGAAAATAAATAAAATGTATTTAAGTACCGACCGATTGGATAACTTACCGAGTCGATATTTGAAGAAATGCAAACATTTTATTTCACTAAAAAGGACACCGAATTTCGACTCCTCCCTGCTCGACACGTGCTTAGTCGGTAACAAAAACTGCAATTCATTGTATTTCAAGGCTGCCAAACTATTTCCGATGAAAAATAAATCATTAGCGCCTTCTTAGGCGTTAGATGGAAAAAAAAAATGTATTACAGTTTTGGTTGCCGATCGAGTCCGTTCCACATCGCCTTAGATAAAAAATAAATACAAAGATTTTAAACTTCTCCGTCTGATTGTCACGAAAAGTGATTCTCCGATTCAGTTTTTGTGAATTCCGCAAGCAGATTCGATATTGGATCCGGTATTTGTTTAAAATAAACATAATATATTTAAATACCGACCAATCGGACAATCAACCGAGCCGGTACTCAACCAAATCCGAAAAACATATTCGACTAAAAAAGAATCATTTCCCCGGGTGTAACCGGCGAATGCCGGGTGGTTCCACTCGTCCATGTTTGATCGCCGAAAGCTAAATATCTCGCTTTCTCGCCAGCCGAACTCCCGCCGTGTGGGAGGGTGTCAGAAGGCGTATCGAAATTTATAACAAAAATTCCGTACAGTCTCGTGTGGGAATATCGACTGTTTAATTTTCCGTGAAATGCCTGAGAAGCGTCAGGTCCAGTTACTCGTCCCGCCGGCCGGTCCGGAGAGAACGGGCCGTTCCAGCCTCTCTCCCGATGCTGGAACGGTGAGAAAGAGATTCGGAGCTTCAGTGTCGTCTATGTCTTGTTTCACAGGGATATCTCTCCGTGCTCCGGCTCTCTCGCCCACTCCGCAAGGTTCGCACGACGAAAGTTACCCAAAAAATCGAGGGAGAGAGCACTGAACATTGACCCGGTGAAAGATTACGATGCTCGGTGTAACGAGACGAGATGAAATTTGCTCCCTTTTAACGTTACACGCAATATTCGAGATTTATGTGCGGTGGTCCAACGACGGCAACTCGAGCTCCTTTTATTACCGAGACGGGATAGATGTATCGCGTCAAGTTTTACATTTTGCCCGTGTGCGAGAGAGAGAGCTCTCCACATCGGGTTCTCCCGTTCACGGAGAACGTCTTCCCACGGAGTCCCATCATTCTCCTTCTCCTGCTTGTTCCTCCTCTTCTGGTCCTTCTTCGGCCATCCTCCCCGGTCGCTTCTCCTTCCTCTTCCTCCCATTCTTCTTCTTATCTTCGTCTTCTTTTTACCCCTCCTGACCAGCCATTAGCTTCAGTTTCGTCGGCAGGCCGAACTTGTCGTTGAGTTCTTAAAATTATCGATAAAAAATATATATAAAAAAAAATGCAAATCCATCTGGGGTAATATAACCGACGGACTATAAATGCGGTTTAAAAATCATGTCGAAAAAAATTTGGAAGAATTAAGTAAATAAAGAATTACGCTGTATCGTGGAAAAATTTTGCCGCGTAATGACACGAAGGTATCGGTTGTTAATTTTTTTTTGTAAATAAAATAAATTGCTCTCCTACCGTACAGCTGGCGCGAATCCGTGTAGACATGTTTCTTTTTTTTAATCTGAAAGTCAATGCTAATCTCCAACGCGCATGGAGTATTTTTTATTCACTTAATTCTTTTCGTCCTCTTACCTTCTTTTCCCGCTTTTTGAAGGACTATCCGCCATTTAATTCGGGCCCCGTTTGGTCACACAGGAGGGTGCCGCATTGTGGCCCGCGATGGACTGCAGGAAGAACACTGGTATATTGTATTATGCAAGAGTATCAGCGAAGTGAAGTGGCTGGATGGGATTCTTGCCACAACAAAGAAACTCCCGACACCCATTGTGTCATCGAATAGAACACGATTTTTTTTTTTCTGGACGTTTCGGCCAAGCACGATTGTTTTCCGGGCTCGGCGCCTCCCTCCTCATTATCCGCCTGCAGTCCAATTTTTATTCATTATTATTATTAATTTCATCATACTCAACTATACTGCGTTGCATTATCTCCGGAAAATTGGGGGCGATAACACCGGCAACGGATCATTTCTTATTTTTGATACGAAAATATTATACAAAAAAAAGCCCAATTGTTTTTCGTACCCAGAAAAATAATTACATATTTATTTGGTTTAAA
This sequence comes from Stenichneumon culpator, assembly GCA_964017025.1. Classification (NCBI taxonomy): domain Eukaryota; kingdom Metazoa; phylum Arthropoda; class Insecta; order Hymenoptera; family Ichneumonidae; genus Stenichneumon; species Stenichneumon culpator. The sequence continues at coordinate 267,848 of OZ024769.1, read as the reverse complement.
TAAATATTTTTATTTAAACCAAACAAATATTTATTTGCGAGTGTCGGTCAAATAAATTATTTTTCTGCGTGCGGGCTTGTCCTCATTATCCGCCTGGAGTTCAATTTTTATTTTAATATTATTATTATTTTCATCATACTCAACTATTGCACAGTTAAAAATAATTTCGTAAAATCGGAATACGAAGTTTCGTAAATAATTTTGTTACATAAGTGACAAAGTCTTTTATTCAAGTTTGAATGTACAAACCTGTCCTTTTAGTTCGTGTGTACTTTCGTTGGCAAAACTAGAGCCGGATGGTGCGACCGGGAAATTAATAAACAAAGAATTGCGAACGTTTGTCAACAATAAGTTGTAAAAAGGGCTAAGTTTTTTTTTTACTGTGTGTGTTGCATTATCTCCGGAAAATTGATGACCATAATGGATTTTACTTTTCTTCACTTCTTGGTTAATTTTTATTTAAAAAATGTAATGAACAAAGAAGAAAAAAAAAGAAAACGGTGCACCGATCTCAATGACCGGGTACGAGATTTGCCGCCGTGAGTTAATACGCCTCTATTTCAATTATGTACTTTTTTTATTTATTTTTTGAAAAAGGGACCATTATATCGTCATTTACGTGAAGCGACTTCCTGCTTCGAGTCGGGGTTTTTCGTCGCACTCGCCGCAGTCGAATCTCGAGGAAGCAGGAAGTCCTAATCGAGGCCCGGAGAGAATGAAAAACCTGCAACGACGATTCCCATGATTCTCGTTAACTTCGTACCGGCTCGCTAATATTCGCTCCGAGATTTCCTCCTCGGGTTCGACTACTCGAGATGTCCGGTCGGAAATACGCGACCTGCGTCCCTCGAAATTCCAGATACAGTGCCGACCACTTGAAATTCAAGAAGCCGACCGGAAAACCTCGTAAAATTGGCTAGGGTCATTTCCGCGATGCTGTTATGATTTATCGACTGGCATTCCTCGATCGGCCTCGTCGGCAACTTTTTCGAACGCCATGACCAGAAAAACGAATCCACCTTGTCCAAACAATTCACTCGTGCCTCTGAAAAGTGCCGAATCGTTCGACTGTTCTTTCTTAGAAAATTGCCGAGAGAAAAAAAGAAAAGAAACAAAACAAATCAAGAAACATAACTAAACAATCGATGACTAAGTTGGGATTGGCGTGGAGATAAAAGAACGCGAGTTGCTACAATAGATGAGCTACCGCTGTTAGACCTATTACCGAGGGCAGCGATAAAAATATTATTCCATTCGGTGCTTTGTCTCTCAACGAAAGGTGCTTCGCAAAAAGTAAAAAAAATCATAAGTTACGAATATAAAAAAAAAGGAAAAGTCTTATACTTCTATATTGTCCATTAGTTCGATATTCCCCGGGTAATCGAGAGAACTGCCCTCGAGTGCCTTTGAAAATTGCCGAATCGATTGAAGCAGCGTATTGAAGGGTGTGGATCGAGCGGTAGAGCACGGGGCAAAAATGAACCATCTTTACCAATTTATTGCAAAACAGAGAAAAAAAAGGATCGCGTCTCAAACGATGGTCCGTTTTGCCCCGTGGTCCCTTTTATCCCATAGTCCGTTTGCTCTGCGGGCCATCTTACCCCAAGGTCCGTTTTGTCCCGTGTTCCATTTTACCCCATGGTCCGTTTTGTCTCGTGATCCATTTTACCCCATCCATTATGCCCCGCCCTCCCCCGATACAAAAATACGCGTATAGAAAATAGTCAGGATTCTCGTGATTTATTTTTTCGATCTGCGCTCGCGAATTTGAGACTTCCAGAATTGCCGAACCTGCATGCGGCACGATCATCGCCACCGCGCCGAACTCCGATCGCGTCCCCGTTCAGCCACCCGGTAACCCCCTCCGAAAACAAAAACACTTTGGCTCGATCACGTTCCTCTGCATCCCCCGATGCTTCGATGTCTATTAAAGAATCGCTGCGCCGAAAAACGAACGGCGAAATTTCGCTCTCCTCGCACGTTGAACTAGAGAAGCGGAGGAGCGAAGGGGTCATGCGTGCACACGTGAAAATTACACGTTGCAGCGCGGGAGGCGACGGGGTGCGATGCGGTTCAAGCGGGTAGCTGTACCACACTGTACACGTGTACACGTATAGTGTGTGAACCGAGAGCTGACAAACAAACGGGCGAATGCAATCTACATTACATATGAAAATGTTACCGAGTTACGCCCTTTTCTTTCCGAGCGGTGCGTTTTAATATACAACGCACGTTGTATGTGTATATATGTGAATGGTTGAGAGGACGCGGAGGGTGAAACTCGGCGGCAATGCCGACGTTCCACATTCGCCGCGGGACGTTGCCAAATCCTGACCGCTTGACCCCTGCAGATAGCCACACAATCCGGTCGCCCAGCTACACCAATAATTATCCACTTAAAAGGAGGGAAAGAGTCGTGTACGCTGGATCAGCGCGCGCTGACCGAGTCTCACTGTTGTATGCTATTCCAGAAACTACTATACTTCTGTATACAGTACTAATACACGCTGGATAACCTTCCCCCTTCCAGTGCGTGTGGTTTATACATATATGTATGTATGTATGTAGAGGTGGGGTTTATACGGGGCTCGGTATGGGTGTGAGGGTTAATTTGATAATTGCATTATTTCGTCGGTACTAAATACCACCTTTCCGGGGAACGGCCAGTCGGCGTGGGCTCTCGTTCGCTTTCGATTCGAATTCGTTTCGCGATTTTTCCCAACCGAATAACCCGGCTCGAACGAAAGAATCCCCGGCCGCACACCGATCTCAGTCGAATCTCTTATTTTCTCGTCTCCCTCCTCCTCTTACTTCTTTTGATTCTTATTTTTGTTTTGGTTCGTCTCTTCGTCGTTATTTTTTCGTCCTATCGGTAATTAATTCCACGCCGTTTGACCTCCGGATTCTCCGACGACTTCGGTCGGGTATTCTTTTTTCTTTTAAGGTGAGGGAATAATTTTTTATATATATTTTTAATGGCGATGTTAAAAAAGACACAGGGATAACGCTTGCATTGCACGAGGAAATTGTTATACCTACTTCCGGTGGAAAAAATAGAAGCAGGAAGATTTGTGACGACTGTCAGTTAGGTCCATTCAGATAAACGGGGCATTTTTTTGTCCAGAGGTCGGGCTTTTTTTAATATATATATTAATATGGTTATACCGAAGCTTTAGCTGCCAGCCCAGTATATCCGCTATGTTTCTTAAACATCAATAAAAAAGTTGAAAACTGAAATTTTCATAGCGCTTCCTCATAAAGTTGGAAATTAAAATTGTCATATCATTTTCTTATGATGTTCCTATATTCGCGAAGCTCCTTCTATGAGGAAGCATTTTCTGTATTTTTGGCTTCCTCATAGAAGAAGCTTCGAGAATAAAGGAACATCATAAGAAAGTGATGTGACAATTTTTATTTCCAACTTTATGAGGAAACGCTATGGAAATTTCAATTTTCAACTTTTTCAACTTCAACGTCTTGTTAAACTTTTATGCAAACCGGCTGGCCGATTCAGGTACAGCGCGTAAAGCTACTCCATCATCACGCTTCACTTAGTCAGATCTGTGCTTGGCGTAGATAAAAACAACAGTCCCGTAAATAAAAACAAATATCAAATTATCAAAAACCACCTAAAATCTAAACGACTGCATAGATTTGGCCAAAAATTGGGTCGAATAATGAGGTCGATTAAAATTTTTCTTATAGTTAATACGAAAAAGTGTCAACCAGTTGGGTAAAACATTTTCTTTCTTTCTCGATGAGAATGAAGCCTCAGCTGTTAAAGTGTTAAGGTAGCTCGACGATTTCTCTTCGAATTTTTCGATTCCATTTCCTTTATCAAACGATAAGTTCCGAGTTTGTGAATCAGCGTACTCCGTGCCACGATTATTCATCGCCGAGAACCGACTTAATAGATACATGAAAATGTATAATTTGGGTAATTACAAATTGTTTTTCCGTCGATAGTATTTCCCGGTGTTTTATAAAACGCAGCGAGGACTCATCGAGATAGGATAGGAGAGAAAGAGGGGAGAAGCACGCGCCCGCCACGCTCCCCGTTGCACGCACCTGGGACCAGTTGGTCAGCGACGAGGGAGTCCCTCTTCTTCTTCGGGCACTCCGCGCGCTTTGCGCTTCGGCCGGCTCTCTCGCCTCTCGCGTACGCTCTATTTCTCTTCAGCCCCTCGTATCCGCGTTGCTTCTCTGTTACACCGATGCTTCTAGACACCCGCCGGCGGAACCGATGTCCAATTATTAACGAATTATGTCCGCGAATTTGGTGATTCCGAGCGTGAGCGCCCTCTCCAGAAATACGGAAAGTTCGGCGTGTGCTGCCGGCGCAGAATCGAACGCGTGTCTCAAAATGCCGAAAGTAGTTTGGTTTTCGCTACGGTCCGAAAGAGAGCTTGGTCACGAGCCTCAAACGCGCACCGGCCATATTACTGAACTGACGCGTAAACGAGGGATGATTAAAGGATAAAAGGGCCTTTTGTACAGCTTTGAATTCTCGAACTGTTTTGTGAAATTACTTTCAGAGCCTCGAATGCCGCAAAAAAATGATAACTTGTTATGAACATTTATGAAATGTTAAAAAATTATTTTTATTATTATCATTATGTTCATTTTTAAAAAATGTGGATTTACTTTCGTATTGCAAAAACGAAATATTAAGCATAAACGTTTTATTATGATTTCGATTGACACGGATGGATCGGACGGATGAAATTGCGTAGTGGATCGCGCAGCTTGTAGGTCATCGTTGTGTAGTGCGAGGAAGTAAAATCACTCGAGTGTATATCCCTCGGGCTCAGCCGCTCGCAATTCCTTGTCGAAACGTCGAAGGCTTCGGGACATCGGCTTCGAGAGACTTTTTCCTCGAATAGTCACAGTTGTATGGGTCCCAGCATGGGCGTTAAGGATTCGCGAGTTCGACTCGTTCAGAGGCTAACGAAAAAAAAACTTCGGAACTTGTTTTTCTATGGTCCACGTGCGGACGATGATCTACAGGGGCTTCGTTATCGTATCCGTTCTCCACACATACATTAAACATTAGACGTATATCCTCTCTATTGTTGTTGTTTCTTTCTTTATCTAAAAACTATTTTAAAGCAAAGATTTATCATGTTATTAAAATATAAAAGGGATTAATTTCCCGTTTACTAATAAATAAATAAATAAGTATATTCCAAGTTGCTGAAGCCTTGGCATGATCACGAAAAAGAATCAATCTGCCAAAATAAACAATTTCCGGCATAGAACGACCCAGAAGTGAATTTGTGACCGCACTAGGATGCAGTCCCAAAGATCATTTACGGGTCGAGGAAATGGAACGATAGTTCCGAAGTTTCACCAAATTGAAAAAAAAAGAACACCCAATGACATTAAAGTCGCATTAAATTTGTCCGGAGAGGAAACCATAATATTTCGTATATATACCCAGCAATCCTCAAGTTTTCTGTCTCGTGGGAATCTCCGGCTTGCCCGCGACAGCTCGTCCCAAGATCTTTTTCTGCTCAAGCCCGAAGAAATTGAATTAACGATCTCTCATCAGAAAGGAGCATAGACTACATTTTTTCGAGACAACGAATTTTCCTGCAATCAGCGGCTCTTGTAAAAAAAAAGAAAAGACGCTAACTAATACTATTAAAGAATTTTCGCCTTCGTTCCCTCAAATTTTCTTACCGTGTCGACTTCCTGTGCAAAGGTCCGATGCCGACTGACGACGTGATTACATATCGACCGGCAAGTTCATTGGCTTAATTGATATAGAAAAAAAAGTAACAAGCCAAGAAATAAGCAGGTAAGAAGATGCCGAGAAGTGTCAAAATTATTGGGGAAGCTGACGGATGCTCCGTAGCTTCGGTATTACCTGAACGCTCAACAGGTATTGACCGTAAAGATAATGCTACAGGTTTTCGTTTTTCCTTTTTTTTCAATGCGTTGCCGAGGCGCCTTCGTACGAGATTGATCGCACGTCCGATAACCCGATCCCTCCCACTCGGTTAACCTTCCTACGGCTCTCCCTCAATCTCTCTCTCTCACTCTCTCTAACATAAACCGTTATTACAATATTTGCCGAAGCAAAAGTATAGTAATTCCATATTTGCTCGGGGCCCAATTACGAAGCGTCTGCGAGCGGAGAGCAAAATCTTCGACAAGGCCCTTCCAGCTTAATTCTCTCTAACTTGTTCGAGACACGGTCTCTGTTTCTTTCCCCCATTCTCACACCAATCCCAAAGGCTCCCGTACGAGCCGACACACTCTCCGCTTGCCGACGCCGAAAAGTAGCCGGGCGTCTCTAACCCCACGAGGCTCAGCGCAACGGAATTGCTCGAACCTTCTAATACAGAACCGAACTGATGACCGTGGAGCTCGAAAAATGTTCGCCTACTAGCGTACCGGGTTAATGATCGGGGCCTCCTCGCCGGACTTATTTTGCCACTTTCGTTTTACGATAATCCTTTTAGTAAAAGTTGCAGTATTATTCTTAGACTCCCCGAACTCTCCCCCCCTTTTCTAGCGATTGCCTTCTTGCTAACGAAAAGGAGCTTCATATCTTCATATCTGTTTGGTGCGCGCTTAAATAACCTAATTGGTTTTTTCAGCATGTCGTAGCAGGAACGTTAGAAATTTCGATGACACTTCGTTAGTCTGTCGTTATATAGTAATTTATGATAATGGTGTGATAATAGTACATTTCCATACAAGTGCGAAAAAACTTTTTGTGACGAGTGTGACTTTGCAGCACGAGCCGAAGGCGAGTGTTGCAGTCACACGAGTTCAGAAAAGTTTTTTTTATCTCGTAACGAAATGTACTATTTTCTAACGCATTCCGTCCCTGTGAAGTGTGCGCAGAAAGGCACTTTTTCGCATCGCTAGCGAGAAAAATACTGCGCGCACTTCCCACAAAATCAAAGAAATGATTTTCATTAATTTGTTCGCAAAAATTATGTGAATGGCATGGGCATAGAAACAGAAGTTCTGAGTCCTGAAAAGAACTCAGTTTCCACGCCCTCACAATCCAAATAACTATTCTGATGAGTGTTGCAATCACCGGAGTTCGGAAAAGTTTTGTTCACAAGTTGTGAAAATGGGGGTTTTGCGCACGCTAGGCGTGTGTAAAACTGCTTCTCTCGCACCAAGTGTAAGAAATGTAATTTCACATCCTACGGCATTGTTAAGATGGCGGATGAGTGCGGTTTTCAACGCCAAGTGTAGGGTCTTTGTTTATCGTTGGAAGAAAAATAACGTAATCGAGCGAACTTACCCTAAACCGCCGAATCCGCGCGATCGCAGCTGAAATCTAGTCTGAGACAGCGAAAAGGGAGTGCTTCTAGGAGTGGGCGACATATTCGTAACATAAACGTCTTCTGTCTCTTGTACGAAAACATAAACAACTCGACGGTGTTTTTTTTCTTCAACCCGCACAAAGGACACTCGCGAACCAAACTGAGACCGAACACGAAGCGCTCGTCGACAACGTCGGTCGCATCCGATAACTCTCTCTCGATCTTCATAGGTCGACTCGAGCGCCAGGTGGTGACTGCAGGAACTTCGATAATTTTCTCCCGCGCCTGCGCGCCCCGTTCGGCGTAACGGTGGACACGAATTTCGATTTTTGTTGTGAAAATTGTTCAAACTCTTCGCAACAACACTGTGCTGCGTGATCAAGTTCGACGATCGTACAATTATCGGAATCAAGATGCCAATTCGTGAGTATTATGACGTTGAAAAACTGCTGATTCGAACATTTCGTATACAGATAGTGTCGTCGATAGGAGGTTATGTCCAACGGTCAAACCCATAATCCTTCGGTGACGCTACTCATGAATGAAAACGGAGCAACTATTATTCAGGAATGTTTTCTTTCAACTGCTTTTTTTTGTCTTCTCAATATCTGCGCAGCTTTAAACGTTCGTCGTCAACTCAGCAGCACAATAAGAAAGTTTCGCTTCGAAGAATTGGAGTCCGCCGTAATCCCAAACTTTCCCGAAACGTCATGGAGCCGAGTGAGATCGAGGCTTGTCAAGCATCACGAAAGCTTCACGGTCGCCAATGCACAAAGAATAATTGAACAAACGATTAACGTGAGTGCCGCCTCGGAAAACTTCAAAGACTAAACGTAAATTCAATACTTTTTCACACTGCCAATTTCTATGTAAATTTTTATAGATATTTTCACTTTACCGATATCATTAATATCGAAGATAATTATTTCTTACTCACTGTTCGGACATTGACTATTTTGAGTCACTGTTCCATCTTCTGACCATTTTTCCTCTTGTTCTGTTATTTTTTATAAAAATTATTTTTCATTGTCTTTCTGTTACGATTTTGAAATGTATTGTCTATTATTGTTTATCTTTTATTATTTGCGCTTATAAATAGAAACAAATACAAATGCAAAAAATCTACCTGCGTACTTGACAGAGTTTCCTTTTTTTCAGCAGGAAGCTAATCTGAGCGACAAAGAGTTGAAGGATAGATTGGCAACCCTCGAGCTTATAGGTAAAAAAAACCTCCAAGGATACGCGTGAATTAATCTCTTGACTTTCTTTCTTATAAAATATAATACAACACACTCCGTTTTTTTTAGAGGTGAGCAGGCATTACAAGAAGAAAACTTGGTACTCGTTCGTAATGAAGGGTCGAAGCAGCGACGCCAACGATTTTGTTCCAAGTCGCGAAATAAAGACGAGAATAGTACAAAATTTTCGTATTCATCAAATGGAGATGGACGTAAGAATATCGACCCACGAGGGTGTAACTTTCATCTCGATAAAGGACAAGCCAAGGGGCAAAGAAGCTAAGAGAATTACTCCAATATTTTTTGCCCTGTTCATGGGACAGGAGTATCTTTTTTGCTCGAAGAAGAGCGTCACCAAGGAGGACGTGCAAGTTATGGTGGACAGTCTCGGTTACACGAGCGCCAAGAAACTCAAACTCATTGGGAGGGATTTGCGATCGCTAATAAAAATGTTATGGATGAAGAAACAGGGCGCTGTGCACAGCAGCGAACTGCTCGACCCGCCGGATCTCACGAAACCCGAAGCCGTTATCAAGTAAATTTCGTATCTGAAGAATTTAAATAACTAATTTTTCTCGATTTAAACAGTATTCAAAATTTATCGTCTATAATTTGCTCGAAGGAACACGGGAATAAATTTCCGGCAGAACAAACAGCGACGCGAGTACGTGGAGCGATGTTTCGGCGAGGCACCACCGACGTTGGAATCTCTCGTCGTCACGGGACCCGAAGAGCCTTGGACCGACGAAGATATAAACTCGAAATTGCCGGACGAAGAAGTATACGTGGCGTAAGTTCGAATAAACTAACTTTATGTAGGAGAAAAAAAGCTTGTAATTTTTTTTTAATTCTTATCATTAATTATTAAATAAATTATTGACATTTAGATGGGAATTTCGAACTCACAACGTCGCCGAGACACTGACGAAATTAGCGGAGCATCGCGTGTTCGTAATGCCTTTGCCTCTCTACGTCTCGAACTGGATAAAAATGGGTAAAAACGAATTGAAAATTCAGCAGCAATGACACGCTACGTGAATCGTACGTTCCAGTGAAATATATTAGATGTGACGGACGACTACAAAGGCGCGGCAAGATTTATCATAATTGACGAAGTTCCACACGAAGAAACTAATTTTTATAATACATTAAGTAATGGATATCAGAGCGAATGATTTGCACTGCCGACAGTGGAACTGTCGGGTGACAGTATTACGATATTTTGTTTTGTTTTTATCACGACAAGACTCAGCGCGGTCGCAAATTTGATAGATTCAACGGATCTCTGCAGAATTGAAGTTGAACTTATTGTATTGACATGAGAATCGATTTACGCTAAATAATTAACCGATGTTAAGCTCGGAGCTGAATTAACATAGTTAGGAACTGACTCCTCTATATGTATCGCGATTCAATTTGTACAGCTGCAAAGACTGGCGGTTTGGTTTTGTTATTTATTTAATCGGAACGCGCAAGGTGCCGATTCGATGTTGTAATTCTAAGCGTTAGGTGAATGTTGATTATTGCAACACGATAACGAGGTACGCTGGACGAATCCCTATCGTCCGTTAACCCTTTGACGATTCGTGGGAAGCAAAAACTTTGCGAAACTTCGTTTTTTCTAGTAATAATAAAAAAAACGTCGCTTCCCTTTTGTTTCAACATTCAGAATATTCTTCGTTTAAAAAATGGACGGGCGTTATAGAAACAAAAATTACTTTCTCCGTAATAGCATAAGGGTTAATAATACCTTTGTACAGCCGCAATATCGAAATAGAAATAAACGAATGTAACAATCTTCGGAGTGTTCGTCAGTTTTATTCGTCGGACGTTGACAACTGTTGATTAGTATTTTTTCGAAGCGGTAAAGCAGTGTTCTTTTTTACGAACTCTCAATCGGACATATCCGCCTCGGACATGTCGCACTCATCCTCGTCGGACGTGACGTCGGGATCATTCGCCTGTGCGATACACTTTTCGCATCGACAAACGAAGAGGTACAACGAGCTCAACGATTTCTGTCTAGAATGTCTGCTGCGCTCGAGCTCGCACTCGTCCAAATATCCTATACATATCTCTTCGCCCGGATGAATGTCGCGAGTCGCCGTTATGACGAGTGTGCTGTTCGAGTAGGGAAATTCCACGATGGCGTTGGGCAAACAGCTGTGATTTATCGTCGACTGCAATACGTAAAGACCCGAGCCTTCGTTGTTCAAAAATGTTCCGACGACTGTGTGAAAAATAACAAAAAATTAAACACGATTATTAATAATCGAACATTTTTTTTTCCACGACAGTGAGAACAATACCGTTACTGGAATTCAAATTTATCTTTCCACTTGCGGTATTGAAAAATTCCAAATTTTATCCGAATAAAATGTTGAATACATGGATTACCCTCGTCCATATCGTCGTACAGTCTGTCGATAAATTTGTCGATTTGAATTCTCCTGTCTTCCGGCAATTCCAAGGCCGAAACGTGCTTGACCCAACGCCCGAAAGCGCTGGTACCGATGCCCTGACCGTTCGTCCCAACCAGAGCCAGCAGGCTTCTGAAGCCGTCCGGGGTGAACCACTGGAAAAAAAGAAAAAGGCATCAGCGATCGATTGAACGTCTCCCGCGCTAATCTTCGAGCGCCCAGCACGAAGCCCCTTCATGACCCTGAAGATATCCGCTCGACATCAAATTTCATCTCTGCGCAAGTCTGTCAATGCATCGCTTCAGGAAAAAGAAAATTGTTCGCTTGTAGAATTTTATTCTCCACGTGAACTTCCCCGAGCGAAGTTTGTGCGACGCAACATGCAACCGTTACAACTCGACGAAAATTAGTCTCATGCACATATCTTTGCGTAGAAGCGCGTTCTACATACGTGAGGAGCGAATTCGGCGTTTAGAGCGTTCTCCATCGCTTGTCTCAGTACGTCGATCTGCCCGACGAATTTTTCGCCCAACAGGATGTGAGCGATTTCCTGTACCTCGTTGACGGTTCTGTGACAAAATTGCGCGAACGTCGCCAGAGCCGCGCTCTTGTCGGCCGACTGGTTGATGTAAGCTACCATTCTCGCGAGCAACATTATCGTCGCCGTCTCCGGAGGATAGTATATCTGTTTCCATGTCTCTTTGAGCTGATTCAATGGATGACTATCGTTATTATCTCTGGACTGAAGGCACAACGTCTGATGATATTTCTGATAGGCCTCATTCAGACATTCGGCGCTGCAGTACTTGATGCCGCAGGCGGGACACTCCACGGTTTGTTCTTTCTTGGTCTCGCAGCATTCTCCGTACGGCAATATCAGATCGGATTTGCCCGTAAGACGACGAGCGTTCTCCTCGGCCGTTTCCAGAGGCAACATACAGTTGTCGCAAGCCAAATATCCGTAGTCGGTATTCCATGAAAATTGGCAACAGAGTATCGGCTTCTCGGTGAGGATGAGATCGCCCTCCTTGAACTGCCGCAGAGCGAAGAGGCCCTTGCCCTTAAAAAACAAAATGCCAATGACGAGAGCGATCTTACCGACGAAGCAGAGTCAGCCGAAAGGCGGAGGAAGAAATAAATTTTATCCGAACGCGAAAGTCCACCGTACAAAAAGAGAAATCTGCATGCGCGATTGAATTTTTTTATACCAGCAATTTTAATTTTATTTTGCGTTCGATTTGAAGGTCATGAAATATTATCTTAAAAGATAATATTGCGTTAAAATTAAAATTTAAATTAAAATAAATGCTGGACAAAAAAAATTTGTATGAAATTCAATGAACCAGTACTGGAAATTTTTATGCATAAACTGGTATTTAAATATCACGTACAATTGTGATGAAAAATTAATATGCTTTTTCATGGAAATTAAAGGAAGTTATTAAAAATAAAATATTCTCAATGTTGTTAATATACCAAACATAATTTTTTTTGTATTGTACTGTAATGGTATATTAAATTTCTTAAAAAAGAAATTTAATATACCAGTTTTTGCATAAAACCTTCTTGTCTGGTATATTAAATATCATACAAATTTTTTTCACAGTGTAATTACAATACCATTCAGTGTACAAGTGGTTGAAAGTTATTTTGCCATTGTGCATTCAATTGTCCAAGCGATTAAAAATACAAGAGACTACGCCCAAGCAGGCCGATGCAAGAAACTTAGCGAGAGCTTTAAGTTCTTACAAAATTCGTGCTTAGCTCCCCTAAACTGCGAGGGACGCATCCTTCCTCAAGCACAATGAGTTTTCAGAGTTCAGGTCACTCCGAAAAGATGTGTGATTGAATTCTTTTTTACACAATTTTCTTTTCAATTTGTCTGGTTTTAAGCTTACATTTATAAACAAAATATTATGTTCCAATAGACTTGTGATGGAAATTAACATAATCCGAGTTGAAAAAGATTTTAACATCTGGCACTCAATAGTCAAAGCGACAAAAATATTAGAGACTACGACCAAGCCGGCCAGTGCGAGAAACTTAGCGAGACCCTTAAATTTTTACAAAAATTTGCTACAAACTACCCTTAGAGGCTTGTATCCCCCCTCGAGCACAGTGAGTTTTCTAAGTTCAGCAGGCACGCACGTTCCGTCAGAGCCGAGCCGGACGAAACGTAGCGGTAACAATTGTTTTAACGATTTTTTTTTGCGTACAACAAACGTCCAACGGTCGTTACCTTTTCCTCGTCGATTATTCTAACTTCGAATTCTTCGCCTTCCATTATTGACAGCGTATTGTTTACGTTAAAATAAAGATTGTCGGCTGATTCGCAAGGTGTCTAGCCTAAAAAAATACACGCTCGCCAGTTCCATGTCACCACCAGACTCAAATGCATGTTCCCCGTACGATCCGAAAGTTCGCCATTTCCCAAACACGAACGTCTGCGCTATAAAATCATCTCACGCTTCTCTCGATCGAAAGAATTTTTTTTATTAACGAAATCAATTCGCTCAACGACGAAGGACAGAGTTTTCGGATTCGTTGGCGATGCCCCGTTGAAAACTGACCGGAAGTTCATCGAAGCGACGGACTTCCGCGAAGGACGGAGGAATCGGCAGACTTTCTTTGTGTGCGGTGTTAAAGTTGTGTGTTCGTTTATACTCGAGTGCATCGTATCAATTTTTCGTTCGAGAAAAAAAATTCAGTGAAGTTTACGGAAAAATTGTTTCCCCTCGGTTGGATTTCACGATACGATGAACGGTACAATGGCAATGGTGAGTCTCTCGAGCTGCCGTTCCTTTCGATAATTCTTCCCTGGGGACTCCCGATTAAAAAAACACACTCGTCCCAAACTTGAAATTCTTACGGAAACTATATTTTCTTCCTACGGAACATCATGGCGATCGCGCGAAAGACTCCACGCAAATAAATCTTTGGATATTTTGTCTCTCGCATAATTAATCCTCCGCATCTCGGGCTCCGGCGTGCGATCTCCCGTGATCAGACGAATCTCCTCCGAGCCTCCGACATTATTTATTTGTGCGCTATGACTCTTTGTCACTCGACGCTATCGGCGAGAATTGAGGTTATTGATTTTTTATTTCTTTCCCGATACTCCGCAACTCGTCAGCCTTTGGACTCTCAGGAAGGCAAAATTTTTGTCTCCGCGATGAACTACGGTTTCCCGTTCGACCCGAAGTCTCCAGACAGCCGTCGTCCAGTAATTTGATTTATTTTATTTTTATTTTTTCATTTTCCCCCTGTTGTAGGCATTGTGCCTGTACGGGGTCGGCCAGACTCCGTAGATAGTTCCCCCTTACAGCTGCAGCTGACTTCCCCGATGTATCGCATTTGCCTCAGGATTTCTATCAAGGACATAGGTAAATTGCGGCAAACCTGTGCCGATACCCAATCTCTGTCGGTCCCAGATTCGCCCAACGGCGCTGGAACTACTTCACCTTTCGTCAAGAATACAAACACTGACTATGCCTTTATACCGGAGATACATATATATATATATATATATATATATATACATATACAATTTCACGTACGAATCATGTATATATCTACACAGGGTCTGGGCGGGTCAATAACCAGTTTCCTCTTGCAGCTGCAGCTGACTTTCCAATATATCGTATTAGTCTTGGCATTTCTATCAAGGTTGTAAGGAAACTGTAAAGAACTCGTACCGATATCCAATCTCTTTTGGTCTCCTTTTTGCTTAAAGATGTACTAACTACATTTTCATTCTCAACAAAACAACTGCACCGGGACTTGAACACTCGAGTTGCTGGTGCTTTGGTTTCAGAAGAAAGCATGCTGAACATCGGAGCAATGCTCTGCTTTTCGTTGTCCAGTTTCAATGAAAAAAATAAAAATATGCAATTTTTTTGTTTTTCACAGGCACCACCGTCCACGAACAGCGCTGAACCACCGACGAAGAAAGCTCGGGTCGAAGGTACATTGCTAATGTAGCCAAATGCTCGTATACCCTCGTACATACCATATAATAAAAGGTTTACATGGTACACTTGCCGAGCGTACTAGATATATGTGGATAAAAAAAATAAATGAACATCAGCAATCGTGTTACAATGTATACGACGTATACACTGTAATTACGAGAATTTAACGTTAAGGAGTTTAACGATGCCGATGTTGTCAGGGAGCTTAGGAGCAAGCTTCGGCCGAGCGGCCGCGGCATCGATTATTAAGAGACAGAAAGAGAGGGAAAAGATCATTTTTCCATTGAGTTGTGTTTTTTTGGTAGGCTAGGTAAAAAAAATACAGGCTTGAAGAAATGGCCCTCAACATAACTAATGTATGGTTGTCCTTCTGTTCTGAGATGTTACAGCGGAGAGACAGTACAGAATCTGTGGCCTTCGACTGAGCTGTGATCATGAGCGTGCGCCAAACAATCAAAGAGAACGCTACATTCGTTGAACAGAAACAGAAATCTGCGAGTTTTTGCGATAAACTCCGCAGGCTGAAACGGCGTATTTATTATATTATGAGACGCAAAAACGACGACGATTGACAAATACTCGTTTTGGTTTTAGATAGGTCAGCATTCAGGGTAGTTACATTAGTCTTCTAAAATTCTAATTATGAGTCTTCATTATTTCAAACATACATAAATTCATCCGGTCAGACCTTTTATTTTATTTATTCTCTTAGTTATTTATTTATTTATTTATTTATTTTAAATGAAATAAAATATAAAGTTTTTGCTGTTGAAAAAAAAAAATTGAATATAGATTTGGATGAGACTTGCAGTCTCGCCACAGTTTTACGTGCAGTTTCACGAATCTGCAATGAGGTATTTTCTATCGGAATGCCCTGACTCCGAATGACAAGATTTTACATTAAATTTTCAGACATTATTTATCAATGCGCGAGACTCGTAATTAGAAGAGGCAGTGGCGACGAATATTTTTCCATTTTTTGTTTAATGTGTAATGAATATTTTGCCGCATGTTGGCCAAAGCAGTGACTGGTGAAAATTAACAAACTATTTTTTTTTTTTTGATCGCGTATTGTTCGTGTCAGGATCGCCATTGCTTGCTAGCAATCGTCAGGGCGTAGATCGGTGGATAGGTTGTAGAAGGCAAAAACAGCGTGAATGGCGCAGAAAAAATGCACTGAGCGTGTTCTCCTTTGCTTTGTGCTTACAGATTTCTGCGTCGCCTCAGTCTCTCTCGGACATTTTGTGCGCTCAGCCCCGAACACGGTTAGCTGTTAAACGAGTTTGATAGAAAAAAACAAACAAACGAAACGACTGCAAAAATATATATACATACATATGTATATATGTATTTTATATTAAAAGCAATCGCATCGTCGTTGTTCATGTTTGTCCGGATAAATCAATAACAATAATTTAAATAAAATTAAAAGAAAAAAAAAGTTTAAAAAGCGTACTAAAGAACAGAGGAATCTTTAAAATACGTTTCAACCGACGTGTTCTGATTTCTGTTCCAGAGACTAGCAGTACTCAATCGGTCGTGATCAATTAAGAAAACAGAAAAAAAAAATTGTGCTAATCGTTCGATATAGTATGACCCGACATGTAAACATTGAAACTTCGTTTATCACGGTGATAATTTTATACCCATTGATTTTATTATTATTTTATTTTTAAAAATGTATATTTCACTAAAACACCGAATTTTGCTATTAAAAAAACGACCATGAAGCAATATCCATCATTATCTTTGGAATGGCCACTGTGGTGTACACGAGCGAGAATTCTGTTTTCTCCTCTCTATATCCGTAATTGTGTACGTAAAACGTTACACTAACTTACGTGAATACTTTTAATTAAAAAAAAAAGAAGACTTTTATTATTTTATAATTAATCCATCAAATGGCGTATCTGCCTCGATTGTTTTAATTTCTTTAAACTTACAGTTTGGCGGAAGATCCAGCTTTGGGGAGCTGCTCCACGGCACCGTTACTTTTATCAACCCTTTTCTAAAGTCGCTTCGTCTATCTCGCGCGCAAAAAAAAGCATCCACTGTTTGGACGTTGTTGGGAACAAAAACATACGAACAACCGAATTGTTTTCTTATGGCGATTCCTTGACGGAGACTCTAGATTGCTCGAACGAATTTGTCATTTTTCATTTGTCATAAAAATATTTCCCATTTTTTTACAACGACAAATTCACGGGCCTATGAGAACGCTCTTCGTGTCATTAACGCTCGGATATTCTGAAACAATTTTTGATGAAAACTATGTTTTCCGCCAACGATATTTCGACCATCGCACAGAATTAAAAAAAAAAAAAAGATTATACGCTGCTATGGAATCGTACAAATTCACGAACCATAAGCGAGTAAGCGTTTCGTGATGGTGGATATATTTATGGTTGGACGCTGTTATAAAGCGTTATCTCTAATTCGTTATTTCTTCGCAGGCAATGCATCGGACTTCTTGCCAGGACCGATTTATGATCTCAATCAGACGGGGCAAGTGGTCGCTGGTACGTACAAAAAAAAAAGCTCAATTTCACACTGCACACGTTTCAATTTAATTACAAAAGCAAAACATAATTTTTGTCGATTAAAACGGCTCCGTTTTTCGCCACCTACGGTAAAAAAAGAGTTCCGCAATAATCGAATTAAAAAAAAAAACTAAGAAATGATGAACAATGGTTATCTGTGACAATAATTATTTG
Source organism: Stenichneumon culpator (assembly GCA_964017025.1). Classification (NCBI taxonomy): domain Eukaryota; kingdom Metazoa; phylum Arthropoda; class Insecta; order Hymenoptera; family Ichneumonidae; genus Stenichneumon; species Stenichneumon culpator. The sequence continues at coordinate 250,216 of OZ024769.1, read as the reverse complement.
TTGAGACACTTCGTCTAAAGTTATATCGATGTTGTCTCCAATTTCGTGAGCGTTTAGCTGATAAGATCTGATATTTGATACTTAATTTTTTTTCATCCGTCCCGAAGTCTTTGGATGAGTTTACTAATTTGAATATTTCGTCGATTCGCTTTAGGCCCCGGGGCAAAGTACCTCACTTTGCCGGGTATGCTGGGCGCCGGTTTGCCGAAAGTTACGTCCGAACAACAGGATACGATCAACAGAGCTAAGAAGTATGCTATGGAGCAAAGCATTAAGATGGTCCTGATGAAGCAAACTTTGGCCCATCAGCAGCAGGTAAGATCCATTCGTTTATTTTATTGTCGCGAACAAATGTATTCTTTTATTATTTAAAACCGAAAGTCACGTCACATCATTCGAGCTGTTAAATTTAATTCGAGCTGGGATTGTTAACGCTTCGAGGTGTCGCGCGAAAAACCTTAGCTCGGCCCATCGACGTACCATCGAAGATTCTGGAATCTCGAACGTTTAATCTGATCGGCTAATTTTTTTCCTTCCCCGCAGAAGAATAAGTTGGTGCTGCGGCAGCAAGTTTTATTGCTAATGTGCAGGTCAGTGTGAGCCGAAAGACAAGAAAGAAAGAAACGTAAAGAAATCCCTTACGATCGTGAAAAACCATATTAAACGGTTTTCCTACGACGGATTAGCCTCTACCCCTCGCGATAAATTATCGGCAATAGCGAAATCGAGAATATCGAAGGAGAGAAAATAATTTTGACATCGAATATACTACCTTGAGCAAACTTCGAGTAGCGAATATCTCGGGCGATCGTTCGATCGAGAGATGTGACCGAGACGTGTTTTGCATTTTTATTTATTTATTTATTTTGTAAAGTGGGTGGGTTATCAATGGAAGGCCTATGGTGCTTTGTGTTGCAGCAAATGGCTAGTCAACGGAATCAGGTTCAGAGACAGCAGGCTCTCGCCCTCATGTGCAGGTTCGTTTGTTCTTTGCCTCAGCAAAATAATTCAATTAATTTTCTGCTCGCCGATATTCTGCATGGAACTTCAACTTCAAAACGTTGCGATATAAAAATCGAGAGTATTGAAAATTACCGAGGCATTACTAGAGGCTGAATCCGAGGTTTTCGATTTTCGTGGTTGACACGAAGAATCGTGTGAAAATAAATATAATCGAAGTAAGTAAACGAAAATCGTAGCTGGAACATAACATTTTTTTTTTTAATGCCAAAACAGGGTTTACGTCGGAAGCATAAGCTTCGAGCTCAAAGAGGACACGATAAGGCAGGCATTTTTGCCATTCGGTCCGATAAAATCGATCAACATGTCGTGGGATCCGGTAACACAGAAACACAAGGGATTCGCATTCGTTGAATACGAGATACCGGAAGCTGCGCAACTTGCGCTCGAACAGATGAACGGTGTCATGATTGGTGGACGAAACATCAAGGTAGCGGGACGTACCTATATAACGAATTTCCCGTCCCCGCGCAATCCTACTGTCTCGCCGGAGGTCGGCAAATTTTTATTTGGTTTATCCACATAATAATATCTCTTAATTCCCATTTTTATTAAATTTTTTTTTGCTATCCTTTCGCAGCTCATATCCACTAAAATTCTCCTGGAGTTTCCTTGAAAACATATATGTTTACTTGAAAATTTTATGTACTCTTATCGATTAAAGTTATTTTAATTTTCAAGTGTGTACATCACTCACTTGTAAGGCAGCTGGATCAATATTCTTATCATCGTAAATCCATAATCTCTTGCGAATCCGTCTCACTCCATTTTTTATCAACTTTCATTTTTCCCTCGGATTGACCCAATGTCTTGTACGTGTCTGACGTCTCCTTGTAGTTCGATGTAAGTTAATTTATTGATGAGAGAATAATCTAAAGGCTTGCTAAGGGGCATTTTGTATTTTAGGTAGTCGGACGACCTTCGAACATGCCGCAGGCGCAGTCAGTCATTGACGAAATAACGGAGGAGAGCAAACATTACAATCGTATTTACATAGCGTCGATACATCAGGATTTGACCGAGGAGGATATAAAGTCTGTATTCGAGGCATTCGGTCCGATTACCTATTGCAAATTGGCACAGGGAAGTTCACCGCACAGGCACAAAGGCTACGGCTTCATCGAGTACGAGACGATGCAATCCGCACTCGAGGCTATCGCGTCGATGAATCTTTTCGATCTCGGTGGACAGTACCTGAGAGTCGGCAGAGCCATCACACCGCCGAACGCCCTCATGGGACCGCCGAGCGGCACGAGCATGATGCCCACGGCGGCTGCCGTCGCTGCTGCAGCTGCGACAGCTAAAATACAAGCTATGGACGCCGTGGCGAGCAACGCCGCTGCTCTCGGGCTCACCAAACTCGGAGCTACGACTCCTCCCATTATTACTCCTGGTGAGTGGCTCTCTTGTGTTTCGTTTTCGTACTTAAAAATAATCGATTGCACGTGCTAGTTTAATAATAATGTAATATAGTTATTAAATAAAATAATATATATGCGGTTTACTAAGTCGCCCCGGATTTTTTAGTTAAAAAAAGAAACTCTTCAGAAAAATCTGAAAAAATGCACGAAAATCGAGTGGTGCATATAAAGATAGTCAAGCAATAACCCAGACTCGATTGATTTTTTCTTCTCATTTCTTTTTCACTTTTTACGAAAAAATAGAAGGTGACGCCGGCCCACTCCGGCCTAAATTTTACATTTTTAGAATTTTGTTCAGATTTTTACATACTGGCGATAAATAAATTCATTTTTTTTTACTCATAAATAATTATAAACTATTTCTTTAAATCTCATAAAAAATCTGAGTGCTTTTGAGAATTAGTTCAGTCATATGAACAATCGGGGGCCCAATACTTGAAGGGTTAGACCCAGGTCGAAATGGTAGGGAATGCCCCATAGAAATGACCTTATAATAATATTGGCTCAATCTGTAAAATGGAAACTTCGATTTTGGAGATTAGTTTTTTTTCCGATGAGATCGATTATCTAATTTTTAAAAATCGTTTTTCAGGACTACCAGGTATCGTCCGGCCTACCACACCCGCAACGATACTGGCACCGCCAACGGTAGCTAGCGTTGCCCCGGTGATTCCTCCTCCGGGTATCGCTATACCTCAAACGTTAACGAGACCACCGGCGATTATTCAACCGATTCCTGGACAGCCGGTGATAATTCCTCCTCCTGCAGTGGTTGCACCGTTGGTAGTCGGTGCACCAGCGGTCAGTATCTCGTATTACAAAAAAATTCATTTTTTTGTGCCATTCTGACTTCCGATTTTTCTGCAACAGATCCCAGTAACGACAACATCGGGCACAGAAATAATAAGGCGAGCGCACGAGCAAGCCGCCCATCAGAAGCAGCAAGAGGAATTGCAGAAAAAATTACTCGAGGAAACCGAGCCACAAACGTTGCAGCAGCAAGAAAATATGTCGATCAAAGGACAGAGCGCTCGTCATCTAGTTATGCAGAAATTAATGCGCAAAGTCGAGTCCCGTGTCGTCATACTGAGAAACATGGTGACGCCCGAAGACGTTGACGAGACACTGCAGGAGGAGATACAGGACGAGTGCTCGAAGTTCGGTGTCGTCGAACGAGTTATTATCTATAATGAGCGTCAATCAGAGGACGACGAGGACGCGGAAGTTATCGTCAAGATTTTCGTGGAGTTCTCGCAGATGAGCGGTAAAAGTCATCCTCAACAATTTTTTTCACGAAATTCTGCAGTATTCGTTAAAGCCTTTTTCCCTTTTTTTCTATAGAAGCCGAAAGAGCTAGAGATTCACTGAACGCTCGATACTTTGGCGGTCGTCTTGTGAAGGGCGAATTATACGATCAGGCGCTCTTCGACAACAACGATTTTTCAGGTTGAACGAGATGAAATTTAATCGACTCGCCGACTAAATTCAGAGTCGGACAAATTGTTTTTCCTATGGAAGAATTCCTAACAAAACAAACAAAACAAAACAAAAACAAAAAAAGAAGAAAAAAAGTCGTCTCTTCAACGGATACGAGACTATCGTCGCGTTGTTTTGCAGTCTTGAGTGGAAAATCTAATCAGCGGCATAGAGAACACGGCATCCGAAGATTAAAGCGAATCGAAACGTATCGATCGAAATAAATTGCACGCGTATCGGAAATCCTACTCGCTGTGAGCGTATGTAAACTTCGTGAATTAGAGATCGCTACTGCGTCCATAGTATTGCGTCCGTAGCTCCGATCTAACGATAATTCATTAAATAATCACTATTAACTCGTTATTTTCTTTTTTCGTTCAACTGAATGTATTCGAGATTCCGTGTCACAGTGCGTTCCGTCGGTACATTCGCGCGTAATTTGCGAAACGGAAAGTGAGGAGACCAAATAAAAAGAAAAAAAAAGAGCGAGGCGTAAGCCGACGTGATGTATTTTTCATTCGTGGCAATTTGAGAACAGAAAGTGAAAAAAAAGTAGAGAAAAAGAGAACGAAATATGAATCGGTAATATATGAAACGAGAATATCGATTTAAACGGCCCCGGCTTGACTGATCATGCAGTCGTGAGAATACGACGACGATTATATAAATAAATGTTTATCTATAGCAGTGACAGAATAAATTGTTTTACATAAGAGAAAATGAGACTGTTTCTCTTTCCTCTTTGTACGAAAATAGATGAACCCAATAAAAAAAAAAAGAAAGAAAAAAACCCATATCTTTCGATTCATCACGGGTAAAGTATTAACACTATTAAGTATCTCTATTTCGATAAACATTTACACCTTTTACAAGGGACACTTAAAATTTGACTAGTTTTTTCTTCTTCATTTTTTCACAACTGAAGTTGAGCAATAAGTAGAATAAAACGAATAATCGTCGACTCCGGTTTCTCGAGTTATCATCGAGCGTCATCATCGTTCGAACGGATCCATGAAATATATCACGCAGAATCGGTGTTTGGATTCAGCATAAAACATCGAGCAGAACGATCCGTGCGACGATCGAACGTTCGAGCGCTGAGAACGCTCGTCGGCGATCTTGGGCGAGAAAATTATACATATTGTCGTTTAACTCTCGGTTTGTTTTTCTTTTTTTCATTTGATTTAACAAAAAATCGACTAGGCAATTATTTTTTCGAACCGTCCGGATCTCTTTCGGTTTTTCCGAATCTTCTTCCGAAATCTTCGTACTCCTTGTAAGTCGGAAACGTCGAGGAGGAGTGCTGATCGCCACGAATCTTGAGCGCCACTTTATCTCTCTTCGCGGCGTACTCGATTTCGAGTTTAGCTGCGTTTTCGCGCTTCATGATTATCAGCTTATAATTCGCTTCGATCTCTTCCTTGGTTGGCGGTACGGTTCGGCGATATCTGAGCCAGGCTTCCCACTCAGCCGGCATTTCTTGCTCGAAGTTGTCCGGCGTCACGGGCTCGAAGTAACGTCCCCGGGTCTTTCGTCCCGACGACTCCGGTGGCTCCTCGAAATACTTCGTGCCGAAGTTATCTTCACCCATTAATTTTGGTTTGATCTTCGGCTTCGCTCCGTCGAACATACTCTTCAAAATCACTTGAAAGACTCCTCGCGTCTTTCGGGCCATTTTTTTCGTCGTGGTGTGTCGGCTCTGTCGGCAAGTCATTCGTATATTGTTAATTAAAATAGAAAACACTACTACGTACGGCTGTACGCCGCCTCGCGCAACGATGTTGTTTTTATTGTCACGCGGAGCCGAGATTAAATTATGTACGAGAAGTCAGAGACGCGCGACAGACAAATTAGTACTATATAAGAGGATTATCGAGACGCCGCGGGGCTTCGCTCGTGGTGCACGAGGCGAAAAAGAATCTTGTCCATTCCGATCGTTACCATCGTGCTGCGAGGTTCGCGTAATGGTATAAAAATAAAAAAAGCAAACGAAAAAGGCAAAACAGTCTTTACCGACGTTTCGCGGTATTTACTCGATTAACAATGGACACTGTACAAAAAAAATTGTATGAAATTTAATGTACTCGTACTAGAGGTTTTTATGCATAAACTGGTATATTAAATTTCATGTACAATTGTGATAAAAACTTAACGTATAGTGTGTTAAAAACTTAATAAATAGTCCACTTTTAATAATTTACTTAAATTTTAATATAAATGTCCTTTGAATCCAATAATTTACTTTAATTTCACTCTAAAAATCCATTAATTTTTCATGACGATTGTACATTAAATTTAATGTACCAATTTTTGAATAAAAACTTTCACTAAAGTGCATCAAATTTACACATTCGTTTTAACAGTAAAGACTTGCTAGGCTGAACGAGAGAGAATCGGTGAGAGAACAGTCGAAGACGATGATAGTCAACAATTCAGTGTCAACGGATAACGGCGAGTAGAAAGCCTTAATTATGAAATAAACAAAACGGAGTGATTCCCAATGTTTCACAAAACAACAACAAAAAAATCCCAAGTAAGTTTGACAATGTGTCTCCGCTATCAGCGATACGCATCAGATACGGATGGATAACAGTCTCGAATTGACGAGAATAAAAATTTTATATCGAAAGGGTTAAGATTTTGACAATCCATTGAACATGTACTAACCAGCTCGGAAACAAGCGTCGCCGAACGGGAGCGCGTGAAGTGCGATCGAGTGAATGAATCCACGAAGAACTCCGGTGCTCCCGGAGGGTCGAAATGTTCACCTCGTTTCTCTCCTCGTCCCGAGCTCCTCTCTCGTGTTTGTTGCAAAACAATCCTGCAAATAAAACAAACAAAAAAAAAGATCGACGCAGTCGCCTCTGCACACGTATAGCCTGGCTGGCGAAATAACTGAAACTGCAATATATATACATATACACTCAGTTTAGAGTATTATATACGTACGAGTGTCTGGGATACCGGCCCTCGCGCGCCCGCACACACGATTACGTCACTTCCAGGCGTGTCGTCGTCGTCGTCGTCGTCGTCGTCGTCGTCGTGGTCGTGGTGTGCTCTCGGCTGTGCGTGCGCGCTGAAAATGGCCGTGCGCATCGAGACGGACCGTTTTCGCTGAGCGGCTCCAAGTTTTTTTCTCTCTCGCTCTCCCTCGAGCGAGTTCCCATCGGTCCGCGGTAGTTGGCGTTTGCCGAACGCCGCATTTATTCCGAGTCCGTGTTTTCGTTGAGGAAAAAAAAAAGTTCTAACACGCTCGAACGTAGGGTCGTTCGAGGCGTCGGCCGAACTGTCCAATATTTCTTCGTCTCGCCCGAACAACCGTAACACGAAGTTGACTCGAGTGCGCTCGTACGCGAGTGAAGGAGATTCGCGTGCACGGTGTGCGTGCGCGATTGCCGAGAGAGAAGGCCCTTCACGAAAAAAAAAAAACTTGATAAAACAATCCGCCGAATGCAGCACGGCGCTCGAGCCGAGCACTACTTTGCTCTTCACTGTCCTCCGGTAATCCGAGAGAGCTGGCGCGCACAGACATACGATAGATTGTCCATCAGCGATACAGCGAGCATTTTCCTTGCACCTTGCTCTCCGCGCTACGGGACTTTCACTCGTGCAACGAAAAATCATCATCTGGAATTCAGTGTCAAAGTGGTGATTCGTCGATAACGATTGTCGGAAAAAAAAAAGAAACGAAAGAGAAAACGCAAGAACATATTACGAAGCTCTGGAATACGCACGGGACATAACGCCAGTGAAATCTGGTGATTTTTTTTGTATTATATTTTTCATTCGATTTCGGGAAGAGGAAGCTACACTCGAGGCTGGAACGCGAAATTTCGGAGAGCTCTCAACGTTTGAGGTTCGTCTCACGACCTTTTTTTTCCTCATTAACTCGACCGGACCGCCGGAGCTTTATGTATTTGTGTTCGTAGAGACGTCTTCGTCGCTCCGCGCGCGCTAAGCGTAACGAGACTTGGGCCTTTATCGTCCGGGCACGATTACCGTAACGTTCGATAAGTTTTACAGTTTCATATTGTTTTTTCTTATTATACGCTTCACGATCTCGCAGAATTCAAGATTTCATATTTGTTTGTTTTCCAATTCGCGAGACTTTTCGCGTCTTCGACATGGCACGGAGAACAGCGGGCGGCTGGAAGTGTGTGTGGCAAAAGAGTATGGCGTCTCCACAGATGCGGAGGAAAGAGGTGCTTGTCAAAATTGTGTCAATCCGACGACTCCCAACGCTCCCGGCACCTGTCGTTTTGTTTTCAATTCGCCACTACGCGACCGACTCGAGGCTTTCCGCAATCGTGTTAATCACGTTTTACCACTTTTACTGCACTTTGACAGTTTTATATTTATTTTATTTTTCTCTCATGTCAACTCGTTCGCAATGCTGCTTCGTCCGGTACTACGATCTTGAAGCGAAGACTTTATGGACTTTCCGATCGCAGCGATACTTCCTCCTTAACTGCCGGAGAGAGATTTTTTGGCGAAGCATAGAGACACGTTGACTTTTATTATTCTGCATACAACAATTTTTGTATCGCTCCTTCATGGCTTACTCCGACGTCAATGCAAAAATTTAAGAGACTTTGCAAAATTACCAGTCGTAGAAAAATCTTCAATCATTTTGGTTCACCGGCGTCGGAGGATTTTTTTTTAGGAAAAGGCTTAATTAAAATATGCGTCAATTTCTATCAGGTTTGCTTAGCTATATTTATATTTTTCATGTAAAACTATTGTCGCTCGTCAAATTACTGAAGTGTTGGAACGATGTGGATATTGGAGTCTTTCCAAGCTGACTTAATATACTGACGTAAATTTTGACCTGCTCAGACTTTTTTCTTTGTGCTATCTGATTAGGGTTGTTTTCTTCCTTGCTCTGCCAGCCACTTCCGTTTGGATGCAACACTTGTTGCACAGTCATATTTTTAAAATGTCTGGAGAAGATAGAGCTTGCTGAAGACTCGTTATTCTTCATGTTAATTGTTTGTATCGCTCCTTCGTGGATTACTCCAACATCAAAGTGAACATTTAACAGACTTTATAAAATTATCAGTCATAGAAGAATTTTCAATCATTTATCTTTACCGGCATTAGAGGATTTTTTTTTTCTTTAAAGTCTGAATTTACATGCGTCGACTTCTACCAGGCTTACACAGCTTTTGTTTCATGCAAAACTATTCTTACTTCTCAAGTTACAGAAATTTTGAAAGAATGCGGCTATTAGAATATTTCCAAGCCAACTTTCCTTTACTAATTTAACTACCGTAGTGACGTTACTTCACTACTTTGACTACTTTAGTGACGTTAATTTTTACCTGTACAGACTTATTTTTTTCATCCTATTTGAGTAGGATTGTTTTGTTCCTTGCTCTGTGGTCCACTTCCATTTTGAAGCAACACTTGTTGCACAGCCATTTTTGTTACATATCTGCGGAAGACTCGCTAAAAATAAGTTGACCGCAGGTGACTGTGCCGGGTGCTGTGACTCCGTGTGTTGTCATAATTCGCAATGAATCACCAAACGGATCTTACCCATTTGCCGTTTAATCCCGGTAATACATTATTCAAAGCCGATTTTTTCCTTATCCGATCGAGAAGAATCACATTGTTCGTCCGACGATATCTAACCGAGCCGCTCTCTTGACCTTGAATTATCGTTCTATCATAGAACGGATTTACCCAGCATTTGGCAAGATTTCCCGTCAATTTGGCACAATCTCGAGGATCGTCTCTGACCGAGAGAAAGCATTATTTATCGAAGTTTGCTTCTACCAAACTTTATTTCTACCAAACACACGAAAGTTTGTCTCTTTCCCATCCACTCCATTTGATGCACGGCGAACAGGTGGACGTAGTGCTGTTTTATTAATCATTGCGTCCCGATAGAGAAGTTTGGTCATCCGCAAAACAGACTCGATTTATCGCCAACCCGAGCTTCGCTAATCAGCCTTGACGTTATAATAGTCGTCGATAGTTATCAGCTCCGTTGCTCCACAATATTGTTTTATCTTTAGACCCCGTTATCTCTCGCCGCGAAGTTACTATCTACCGATGTTATACACCGGTAAATCGTGGTTTACTTGGATATAGAAAAAAAGGTTTCCGTTCATTCACTCGCGCAATTCATGTTTGCCATTTTTTTTATCATTTCATAATCGCCGAAAAAAGACCGAGACGATCCCTTGCAATTGATGTAATTCATTAATTAAACATGTAATTTAATCAATAAATTGAACACGCAATTTAATGAATTTATTAATGCGTAATTTAATTGCCCAATTGAACATTTCATTTCTTTTATTTATCGAACATGTAATTTAATCGTTACATTTTTTTTTAATAACGATGAATATATCATTGATTAAACTCCGAAGGTCATCGGTAAGTCATACATAAACGATGACGCTCCGCAGGCCATCGGTCTTTTTTCGCACAGGGTCGGTAAAAAAAAAACAGCGTTTTACTATTTATCGACGAGAATAATACTCGTTCGGTGAAAAATAAAACGGGGCATTATGGGTTATCCCGTATTGGAATGTCGTTCCGCGAGCCCATGTCCCAGTTTTCTCTAGCAGAAGAATTTCAATACATCTATCACGTTGCCGAGCCACCTGTGCGGTCAAATATGTATATATGTATATATCACTGAATTGTCTTATCGTTGTCGCTCTTCGAGATACAACTCTTTCGTAAAATCTACCAAATCAGATTAAAAGCCGACAAAAAAAGATGTGCGATGAGTTTTGATTGTTTTCGACTTAAGGCCTCGACGTCGTAGATTCTCGACATTCCACAAATATAGAAAGTCTTATCAGTGAAATCACACGTTGCCTCACGGCGACGCTCCATGCCGACGAATTTATTTCTACACAAAAATGTGCTTTCATCGATTTATTATCTGGACGACTGATGCGTGTACGTGGAATAAATTGGCGACATTTTTTTTAACATTGCATTTTTTCTTTTCTATTTACAGAACTTTTCGTCCGTGAGCCATCGAAGAATCAACGATCCTCGCGAAGAAATGGGCCTTGACTCGGTCCTGTCGACCCGCAACAGCCGCAACGTACACAGCTGTTGATAGAAGAAGAAAAAAAATTTATATTAATTTTGGTCAAGATGCGGGAGAGATACAGCGCGATCCCCTGGCGGACAGCGGGGATCTGAATCCGTCGAGCTCGAGACAATCAAGGAGAGCCAAGAACTTTCCTCCACAGATGTGAAAAAAGAAAAAAAAAACCGTGGCTCGAATTCTTCCGACTCGCGAATAAATTGAGCTGAGTAGTGTTCGACTATCGGAGTACTATGTAAAGGAAGAAAGAAAAAAACAACTAAACGATAGAACAAAAAAAAAGAGCAATAAGATAGCTGGAGTTTAAATTTTTTCTTGTGCGATCTTGTGAAAAAAAAGAAAAGTCACGGCCTTCACGATGTCGTTCCTGTCGAATTTGAAGAAAGCCTTCCACTTCGGTGGCAACGACGCCAAGAAGAAGAAAATTTACAACAACATAAAGATCGACTGTGATCCCCAAGAGTTTTGGGAAATGATCGGGGAGCTCGGCGACGGTGCTTTCGGCAAAGTTTACAAGGTAATGAAAATAATGACGAACGACGATGACAATATTGTTATCCCTTATTACGGAAAGCTGAGGACGGTCAATGATAAGTCTCAGATCGTATTGCATTATCCGCAAGTGCAATCGATACTCTCTACCTCGGGCCGATTTCCTCGTACTCCGTCAAAGCCAGATGTACGAAGTTATCGCCCGGGGCTTCTTAATCCAATGAACCATACATTGAGGGCAATATATATTATTTTGTTCCAGTTCGACCTTCCGTCGGAATTTGACCAAAAATCTATCTTCGTAACAATACAGCTTACATGTAAGATAAATCAACGTGAAATTATGTTTTTTTTTTTTTTTATTCAGGCGCAACACAAGCAAACGAATCAGCTGGCTGCCGCGAAAATGTGCGCCCTGGAGGGAGAGGATGACCTCAGCGATTTTATGATCGAAATTGACATTCTTTCGGAATTCAAGCATCCCAATGTCGTAGAACTTCACGAGGCTTATTTCAAGGAGGGAAAATTATGGGTAAAAGAAAATAATTTTTGGGACAAAAAAAGCTGTAAATAACAAATTTTATATCGCTTTCTGAACACGTTTTTATTACAATCTCGATTTTTTTTTTTCACAAAAACGAAGCTTTTTTTACAAGAAAGCAAAAATTAATAAGTATTATTGTAAAATTATGCCAATTGTTATTGACGAATTATTAATGTATCGGACTCTTGTGTTTTCTAGATGCTGATCGAATACTGCGATGGTGGTGCGGTAGATTCGATAATGGTCGAGCTCGAGAAAGCTCTGACAGAGTCACAAATATCGTACGTCTGTCAACAAATGACGAAGGGTCTTGCATTCTTGCACAAGTCGAGGGTGATACACAGGGATCTCAAAGCCGGGAACGTGTTACTGACGATGGCCGGTGGCGTCAAATTAGGTAAAGTGTCTCGCAATCTCCGGACTCGTGTGTCGCGTGACTGAATTTAAAAGGGCATGCATAACGCGTATAAACACCGAAGATAATTCCTTTTTTTTTAGTCACTCGATATCCGCGTCTACGTTTTTTAAAATCATGATTCTAATTCTACGTTTCATTAACACATGTTCTATAATTATTTCAGCTGACTTTGGTGTTTCGGCGAAGAACAAACACACTCTACAGAAACACGACACATTTATCGGCACGCCGTACTGGATGGCTCCCGAAGTTGTTTTATGCGAAACTTTTCGGGATAATCCATACGATTTCAAAGTTAGTAACATACGATGTTGATTATTTTTTAAAATTAACTCGTCAACCGCCAAATTGACGAAGTCTTTTTTCCTGGAATTTTCATAAACGGGATAATTTGTCTGATGCGGAAAATTTTATATAACGATTGTTTTTTTTCATCGTCACAGGTCGACATTTGGTCGCTCGGTATAACTCTAATAGAGCTCGCGCAAATGGAGCCGCCCAATCACGAAATGTCGCCGATGCGCGTACTACTTAAGATCCAAAAGAGCGATCCGCCGAAGCTCGACCAGCCTGGAAAATGGAGCAAAGATTTTAACGATTTTATTGCCAAAGCTTTAATAAAGGATCCTTCGGCGCGACCGACGGCAGATGAGTTGATCAAGCATCCCTTTATCAATCGAACACTGGACTCGAAGTCGATAAGGGACCTGCTGTTGGAATACAAGGCCGACGTTGTCGAGGAAGAACTTGTCGATGAGGAGGCCGAGGTGAGTCCTGTCTTTCCGAATCTCGACAATTTTTTTTTTTTTTTTCATAATTATTTTTCTACTATGTTTCCAACTTCGATCAAGCATCGCTACCACCGAAGAAACAGGCTCGTGAATATACAATGTCACACTGTGTTTCTTGGTCGATAATAGTATAGCGCTAAAATTACAATCCCTGATTATTATGTGGTACTGAATCCTGGAATTGACATTTAAAATTTGAATCCTCGCACGTTACGTAAATGGGATTTATTTCTTATTGGCGAAACGGATACTAAAATCCCGAACGCACTTAGGCAACAGGCGTTATGTTTATGTACCTATCCTAGTTGTTAACGTATCTAGCTAAACAAACCTCGAACGAACTTGACTGGAGGAGATCGAACGGCGCGGACTAGTCGATCGAAATATTTACCTCCCAAATTTTCACGCTCCGACTGTGGACTAATCGTTACTTGAAATATTAATAGTAACGATGCTCGTACTCGGAAAATTTGTAAAGAACATCTTTCAAATTGGTCTCCAGTTTTCGATCGTCTTCAAAGCACGCTAGGATTTAAAAAATCGACATTTTTTAAAAAGCATAATAGCATAGCATTAGGCTTGATACGTGGATTTAACATATACTACATCCGTTGTTACACGCTTGCACAACAATAGAAGGCCAAAAAGGCGAAAAAACACAGAGAACAGTATCAGCGGATTGGTAAGCTGCTCCCGTGTGAACAAATTCCGTAGTAATAACTGTCCGATAAATATATCTTATTTGTCATGCATTGCCTGGAGAAATATCTCGTTATTCGAAGAGCTCACAACCGTCGCCCAATACAATCGTCACGACTCTCGCGACGATTAATTCCCTTTTAAGGAGGTTGTAGCGCTTCACACTGGTCAAATGAGTGCTACGTTTTAAAGTCGTTTATACAAACTTTTACGCATCTATTGATTATAGTGGATAGTTTATTTGTATTGCAGCAGATGTTCTTAACGTAGAAAAACATTAACCGCAATAGATCTGCAAAAATATTAACTGGTTTGTACTTATTGTCGAAAAGATACGTAGTCGTTAATTTTTCTCAACGAACAATCCGTAGTTTTCGCTCGATTTTGAGGCATCAAGGCTCATGCTTTTCCTTGAAAGGTGCTTTACAAATTCACTGTCTAACTATTCGATAGTATTTTCCGTTTAAAAATGGCAGCTGTTTGTTTACGAAGGAATTTTGTCGATAAATAAATAACCAGTCGTGATTTTTAAACGGAAAATACTGTCGAATGTCAAGACGGTGAATTCGTGGAGAATCTTTTAAGGAAGAGAATGAGCCGTAATACACCAAAAACGAGCAACAATTACGGATTATTCTTTGAAAAACGGAAAGAATATCTACCTTTTTGATAATTAGAGCAAACCATTTATTGTTTTTGCAAATTCATTGCCATTAATATTTTTCTAAGTTAAGGACATCTGCTGCAATACAAATAACTATCCACTGTAATCAACATATGTGTAACAATTTGTATAAACGACTTTAAAAATGTAGCACTCGTTTGACTAGCGTGAAACGCTCCAACCTCCTTAAATACACTCTCGCTCATCGTAGATTTTTGTCGATAGAATTTCATTCCGTTGATCGCAACTGACATCGTGCCCTGAGACCCCCCTTTTTATATTATCTATGAAAACTGTAATGAACTTGTGTAATGCGATGCGTTAATGAATGTGCTGTTGTAAATTAAAAATTTGGCTGTGCATGCGGCTCTCCTGGGCCTCGCCAGCCCCATCACCCGTGCGACTGCCAGGTCAGTAGCTTTTGCAGCTCAGAGCGTTTCTCATTATCGAATCTTCATGTTTTTCATTTTTTAAATCCATTTTTTGTCACGCGATATTTCGATATCGAGTTGCTCGATAAATATGAACGAAGGGCCGGCGCTTCTCTGCGCTTTTTTTGAGCAAATTTTGAGCCACGGCATATTCGATGTACGAAGCCCGAAGGCAAATTTTTCGTAGGTAGTGAATTTTCAAAAGTCTCAGCTGCTGTAGTACATTGATTTGTGTATTAGTTACTTTTTTTTTTTTAATGTTTTTTCGCCGATCACTTTGACACGATATCTTCGCGAATATTTCAATTTTCTGGATGCAGATTTTGTTTCCTTCAATTTTTGTTTTCTTCCTATTCATTTTTGCTAACACCGACTGGTAAATTCCAGGAGCAGCGCACGTCACAGCTTCCCCTGGAGCTGGACCAACTCGGAGATGACTCAACATCTATGCGCAGCGACACTGATGTTAAACGTGAGCCGACTTTCCTGATTTATCCCGATTTGTTTTATTTAATCGTGCCTACGATATTTTAAAACAATTCTTATTTTTTTATAATTACAGTCACGGAGAAGGACGGTGTTGTTGCGTCAGTCGAGCCAGCAAAGAGGGAGGAGAGTAACAAGCGTGAGATCAATCGGGATGGCGAGAAGGAGGAGAAAAGCAAGAAACTGCGCAAGGCTGACTCGAAAGAAAGTATTCCCTTGTCAGTTGAGAAAAAACCGGTGGGTCAAATGTCGTGACAAAATCTCTCTCTTTCATTGATGTCTCTAACGTCCGGAAATTATTTTTATTAAAAACAATGTTTTCAAGGCGCCGAAACCACCAGTTGCTGGCGATACGAGTGAGCGACGAGCATCGCGAGACAAGGGCCCGGCTCCACCACCGCCGGCGGCTCGTCAGAACAGTAAAGGCGATGACAAAGAAAACGCGCCTAAGGTTGTCGACAAGCCGAGCGCCATGGAGCTCGGATCGGACGGATCGCCGTCCGCCGATGACAAACCTCTGTTGGCGGAAAATCACCCCAATGCAGTTTCGACGAGTCTCAACGGTGAGGAGCAGAAGAGCGGCATTGAAAAAACACGAACGGACGATACCGCGGAGGAACGAGTCACACCGGAGAAGGAGAACAGGAGGGATGCAGCGGAGAACAACAAGAATGTGGATGCGAGAACAAAATCCGGAGACGGCAAGAGAACTGCGGGGACGAAGAATCAGGCTAGCTTAGAGGAGAAGAGAAAATCCGCGCCCATTCAGCCGGAAGCTTCGGAGGTTTGGAAGAAGCCGGTTTTCAGCAAGCAAACCTCTTTGGAGGAGAAGAAAGGGTGAGTTTATCGCAAATTTTATTATCTATGGTTTTCGATAAGGTATTTATCGCAAAACAGTTGTACACTTCAAATATTATTATTATCTAAATGATGAATGTGTTGCACGCAGACGTGACGGTAAATTAGTGGAGGAACGAGCTCGATACGAAAGGCAAACGTCGCTGCAGGAAAGCCGCCAGAGCTTGGACGAGAAACGTAAATCCGTCGAGGACAAATTGAATGCGGTTCTCGAAAAGCGAATTTCTATGGAATCTGGAAAACGCATGTCCGACGCGTCGATCGAGACACTTAAGCGTAGTCCCGAGGCGGGCAGCGAAGTTTCTCTGTTGTCCGACAAGAGCAGCCTCAAATCGATATCAACGGAGAACATCAAGTGTGCTGAATACAGCGTATCAAAGACTGAAAATCTAGGAAAGAGTCGGAGCGCCGGTTCGTCGAGAAACGATTCGCTCGAGAATTTCGACGAGGAGTTCGATGGAAAGAGGAAAAATCAGAGGCACGAAGACACGGTGGATCGAAGCTCGGGACAGGAGAGACGTGGCTCGGGCGTCAACGTATCGGTCATCACGTCGACGCCGATAAGGAGCAAGAGCTTGTCGCGAACCGGAAGCGGCGACAACGTCGTTGTCATAACCGGTCAGTAATATTAATTCTTTCAAAAAAAAGATTTAAAAAAAAAAAAAAGAATTCAACCAAGGTCGACGAACTAAATTTTATAAATCGTTTCAGGAAAATCTCAAGCTGATCAGGATCCCCGTTCGAACACCTCGACGACAGTACGCATAACCGCGGATACTCCAGATCCATCGAACAGTCTAGCGAGTAACATAAGTCAAGTAACAGTGGTGACGACGCATCCTCCGGTCTTGATAGACGCGGCCTCGACGCCGCCACCGCGCCGTCAATCCCCCTCGTCCGAGGTCGTCATCGTCGCCAACGAGACGAACAAGACTCAGGTTAACGAGAGCTCGACCGACGACGATGGTTTCACGAGTCTCGACAGTCTCGAGTACACGCCACAGGAGCAGCCAATCGTCATAACCGACAAGAACAGCACACCTAAGCGCATCGGCAAAAAATTGGACGAATCCGAGGTGGTAATAGTGAGTCCGATAGTTGACGAGGATTCTCAACAGGACACTAGTCACGTGTCGGTGGTAACTGTCGGCGACGAGAGAGAGCAAGTAAAAGATTCGTCGATGAATCCGGCGAACAAGCGCGGCGTCGTACGAACAGGTTCGTCGCACAGCGATCTGAGCTCTAACGAGCGTTTCAGCACTAAGAGCGACAGCGGCGACGAGATAAGCAAGACCGCGATGACCCTCGCTGGTACGACGGTCGAATCCACGGACGTCGACGATATCGTCGACAGAAGCGCGAGAAAGATGAACGGTCAAGTGAGAAACGACAGATCTTCGCGCAGCGCTGGCAGTGGAAAGATCGTCAGGGACAAGGATCCGAAGAATCCGAAGGACAAGCGCACGTCGCCGGACTCTTACGAGGGTTCCCGTTCGCACAGCGACTCGGGCTCGACGAGATCGCATACGCCGAACAAGAGCATCGATCGTTCGGACGCCGAGTCGATATCGACGACGATAAGCCAGGACAGCCGAGGCTCGAACAAGGAGAATCACGCGGGTCGCGATTCGCGTCAAGCCTCCGAACCCGACGAGGAAGTCGTGCTTCGAAGGAAGCCCGATTACAATCGCGAGCCACCGCGACCGACGAGAACGAAGGAGGACATACAAATAATGAATCTGAAGAAGAAGACGAGAAAGCGCACGAGAAAGTTCGAGATTGACGGCGTGGTCGTGACGACGACGACGTCGAAGGTCATCTACGGCGACGACGAGAACGGTCGGACGTACGACGATCAGATATTTCGCAAACAGGAGTTACGGGAATTGAAGATGTTGCAGAAAATGGAGCAGAAACAATTTCAGGATTTGACGCAGAAGGCGCAGTTCAACAAGGACCAGCAGGAGAGACGCTTCGAGCAGGAACGCCAGTTGCTCGAGCGCGGTGCCGACAGCGATCTCGAGAGTCTCGCGAGACAGCAGCGACAGCAGATCGAGCGGGCCGAGGCTCAACAGGAGGCAGATCTCAGGCTTGCCTCGAAGAAAATTCGCGGCGAGCAGGAGCGCGATCTCAAGCAATTTCGTGAGGGCCTGAAGCAGGAACTTCGTCTTCTCAAGCAGGAGGTCGATCTTATGCCAAAGGAGAAGAGGAAGAGCGCCTTCAAGATAAGCAAGGAGAAATTGGAGGCCGAACACGAGGACAGAGAAAAATTCTTCCTGGAGAAGCTCAACGAGAGTCACGAGACGTCGCTCCGACGACTCTCGGACAGTCATCGCGAGAAGATAGCTCTGATGGAACGGCAATTCCTGCAGCAGAAGCAACAGCTCATGAGAGCTCGCGAATCGGCGATTTGGGAGCTCGAGGAGCGTCAGATACACGAGAGGCAGCAACTGCTCAAACGACAATTGAAGGACATATTCTTCCTCCAGAGACATCAGATGCTCATTCGTCACGAGAAGGAGCTCGAACAGATGAAGCGAATGAATCAGCGGAAGGAGGAGGAACTGATAAAACGGCAGACGGTCGAGCGTCGCAATCTTCCAAAGAGAATTCGCAACGAGATGAAAGCGAGGGAAATGATGTTCCGGGAATCCATGAGAATATCGATATCCGCCGCTCTGGTCACGGATCCCGACGCCGAGCGTGAGAAACTCAAGAAGTTTCAGGAGAACGAGAAGAAACGGTATCGCGCGGAACAGCAAAGATTCGAGCTCAAGCATGCGAGACAGCTGGAGGAGGTCAGAGCTCAGAGCGACGCGACGATAAAGGAGCTCGAGCAGTTGCAGAACGAGAAGAGAAAGATGCTGATGGAACATGAGACCATGAAGCTCAAGGAGCAGGAGGAGACTTACACGAAGGAACTTAGGGAGTGGAAGGCGCACCTCAAACCTCGCAAGCAGGTGGGTCTATGCGGAGAGAACGATTAACGGATGCGGATCCATTAATCGTCTAAAAAAAATCATAAGTTGCAAGCTTAGTTTTGTACATAACGATTTGCATTTTACAAACGATGTACAGTAGAGAACCGCGTAAGTTGCATCCGGATAAGTTTTAGCCGACCGGATAAGTCTTCTGGGATTTCGTCTACTTGCATGGCGGAGAAACGAGATCAGTGACGTGAAGCTATGGCCTGACAGTCGCAGGACCGTCATATAAAGAATGCTAAAATGACGAAAATAACCGAAACCCGACATCATCAGCTTTGTACACTTAACCATACAACTTTAATTATTTTTTTTTTTAATTGCAATTTATTCGCCTCGATTGGTGGTCGTTTGGTGGTGATTGGTAGCCTAATTAAAACATGTGGTGCTCAATCATTTAATTACAATAAGTCAAAAAAAAAAAAATGAGACCCAAAGCTGGCCAAACATTATTTTTGTTTTCAAATTACTTCAAATAGGATTCAATTAATGGGGAATCGTTTAAGGGCCAACCGTACATCCAAAAATTTTACGACGTAAAACATGACCGAAAAAGTCATGGCCGTCATTTTACATCTATATTGATGTTCAGGTCACGCTGGTCATGTCACATGACGCGAATGAAAATACCTGTAATTTTACATAGGAAATGGTAGGAAACGAAAATGACATCATGTGACCCGTCACTGACGCAACTATAATGGGATCGTTCCTGCTCCAAATTTTGTGCGGGAAGGGAGCGTTGCCAGGTAATAAAGCGGGCAATGGAGAATCCGACTTATCCGGGCGTGCCTAATTGGCTCGGTTACCGAGCACGCAACTTACGCGGTCGTCTACTGTGTGATTCGTGGTAATCTCGCGATCCTCGTCACATTTATATCTATGACCGCGTTCTAATTACTATTTTTCGATGTCTGCGTACTTTACTTCATCAAATCGTTGAACTTTTTTTCAATCAGTCACAAAACTCACAATTCGAAATATAAGTTGATTTTTATCGTACGATATTTATATTTTATAGAAAATAGAGGCTGTACTGGCGTCCGAAATGGAAGCGTTGGAGGCCCGCTACCGAGATTGTATGCCCTCCCGTCTCTCCACACTATCTTTCGCCGCATTTACATTTTCCGCGGTATCCCAATCGGCCGATGTCTGGAAAAACACAGCCAGATTACCTCGATCCATGCCCAATTCCCCGACGCGCTTCAGCATTCCGAGGGCCACTCTTAAGGGCAGTGGCTCGGAATCGGGCTCCGTTAACGGCACACTTCCACGATCAAATTGTTAACCAATAGATTCCCGTAGATAGAGCTTTGCAATTTGTATTATATGTTTATTATGTGTGTGTGTGTGTGTGGGTGTTTTTTTCTCGCATCGTATCTATCCGATTTTCGAATCGATTTAAAAGCCATTTATGCCACCTTCATCGATTTCAATGTCTCGGTGTCGCTTTTCCTTTTTATTTTACATTTTCTTCAGTAAAATTTTTATCCGTTAGATTCAAGCTAATTTTTTTCATCTATTTGTCGCCACCGGATGTTATATGTTATTGTTATAATATAAGACACATTGTTCGTCAATCTCACTCACCATAGCTTAAATACTTATACTCAGTGGGAAACAAAAAAATTGGCTTTATCGCAATTTGGATCGAATCATCGGGTCATCGTACGCTGAATTTCACGTTCACTCCAAACCACTTCTACTCTCGTGTTCGTCTCGAATCTTTATTTTTTTGTGTCTTTTCATGTGTTCATTTGCTCGATCTTCATCGATGTTCAAATTGGAAGAACCGAAAAATCATTTTGTGGAGGGTCTCATGAGTAGTTGATCGTTTAGTAAAAATTGGATCAATATTATTGTTCGGTCGCGTAAAGTTTCGTCATATACACGTGGGTACGCTTTTGTCAGTCAAAAAAAAAAAAAAGAGTAAAAAGAAATACACCCTCAAAAATATTCCTTCGAGAGACAGAGTCGCGGGAATTGTCGAACTACGTAGCCAATCGAAAATTGGCCGAAAGCAACGCGTGCTAATATTCCAAAAGGTTAGTCTTAAAATATTATGTTTATCAGCGTACACTTCGTATGATTCTTTGGTTGGGACGGATGAAGGGAATCCTTTGAAATTTTAGTAGACATAGGGAAAAAATGACCGTTTAGTTGGGATGTGAGTGATGGATTTTGTGTTCCGTTATCGGAGCAACTAGGAATTACCCACAGGGCACGGAAATATTGTTGACAGGTTTCAAAAATATATTTTTTTAAGTATTGAAAATATTTTACTAATATTAAAAAATATTTCTAAAATGATTTCAAAATATTTTGGGCTATATGGGTATCGATGATAAATTCTATACGATGGTAATAATCTTAAAAAAACGATAATTCCTAGGTGCTTTTGCCAAAACAAAAATCTTGTTTAATTTTTATTTTATTAAACTATTCGTTTGTTTAACATTACAGAGACTGGAGGAGCAATTCGCTATGCAGTTGGAGGAACAAGAAGCAATTTACGGTCCGAGTGCAATGCCTCTATGTTTGCCACCGGATCTTCCCGACTTGACGCATAACACGGCCGGCTCGACCCGTAGTTCTCTGTCCTCCGTGAGTGAGGGCTGATCGTCATTCCGAGAGCTCTCACGTCTCCTGCCAATAATATGATATTGATAATTAACAACACATATACACACACACACACACGCACGCGCGCATACAAAAAGAAGGTTGGCGGACTTTTCCTCTCCGTACAGATTATGTCGGCACGAAGGTTTACAATTTATGTTCTTCAGTTTTCTTTCTGTACAGCAGTTTCCCGTCAGATTTCACTATGTGTAATCGATATTTAACGTATAAGACTGCACGCATGCCGAGGCAACGTCGCGGCGGGTGTGACAGTTCGAACGAGACACCGAAACGTGAAGTATATGTCGTTTTTCTCTGTCAGAAACATAAACACATTGACGGACACACATAATCTACATCGCGTAAATTAAAAGTGAAAAAATTAAGGAAGGAAAAGGAAAGGACGAAAAACAATTTGAAAGATGTGTACATAGAGCGCAATGTTTCTTACGATGAGGAAAGTATACTAAATATTGGTACAATCCATTATAATCCGCCCGATAAACGTTCAGGACGTCGCTAGCGACTTATATATAATACTTTTTTTCACGTATGCGAACAAGTTACATGCATAATTAAGAAGTATATATATATAAACAAATATATATATATATGCTGACTTATCCGTATGCCTTGTATATTAATATAGAAAAAACTAATAGTAGACAAATTGCTGCACGAGGGTCAATTCACGTGGAATTGAAAAAATGTCGTTCAACGTCGACATGATTTATCGTTTCATTCGATAATTAAATAATTCAATCGAGATGGATGTTTTTTTTGTTTGGATTATCGAGTTGCCGATTTTATATTTGTACAACGCGCATGTCGATGTAAAGCAGACAACAGAATTTGCGAGAAATGAAGATATAACGAGATATATTTTGAAACTTCGGTGAAAAAAATTCATAGAATAAATAAAGCAACGAGTGGGAAGAGCGTTTTTTGGTCGTAAACCCGAAGGCTGTGCCATCGAGGCATCGTGTAGCAGAAAAAAAAAACGTATTTACTATAACAATTTTAGATGAGCGTTTCTTCTCGCGATTAACGAATTTCGATGACAATAGCACAAGTTTTATCCACAGTTGTCGAATATTAATTCAGTAGCGTATACTAAATATAATAACGATAACGTCCACAAAACTAAACTGCTGCTCACCGATACGTCCAATTTCGAGAACAAAAGGGTAAAAAAAACAAAACAAGCGTCAAAACAGTTGAAACTAGAATAAAGATTGTTTGTCTTCGTTTCTCCATGGTAATAACACACATGCATATATTTTAATAAATATACAAATGAAAAAAAAAAGAATCGCGCTAGGAATCAAATCGCAACACCAAATATAATGAATATACAGCTGTTAGTCGTTTTGACGATGAGCTCATACGGCGTTGTAGAGAATCTCGTTCGTCCCGCGTACGATAAAAAAAAAATTCATGAATTATTCATGAATTCAAAGCAATGTGTGTGCATTAAACAAAAAAAGGTGGAAAAAAAAACAAAACAAAAAAAATATAGATTTCGCGATGTACCGTCGTTCTTCCACGTCGAATCATTAACGATTATACTTATTATTATGAAAATATGGAGAAAAAAGAAAACAGAGGGAATGTTTGTATATACTTATAGAGGAAATGAAACCGGTTATTTTTTCCACAGAGTCCTTCGTCGGCTCGACTTCCATATGCTTCTTTCTATTCACTCTTCGAATAATCAGATCGAAACATATTATTCTCGAAGATCGCTCGGGGATGCCGAATAACTTGTTCTCTTTTCTGTTTCATTTTTTTACGTAAAGTAAAGAAAAAATATATATCTGTAACGACCAAAGTTTTGATAGTGCGATGTGTGCTTTTTTCCCTTCGATAATCGCTATCTTCCGAAACGACCGGTTTATAGTGATTTGATCGATGATTCGTACGTGCGAGAGGAACAAACAAAAAAAAGTGACGGCACATTAACGAAACCTCCACCAAATGGCATTACTCTCGTTTATTGTGTGTTTTTGTCCGCGTATTATTATATAATTCGGGCGTTTAATAGTTCGATAAAAAATAGAAAACGATGTAAAACCATCGACAACGCGACACTGAGTCCAATATTATTTCCATTCCAGAATGCGACATACTCCGTTCACCTGCCGCAACGCGCGCAATCTATTATTTTTTTTTCTTTCTCTTTTCGTTCTATAATAATATTATCGGTTGGAGGAAAAAAAGTGACGACAAAATATTGAAAAATACGTTCGGAGGTGCCCGGAGCGTCTCCCTCTATTAATTATTCTTACCCGAGCTTAAACATTATTAGCGTTATAAAATTATTTTTCTTTTTTTCGTTTGTATTTGTACATTAATTTCCATCACAATTAACTCGTAACATACAAAGCCCCTGCTCCCTCCCACTTCGTAGATTAAATTTAATTGTTTTGTATATTTATAATATCGTGGGTCAACTGTTGATTATTTACTGTTAATTAATCGGTTATTAGCTCTAGATTGTATAAGGAAACGAATGATTTCGACCCTAAAGATTAATGCGACTTCTCCATCACCCAATTACTTTTTTCATTCAAGCTCTTAATTGAATAGCGATACCGGCGAATTCTTGCATATCCGCATTCGTCTGTACAACGTTATACATTATTTACCTATGTAAACCCGTCTACATAGTTTGACAGTATTTTGTGATATTCGAACAATAAACGATGTGTGCAGCGAATCGGCATCTGCCAAACAGTATATTGTTCGATATATTACGAAGAAAAGAAAAATACTTGCCTGCGGCTTCCGCTTGTTGTAAATCGTCGAAATTACAATATTATTATGCATATCGATAAATTATAATTAATTATGAGAAAAAAAACAAACATCACTACGCTTCGAAATTACATCGTTATATGAGTTTGTTGTTGGGACTACCGTTGACAGAGCAGGCAAAGATTGAGCGCGCCGAAACGATATCGTCATTCGAGACAAGTTCACTGTAACATAGATTCTATTATTATTATTATTATTATTATTATTATTATTATTATTATTATTATTATTATTATTATTATTATTACTTGCTCAGAACTGGATACAATTAAGTTCAACATTAATTAACACTATAGTTTATCATTGCGATGAATTTCTTATTGATTAGGCAATATTACGTTATTATGAAACAAGTAATAAATATTTTAATGCTACGCCATTATCTCATTTTTAAAAAAATCTTCTGTTCCACCAGCTGCGAGATTCGAGGTCCGCCTGCACTCGGCGCATTTTTAGCGCTGGTGTTTCATTGTAGAGATTAACGCGACATCGCGTAGGTGATAAGAAAATAATTTATCGTGTCACGATATTGCATCGCAGCACAGTTTGCCGAAGTGATTTTTTGAGCTAAAATGGCGGGTTTCCGGTCGTACGTTGATCGGTGGGGAAACGACAACTGGTGACATTCCAAGGGTGTTGTTGTTCGAAAAATTTTCCTGGTGGAGCGCCACGGTCATTTTTAATCTCGCGGTTTTCATATTTTTCTTCGTGGTTTCCGGAATTGTATGTTATATATAGGCAACATTTTTGTTCGCAGTGTTTAGAAGTCTGCGAAGGAGAAGAGTGTACGCTTTGTTCTAAACACTCCTACGTAAACAGTTGAAATCGTTGGATATTGTAGTGTTTTTTTTGGAGTGAAAAAAAATATCGTGCATAGATAAATCCTTCTCCAGATGGCTGATACCGAGAGTCCAGCGAAACGCAGAATCTGCGTTATCGGGGCAGGAGCCGCTGGACTTTGCGCCGTCAGACACTTGGCAAGTGATCCGCGGAGCTTCGAGCCCGTTGTGTTTGAGCAATCGAACGCTGTAGGCGGCACCTGGGTCTACGTCGACAAAACAGGCCTCGACGATAATGGTTATCCTATACACTCCAGCATGTACGAAAATCTCAGGTGAGTTTCAAACAAGCGACTAATTGGAGAATTAAAAAAAAAATAATTATTTCTTCCCTCGATAATAAAATTTTATTTATTTCAGAACCAACTTGCCGTTGAAGATAATGAATTTTCCGGACTTTCCGCGCTTGGGACATGGCGACGTTGCTTGCGGCACTCATCAGGAAGTTCTGAACTATCTGCGCGATTACGCCGATCATTTTCAACTGAGACAGTTCATTCAGGTACATAAAAGAAATAATAATGAAAAAATCGTAAGTTATTATAAACGGACGAAATATGAATTTATTATCTGTTGACTACCTGCGTAATTTTTATTAAAAATTCTTTTGCTAATATTTTTTAGCTCAACATGAGAGTCGAGTGCGTGTGGCCCGTAGAAAATCCAAGCGATTGGAAACTGACGACATGGAAAGTTCGTACAAAAAACTTATCGACCGAGGTAACCGAGGAAAGGGAATTTGATGCGGTAATGGTTTGCAATGGGTACGAGACAGTTGCTAAATTTTTTTTTTTTTTAATTCAAGCCAACACAAAGTAATTGTTTATTTTACTTTCCAGGCATTACTTCGTGCCGAGAGTACCAACGATACCGGGCATAGAGTCGTTTCCGGGCAATGTTATACACAGTCACGATTATAGGAAACCGGAAAATTATTCAGGAAAACGCGTCATCGTATTGGGAGCGGCGTCTTCTGGTGTTGACATCGGTCTCGAATTGACTGGCCATGCGAGTCACGTGTATTTGAGCCACAATAAGGATAGGTAAGGCTCTGCAAGTATTCATTACATTTTCCTAACGCATACACGTTAAATCCCGCTGTCCGTTTCTGTGAAGTGTGCGCAGAAAGGCACTTTTTCGCATTGCGTGCGGGAAAAATACGGCGCATGCGCACAAACGCAGTACGGTCTTTTTCCCGCACTAGCGCGGGAAAGTGCCTTTGTGCGCACACTTCTCAAAAACGAAGAGCGTGATTTTTGTGAATTTGTTAGGAAAAATAATGTGAATGGCGTGGACGGAGAAAAGAGATTCCTGACTCGTGTGAATTTCACACTCGTCAAGAACTACATTTCTATGCCCTTGCCATACAAATAACTATTATACCCACGCGATGGTTTTTTTTACCTTTTTCTGCATTGATTCGCCCAATCGATAAAATAATGGACGTATGTATTCAGCCGTTAGTTCCAATCGGCGTTAAATTCATTCGGAGTTTTTCTTCTCGTTACACTGTATTTAATCCAATTATTGATATACGGCCGAGGTTCCGAAGCGACGGTACCTATATGTAGTCATTCATAACTGAATACATATCCATGACTGCCCACAGTCCCGGTTACCCAATTTTCATGTTATCTCGAGCGCTTACACGTGTAGTCAATTTAATAAAATCGATATTTCATCTGTATAATCGTAATCGTTTTCACGATGCGCTTTTGTGTTTACAGATTGATTGAACCTCTTCCAAGCAACATGACTCAGATAGCGGGAGTGGAAAGGGTCAGTGGCAATGAATTTTCTCTTCGAGACGGCACGAAAGTCACCGATGCCGACACCTTCATTTATTGCACCGGTTACAAGTACAGCTTTCCGTTCCTCGACGACAGATGCGAGATAAGCGTCGACGACAATTACGTCAGTCCGCTCTACAAACATTTGATCAACGTCGAGCATCCGTCTATGGGCATCGTAGGCATTCCAATGACCGTTATACCATTCGCTCTGTTTCACATGCAGGTATTCAATTTTTCGGAACATTATTCATCGTGTCTTGATTTTTAATACAGGGTGTTTTTATTTGATACACACTGTAAAAAAAAAACTTCAAAATGTAATGCACCGGACTGGAAGTTTATATATAAAAACTGGTATATTAAATTTCATGTACAATCGTGATAAAAAAATGGATCGTTAGTGTATTACAAAAAAAGGCAATACTTTATTTTTAATAATTTACTTAAATTTCAATGAAAAAGTATATTAATTTTTCATCACAATTTTACATTAAATTTAATGTACCAGTTTTCACATAAAAACTTCCCTTCCGGTACATTAAATGTACCATTTCTTTTTTATAGTGCACTAATTTTCCTGGATCTATGAAATTAGCTATATGTGTATGCTCGATTATTTGTCCGCAGGTGCAGTATCACTTGGCGGTTTTGAAAGGCCGCGTCAATTTACCAACGAAACCGGAAATGCTCGAAGATTCAAGGTTGAAGTCATCTGCGAAGCGGCACGCTCACGTGCTGGGAGACAAACAATTCGATTACGACGATGATTTGGCTGTTGGCGGAGGTTTCGAACGACTTCCGGCTTTTTACAGAAATGGCTATCTCGCATGGGGTGCCTCGAGAGTCGGGAATTTATTGCATTTCAAGGACAGCAAATTTATCGTGCATTCGGACAACGCTACCGCCGAAGTCATACCATGGAGTGAAAAAAATTAACAAGCGACAAAAATACGTAATTTTATCATCCGAATATATATATATGTAATATTGTAAAATCTATATTCCAAAGGATTATCGAATAAACGAGCTTTTATAGTTTTAACCTGAGCAAAATAATACACGCACGACTCGAACTTGGCAACATCGAAGTGCGGGATAAACATGCATCGGCAAAGCGATCGGGAATGCTCGAGTTTCTTCGTTTCCCCGTAGCCAATCGGGAGCCTTCGTCTCGTCGGTGCGGCCAATGGCGTCGCGCGCGTCTGATCGCGTCCGGCGTTTGTCCGAACGGCAAACTTTTACCGCGTGAGTGTGTTGCGTTGTGACGATTTTATCGAAACCGTGAATTGTGTAAGCTGATTTCAAACAGTTTTTTCTCCTTAATTCAGTCGTTCATTACTAATATTGTCGTGTAAGCTCCCGGTACTCACCGCAAAGCGTAATAATAGTCGCTGCAGGAATTGTGCCGACGATGATTCCTGCTTCGGATCGCCCGAATCACCCATTCGGCAACTCGAGTCAAATAATCAGTTTGTTTCAAACAAATACGGGCAGAAATAATGACGTGTAGAAGATACGCACGAAAATTCGGCAGTCGATGATTACCTTGCAAGAGTTTTTATAGTTTTAAGGTGATGTGAAATACCGCTGCTACAAAAACTGTACTCAATGCCGTTTTGTGACCGCAAAACGCCGAGGAAAAAGAAAAATGTCTTTGCCTGCGTCCGCTGATTCCTCAGGTAATTACCATTTTCTTTTTACTCGACCGACTACGGTCTCAAAACGGCATTCAGTTTCTATTACCGGCGACGGTATTTCACATCACCTTAAGTCGAGTAAAATAATACATGAACCGGTGGGACTCGGCAACTTGAAATGTGAGGTAAATATGCATCGGTACAGGGGTTGGGATGCGCGAGCGTCGTTGTCCCGAAGCCAATCGCGATCGTTCGTCTCGACACTACAGCAATGGCGTCGTGCGCGTCTGAACGCGTTCGACGCCCGCTCGTCCGGCGAAAACGTTTACCGCGTGCGCGTGTCATGTTGTTACGATTTTATCGAAAGCGCTAATTGTGCAAGTCGATTTTGAACACCAGTTTTTCTCCGTCGTTCAGCCGGTCATTAGTACCATCGTCGCGTAGACTCCCGGTAATCTCCGAACGGCGTAATCGTCACGTCAGGTAATTGTTGTGAATAACAACGGGTCGCGCTAATCACTCATTCGGTAAAAAAAAAAAAAAAAATGAATAAGGAAAAGAACATTATGCATCGAAGACACGCACGAAACATCGACGATCGATGAGTACTTTGCAAGAACTTTTATAGTTTTAAGTTGTGATAAATAATACATGGGCGGGCTGCCGGCCTCGGCAGTCGCTAAATTCGGATAAACATGCATAGACAGAGCGGTTTGGGATGTGCGAGCTTCTTTGTCCCGCCGAACCCAACCGGGATCGTTCGTCTCTTCGGTCGGGCAATGACATCTCACGCGTGCGACGTCGGCCCGTTCGGCAAGCGTTTAACATGATATCGCGCGTGTGTCCTGTGTTGTTATGATTTTATTGAAACCGCGAAGTGTCACAGTCGACTTCGAACACCAGTTTTTTCAGCGATCCAATCGGTCAGTAGAAATATCGTCGTATAAACTCCGGGCGATCTCCGACCGGCGCAATCCTCGCCCCAAGAAATGATACCGATGACGATGAGTTCCTTGGTGAATAGCGGACCGCCCGAGTCACCCTTTCGACATGGTAAGTCGAATTATTTATGATTTATTATTTCGAATAAATAACTTATCGTGGATAGGCATGAAACTTCGTCGATCGACGATTACCTTGCAAGAGTCTATGCCACCTTGTTGGTACCCGTAGCACACTTGCCTTGGCGTTATGTCGTAAAGTCCGGCGTAATCGTTCGAACACGTGTTCCTGTCGACCTTCGGTATACGGGCGAAACGCAAATCTTCCGACAGTACATTACCCGGAATCTGTGTGAATGATAACTCCATTTATGACAAAATAAACAATTGGTCAGTGTCACGGGCGGCTCCCAAGCGGAATTTCAACGGTCATTGAGAAGGCAGCAATTTTATTTTGCCTTGAAAATAAATTCGTAAGAAAACATCGATAAACTTTTGAATGTTTCGATGTGTAAAAAGTATTCGGGCGTAATACAAATCTTCCGACAGTACATCCTCTAGAATCTCTCTGAATAGCCAATCGGTGTATGACAAATAAACAATTGGTCAGTGTCACGGACGTCCCTCAAAAGGCATTGTAACGGTCATTCAGAAGGCACCCATTTTCATTTGCGTTGGACCAATCGGATCTTTGCAGAAATAAGTTTGTAAAAAAGATCGATAAAATTTTGGATGTTTCAACGTAAAAAAAAGAAGAAAAATCACACTTCAATTGCCAAGCTATTTTCTCAGTGACCGTTGAAGAATTAATTCTTCGCGATTTCACCAAGTAGTAACCCCAGCCTGCAATAATTCCCCATTTGTCGTCGACATATCCGTTTCCCGGCAGGTCGACCGGTTCGGTACTTTCACCGAATTTAAATGGTGGATAGACTTTCATAACGGCTATGTCGTAGTCGTTGTTCGTTGTGTTGTACTTGTCGTGCCAAATCATGCTTGTAATGTTGTGAATTTCACCGCCCGTGTCCTTGAAGGTCGAACCACTGCGCACGCTGTACTCCGTGACATTGGCTATCAAGCTGTAGAGGCGAAGAAAAAAAAAGTAAACACAAGTACGATCAGTATTAATTCGAGTTTTCACGAAGCATTTTATGACAATGCTTTTGGACATTGGTCAATAAAGTTCATTTTACTCGGTGGGAAAATGGTGGTATTGCACACTTCGCACGCTTCGCGCGCGTAAAAACTCAAGTTTCACACCTTGTTAAAAAAAATGTTTTGTGCGATGCTCGTTCGAAAAATTTCGATTTGAAATATCGTAATATTCGAAAGATTGAAAACATTTCTCAAATGTTTTCAAAATATTTTATGCTATATGAGCACGCTCGTCACAAAAGGTTCTTTCGCACTAGTATCGTAATGTACTAATTGTGACGGTACTCACGTAGTCACGCAATGCGCAGCGGTTAAACACCAGTCTTTACTGATGATCGCTGCCCCGCAAATGTGTTCATCATTCACTCTGAGGGACAACTGCAACAGCGATATTGTGTAATGTCACTAATGAGGCGCTCCCTCTTTGGCCGTTGCCGCTTACGCTCGTACCATCCTTCCGTCCATTATTAGCAATTTGAATCGAAATTTTGCCGACGAATCAACATGTAATGTGTATGAAATTTGATATATCGATTGCTGTATAACGGAAGCTCAATGAAGTAGATAATTCAGCATGTAAAGTTATGTTGCATTCTATGACTCGCGGCGATTCGTTGTACATCCGGCGATATTTCGTTCAATCGCGGAGAGCGGGGCAAAACGGAGCACGCTCTTAGATGAGACATTTTTTTTCATGTCTCTCGAAATATTGGATTAAAATCAATCTGTTTTGTCCCGTTCTCACCTAACCAAAGGTAAACTAGCCGAATGAAGAAAAAAAAAATACGATTAAAAAAAGTTGACGAATTTTCTGTGACTTACCATAAAAGGCACTTTTGTTATATTGATTTTCGATCCGCCGACTATTCTCGATTTCAGCGACGTTGTTTCACCTTCGATTTTATTTTTCCCACCCGGTAAAACAAACAACGGTAAATAGTTGGGACAACATGAAAAAAAAAAGAAAAAAAAAAAACATAGATCACGGTATCGTAAATCGATTTTACTCACGAATTACGATAGAGAGTAGCGCGATGAACGAAAAAATGATGAATCGGTTCCTTCCTTGTCGAGACATTATTTTTTATTTTTTCATGCAGTAGTGAAAATTGCCGATAAGTTGCACGATTTTCCGTGTAGACTATTTTTAAATATCCAATAAATTCGTTTCGACTCGGGACACTGGAATCGGTGTATGTACACGCTCTGATGCTACGAGAGTACAAAGGAATGCCAGAAGGTATTCTCGGCTGATCGGTCGCGACGGTGCATTGGGTTTGTTATCGATAATGTGTAAAGAGGGTTGCAGGGTGAACACCTTGAACCTCGTACTTTTCGAGCGATACTGCAGAGCCGGCGGGCTCGTTTTCCGTTTTTATTTTCCTTTTGAACGTTATTTTGCGTTATCGCGAGCGAAAATTTTACGAACGCTTCGTGGACACGAGGTGCTGAATGTTGTCCTTGTTAACTTTAAACACCTCGGTTATTACATCGCGAGTTGGTCTGGTACCAGTAGCTGCGAGTAAAACAATTAAACACAAAGTTGCCCGTAATTTCATTCGAGTGTGTGCTTTGTGATAAGACGATGAAGAGTCGAAGCCGTGGGTCGTCAAAACAATGGTTTATGCGCGACACTTCGGTGGATTACCTGGTAAATAAACGTACGTTGAGGAAAAGCCACAAGTAAAAAAAAAAAATACTGCGAAAACGCTTGTCACGATATCACCTAAAATGCAATAAAAAAAGATATTCTCATTTTTACTCTTACATAACCAATTTGTCATAATTCTCACGGTGAGGAATTAGCTATTTTTTATTGTCTAATGTTTCTTTTTAAATTATTGTTTTTTTTTTATTCTCTAAATTTGGTGAACGGTAATGCTTCTCAGAGAGAGCGCTTCGAACATAACTTCATCGTAAAATGACTTTATTTGGCTGCAGACATTTCTGAACGGAATGTTTTAAAAAACATTGTGATTAGGAGAAGTCTCGAACAGTTATGAATCTTTCATTCCCGACAGTTTTTTTTCGCGAACTCCCATGTTCAAGATCCAACGAATTATTCGTTCGACTCAATTGAGACGAGCCAATAAATTAACGATAGCAATTCAATAAGTTATGCATCTTTTTTTTAGTTTTAATTATATCCACAGAATGCAATGGTAAAATCAAATGTGTTGCCTAAGGCTTGAAAATAAAAGCGATACAACGGTTCCGACGACTTTGCCTGAAAAAAATTGAATACATTTTATAATGTTGATACGTCAGTGGTCATTCACTTGTTAACATTTTTTGTGTTTACAAAAAAATGTCGAAATAAATAAAAATAAAAAAAGAAGTACTAGAAACCGTAGTAGATAAAAGCATGTAAACAAACGCAGCATTTTTCGTTGCGTTAATCATGGCATTGAGAACTCCACGAAAAAAAAAGTTTATATATAAATATATATATGTATATATATTAAATTGTTTCGCATACGCAGTAGAGTTCGCATCGTCTATGCATAGCGGAGCATTGAAGCCGAATTGGCGAGCGCTGAAATTTCGAGAATTTAGATCGGAGGGCCAAGAACCCGCTGGTTGTAGCTCGTTAAAGCACAAGCTCGAGTGGTTCGCCTCCGCGGAGTTGCTCTGTATCGTGCGGCATTAAAGGTCGCGCGCGGGCTCGCCGGCAAGGCCGAGACCGAAAGCTCAGTCGTCGCTCGCAAGCTCTATCGAAATCGTCGTCGGCGACTCTGGCAAGGCCGGGATAGATTGATAGAGAGCGAGAAATGCGCGCACGGCTGCATCGCGCCCGGCCCGCGTCGTTCGGTGAAAAATAACGCGCCAGTGGTTACAGCCAGGCATTGTCAGACGCATTAAGAGTGTTCGGTCGAGCGGTGACTTGTCAAGTGTCCTCAAAAAAAAAAAAAAAAAAAAAAAAAAAAAAAAAAAAAAAAAAAAAAAAAAAAAAAAAAAAAATCTGGAATATAATTATGCGAAGAAATTACGAAAAAAATGTATAAAACGAAACATTAACGTTTCAAAGATCGAATAGTTTCAAAATTGGGTCAATGATAAATAGCACAAAATAAAATTTTTAAAAACACATAAAACAGCACTAGAGCTTTTTTTTACAAGATAAATTATACTAATAGTGATAGTAACAATAACACCGACAGTGATCTGAATAATAAATATATGTGACTTTCAATTGAGTGACACTTTATCGTGGGCTCGGGGAGATTCATAAATCCCTTAAAACGAACAATCGACGATAAATCGATTTCAGAGTCTCCGCAGGACATTCTGCCACGATGTAAACAACCTACGTTTCTCCATTCACAATTTTCGCCGGAAACTTCGCCGCCGCTTTCCTCCGCCCTGACAGCTCGTTTGCCCCTTTCTCCGTTCCACGCCGCCCGCATCGGCCTCTCGGGCGATCCGGTTCTCCGTTAATTCGCTCGTGTCGGGAGCTTTAAAGAGAAAAAAAAAGCGACAAGAAGAAAAATAAAATGAGGAAAAAAAATATGCTGAAACAAGCCAATCACTTTGTGAAACAATAGGGGATCGAGGTTGCGGATAGTGAGCCGGACGGTCGAGGGGTGGCGGTGGTGTAGTTCCACCGGAGAAACTACCCCTCAGTGTGATACTTGCCGCGAACCCTCTCGCTTCATACTCTCGTCCGCCCGACTGCGAGCCTACAGTTACCATTAACTCGCCTGTTCAACATTCGCAGTGTATACATATATACACGTGTGCATGTACTCTCCGCGATAATTAACCGGGATATCCGCGTATCGCAAAAAAATTTCGTTCTCACCCCTGTAGGCAATTCGACCCGTCGTTGCCTCGTTTGCCGCGAGTTAATATACCCAACGCCCGCTGACCCTGGAACATCTTTCTTCTTTCACCACCACCCCTCCCCCCTTTTGTTCACAAAAATGTTCTCCCCTAAAGCACACATATATTTTTCTCTCCGCTTCAATTAATCACCGCTTTGACCCTCGGGAATATTTAAAACAACGGCGAATTTTAATTCAATAAACTTGTGTGAAAGTAACGAGACGTGTCGCGGAAAAATTTCACACCCCAGACTGGATCACGACGTCCTCGGAGCAATCGGTAAGTTCTGTTCTTAATGCTTTTAAGTTTTTATTTTTTTCAATCCCTTACGACTTGATTGATTCGTTGAAAAACAATATTTGTTTGATTTACTTTGAGAGGATTATATTGAGGAGTTTTTTTGTATTCATTTTTTTGTTAGGGATAGTTTGGTGGATTGTTGTTCGGTACGTGCCTCGATGGAAGTTTGTGGAAATGGGACCGCGAAAAAAATGGTACCTCAATCCACTGCCTCCGGGCAGTGGATTGAGAGTAGAATGGCAAAGGGATCAGACGGTCGGATCTCGCATAGGGTCGAATCGACCGTAGCCGAGGGTCGGTGGTTAGTCTTTACGCTCTCGAGTTGGATTCTCGTTGGATTAATACATCGCGCCGATCATTCGCAAATTTTCAAAAATGGACAATCTTTTCTGCCGGAAAGAAGTATAACAATAACTCTTTCATTTATGGATTATATAGATTATATAGATTATATTTGAGGACAAACAAATTTTTTACTTAATTGATTGATTGATTTTTAATTAACGATACTCTGGTGAAGTTTTGTTCGGTACGTGTCTCGATGGATTTGTGGGAATGGTACTGCGAAAAATTGGGAATCGTTGTTGTTTGCGCAGCAAGTATCTCCGATCTCCGAGCAGTGGATTAAGGGTAAAATGGCAAAGGGATTACATGGTTGGATTTCGCACAGGGTTGAATCAACCGTAGCCGAGGGTCAGGAGGTTATTCTTTACGCTCTCGAATAGGATTCTCGTTGAAGTCGTTTATGTCATTGGATTCGATTATAACTAATAGTGTCGATAATTCGCAAATGTAATTAATTCAAAGACGGTAAATTTTTCGTACCGACGAGAACTGTCACAATAACTCTTTAATTGATACACAAATCCCGATGTTATTGACACTCGAGTGGAGCTCTGTGGTTATTGAATCAGCGAAGAGCGCGGGGGAATGCTCCGAGCTCAAGTGGGTCGATCGGTCAACTTGATTCGATTGGTGAAATTTTTTATTGCTTTGCGTTTTATCGAAAGAAGATCAACCCCAGAGATAATACGATTTTTAATTTACAAAATATCGTTTCACCTTTGACCCTTTCAATGACCACTTCACCGCAATTGTCTGGTCGGTTAAGCAGCATTAAAAATATCCTCTTCATTCTCGATCTAAAAATTCTGAATTAAAATTTCACGAACTCTGATACATTATAATCAAACTTTCATTTCCAACGTAATTTTGTCAACACGTTTTTTTTTTCTTATTTGAAAAGAATAATAAAAAAAAATTAAGCGGTGAATTGTTCACATGTGATATTTTATACACAAAAATATTTTGAGGTAGTGAAGACATTTTTTTTTTTTTTTTTTTACGGGAAAGACGCTTTGGGTTAGAAAAAGGTTGGACCACTTTTTTTTCTAGCAACTTCCGGCGAAAGTTTACAACGATAATAAAAGAGCAAAAAACACTACGTCTATGAGAGCAGACCGGGTCACCCGGTTGGCCTTTGACGTCGTCAGTCGCAGTTGACTCGGATAGATAGAGGGAGCAAGCGAGAGACTTTGACTACTTGCCAACACTGATTAGGGATTCGATTCGTGTCCCACTCGTACGAAAGCTGACATTACGCGGGTAAGGAAGCTCGGCAATGTCGTAGCTGTCGATTCGCTGTGATGCTTGACGCGAACCTCTATGAAACTTTAACTAATAATCGACAAAAATTGAAAACAAGAAACAAAATAAAGAACCACTCATGAATCCTTTTTTTCAACATGAATAAAATTGACGTGACCGCGCTTCATAAAGACTGAGGCCGCGCAGCTGAATTATTTACTTTCATAACCAAGCGGCAAAGGAGGACAAAGACGTAAATAATAGAAAGAGGGGTCGACCCTTACTGAATAAAAAAAAAAAAAAAATACCATGGTGATGGAAAGTGGAATACGAAGGATAAAACACGAGATGGAATTTTATAGCTTAAAGTCTCGTCCTCTATTTAGAAAAAAATATTTAACAGAAAAGTGGAATATAAGGGTAAAACATGACATGGAATTTTATAGTGCAATGTGTCGTCCTGTATTTAGGGAGAATATTTAGTAGCAATTAAAAAAAAAAAAATTTATAGAGAAAAAAATCATTTTTTTGTATGCAAGGAATTTGGAGGTGCAGGCTGGGCGATAGTGCGGTCGAGTCCATCGTTAACGGCCTGTTTCGCGTCTCTCTGGGTGTGACACACATACATACCCACGCGAACCTCCTCCCGATGCTGAGTGGTGCTTCCACAAGTCTCTGCGTCTGAAACGAAGACAAACTGCTTCTACCCCGATGTCCCCACGCGGGACCGTCTGAATCACGCACGCTAAACGAACGCGACTCTCGGGCGACGAGCGTTCTCTGTGTCCCTCTCCTCCCCGCTCTCTCTTTCTCAGCAAACAGTTCAGATTTGTCGCCGTCCCACGAGTGCTCGTGTTGGAAAATATACGACTTTTTGGGCATTCGTTTTGCAATCGCTGGCCACGCAATTATTATCATTATAAAAATAATAATCATGATAATCGTTTTGATTAGCATTATTATTATATTTTTTGGAAAATTGTGGATTTGTTTGGATGTTTGTCCCCGTTCCAATTGAACCCCCCTCTTTTGGCGAAACTGACCCCCCCCCCCCCCTGCCGGTTTTGCGATCAAGTATTAATAATAATTTATTATTATTATTATTATTATTAAAGCGGGCTCTCTAATATTCTTTTACTTTTACACTGCGAGAAGGATTTAGTAAATGTGATTTATCGCTTGAGAGATATTACCATAGCACACAGTAGTTGGGAAGTACGGCGCCACCTGTGGTAGGAAGTACGAAATTTATAAGAATTTTTCAAAGATATTATGGTAAAGATTCTTGGAAAATCTGAGACTTTCTGCCATAGGTGGCGTCCTAGTTTCCTATTACAATGTGCTGTCATAATTTTTCTTAGATGATCGGTAGTTTGTATTAGATCCCTCTCTCAGTGTCTGAATCTTCGGCATTATTTTTTTCCGCACTATTGCATGATTAAAAAAAAGGAAATGATACAGTAACTTTCATAATATTTTATGAAAGTTAATTTCTCTCTACTGTCAAAGAGGAAAAAATTCGACATGAGTCTTTTATGTAATTCACTCGTATGAAGTTGCTTGTTTGTATGTGATTTTTTTTTCATATTTTTTGTTTTCTCCATCCACTCGAGTCCCGAGATCCGGAAGCTCTTCTCGTCCGTGCACCGTTGGATTTTCCAACTCGACCGGGTTCGGTAGACCGGATTTCCCCCTGTAGGCTATACGGTTCGTACGTGGTCGTTCCCGACAAATTGCGGTTCCCGTACGTACTTCGTCTTCGTCCGTCTTGAACACCTTCCGGGTGCTCTTCCACGTAGCGCATTGTCAACCAAGCAGCAAATCGCTGGTGGAAAACTAACCTCTTCTGTAACCTTCCTCGGCGCGCACCTCTCGTACTACGCCCAATCTTATCTCCGTAAAGTTTTTCGCCTCTGATGCCGTATAAAATTGCGCGTGTCCTCGACCCTCGACTTCTTCGTTCGTACGAAATTTTTGAAATTACATTCTGGCGTTCAAAAAGACCCTGAGCTTTTTTTGTTATTTTACTCTCTTGAAATTCAAGTTACATTTTCTTGGTCTCCCTCGACTCGAAGAGAACGAGAGCTCCGAGCACGCTCGGCCTCTCGAGCACCGAGAGCTCCGGTGTTTCGTACGCAAGTGGACGATAAGGAAAATAAAATAAAATATTAATGAAAATAAATAATGTTCATTTATATTTTATTTTATTTTATTGATTAATTTTTTTGTTCCTTATTTTTTGATGATTGTCGCAGTCTGAAAAACATTGCCGGAAAGTGCACCAAGAATTTGCCCCGCTATTTCACCGAGTATCGACAGCATTTTTTAACTTTGTTATTCTTGAAATAAGAATTTCTTTTTTCGATTTTTTAATTCTTGCGAGGTAGCGCATTTGACTGTTTCAAGAAGTTATTTTATTTTGTTCCGACGGATGGATCGTGGGCTTCGGAATTGATGCCTTAATTTTTCTGCGCGGCCCATTTGTGCGTTCATTCCGATGAACGATAGGGCACGAATGGACGGGCTTAATTTTCAAACACGAGCCCGTATAGCGCACGCTCTGCGGTTTGCACGGTTATTTAGAACAGGGGGATTCGTTATTTCGTGTCGGAGTGCAACGGGCGCGGGGAAACGAAAGCGATAAATTTGTATCTCTCTCGCGGCGAGTGCGCCGTAACGAGCCGGTTCAGATTGGACCAGTTGCGGTTTTTCGTATAACGACGGATTGACGAAAAATCGGGGCGACAGGCGAACTTTTTTCGAGCCCTTCGCGCGATGTTTTCGTCGAACCGTGGTTCAGGACGCGCACGCGTGGGTCCGACACACGATAGATTTGAAGTCATTCGTTCGTCGTCCGGGAACAGAGTGGTGCAAAAAAAAAAAAAAAAAAAAGTAGAGTCCGTAAAAAACAATGTTACAATCCACGTTCCGCTGACGGACATCTAACGAAATTATAGTACCTTTAAACCAATCAAATCTTTTTCATTGTTTGTACCTGAAATTGATACTAACATTATAAGAAATTGAATTAGATCCGTGCCGCGCGAGTGTCAGAAACCGGGCTCACGCGGGGGTCATAAACAGCAGCATGAGTGTCAGAAACCGATTACACGCGAGGGTCACAAACTGGGACATGGGTCGGTCCACAGTGTCAGAAATCCCGGCCGTACACAAGCATTGTTAAATCAATATTATTATAAAAATTCTCGATTATTTGACTTGTATAATAGGTGAATTTCATTCAGAAGGTTTTAATGCACGTGTTGAGACATTTCATTTTAAATGTGACAATTTTACGCGTTCGTAATCAATAGAAAACCAACACCGCTGCTCTAAAAGTGTCACATACTGGGTCGTTTACCTTTGTTTTTATGCGGCACTACGTCGCCGATGATCCGGGTAAAAAATTGATTTTTTTTTTCTTTTTATTTTGTCTCTTTGACGAAAAATGATAATCCGACTCTGTGCCACTTTGATCACTCGGACGATATTAGCCGGACAGTGCATTTGGATCTGTACGATTAACCGACTTGCACGCCAAACGTCATTATAAGCTGCCCGTACTTCGATGATTATTGCGCCGTGTGCATGCTCTTCGTTCGACCCGCAATCGGGGCCGATTATTTCAAGCTCAATCTGACGGATCGATTGCCGATGTTTGACGACCGCGATATTCATTAAAACGCGAACCGATAGAGTGCCCACGCTGGCGTGAGAGATATGAAGCGCTCCGAAAGCAAAAAGGTTTGAACATGGAAATTCCCTCCCGTAATCATTTTACTATCCATCGATAAACTCACGAGAAAATGACGACTCATTGAAAGCACGCTCATGCAATTCTCCTTTCCGGAATTATTTCGAATATGTATTTTTTAAATGTATCAACATTTTCAGCGGGACTTTCAAGCAAAAAAAGTTTCCTTAAGAGAACTTAAAAAAAAAGGCACGAGCTTAAGAGTTTGGTCCAAAAAAGAGGTTGACTATCAA
Organism: Stenichneumon culpator; assembly: GCA_964017025.1. NCBI lineage: Eukaryota > Metazoa > Arthropoda > Insecta > Hymenoptera > Ichneumonidae > Stenichneumon > Stenichneumon culpator. The sequence goes on along the minus strand of OZ024769.1, from coordinate 209,351 downwards.
CATTTTTTTACGCGGGTATTAGAAGTAGAAGGTCGGGGTTTTGCACACAGTTAGTCCCAGGAGTTATGAAGTTCGAGTTTTTGTTATTGCAAGATATGAATTAACGACGGGCTTATTAACAATTAACAACTGACATCGTATCTCCAAATCTATTCGTCCGATCGAGTTAAAATATGGACAAATCCTGGATTATAACATTTTTAATCTAATAACTGATAATTTAAAAATATATGTGATGATTTAAAAAAATATTCATTTATTTGTTGATAACAAACAATTAAGGTAGTTTTTTTCGTTGAAACATCGAAGCGTGCTATGTGTGAAATTTCAGCTTGATCGGTCGAGGCACTCTTGGGTTATAACTTTTTGAATGACACACACACACACACACACACAGGTACATCCCGACTTTTTTTTCTAAATGTGATTCTTCGATGGTTTGAAACATTCTGAACACGTTTTATTAAAATCTCGTATTTTTCTTCACCAGAACAAAGCTTGCTCAATGCGGAAGCAAACAAAACTTAAGTACTATTATAATTCGTGTAAACATAGAGTTTCCACGGAGCAGATTAATTCAGCGTGTTAAATTGAAGTTCGTGAGGGGCGAGGGATGAAAGCGTCGGAGAGATTTTGCTGACTGAGATATTCCTCGCGCCAGTGTTGCGCCAGCGGGCCATTCGGGAAGTCTCGCGCAAACCCGCCGGCCCTCGAATATTTAACGCTCCATCGCGAGTGTGAGTATTCTGCGTATGAATCTAATTAGATTTCCCGGTGAAAATGTCTTCCAGGTCCATTTCTCTCCTCCCGAGTGAGAAAGATCGACCCAAGACCCGTGGAAGGATGCGCAGCGCTTTTGTGGATATTCGTGCGCATGCGCGGACTCTGTAAATGGCAGAGGGTTGCATTATGCATCCAACTGTGCGCTGTGCACTCGGCGCTCTGTTCATTGGATTATTAAGAAGGCCAAGGCGCTGCGTTCTCTTCGCTTATGATGGATCGAGGCGAGATATAGAATTTTCGTTTTTAAACTTTTCTCGTAATTTTTCTATCGCGCGGAAGCATCGGGAGGAGGTGCCGAGGGGTGGGGTGGGGCGAGGACGAATAGAGGGTGTCTGCAGCTGGTGCACGAGGGAAAATACGAAAAGTAGGAAAGATAAGAAAATACTGTACGGGTCTCGAGAGCTATAGTGCCAGGTTATCGAATAAACCGACCGCTCCTTCTCCGCGGGCTTTTCTCTCGATTTGGAACATTCGCCGCAAACCCCGCTGGCCGCCCACCCTGGAGTTGAGAAAAATCGATTGCTATAAAGAAATAAAGAATTCCACGGCTCGTAGAATATTTTATTATCATTCGACGAAAGATCTTGTATATATGTATATCTGTATTTTATTTCTTTTTTGCGGAAAATCTATTGCCCTCGAGTGTTACGTCGGATATTCGAATAAACGCTCGAAAATTGGAAAAAAAAAAAAAAATGACAATTATTTGAAATCGGAAATAGGATAGTTATAGTGTTTTTAATTCCATGTATGGTTTCCTCAACCGTTTACATCGCTCTTACTTTTTCTAATGATCTAATGTCATTGTTCCGTTATTTACATTCTTATAAGTAATACCATCCTTTTTGTTTTCTTAGCTTTATATAAATCTTTATTGCTATTCATTTAAATACACTTATCGTTATATTATGTTAGCAACATCCTTAATTTGCTAATAATCACAGTTTTTCCGTTGTACTTTTTTCCCTTCATTTACATCTTTGCTGTTCCTACCCTCGCTTCCGTTTCCCAGAAGTAATACTAACATGACTTAAATTCTCTTTCTTTATTTACTCCTTCTTTCCATTAAAATCGGAAATTGAATTCTATTTTTATTAAAATTGACATTCTATCGTGTATTCAACAGGAATTTCTTGTTTTTGGAGTGCCCTAGTTTAATTAAAATTTTTTTTTTTTAATAAAGTTATTTTTTTGGTCCAAGAGACAGTGTAATTAGTTCGGAATGTACGTAAAATCTATTTGATTCGATTAATGCTCTTTAAAGAAATCCTCCTTAGCAACGTACTATAATCCGCGCTATGAAATATTTTCACATGCAACAAACCGTTCTTGCCCACAAGGCTTACATCTTTTTTTCATGTCAGACAATTTTTTTTTGGCGAAAAAAAATCGTGCGTTTGATGAAAACAAATGTGTAAACTTTTTGTACAAGAAAGTATGATAAATGCACAAGTTTTTTTTTATGTCGTGTACAAAATATATATAAACTTTCTTTTTCACCTCGACTTCGCAGTGCAACAATTGCGTCGAGACCCTCAGAGCTCGTACACATAAGTGGGAATGCTCTGATTCATACCGTGCGTTAAATTCGGATGTTCGACTCACCGATAACTAACCCGGCTCGTAAGCCGCGTAGCAGACTTGGCAAAAGTAAATACATAAAATAAAGAAATATACACTGACAAAAAGAAATGGTTCGATTAAGCAAATACGCGGTGACATACGTTCAAAGGTGTATTTGGTTGGTGCAACAAAAATGTTTATTTGAATCAAAATTTTTTAAATAAGTTGAAGCAAATAATCGTTTAACAAAACAATGCTTTATTTGTACCAAGCAAATAACAGCTGTGAACGTATGTCACCGCGACTTTTGTTGATACAACCAATTTTTTTCACTCAGTGTACAATTGGCAATACGTTCGAAAATCAACTCGTTTACCTTGTTAATCGATCTTTTCTCACCCTAACTCACGGACTTCGGTTTCTCGGAGTTTCCGCCGTATGTCTTGGAGCGTTTTCACATAGTCGCTTCGCGTCTCGAACCTCGGTCGGGAGCTTAAAATACTCCGAGGCTTTCCGATCGCCCGATGTTACAGAGCTCGGTAGATGCCGCGAGGCGATCGTTTCAATAATTTATCGGAGGGGAAAAAAAATGTTACTCACTGTTATGCGTAATTGGGTAATTTGTCGAGGCATTGCCGATGAATTGTTGCCCGTTGTTTTGCCTCCGCTTCGACCTCGCTTCGATCCGCCCGGTGACGAGTGTCCCTATATCGATCGCTCTCGTTTTACATGTCGAAAGTCAATATTCCAACTACATCGCCGTGGCCTAAAAATACCGCCACCTCTTATCGATTCGGTCACTATCGCACTGCACACGGACAGTTGGGAAGGGTCAGATGCGAACCGTACGATCGATATGATGGTTACTATGTTGGCTCAACGAGGAAGTTAACGAACGAAACAAGTGGAGAGGGCTCGAAGGGGCCGGAGGGGGCGATGATTGTTTGTTTCATCGGTTTCCGGTTCGTCGAACCCCTTCATTAATCGCCATCGGCGACGGTCCGATGCCGCTATTGTACATCCGTTTATCCTCGAGGATTGAAGGATTTAACGTTGTCGATTTATCGGTGAATTACATTTGTCATTATTTTTGTTGCACTCGGAAAAATTATTATTTTTCGGGTGTGCCGCCAACAAATATCTGTTTAATTTAGATAAATACCTTTTATTTTCATTAATCGCAAGAGGATCCGAATCTTTGGAATATACAAGTTGAACAAGTTTTACAAACTTTCTTAACACATACTACAATACATTACTAACCACAAATAAGATTTAGGACGGTGTATCTTAATATCACAGAAATTCGGAAAGCTCACTGCGCAAAATTCTCACCTAAACGTTCAGAAACGAGGCTCTAAGCTTGAGACAGCCGACCATATAACAGAACAGAGACCTAACAACAGACCCAACAACTTCATCACATAAAAGTCTCATTGTCTTTTGCACGCCGGTTGATCCTACTAACCAATTTTTTTAATACGTGCGCTTAAAGCATGTAGTGGACAGCAGGCTAAAAAATTTGCGACAGTTTCGGCTTCGAGACAATTGCACATTGTACAGAGCTGATTGGCGCACAGCCGCAACAACACATAACAACGCAAATACAAATCACCTGGGCACACAATCTTCCAACAGCTTCAACAAATGGCCAATATAGAGTGCCCACAAAACACATAAATACAAGTAAAAATCATATACTTACACATCTACATTCTCCAGACATATCAATAGGGAAAGAACAAAATACAGAAATATGTTTAATAAAGTAAGGAAAAACATTATTTAATTAATCCACTCGAATATAGTGAAAACCTTGTGCTGAAAGACCCCGGTCGACGGCCCGCTGGCAATGTCAATAAAAGCGACTTAACAACTACATAGAGAGATGTATTGGAGATTGTATGGACTAATTGATATTGTCAATAAATACAATTCTACTATTACTATTAATTTTATTGATAAATATTAATTCTATTAATAAATATTTATTTCAGTAATTTGCGCGGTGGCGGTTAAGTATTTTTATCCGACCGCGATAAAGTCAGTTGTCACGTTACCGATTACTCCAGTGCATCGAGTGTTGTCAACCGGGTACGACAGTCAATCTCAATTTGAAGAGTCGTTGAAGTACGAGTTGAAAAAATTGACAATTTTGTTTTTTTAATTGAATATGAAATGGTGGTTGGGGAAAAGATAGACCTAAGATTTGGGTCATACGATTTATCGGACGACGGAGCTGACGGAGCCGACAGGCGATTTTGGAACTTCATCGATTGCTTCTTATGCGACTGAGTGGAGAAACGTCGAATAGGACAGGTCTCTCGTTTCTCGAGAGGCAAACTCTTGACTCTCCCTCCTTGATCTCCACGTCGTGACACGACGCCCGTCAGTCCTTATTTAACGTTTCGTCAAGTGCCAATCGACGTAACACCGATTCGAGACGTCTCGTGGTTTTGCAGACGTGTCTACCGTCATTTGCAATAACAAAAATAAATAACAAAAAATCACCTTCTCGATAATTCGTCGAGACACGAGCAAATCTTTGGAGAACTATTGGCCGAAACGATGATAAAAATCAGCGATGATGTTTTTGGTGATTACCAATCTTCCCCCTCAATTTTGGGACAAATTTCACTTCGGCTTCGAGCTCATGGCGAAGCAATAGATGGCAATATGTGGTCCAGAAAATTTTCAAAAATTGCAATTTCTTTTTGTACAAAGAATATAAAAACGTCGAGACACCGTTTATAATATTTTTTTCAACAAACTATAACGGATCTTAAAAACGATCCTATCAACCGTACTTTTTCCCGCAGAACACGATGCCGTTCATTTTTCTGGAGCGGGTGAAATCTCCTAAAGTTTCGATAAAGATTGACCGTACAGTACGAAGCGAAAGCCACATTACTAATTCCACAAATTCCTCAAAGTCTATCTCAGGCCTCTCTATGATAAATAAACCTTGACAACGATTCCTCGAACTGCTGTGCAGAATGACTGTCCGAACTCCCCCTCACTCAGCAGAAATCGGAAAAACGAGATTCACAAGAATTCGATGATTTTCTCGTGCATAATTCAAGATCCCCGAAAACCTCGGGATCTCGATTGGACTTGGCCGAAGATCGATCAGAATGCCCGGAAGTATTCAGACGCCGTCGTTGGCCGAGTTCCAGTGCACCTTACCGAGCGACTCCGTTTCGTATAAATCGTAGTCGGCATCCTCGAAGACTGTCTCTCGATCAGCGCGTCTGGAATTTTCCACGACGATACGTGATCTCTCCGAAGGGACTTTCGTGCATCGAAAAGCGCCAAAAAGACACGGTGAGGTCGATCGATTTTCCACAATATCATTCGGTGTCCCTGTAGCAGAAACTGTTGCAACGCCAGTCGGATTAACCGAGGGCGGATTCGGGGTATCGCCGACACACACCAGTTTTCCTACAGTTGGCATTTTTTTTCCTTCTTTTATACTGCACATCGTTGCGGCAATGAGTAAGGCGAGCAGCAGCTGTGACCACCGGTCCCGGTCGCAGCTGGAGCCGAAGTTACCCTTTTTTTGGCAAGCATCTTCAGAAGGCTATTGCGATTCTTTTGCCTTCTTATTTTTACCCTCGGGTGTTTCGCTGATCGAGATACGTTCTGAACTGTCTATTTATTATCCTCCTTCGCGAGGAGGCAGCGGATCCATTACAATACAGTACAATTGTTACTTACGTTTTCTCTTTCTTCTTTGCTGTTTTTGTCATTTTTTTCTTTCACAGACAACACTGTAAAAAATTCGAATGAAATTTAATGTACCGGACTGAAAGTTTCTATGCTAAAACTGGTATATTAAATTTCATGTACAATTGTGATGAAAAATGAATGCTCAGTGTATTATGAACATTAAGAATACTTTATTTTTTGCAGTTTACTTTAGGTTCAATGAAAAAGGGTATTATTATTTTTTTTTTATCACAATTGTACATTAAATTTAATGCACCTGTTTTTGCATGAGAACTTCCAGTTTGGTACATGAAATTTACCATTTTTTTTTTACATTGTAGCGTCATAATGTTTAAAACAGTCCACGATATCGAGAAATGGGATTTTTAAATGGCGTCCGGATTCGGGTATGATTGTGATAGTTTTGCAATCTTTGAACCTGTAATTTATAGAGTTATGTTTGAGGTAGCGGGCTGAAATACGATTGGCGCAAGAGGATAGTTTTACAGCGAGTGGATTGTCACTTTCGGCAAATAGAAACCATTCGTATTGCAGCAAATCGATTTTGTTTAGCGCGCAGCTGATTTTGTGTGAACCGGTTATCGAAATATCGACGAATAAAGGTGCAAATTTAATTTGCACGTTGCTTTCATATTTTTTTCTACGTCATACGCACAGCTTCATCTACGAGGACCCCAAAGTGGATTACCGAATTTTTTTATGACAAAATAGGGTGCCTCGCGAATGAAGTAAAGACATAAGGAAGCAATGTGCCAATTGAATTTGCACCTCTCCTTTGACATCCGGCACTGAATAGTAGGATAGTTATGCGTTTGACATTGACGGGAAGCGATCAGTTTCGTGTTCGCGCACTCCTAGCGTTGAACTCCTTAAGTTAAAAGGATCCTCATCAAATGTTGAACATTTTTTCGCTGATTTTTCCCAGTCCGGTGTGTTCATTTGTTTGTCCAGCTGTTCGTTCGTAACGTTACGTTTAGTCGCGAATCGCGGAAAAGATTTAAATATCGTACTAAAAATACAAAACATAAAATTCCGAACTTATAGATATCCGAATCTTATGTCATGCCGGTTGTGTTCTAGGCATGTTAGTGACTGTCGGTAGGTTATTTTAATAAACTCACAGAGACGAGAGGTCACAAGACAATTCGGGTTCAAAAAAAAGGTAGATATCTCATATACAAGAAAAACGAAAAAATAATAAGAAAAAATGTATAATTTTCACGAAAACATAAAATTAACGCCAATAAAGGCATAACATTATTTTATTTAGATTTACACTTGGATGGTTTTACACAATAAAGTCGAATAAAAGACCAAGAAAAATACATTTTTGTGACAAGATATAAGATTAATGTGCAAAATGCGTAACATTATTTTATAGCCTGGGGCAAAAGTTTCCAAAACCTTTAAGTCGAACGATATTCGGTAATACATATTTCTTGCCTGTTATACTGCAATTTATTTCGTGAATGACAAAGGCTTGGGATTTTATTATACGATCATGTATTTTACGAAGATAATGCAGAGACAATTCATCGGCTATAATTAACATCTATAACGAGATTGCTCATTTAATTACATTGCTCTTCGGAACAAGTGAATTGAGTGCAGCCCGTTTCGATTTTAATTAAATGGACACTTGGATGGTGGTGTTTGTTCGCTTCTAAACATTGAACGAGCAATAACCTCGTTGCTGTACAACGCACACATGGATTCCGACTGCTGCTTCTCGTTCTTTTTCTACGAGTCGTATAATTAACTTATTCTATTAGTTCGACCGACAGTTTCTTTATTTCTGGCGTCACGTTAAAATCTGGGTCATCGATTCTCGCAATGGATTTTGTTTTTGTCAGCGTTACTACCCGGGTCGAGTAATGTGGAGGGCGACGAACTCTTTACTCCTCATCGAACTCTAATCGATAAAATTCTTCTAATATACATGGAAATATAACTTTCCATTAAAATGATAATTTTCGGATACTTGCAGATAAAATGTCCATTTCGTCTCGACCGATTTTCTTTGTGCACAGTAAAAAATATACGCAAAATCAGTGGTAAAAAATATAGATAGATACGTTTTTTCTGTATTAAACGCTTTAAGGGTCGAATTTTAAGACTTTAGGTTGAACTTAAGATCTTTCTTGAGATCGAACGTAAGTCCGACCTCAGTTCGAACTTGATTTCATGCTTAAGTTTGATCATAAGTTCATACTTAAGTGTGAACACATGTTCGATGGCAGTTCGTGTTCGAACTTGAGTTCGAACTTAAGATTAAACGTAAGCACGCAATGAAGTTCGGGCCAAACTTCGATCTTAAGTTTAATCTTCAAAGCGATCTCAAGTTCAAACTAGCACCTTAAAATTCGACCCTAAGGGTTTTACACTACGCCCTCCCCCTTATAAATTTTCCACTCATCTATACTAAATTTCCTTACATTCATGATATATCACTTATCTTTGCTTACATCCAATTGTTTTCTTTTTTTTTTTTTTTTAATAGATGTACATTTTTTTCAATAATATATATAGAACAAAAATTAACCATAAATAAATTGTGAACGTCACGGGTAAAAAAATTGTCAAATGCACGAAACTTTTATTGCCGTGCACGTAGCTCGCTCTAGGAAATGAATGTTTCGCAATCGGAAGAATTTTTTTTGCTAGAAAGAAATATTTGTTTCCCCAAGTGTAAGCGATAGGCTCGATAATTGACACTGGGTTCTTATTCATTATATTCTTCATATCTCTGCGACGAAAATGAGAGAGGAAAGTTCGGGGAAAGCCTTTGTTCCTTCGCCACCCCCCCCTCGGACATTGAGAGAGGGAGGGAGAGCCCAGCGGCACTTTTTATCCCGGCGGATATGCTCCATTTACCGAGAGAGGAAGATTTTTCGTCGTGCTGTGTATCTTGAAGGAAAAATTGCGGCTATCCTTAGCCTTCTCACTCGTGACGGTTCAAGTTTTCTTGTTTCTTTCCGTTTTCACAGACTCTTCCCCGCTCGTTGAAAGTTTCCGAGTGACTGTGAAAAGATAGTGGAACAGTTGGGCGGGAGAGGAAAATCCGGGGGGAGACGTTTGGACTCTTTCCACCAGCATAAGGTATCTTTCTGAAACTAAAAAAAAGCACTCGAGTTCTCTGTGAACTTGAACAGGGACGAGGAGTCCAGGAAGCCCCTCGTATTTCATTCCTTCGCGTATCTCCCAGAGAGGCCCGATAGAGAGAAATTGAAACACGCCGCGATCACTTCCGGTTCGCTTCCGGTCGATCGGCTAATTTCCTGCAATTTATTCCCTCGGCCAGAGAAGCTCCGATCGCTTTCCACTTTTCCGCATCCCCGATCCGTCGAAGACACAACGTCGCGGTCTTGTTCCTTCGGTTGCATCTCCTAGGCACGAACTGCTTCGAATCGACGATTGAAATTCACCATTTTTTTTTCTTTTTTACTTCGAAACAGTTTAAGCTTTGTCCAATTTGTTTGTTTTTTTTTTTTTTTTTTTTGTATCTCTTTAATGTTAGAAATATTCTTGCGAAATATATATTTTGACAGAAATCTCAGTACGTCTAGTATAATAACGTGTGTTTTTGTTTTTTTATTTGGTGTGTGGAACTACGACTGCACAAGTCGAGGTCTCGATCCAGAATGCTCATCGATAGCCCGATCGATGACGGCGAAGCCCTCCGAGTGACATCAGCTCGCCGTTGTATAGACAAAGCTCCCTTGTCTCGATCCGGAACATTCCCGAGTTTGTATATTTGGTAGTTCCGAGAAGAGTATGCCGAGAAGTCTCGGGTCTCGTTGCGTCGCTTTCATTAATAATTTCTCGAACTTTGGTTTGGACAGAATTATCGTGACGTCGATAAGCGCGAAACGAACGAATTGCCCTAAAGTCCGTTCCACTGGGTTTCTCCAAGCTCGTAAAACTATATCGCGTTACGTAACTCCCTGTCGTAACAAGGGAGCTTGGCTCGGCCGATTAGATGGGTCCCGTTCAACCCCTCCGCTCGGGAGTGGGATTTTCCGGGTATCGGAAGAGAAGGAGCTACTGCGAGACTTCTCTGACGACTCGGCTCTACCGGCCTGTACGGGTCTTACAAGTTCGTGTCGATGGCTCCACTTTCGATCAAGTTTGGAAGAGGCTTTAAGAATAAGATCCAAGCGCACTTTGCAGTTCGGACAAATTTGTGCCAAGGAAAACCATTCGCCATTTGTTAGGTTCCGTAAGGTCTTCTGACGTTCTATTTATACTTTGCAACTAAAACTAACGGGAGGGTTCTTTTGGCTCGCTACCCAGCTCTCCGGCTCGGGTAGCGAGTCTCCCTCCGAGGATCCAAGAACATAAACGGTACTTCAAAATATCTTACACAAAAAAAAAATCTCTTCGATCCGAAGTTCTTCGGAGAACAGTTAAAAGACAAAGAGGGTAAGAATAAAAAATTATGCACTCTTAAAATACGATAAAGAAAAGTGTATTTACGCAAAATTTCCATTACAAATGAATCAGGCAGAAGGAAAAGAAAATAAATAAAAGTGATAGAAAAAAAAGTTGAACAATCGGTATCGTTTCGAGGATTTATACCGAGGTAAAAGAATGCTCGAACTAATGATGGATGCAGCGGTCTCGAATCCTCGAGGAAGATTGGTCGTCGCTTCGTCGTCGATTACAGTCCGGTCTTCTCGCGGATCCAGTCGCGATAGGAAGCGATCTCGGTGTAGACCCCAGGATATCCGGGTCTCGCGCATCCATTGCCCCAAGAAACGATGCCGGCGAGTCGTCCACCGATGGTGAGGGGGCCGCCGGAGTCGCCCTGGCAGGCGTCCTTGCCGCCTTGGGGATGAGCGGCGCATATTTGTCCCGCGGGAACCCCGCCGAAGGAGGCATAGGCGTCGCTGCATGATTTCTTTGTTATCATCGGAATGCTGACCGTCCGAAGGGTCTCGGAGGTGCTGCCGCCCTCGCGCACGGAGCCCCATCCGGTGATGACCGCAGCGCAGCCAGCGACAGCTTCCTCGTTCATCTCGAACAGGTCGATCGGTCTTTTCGTCGGGTCCAACTGGATCGGAGTCTTGAGCTTTATGAGGGCAACGTCGTTCACTGGAATTCCGTGCATGTTCGTCGTGTACTTCTCGTGCTTGATGAACTTTTGAACCGAATGGAGGCTTCCGCCGGTGGATATCTGGTCGGTGCCGACTCTGACGGAAACGGAATCCGCGCTGTAGACGGCACAGTGAGCCGCCGTCACGACCCATTCCTCTCCTATGATGGTACCACCGCAGAAACCAAAACCGTATGTCTGAAGAGATACCTGGTGCGGGGCGTCGACTATCGATACCGGCTCACCGCCGACTATACGACCGTTCGGGGTGAACGGGTTCAGAAGACTCCACTCGGCTGGCACCCGGTCCGCTGCAAGTTTTCAAATTCTTCATCAACCTTGCTTTCTGCGGCTTTCGGGGAGGTTTGAGGTAGTCCTTGCGAATAGTCTTCACTTTGCACGAGTTTCAGAGAAATTAGCGGCAATTTGCAAACACTTCTATACTAAAACTACTTCTACTACTTCTTCTGGATTGTATAAAAATCTGAAAAAATTAAGCATATTTTTAGGTACTGAAAAGATTAATTTTGCATTATAACAATTTCGAAATGTTATTGACAAGTTGAGGAAAAATAAAATTCTTCAACAAATCTCCCGGAAACCTAACTATGTTTTTTTTTTTTTTTTTTTTTTTTTTTAAGAAAATGATTCGTTCACTTTTCTGAATACGTATGCATTTTTTCAGACTTTTAAATTCACTTTCAGTTTTTTATATGAGAAAAATGTGTAGAAAGTCCCAAAATTCAAAGTGAATAAAAAAATCTGGAAAAAATCGTAAGTATTCAGAAAAGTGAACAAATCATTTTCGTAAAAAAAAAAAAAGTTAGGTTTCCGGGAGATTTGGTGAAGAATTTTATTTTTTCTCAATTTTTTAATAACATTTTGGAATTATTATTATGCAAAATTAATCGTTTCAGCACCTTTAATAGGATTGATTTATTCATATTTTTATACCATCGACAAGTGTTTGCAATTCCCTCTCATTTCCCTCTCTGAAACTAATCCGAAGTGTATTCGAACACTATTCGCAAGGGCTACCTTAAGCAAAATATTTATTAAAGAAAAAAAGTCATATTATTGTAACAGATTTTTTAAGTTTGATGATTGTAACTTTTTATACTTTTATTTTTATTTTTTTATGTTAAAAAGTGAACTTTTGGAAGGAAGAAAACTCACCTAGACCGACTGCCAACAACGCTGCTATTATCAGTAACTTGAACATCTTTCGAACTCGATGTGTTACTGACTGATTCTGCATTGGATTGTATACGGTATTTATAAAGACACAAAATGCGTTACGCTTATCCGGAAGGATAATTGATTGAGGCAGCGATGCAACGATCAAGATGAGATCGGTCGTTCCGATATGTGGATTTCGCGACGTATTTCACGCTATCTTGTAGCTTCGTCGGTCTTCCTACGAAGCTATATTAGCTTGAGATAACGAGATCCCGACGGCTAAGCAGTAAAATCTCCTCCGAGACTTACTGCGGAATTTCGATTTTGGCATCAATCTTCATTTCCGAAGATTACCGGACCCTCAATCTCGCTCCTTCCATTCCTGTTAATCAAGTATTTAATCGCGATGTCGGTCGCATACGAAATTATTTATTTCGACGAGAAATTCGAGAATTAGCCAACCGATGGCCGGACGGATATCTATTTTTAATGAATGAATACATTTTTTTATTGGAATAGATACGGGCAAAGCCCAACTACAGGGTTAATTTAATTTTTGTTATTTAATCCTCGATGCAGGTGTGCGTCGAGAAATGGCAATTGTCAATACTTCATTTGAAAGCCCTATTAGAAATGCTGATTTTCAAAATTCTATTTTCTTTCTCAAATAATCTGCATAACTTTTTTACTTCACTGAGTGCGAAAATCGCAGTTTTACGCACGCGTGCGTAAAACCCCCGTTTACATACGTTGTGAAGTAAAATTTGGTACGATACTCGTGCGAAAAACTTGTTCTTAATTCGTATGATTGCAACACTCGTCTTCGGCTCGTTCTGCAAACTCGCACTCGTCGGAAAAACTTTTATCGCACTAGTATCGTAAATTACTATTATCTTCGTGAAAATAACAGAAAATAGTTATTTGTATGGCGAGGGCGTAGAAACGGCATTCACACGAGTCAGAACTCCCTCTTCTACTCCCATGTCGTTCACATAATTTTTCCTAACAAATTCACGAAAATCACGCTTTTCGTTCCCGTGAAGTGTGCGTAGAAAGGCACTTTTCCGCTCCACTGCTGGAAAAAATACCATATTGAGTTTGTACGCATGCGCAGTATTTTTGCCGCACGCGATGCGACAAAGTGCCTTTCCGCGCACACTTCACAGGAACGGAAAGCGGGATTTTACGTGCATTCGTTAGGAAAAGTTTAATCTGTGAGGGAATGAGAATTGTTAAACTGCCTCGTACAAAAAAATCTGCAGCTATAATCGTTCTTCGGTGACAACGTTAATCCGGTCGTGAATGATCATAGATTCGGATTACGATATATCCGCAACGATTTGTTATGTTCGCGTTTGATTATTATTCGACGTTCGAAGAAAAACGATAAAATTTGTCGTAGTTCAATGACAATTATTGATCGTTTCTTTGCACAATCGTACTATAATGCCGCGCGACGACGAGTATAATCAAAAAATAATCCTGCGCGACATTGGATAATAATCGGGAGGAAGGCAATCAAAGCTAAGTTGAATAAACGATTCTAGACTCGCGTGGTGTGCCGCCGTGTAAAATCTTATCACAAACTTTTTACCTCCAACCACGCATTTTTTTTATCGCTATTTAAATACCACTTTTCATTGACGAAGAGCATCTAGTACCTCGTCGTGCTTTTCCGAACAAGCATGTCGTCGTTCTCGGTAACAATTTTCGTTGCGATCTGCTGTCTCGCTAATGGTGAGTTAGGTAAAAAAAAATATATATATACATACATCCAAATCACACATCATTTCGCATTTCTAGTATTCGTCCCAAGACGCAGTAAAAAAAAAGTCGTTTCGAACATTTAACAAACATTCTTTATTGATAAATGTCAAAAAAATTTCGCTCGCTAATTTTCATTTTGAAACTTGGTAATTTTCTCATTTTCATTAGTTAAAAATAGAGACTGTTCGTAACATTTTTAATTAATTATTATATTAATAACATGAAAAGAAAAATTGTGGACCTTTGTGGACAGGAAACGTTTTTATTGAGTGTTGAACTATTTCACTGCGAATGTTTCGATTAGAACGTTCCCCCGTCCGGCAGTTTTCCAGTTCATCCCTCTAGCGTATAATTTTCCGTCTGCTTTGCGTTTAAATTGTAACCCGGGAGCAATAATAATTTCACGAGCAATTTCCGGGTCACGTACCACTCCCGAATTCATGCTTGTCGGAACGGTGCGGTCCTTGCTTTTCAACCCATCGCAATATTGCGCACAATACTGCCGCTCCATATCCTGGATGTGACGGTGGTATTATTGGGCGTGAACAATAAACCCATGCCTTGACGGCTCTTCCTTCGGCTCTCTCATTCTATTCACTGTGCAGTTTCGAGCCATACACGCGCAGACATCCATACGTGCTAAGCCCATTCCGTCGACGAATACAGCGTCCAACGCCCGGAGATGAAATCCTACTAATTTCACGTTACAGCGAGCGGGAGTAGATTTCCGCGTCCGGCATTGATTCCCTTGACGCCGAATGGTCGTATCGTGGGCGGAGTCGATGCAACGATCGAAGAGGTACCGTGGCAGGCGTCTCTTCAGGTTTACGGATTCGGTTATTGCGGGGCGAGTATCGTCGCCGAGGAATGGGTGCTGACAGCGGCTCACTGCGCGAGTTATCCGGCCTCCTACGTGACTGTCAAGACGGGATCATCGCGGAAGAGTCAGGGTGGATCGTCTCATCGGGCCAAGTCTGTGATCTTGCACGAGGATTTCAGGATCAATCGTCACGGCGTACCGGAGAACGACGTGGCTCTCATTCGTGTCAGCGATCCTTTCGTTATGGGCGTGACACGGAGACCGGTCGCCCTGTTCGACTATCAAGAGGAAGCCATCGAGGGAATCCTCAGCGTCATCACCGGATGGGGCGCTCTTCGCGAGGGTGGCAGCAGTTCCGAGGTGCTTCAAGCTGTCAGCGTTCCCGTCGTCTCGAAAAGTGTCTGCAGCGACGCTTACGTATCCTACGGGGGAATCCCCGTGGGACAGATATGCGCCGCTCATCCGAGTGGCGGCAAAGATGCTTGCCAGGGTGACTCTGGCGGTCCACTGACCATCGGTGGACGACTCGCTGGTATCGTCTCGTGGGGCAACGGCTGCGCTAGACCGGGATATCCTGGGGTGTACACCGAAGTCGCGACCTATCGGAAATGGATCGCCGAGAAAGCTGGAATATGAGACTTGTTTTTCACGTAACTTAATATTGATCACTCGATAACGAAACGGCCAACCGCCTTGGGAGGACTGAATGGGTAAATTAAAAAAAAAATGCCATTCCCAATTCGTTTATTCATCCCTTAGGGTCTTTGCAGATTAGGGGGAGAGAGTTGCAATATGCTGGTCCGGCGCCTGAGTCGGAGCGGGACGATGTTTCATCGATAAAAATTGACGAACGGCTACCCCTGTTCGCTGTTGAAAAGCGCCCAGTTAGTCAACTTTTGTCGTAGGTGCATCCGCCGGTTCCAACTTAGGTCACCGGCCCGCCATACGGAATTCTCGTCGATCATGTTGTTCGATAAATTGGGCGATAACTTTTGTGAGTTCCTGGTAGATCGGATTCACTTTAAAGATTGGGTCGGATGATTACATATCAGAAAGATCTTTCTTTTTTTTTGTCGTACGCAGTGTATTTTCGTCCGCGTAACTTCCAGCTCATTGTTAGGGTCAATTCCGATCACGAACATCACGCTATTGCTCCATCAAGGAAGTTGATGGCCTGTGTGTGCGTTACAACGTGGAAAGTCTACCCTGTGTATTCCAGAACAAAGTAGTTCTTTACTTGGTGTCTTTGCCCGGTACACCCTAGGAGAGCGGAGCAACTGTATTTAATAACAATTCTTGCCCTATTCACTGCAATAATGGCACAACAATCGGTAGCTTACAAAATGTTTATTTAATTTATGTACATACGAGCTTAGATTAATAATTGATAAACTAATGGCAGAGGAAGAGGTATCGATGTAGAAACTTACAGTGAAAAAGACAAAATCAAGTTCCAACGAACTTCGTGTAAGAATGTATGCTCTTAACGAGGATGTGCAATGAGATAGGAAAGCAAGGTTCGAAGCCGTGTGAGCGATCATAGCAAGCATAATTGTTCCGAGGCTCGACGTTGTCACGAATGCCGATGATGTAGTTCATGCTTTCATAGTCTTGTCTATCCAATCGCGGAAGTAAGCGACTTCGGTGTAGACTCCTGGTTGTCCGGCGACAGCACAGCCGTTGCCCCAGGATACGACACCCGCGAGACGTTCCTCGATGACAAGGGGACCACCGGAGTCGCCCTGGCACGCGTCCTTGCCACCTTCGGGATAAGCAGCGCAAATTTGTCCTGGATTGAGGTGTGTCAGGGAGGCGTAAGACGTCTTGCAATCGTCCTTTGAGATAATTGGCACGTTCACGGTTTGGAGGACATGAGGTACCGCATTCGTGGTAGTAGAGGTGGTGCCCCAACCGGTGATCACCGCGTAAGATCCAACTTGAGTTTCCTCGCCGACGTTGTAAAGGTCAATGGCCCGACGAGTTGTGCCCATTACGAAGGGCGTAGCGACTTGCATCAGGGCGACATCGTTGCTGGGAACTGACGATTTATCCACCGAATAGTTCTCGTGGCTCACGACAAGGGAGACTTTGTGAATACTACCACCGATGTAACTCTTCGAGGAACCAGCGCGTATGGAGTACATACTAGCTGGCAATGTTGCACAATGACCGGCGGTTAGTACCCAATTTTTGGCAATTATGCTACCACCGCAGTAGTGATAGCCTCTAACGCTGATGCTCACTTGGTAGGGGACTTCCTCGATGGTGGTGTCATCACCGTCGATTATACGGCCAGCCGGTGCGACCCTTGACAAGGACGTTCGGATTGGATCGGCTATAGTGGATAATAGAAATAATAATAAAAGTTATTCTATTGATTCGTAAAAGAAATCATTTTGTTTGCTAATCACAACAGGATGATTGAAGATGTTTCAATGTCTGGCATTGATGTTTACGATGGTTTGTTTAACAGATTTTTGTTTGAACTCACCGAAGGCAACACCGGCCAGGACTAGGATTGTTAAAAACTTGATCATTGTTCTTCCTCTGTCAGAAGCACACTGACTGTCGTTGAGAAACCGAAGATTATTTATATCTGCAGAGCGTCCAGGACTTTTCCCCACTTGCTCTGAAACTTTATCTATCGATGATATGGGTATGTTGTGGTTATTATCGTTATCATACATTTGTCCGTTTTTTTTTTAATTTCCTGTCAGTCGATCGCTGACAGTTGCTCGTTATTGTTATCTCGATGAGTTACGTAGATCAAGAATTCCCAGTATGACATGTACAGTACTCGGGTATCAGTTCGAGAGCACTCGAGAAAAACCCAAGACTGAATACGCGTATAGATAACGCATCTTGATCGAGATTGTTCCTAGGCGTAATTAATGAAATTTATTTCGGTACGACGCCCGAAATCATAATAATAATATTTTTACTTGGTATTTCCCGTTCCAAGTTGGTAATACATTTTAACCCAGTGAACACAGGCCACAAGGAAATTACTCTCGTGTTACAAGTTCTTACCCAGCAGTATAACCGCACTGAGAAAAAAAATTGGTTGGATTAACCAAAAATCGCGGTGACATACGTTCAAAGCTGTTATTTGTTTGGTACAAATAAAGCATTGTTTTGCTTAACGATTATGTGCTTTAATTTATTTAAAATTTGTCGATTGAAACAAACATTTTTGTTGTACCAACAAAATACACCTTTGAATGTATTTCACCGCGCATTTATTTAATCCAACTATTTCTTTTTCTCAGTGTGTTAGATGACACTCTCGTTATGTAACCGTTACATTGCTGATTAGGAAATTGTAATAAATCGAGAACGTAACTGTTAGTTTGTGTTCGTTTCGAAGTCACGACTTAGGTACTTCCGTTATTTTTCTTTGCACTCTCATCTTCATCCTTGCGTTAGTTTTCCTAAAATCAATATATTAGTACATGCTTATAAGTGAAATGGGTACGACAGGATGTAACCAAAATGTCTGCCTGGGTGTCATACCCTTGACATTAATTTTATTTAAACTATAGGCTTTAAATGTTAAACATTTTGGATTTGTCGGAAACATGCATTTATTATTATAGGGTTGAAACTACGATAATGGATTGATGTTCCGTTAATGAGAGACCTGGGGGGGACATTCAAGCTGCAAAATGAAAATTTCAATATCCCTATTTACGTGTTATGGGTGGTATTAAAATCTTTTATAGTCGATACACCAGGACCTTGATTTCGTTCATAGCGACGGGACCGGCTCCGCATTACACTCAACAAAATCGAGGTTGCGCATGCCCCATAGCTTCCCCCTCCACGTGCCGCGCCGATCGATATTCGCTCCGTGGGGGCAACTGTTGAGGAAATTGAGGGCGTAAAAATCGGGGTCCTAGTGTACTTGATATCCGCAAAGTTTCCAGATTACTTGCTGATAACATTATTTAAAAAAAAAGTAAATTTAATGCACCGGACAGAAAGTTTTTATCCAAAAACCGGTACATTACATTTAACGTAACAATTGTGATGAAAAATTAATGAACTTTTACCGTAAAATTAATGTAAATTATTGAATTTAAAGTACGTTTGTAGTCAAATTTTAAATAAATTATTAAAAGTATAGCATTTCTAAAGTTTTAAATATACTGTACATTCATGTAGCATCACAATTGTACATGAAATTTAATATGCCAGTTTATGAATGAAAACTTCCAGTATCAGTACATTAAATTTCATACGAATTTTTTTTACAACATACCCTTACATAAACTTAACTTTACTTTGTATCGTTTATCTAACACGCGAGCACAGATTTTGAGTCAGAACAACAGTAACAAAATCACGGTAAACTCTTGTGAGATACTGTTAATGTTATTCTGGTTGTCCAATATGCTCCTGGGTCGTTCGGTTAGCGATACTCCCGTTGCGAACTTTACCGAATACTCTTAATGCTACCATTCCTAAACTATCGTAGCTTAATTTTTTTTTTTGTTGAAACATTTCGCGGAAGAGCTTTCTTTTAAAATCCATGATGGCAGATTCAAACGATTGATTCAACTAATATTACGAAGAAGGTTACCGTGAAACAAAAATCAATATGAATTGTGCGTCATAAATAACATATTTTATTCAATGTGGGTATACAATGTAAGAGGTGTTTTATGCAATTTACAAGACGAATTTGCCATACAATCGGTACAACTAGAGCGTGTATAACAGGAACGCCCTTGGAACACATCAATCGAAGAGCAGAATAAATTACTTATTCAATCAATGCACACAGCATCATGGTCAGTTGTGACGAAGGTCTTTAAACTCCAGATTTCTGCTTGATCCAGTCGCGGTAGTAAGCAACCTCAGTGTAGACACCGGGCTTTCCAGCAACGGCACATCCGTGTCCCCAAGAAACGATACCGGCGAGACGACCGTCCACAACGAGGGGACCACCGGAATCGCCCTGGCAGGCGTCTTTGCCGCCCTTAGGATATGCGGCGCAGATCTCTCCTGCCGGCAGTCCACCGAACTTTCCGTAAAGTTTGTCGCATTCGTCTTTCGAGATTATTGGAACGTTTACAAGATTGAGGATGTTGGGGGAGCTGAATCCGGTCGAGCCCCAGCCAGTAATGGTGGACATGGATCCCACACGGGTCTCCTCGTTTTGGGCGAAGAGCTCGACGGGTTTGCGACTATTGTCGAATTTGAACGGTTCTTCAACGCGGACCAGGGCGACGTCGTTAATGAGAGTACCCCAATCGTTGACGTAGAATTTCTCATGAAGAATCGTCTGGACGACTTTGTGAACCGAGCCACCCTTTGAACGAGATTTGTGAGCTGTACCAGCAAGAACGTCATAGCCTTTAATTGACGATTCAATGCAGTGGCCAGCGGTAAGAACCCAATTCTTGGCGATAATGCTACCGCCACAGCTATGACGACCGCCGTATTGGAGACTGATTTGATACGGCGCGGTCTCGATAGGAATCTCTTCACCGTCGATGATCTTGCCGTCCAAGCGTCTTGGCAGAGCACCAGCTGAGAACAAAATCAGAAAGACATAAACAAATGAGAAGGAGCGTTGCGATTGTTAGAGCCGAGTGCATTGTGCGATAAGCTCAATTTATTCAAAAGGGTGGCGCAGATTGTTGAAATAATAGTCTTCGACCGGTTAATCGATGATCGCTAGTATGACAACAACATAAGCAACATGCGTGATTAAACAAGCATAAAATCAAAGCTCTATTGCTTTGTTCAATTATGAGTTGTTATTGACTAATGAAAATAAATGGAGTTATAGTGATTATTTACCGGATGCAACAACCGCGACGACTAGAGCCACCACTGCGAGGAACTTGAACATCTTTGATCCGGGAGCTGCGGAGGTGTCCTACTGACTGTTACTACCAATTTTGGGTCTTATATACTCGACTGTCAAGATGTTTATCTCTCGTTTTTACACCGTAATGCTTATCTATAAGTCCACTATCTCAAATTCGGAAGCCTCTTTGATAATCGTATACATATTGGTTGTGCGCTGCAGTATACCGCGATGATTTTAAAGGAGTAGGGTCTGGGGAATTTTGCAGACCTAAGAATCAGCACGAATGCTCTAATGACCACGAGATAAGACAACTTACATTGCACGTACAACGGTACAACGTTCCGTTATCGATGTGGTTTATCGGAAGATTATCTTTGGGTTCAAAAAAACCGTGCGTCGGAGTCTTACGTATTATAAATGACATTATCTCTAAACATAGAATATGAAGTAAATGAAGATAGATAGAGTGGTACCTCTCATAGCGTACTTGATGCGGAAATAATGTAAGCTATCTGAAGTACCAATCATGAGCCAGAACCGGACGTAGTCAGCTAACTACCGGCCTAGCATTCCCCTTCTCCCACACTCGCGCGGTCCCGTGATCGCAGACCGCGTCGCTACACTCCGACCTGTGTCAATCTGGAGCCCGACTTTAGAAAACCGGGTTTCAAAACATTTGGCACAGACCGTATATCTGACGGCCTTAAGGTACAAACGAGTACATATGTAGCACAAAGGTATTCAATAAAAACAAGTTCGATTCTTTAAAGTCGTACGCCATAAGAAGTTTCATTGTATGTAATTTATAGTATGCAATTCTTGGTCGGGTTTCGGATGAACGATAATACTTTTATAAAAATTCGAGCACACAAATTACTAAAGAATATTTATTTACACAGCGGCGCAATAATTTACCGTGGGACAAAGTCAGCAAACTTAAACGCCCGAATTGTGCTTTATCCAAGCACGGTACGCAGCTACTTCGGTGTAGACGCCGGGTTTTCCGGCGACGGCGCAACCATGGCCCCACGACACGATACCGGAAAGGCGTCCACCGATAGCAAGGGGACCGCCGGAGTCTCCCTGGCAAGAGTCTTTGCCACCCTCTGGATAGGCGGCGCAGATCTGATTTTCGGGAATTCCACCCCAGGCGGCGTATGCCCTGTTGCAATCTGTCTTCGTGATGATCGGTATGCTGACAGTCTGAAGAACTGTGGGGATGTTACCACCCTGTTCGAGAGTTCCCCATCCGGTGATTGTCGCCATTGCTCCAACCGGCGTCTCTTCGTACTCTTCGAAAAGTGCGATCGGTTGACGAGTCTCGTCGAAGTCGAAAGGCTCGACGACGCGAATAAGCGCAATGTCGTGTAGCGGTTTACCGCCAAGGCCAAAGTTTTCGTGGGCCACTACAGAGGCCACGCGGTGTTTCGAACCACCTGAG
The DNA here is from genome assembly GCA_964017025.1 of Stenichneumon culpator. NCBI lineage: Eukaryota > Metazoa > Arthropoda > Insecta > Hymenoptera > Ichneumonidae > Stenichneumon > Stenichneumon culpator. The sequence goes on along the minus strand of OZ024769.1, from coordinate 187,153 downwards.
TTGTGGACAGTGCTACCGGCCCTCACGGTGTATGCGGAGGACCCGTAACCCTCCGTGCAGTGAGCAGCGGTGACGATCCAGTGCTTAGAAATTATGCTTCCACCGCAGTTGTGTCGACCAAAAACTTGAAGGCTTATTTGATACGGTACTTCCTCGATGGTGGTATTCTCGCCGCCCACTATACGACCGGATGGCAACCAACGGAAATCCCAGGGCCCGTCGCGAGCCTGCGTGGCGGCTGTCATGTCAGAAAAATCAATTACATTAAATGGGCGAAATATCACAATGAAAGATTGATGTAGAAAAACGTTTGTCCTTTAACTGATTGTCAAAGAATTGAAGCAGGCACGTAAAAGTTGTTATGTATTGCCGATTCGTTGGGTATGAGAATCGTTGACTTACCGGATGCGACGGCGACGAGGACTATCAATGGCAGGAGGCTGAACATCTTCCCTCGTATCTTCGGATACAGTGTACAGTTCCGTGTTCGAAGATGTCTTTTATACTACCGGACAGCTTCTATTACCTTGATTTTATCTTTCGACCCACGATACCAGGCTCTTATCTCCAGATTTCTTGTTCTCAAAACTACTATTTGCATGGCAAATCTATCGTAAGTCCGTGTGCGATGATAGTTGTAATCTTGCCTAACGATCGTAAAATTTATGAAAAATTTCAAAATCAGTCAATTTGACGTTATGATCAGCTTATCGAATTCGAGGTTCCATCGCGACCTTCGTCGTGATTGATCGTTCACAGTCATTATCGGTAATCACAAATGTCCACGAACCGTCGTGACCTCGTTATGAATCGTACATCCATTGTCTATTGAGGCCAAGTTAGTCAGAAAACTGAGATCTTTGTTACGTTTTTGTTTGTTCATCCAGTCGACTATTAAATAGGCTCAAAAAGAATGAGATTCTAGTCGCGTTAGAATCAATTCGGTCAACCAGTTTCCTCGTAAAATAGTTTTGCGCTGTTTCGACTAAAAACGAAACGTCCGATGAATTGAGACGTCTCATTTTCTTCGTGACAACAACCTTTAAGCCTTTAAACTATTTCTCAAACTGACCCTGCAGAAGACCTTTTCCATCGAAGATGATTGATTTATAGTATCGTTTATTTTTAAACTTGTTTTAATTTGCTATATTTATGGTCTTATATACTGGTATTGTCTAGAAGTGCGAACTGTTTTGTAATGCGATCTCTTCCTACTGCCAATAGTATGTTTTAAACTCTTTGTAAATGGGTTAATCCCGTGAATATACAGATAAATAAATAAATAACTATTGAATAACAACTTTACAGTAATTGGCGAATCAAAATAATAATTGTTAACTAATTGTCAATGATACAATAGCCGCTAACTGAATGTAAACTCATAGTCCAATAACAATCGATGACTGCTCGTCGACTAAAAATTGTTGCCTAATAAAAGCTCGTACTCAACACTGGTAAAATACCGAATAAGTACCTACATAAAACATTCGTTACGCTCTTCATGCCCTTTGTTCGTTCGTTGATAGTCTTATTATTATTATTATATACGTGGAATTCAACTTGAAACTCGTCCCGAATTCAACTTGGAATCCCGTCTGGAATCCATCTTGGAATCCCGCCGAGAATCCATCTTGGAATTCCGCCTAGAATCCAACTTGGAATCCCGTATAGAATCCAACTTGGAATCCTGTGTGGAATGCTCAGCAGGATCCGTTTTGCAAGCACAACCTTCCACTCTTGGAATCTTATCGCAGCTACGATTGGCCTCGGAACTCAAGCGGCAAGCTGAGTAGAATCCAGCTGAATCCCTGCCGACATTTCTGAACGGCAAATACTGAATGATCATTGTCGGAGGGTATTCGGGTAAAAAGTAATCCTTTTGTCAACAATTCTACGCCACAAGTTACTAAGTAAAATGACATTTATTTGTTGATAAAGTACAGTGCAAATGTGCGGGGAAATAAATATTGCATCTATCCTGTGGAAAGAACCAAACAACGACAATGCATATAGTTCGAAAAGTATGTAACAACTTAAACGCGTACTGAGCATCCATGACTGTGAGATGACCGCTGAGAGCGGCGATTCCGTTGACGAGTACAGAATTCATGGAAGCCACGAACTTTCCGCGGAGAAAGAGTTGGCGAAACTTAAACGCCGGTCTGTTGCTTTATCCAAGCGCGGAAGGAAGCGACCTCGGTGTAGGCACCGGGGTTTCCGGCGATGGCGCAACCGTTGCCCCACGACACGACACCGGCAAGACGTCCATCGACGGCTAGTGGACCACCGGAGTCACCCTGACACGCGTCTTTTCCACCGTTGGGATAGGCGGCGCAGATCTGACCTGCGGGCAGTCCACCGAACTTGTTGTACAGCCTGCTGCATTCGCTCTTGGTGATGATCGGCACGCTCACAGTCTGAAGTATCTCGGGGAGTCCGCGTCCGGTGGTGCCCCATCCGGTGATCGTGGAAGCTTTTCCAGCGGGCGTCTCTTCGTTCTCGTTGAAAAGCACGATCGGCTGGCGGGTCTCGTCCAAGACGAACGGCTCGGCGACGCGCATGACCGCAATGTCGTTGTACGGGACACCGCGGCTGTTGGCGCCGAAGTTTTCATGGGCGATTACAGCGACAACCCGGTGATTCGAACCCCCGGAGGTTCTGAACGTGCTACCGGCGTGTATCTCGTAGTTCCGTATTCCCAGTTCCGCACAGTGAGCAGCTGTGACGATCCAGTACTCGGAAATAATGCTACCGCCGCAGTAGTGCGAACCGTAAGCTCGGATACTTATTTGGTACGGCACTTCCTCGATAGTGGTGTCCTCGCCGCCCACTATGCGACCGGCCGGCGACCAAGGGAAATTCCGGGGAAACTCCCGCGAGACTGTGGCGGCTGGGGGAGGAAAAAAATTCATAATAATAAACATTTAATTCACTTCGGCGATAGTATTTCTTCTTGGAACTTTGGGGTGGGGGGACGACTCTTTCGTTTCTCGAAGTATCGCGATTAAAACATTAACGTTAAAATGCTTTACTCGATAATGTTTGCGATTATTTTCGTCGCGTGCGAAAATTTCTCGCGACTGGGAGGTTAACCCTTTATAAGTCACACATATAGCCCCACTTTTGGGCGCCGCCATAGCAGCGCACGATCCCCACTCCGCGTGCTTTAGTCCCGTTTCGGCACGGTTTCGGGCGGTGTGACTTATAAAGGGTTAACTCTTTGACAGTCTGTGAGAAGAAGGCTCTCTAATTTGGGATATTATTTTTCTCATAAAAAAAGAAAAGTACTTTCATATCACTGGATTTTGTTAGTACACAATAATTTTTACATATCTTAGATATCTCTGTGTGTGATTGATTTTTTTTTTTTCATTCGTCAAAAACTCGATAATTATGAGTGAAGGAGGATTTACTATTTTTTTCGTTCAACTGACTGTTACAGAATTAAAATAGCACATTAAAATAGTTTTTGTTTGTTTTATTATTCTTTGTTCGGTAAGAGAGTCGTTGACTTACCGGATGCCACCGCGGCGAGGGCCACCAAAGAGAGGAACATCTTTCTTCGTAACTTCGGATACAGAGTACGGTTCCGTGTTCGGTTGTGTCTTATATACTGCTGTAGGATTTGTATCGCGTTGATTTATCTTCAGAACTATCGATAGTGGCTCCTTATCGGGAGATTTTTTTTTTTTTTTTTCACTATCCGCATAGTAAATGTACCGAATACTCCCGCCCAATCTTGTAATCATTGGCAACGATCGTAATATTTTCTTTCGAAATAATTACATCCGCCTTATCGAATTCGGGATTCCATTGCGGACTCGTTCGCGACTGATCGTTCAAAGTGATTGTCAATCATTATCGACAATCACCTCATTATCTATCGTCGTCAATTTTTGCCAATACGCATTTCGCAATTTCTAAACTCCACACGCATCGAAAGAGCTGCTTGCATCCGAGGATTTGAAAATTGTTTGCCATAAAATTTGAATACCTCGAGAATCAATTCGAGGCTCTCTGTTTCGGACCATTTTTGGTCTATAGTGACCAATACCGATTTACATCGATTGTAGATGGAACTTTCACAACATTTTCGCGCGACACCCTTTTGCAAAAAGTTTGCGGCTGTAATTTTGATAAATATACTGATGTTCAGCGAAACGCGACCGGAGGGTCCCGTAAACCCGTTACATTATTAAAAGTTGCCAACTCGGTGCATTTTAACTTTTTGTAGTAAAAAGCGAAAAAAAGTTATTCGGAGGATTTATGTCCCAGCTGTAGTTCGCGCCGAGCGGGTAATTAAAATGTACTGGCGGATAATTTTTTTTTTAAATGTCGCCTTGCTCCAACAGGAATCAAGTCAACGTAACTTTTCGAGGTGACATCGTTAATCGTATCTGATTTTTGTTTTATTATCTCCGGCATGAATCGGGTCTCGTACATTGTAGGTGAATCTTGATAATGTTCGCTATCGAAATCGTAGCTTTGTCATTGTAAGAACCGGACTTCAATATCTTTCTCTCTACCGAACGGCGTAATTGTTTTTATTACCATTTTTTTCTTTATCGCTAAAACACCAGTGCTCATTTACTCGAGGAACTAGTGTTTTTTTTTCTTCCGCCACGCGTTTTATCCTCGTAGAGTCGATTCAAATGCGTTCACATGTGTGTAAAAATATTGAATGTAATATTTCTTGAATGTGTCAAAAGTTAAATAAAATTATTGGAGTTGTTCTCGAGGCGTATCGACCGAGCCTCGGTTGCATCGAGCTGTTCCAACGAGTAAAGTCGAGAATTCGGTAGCTCCGGGCCAGATATTGTGCGACGGTTTCGCACATCCTGCGGAGCTCCGGTTAACGTAGGTATAGGAAGCCACTGGCACGTGAAACAACATTCCTGCTCTCGCTGTTGTGCGGGTCGAGGGAGAAAAATCTAAAATCGACTAGGATTTTTTCGATCCTTCGTGAATGGAGATGGCATCAGTGTCTTCACTACGATCGACTCCCGCTATTTTAGCTTCCCCCCAGAGGAAGCTATGTTTTTGTAAAAATAAATTTTTAAAATCGAGATTTTAATGTCAGAGTACTTAAAATAGTCTAAAACATCGAGAAATGAGATTTTTACCTGGCGTCCGGATGTATGTGTGTGTCGACACACATACATACAGGAAGCCAACAATACAGAAAATGCTTTCTCATAGAGGAAGCTTCGCGAGTAAAGAAACATTAAAATGAAAATCTAAATTTGCAACTTTTATGAGAAAATCATATGAAAATTTCAATTTTCAACTTTTTAAAAATTTAATTAAATTTTTACGAATATTTCGTTAAGCGTAAGCGATATAGCAAGTTAATCTCGACACAATTTTGGGCACGCTATCGGCTTTCAATAAATCTTATCGATTCGTGACGATTAATCTCGTGCTAGTTACGTTGTGTCGGGTAGCGATCTAGGTATTTCGATAACCTCGTTAGGCTGCTCGGTAAGCATATTGAGTCGGGTATCGGGCTTGGGCGTATCGAAATTTCGGGTTTCAATAGAGAATAATTGATCGGTAATTCACCTCGTTTTATAGTTGGACTATCGATCAAAACTTTGTTGCCGCGCGCCTATTGGTATTTCGTTAACCCTTCGAACACGTATGGAGAATAATAATTAGGTGCACCAATCGACTGCGAAGTTGCATGCCCTGCAGGCGATTCATTTCATTGGGCCAACTAATCAATTGGTAGACAATCATTTTTTTTTTGGCTCAACCAGATAAATCGCCTGTAGGCTATTTAACGCAGTTCGTTCGACAAACTAATTATTTTGCACCATACAAAGCCCTCCTCTTACATTTCCCAAACGCCGCACTGCAAAATATTCATTTCGTATAAAAAAAAAAAAATCTAATTTTCTTTTTTATGTGCTCGAAGATTAGTAATATTAAAAAAAATAATATTCGGGTGACCTCAAAGTGTTATTTCCTTTATAGCCGCCACCCGAACAAAGTAATTGCTTAATTGTAATAAAAGGTCTCGCCGTTTCGGGTGGTGTGACTTATAAAGAGTTAAAGAGAGTTTGAAGGAAAAAAAAAAGAAAATCAAAATTAGTTTCGCGACAGTCATTGCATCGTGTCTTAAACTCCGTGAGCTCCATAACTCTTCCCAACAAAATTATTTAACGAACAATTTAATTCGCGTTCGCATTTAGTCGCGATCTTATTTGGGCACCGGCGTCGAGTTCAAAAACGTTAATTAGCCTGCTGCGTCATAACACAAACATGACGCGGTTCTCCGCGCTTACAGAACAGAGGAGGGTGGCTGCAAGAGTTCGACGGAAATACGGAATGCTTCAGCAACGTGTGACCGTTGCGCATACGGTTTCCGTTTCACGTACTCAACGCCTCGTCACTGTTTCGGCTGTGACTCCATTGCCGAAGCTTGCCTCGGTAATAGTTGTAAATTTATGGTCTCGCACAACCTGTGTTACAGGCCGTGCTTACCAATCCTAGTCCCAGCAAAGCTAATTCGCTTACCACTACGTAATATCGTACGAAACCCCTTCGGCTACGAGGCCCCGCAAAAGCTGCCGGTTGCAACCCAGTAAATCCGCAGAATGACTCCATAGAATTCCATTCTAACATTGGAGTCGTTCGGTTCCGGGATTGAATATCGATAATTAACTATTATTAGGCTTAGGCTTAGGAGCTTCGAAAAACTAGCTTTGAGTGGACGAAGCATCACAGATTATGTAAAAAAAAAAAAAAAAGCAAAATCCGCACTTTACTATGCAAACTCAATGATTTATCGATGGAAAGTTTATTTTGTCAACGCCATCTGTCAATTCGACCGAATTATCAGTGCCAGGCTCGATAACCTTTCCGGTCGAAAGCGATGCGTTCCGAGAACTAAACGTAACCTCACTTCAGGTTCACTTCAATACACGTCCGATTCTAAGAGTTTTACCACGCGTCATGGATCCACGACATAAAATTATCAATCTATCAATGATTTGATATCTCAAATATTCTCTAAAAATCGTTCACATAAGTTTTGGAAAATTATTTGTGATTTCGTTGTTCGTTTTGTAACGTTGACCATTAGTACGTGATGACGATTTCGAATTCGTTGAGATTCTTAAACGTGACTGTATATTTTTCTTAATCTTCGATACACGGATAATTTTTGCAAAATATACCCCATGAATGGAATGCATAATTCATTTGACTAATATTCCATGCAATTCGAGACAGCTGTGATGCATTTTTTTTCAATCACATTTTTGACTCCGAAGAAACAATCAATCCTCCTTATGAGCATGTGAAACACCGTCTCAGCCTGTCTCTCTTGCTCCGCTGAGGGCGCCACTGGTGCTATCGCTCTCGCACTCCATAGTGTGTTTAACATACCCTCAAGGGAAGGCTAAACATGTATGAGTGCGAGGAGGACAGTTAAAATGTTGAATCTATTTTTTCTCCGCAACGATTGTATAAAACAATAAACGAATCGCGGGGGCACTCTGCGTTAATCGAATACGCAGTGCAAACTGCAATTAGTTTTTTTATTCTATAAAACCGTTTAAAAGAAAAATGGATTCAAAAGATTTTGGGGTTCTGTTGATCTTTGGCCCGACCTCAAGTGGTCCACTTTGCCCCACTCTCATTTACCAATAGAATTTTTTATTATGCGATAGATTATTCAAACCATTATCTGAGGTACTTTCTTCAAAAGATTATTCGATTGGGTTGAAGCTCGAAAGCTTTTAATGTTTCTTCGTTATCCAGAGGATATCCGACGGGATGCAAGCGGCTTCTATAGCCGGCGCGCACGGTAAATTAGGAGCTTGAGAAAGCACGAATGGGATACCGTCCGGTAAAAGCCTCGTGGCTATGCAGTCTGACAGACGGGAAATGTCCTGGGATAACCGGGTTAGCCTAGGCAGCCGAGCTTCCGCGTTTTCTTCCGCAGGACTGTAAATATAAAAGCTTCGAGCGCGGCAGGGAGCTTGCAATACTTGCAACCCTCCGGGCTTCAATTCTCCGACCGTACTATCTCTCACCGCGAGAATGCATGTGTACGTGAATATACATGTATGCATATAGTGTAGAGTACAACTGTAGTGACGTAGTTGTATTGTTGTAGTTTCTGCACGTGAACACAGCCCTCTATCTGGGCACTTGCCTCACGAGCGAGCATGTTTCACATCGTCGCTGAATTTCCCAACGAAATTTACGACTTTAGCGAGAATACGTGTACGTAGCACAATCGCGCCACGATCGTTTATTCGAACGAATTAAAAAAAGTTGGTATTCCAAGGATTTTTAATACGCTAAACTTTGTTCATTGAATTTTTCTCCGTGTGCAATGTAATTATCGAGCCCGCGTTCTTTTTGTACGTTAAAAGTTTGTTAACCGGCAGTTCGCAAAAAAAAAAAAAAAAAAAAAAAAAAACGAAGTTTTTCCATTGAACAACCGTTTCTTCACGAATTTCTGCAGTTCTTTTTTTATTTTCTTGTTACTTTTACCATTTTTTTTTTTTTTTCTGTCGAATCAAATATTCTTGAGATTAAGTGAAACACCTCCACCGCTCGAGTCGTGCCTGGTCGGTAAAGAAAACTGTGCTCAACTTTTTCTTTTCACGGGTACTGAAGTGTACCGTCGAAGGAATTCTCGTCAGGAGCCAACATGCCATTCGCTGACATGAGACTCGAGAATAACGAAGATTCGGCATTGTTTCGCGAATCGATCCACAAAGACAGCTCCACATTCGGCCAACTGTTAGTGCACTTGTCTAGCCGTCTCGTTCCGAAAATTGGAGCAGCCACGGCATGAACTACTCGAGTTTAGTAACCCTGTTGCGGTACCGCGACGCGGTCTCGCGATGATTCCGCCTGTCGTACAACGTCATCGGGCTGTCTTTGCTGCAACGGTGGTTCTAATGAAACGGCACCCTGATGCGTTCCATCGAGGACCCTTGACGGGATATTCACTCCGAGCGCGACTGGGAAAAACCAATTTAATCCTTCCAGTCAAGCCATCGAAGGCCATCTTCCAAGTTCGAGGTTTTCATACAGGAAATTTTGGTAATTCGCTATTTAGCAAAGCTAAAACCTAAATTTCCCTGAATGGTCATTTCTATTTTTAAACGAACTATCGAGTTATGGCGATTGTAATTCAAAAGTCAAAAAAATTCGGCCGCTATTCGATAAGTCATAGATCAGTTAAATTGCAACTGAGTTTCTGTCGCAGAAAAGAGTTCTTCAACATATTTGCGGTATTGATGAACTTAAAATGCACGATTCGATGCACTTAAAATATATATATATATATATATATATATATATATATATATATATATATATATACACTTCTTTGTTTGAAAATATCCGATAGGCATAAAATTGGTTTTATCACAGCATCCACTGTACGATGTTCGATTTACAATAAATTACGATTGGTAGTACCGCTCGATAATTCACACCCAACTAAAACACACACCATAGCTGTGGTGGTCAGACTACGCTACTACGTGTTAATGTTTTCAAATAACTTAGTATGAAATTGAATCTTCCAATGACAAATTCGAATGAAACCCACAGTATAAAATTTTTAATATTAGAGTTAGCCGCAACAGTCGCATCAGTAGGCCAAATATTGGGCGCATATTGTGCGGGTCCCAGGTTTGTTATTCGACAATGGGAGCGTGTGGCTGTCGCAACATCGAAAATCGTTTATGCAAACCGTTAAGTGCGGTAGCGAGGCGCGAGAAATGGAAGTGGGGGAAGAGCCTCGCGAATCGGAAATCCCAAGTCCCAATACAGAGCAGCCCGTACCGGGTGTGACTGCACCCGCGGCTTTATTCGTGCTCTCGCGGCTCGTTTCACCGAATGACCAATTAATTAGACCAGGGTCTATGATCATAACCGCGCGTCCATCGATCATTGCTTCCCGCCTCGCGACTGCAGGCTAACCGGAAGTTCAACAGTGGAGGGACGTCGTTGTCGCTGGGGGACATCCAGATAGCGGACAACTCGATTCATCTATATCACAATCGATTCTACATCACTTTCGTTAAATTCTTCCCACTGTGAAATTTTTTAAATAACATTTTCTTTTAAATTTCCTACACAACATTTTCGTTCAAATTTTCTACACAACACTTTCTTTCAAATTTTCGACGCAACATTTTCTTTCAAAATTTGTATATAATATATTTTTTCAAACTTTCTACATAACTTTGTCTATTCAAATTTATTACAATCAAATTGTCATAAAAAAATGTTCATATTAAACTTTAATCTTGACGCGCATTTATGATGCATCGCGATTCGACCAAGAGCGCTGATAGGCATAATGAGAGAAAATCATTGATGATTTTTTAAAGTGACTTTAAGCTCGCGGCGCCGGTAGGTCTGGATGAGCGTCCCACTAATGGCTAATGGCACAAAAGTGCACGGCGGAAGAACCGGAAACTCCATTCGCGGCTAAGGCTTGTGACAGGTTTCGATAAAACTTTCAGGTCTGTCGGTTTCCCGGGGAAAAACAATGACGCGACGTACTTTGGTTATTGTAGCGGAGTATAGTGTAACAGTTTACTGGGCTGCCGTGCTGTACCCCGGGGAAAACGCTGCTCCACGCCGGCATGTACACATCTAGGCGGTGGCATAAACTAGCAATAAACAGTCACGAATTCAAATTGAATGAACGTTCGCGTCTACCCGAGCAAGAAACAAAGGTTATCAGTTATTTATAGAAACAATAATTTTTACGTGTTGCCAGCATAAATTGAGATTATCAACGATTTTCCCAACCTTGCACATCGGCCACTCATCCGCTAATGAAATAAATATTATGTTTCACTCTCCCTTCTTTTCCGTCCACCGGAGCAAAGCTGACGTTGCAAAAATATATGTCATCCTGACAAACACCTTAAAAAAAAAAAAAAAAAAAAAAAAAAAATTGGTAAATTTGATGTACCGGACTGGAAGTTTTTGAAGAATGCAAAAAGTGGTACATTAAATTTGATGTACAATTGTGATGAAAAATTAATATACTTTTTCATTTAAATTAATCTAAATTATATAAAATTAAATATTTCCGATGTTTTTAATACACTGAACAATTAATATTAATTTTTCATCACAATTGTACATGAAATTTAGTAGGGTAAACCGGGCAAGTAATGGACAGTTAAGCATACGAAAATGCCAATGAATAGACGGTTTTTGATGCACATGCTCTTATGGAAAGTGTACCTTCACTGGTCCTGTCCATTCATTGGCTCATTTACCCTATACCAGTTTATGCATAAAAACTTCCAGTCCGGTACATCAAATTTCAGAGCAACTTTTTTTACCACGAAAGTAAGAGAATTGGCTGAAGTGGACGATTACATTTATCCACTAAAATTGAACTGGGGAACAGGATCAATTAAAAGTGTTGTCTATAAAGTGGATCCGTTTTGATTTTCATTACGAGTGGAACGTTGTTGCCGCACGGTGTGGTGTTGGTTTGAACGAAGCTTTCGCGTAGACCGCAACGAAATCGGTAGTAATGGGGTCGAAGCGAGAAGCTCTCTGTCGCTTACCCTCCATTCGGCTATGCAGGAGAGCACGGCCAGCACAGCCAGCTCGTAACGCTCTGACGTCATACGAAGAGCCATTTCAGGGGTAGTATGTGGCATACATATATATATATACACATAGCTATATCTACGCGTGGACGTATTAACGTGATGGCGTTCCGGGGTCGTACGGGGTCACTGTGACGACGCGGTATATGCGGTCGAAGGGTGTTGTTCCACGATGCTTCGGGCTGAGGCGCAAGGGGACTGCGCGTAGAACTGGATAACATTTCAGTTCCGCGAAATCTTGTCGCACGCGAACTATGAGAATTAATAATAATCACTGGTCCTCAGCGGAGTGTTACAGTTTTGCCAAAAATAATATAATAAAATCATTTTTATTAGTGTAATATAATATAATATAATATAATGTGACGCTTGTAACGAAGATTTATGCTGAAATATAAAAAACCCGCATGTGATACCCGCGAACGAGCTTTTAAGCTTTTGCGGCCAAAACAAATGTGTGTAAACATTTTTGTACTTGATCAATTAATTACGTTGCATTACAAATTACGTTTGCATTAAATGACTCCGATTCTGATCTCGGCGTAGCGCAAGTTAAACAAAAAATACGAGAAATATGAGCTAGATAAAGACTAAATAGGAGTGATAAATAAAGACCAGACGGAGTGAAGCGAGCGCTCTCGGCGTGGCGCTGGAGGGAACCGAATATAACTTTTCCAGGGTTCAGCGAGGGTAAGAACCATCCCACCGTTGCCCTCCATTCGACCAGACGCTCGAGTTCCCGTTCGGTTCTAGTCTGCCGCCAGTGCGGCTAGCGTACTACTTCCAGTTGCCCAAATCGCTTGGGACTACGACCCCTCATATATAGCACGGATTCTTTATTTCCACCTCCTCCTCGCTTATACGTGTTGTGTATATGCTGACTGAGCTCGTAAATATTATGATTCAGCGATACAGCTTTTTTGCATTGCAAATATTTCCTCTCTTACTTTATACACAATTTTTCTTCTTCTAAATGCAACGAGTATCGTTATTTCACAATAAAAAGGAAATTGAGAACTTGTTTATGCATTGCAATAAACAATAACTCTTATAGATGGCGATATTGACGATAACCATATATATATATATTTCCAAAAACGATCGATACTCTATCTATATGCTCGAATTACTGTGCAGCGCGAAGATTAAAGGTAAAAAATATAACGAATTCACTGGCAATGCTTCTGCGGACCATCGTTAATTTACCTCTGCGAAGTCGTTTACCCCTCTTTTAAAAATTGTTATCGAGTTATCACGTGAGATTTGTCGCCTCATCGCTACCAGTCGGCTTTGTCAGATATGATTTTAAAGAAGATAGGATCATCGGCGAATTAAGGCACGCAGCAGACTTTCTATTATTTTTTTTTCTTCAAAAAATTCGTTGTTCATTCGAGTTAAAAATATATTTTATGCCGGCTAGTGTAAATTTGTCACGGAAAAATTCTTTGAAACTTTGTTATAAGAAAGTAAAACTTACGGAGACGATAATCGGTTCCGCCGCGGGTCGATCGGATAGGACGTTGAAGCTAAAAGGGCCGATCGTTGAATAATAATTTCTCTCCCGACGGTGCGAAATGGAAGTTGGAGGAAACTAGCTGATTCTTCGAGCGTACACAATTTGAGAGAAAGGAGAGGAAGAAAAAAGGAAAAGAAGTATTTTCATCCTCTTCCTTGGGAATTTTCTCGTTTCCCTGGCGGTGAACGGAAAACCGTGAAATTTTTCACCCCGCGACACACGGGACGATATCCGTTTCCAGTGACTCGTACGATTCGACCTACGGAAAACGGAGGCTTTCGTCAATTCCGTTCCCGTACATCGCGGACAAAATGCTAATAATATTCCTTTGAAACGTTCCGGGTTCTCAGTCGGTAACCGGGTCGCGCGGCCTTCGTCTGAGCAAACTTAATGGAAAATGTACTTCTCTCAATTTCGATTGCGCATGCGCATAGAATGTCAGCTGTTGCGCATCATTAAAGCGATAATGATAAATTTACATAAAAAAATAATTTATTAATCAGTAAAAAAATATTCAATTACTGTTATTATTTTTGATAATTTATTTAATTCACGAACGAATTTTTGTTTACAATAAGATACTATGATAGGATGGTATTTACAATGACTATATGGAAGAAACTGGTACGTGATTTACCGCCTCGGCTAAAGCGCCTCGTAAAATGCTGAGTCTGACTTTTACAATTTTTTTATGAGTTTATCGGTTACGGTATTATATACTATTAAAGTGGGACACTTCGTACTACGATACGATACGCGATACGATATCCGCGAAGAGACCACTCGGAGCTCGATGGGCGTCTCCTTCAAGTTACTAACGTCTCGAGTATAGAGCCAATTCATCCATTTTTTATTATCTTTCTTTCAACGTTTGCAAACTTTATTATTATTATTCTTTTCGTGCCCACATCGTTATTGACAACCCAACGGGACAGACATCGTTTGACTGACGATGTACGGTATAGTTTTCCTTGTTGGCACGTACTCCATTTATTTATTTATTTATTTATTATTTCTCCCATATATACTGGCTTTTACACTCCGTCGAGACACTCCATCGCCTCGCCGTGGATGACATATTAAGTGATATATTCACCAGTTTGAATTTAATATTCCATGTTAAATTTGAGAAGAAGGATGAACAGGGTAGTGAAAAAGCGTGCGAGGGAATAATTTGGATAACTGGCATACTCGAGGAAATAATAATAATAATAATAAAGTTTCGTTCCACTGCTGGCTGGGTTGTCGAGGGTTGTCTGACCTTCGCGGCGCGTTACGACTGCCGGAAGGCTTCGTGGCACGATTATCGCCATAATCTATCTTGCGGATCGGCGCGACGTTGGGCTGGGAAAATGGGAGCTGGAGGTGAGCACCGTGAACTCGCCGGGAGACGTTCGGCTGGCACGAGAAGATACCACCGTCACACGGTGACGTGAAACTAGCGACTTCTCTTCCGTGTCTCGGATATTATTGATAAATACCATGCGACTGTTTACTACGCAACATTCCTGCATAGACCCCGTCCTTCTGCCCTTGGGGAGTAAGCTCCGAGGTTGGATTAAAGTCATTATTAGGACTGTGCGGAACTTTTGTGTTCGGAATTAAATAATCTTAGGGGGAGGGCGGGGTGAACCGGACTATTTGTATTCATTTTTGTGACGCGTGCATTAAAAGTGCTGCTTTATGTCGGGGCCGGGCGCCATATAAAGTGGTGTTTTTCAAGAAGGCGTTACATAAATACCGGAAGCGTTTCGTAAATATCGGAAGCGTGTCGTGATGAGTATTTATGCAACGCAAAAGCGTATCGTAAATACTGTGCGCATGCGCACAGTATTTACGATACGCCGAATTCCCGCGAGGCTCCGACTTATCTAATCGCGGACTGTACATACAATATTTATATCGCTTTGTCACGTCGATCGACGGGTAACGATGGCCTCCGGGGATTTCCCGGCTGCCCCATTATCGAGACGCCCCCCTCACGGAGGCACAAGTGCACGAAGCGTACGTATAGCGGCGAGGAACCTTTATTACAATAACAGTGTGCGTTAGGTTCATGAAGCGTTATCGATCACCGGATACTGGTTCATAAGCCAGACAAGTGCTTCCACTTGTACCTTGGCCAAGCGATTATTGATAATCTCATGTATGAGCTTCTTTCGTCCTCGATACACTCAAGCATCCGCTGATGGCGGAAGGGGGGAGGGGCGGGGAGGAAAAACCCAAATGAAATCCGAGAAGAAACGAGCTCGGTCGATTGTTATGATAAGGTAAATGTCCTAGTAATCGACACAAGCAAAATTCCCAACTTCAATAGATTGCAGCTCGCGTATTAAGACGTCTATGACTGTCATTGTAGGTTATAATTGATCAGTATACTCTCGCCAACAAATAGAAATCTTAACTTTTGCTCCACCTTATGTTATTGTAAAGAAAAATTGACATAAAACCTGAGATGTGGAAATTGAGGTTTGCCCAGTAATCGAGCCGTGTATGAACCAGTGATCGACATACTTATTTTATTCTTCTTGTGCAAAGGACGTTTTCTTTCTTGTGCAAAGAACTTGCACACTGTTAAATATGGCGAACGGTATAATTAAACGGTATAATAGTAACGAAGCAACAATTACTGGGACATCCACCTGAGCTGGATTGCGTAACGCCACGTGACGAAGTCGTTTCGACGCCCTCAATATGCTCACGAGGTTCAAGATTTTTGAGATTTAGTCGCAGATCGTATCGACGGAGCACTCGAGAATCTCCGCACGTTATACTACGTCGTACTGCGTCAATCTAGATACAAACCGATTGTTCCGTTTTCAAACCCCCTCCGATCGATTGATACATCTCCCTCGCTCCGTTCCATTGATCTGACAATACGGAATTTCCGATCACTCCCGGCGATTAGATAAATCGACGAATTGGCACGAATTCGTTATCGCATCTTACTGCTCGCGACGCATTTGACTGCTTCGTCGATCGTTCGGATTTATTTTTTGTTGTCGGTACGAAGTCGAGAAGCAAAGGCCGTTCGGACGAGTTCCGTAACGCGAATCGACTGTTTACCAACAAACAAACAATATTGATTCATAATCATCAGTCCGTGCGCGCGAAAAAAATAGCGCTTCGGGACAAAAAAAAAAACTTTAATGCATTTAAAAAAATTAATTGCATACTTGCGAAAATAAAAAAATTCCAGTCACTTCAACATTTCTCGAATAACCGTTGCATCGGGAAATTTTCTTCGGCATTCTATATCATGCTGTTTTGTGTTTCTTTTAATGTTTTTAATTATAATAGTTTTGCATTTTTGGTTTTTGTTTTAAAGTGTTCTCAATTTACTCAAATTATGGTGGTCGAATATTTGAGAGAAATGTCTTGAGCGTCTCGCGGATCGAGCTTATTGCGGTAATGAGCGGTTCCGGAGCCCCCCCCCCGACTCCCATTGCAGGGCGGGGGCGACCGTACGTCGCCATCGTCACAACATCACACACGGTTTACCTTCGTGTTGCCGTCGTGCTCGCAATTCTCGATACTTCCGGTGCGCAAGTGCCACTGGGTGAAGGTTGCGGCCTAGTCGTGATTACAAAGTCTTTCTCTCTGTAACTCTCTCCCCACCCCCCTGCTTTCTAGAGCCACCGTGCCACCGGTGAATCGATTTTCCGGAGCTCTAGAGCCAAGGGACAACAAATACCACAAGCGATTGTACAATCCTCTGCTATAGCGTGTATACGCGATTTCACTTTGTTTCCACCTCACACTATTGGATTTACTCTTGCAACGTGTATACAATGGACAGTGCAATGGACAGATGAAGGTATATCTGTACGATTACGACCTCGGGAGCAGAAGGAAAAGCAGATGGCCAAACGTTCACGACTTAGGGGAGAGCGGGGCAAAACGGGACAGTGAGAGCAAAACTCAATTTTCCAAAAAAATTTGGATGTCCCATTTTGTCCCAACGAAACATCCGGATTTTCAACCCGGTTTTTCCTCCGCGCAACACCATCGCCACTATCAAAAAGTTATTGGAAAATTGAGTTTTGCCTCATAATCCCGTTTTGCCCCGCTATGCCATTTTGCCCCGCTCTCCCCTATTAACCTCCGCGGTCGGTTCGACAGTACCTTTATCGATAATTCACGTCATTGTTCTCTCGAGTAGCCCTAATCGACAAGTACGGCTTATCGATCGTTCTCTTCTGCGAAGTAATCGTTTACATCTATAAATAAGACTTAACAGAGCGTTAACAATTCATAAGTTTCATTACAGAGGAGTTTTACAGACTGCTCTACTGAATAGTAGAATTGATTAATTTTCGTCGATCGAAGACGAGGCTCAATCCTCTTTCTGTACACGTAAATTATTCGATCCTTGCGGCTGCATTTAAAAAATTTAATGAGATTGTTCTCTATGACGATTTGTCCTACATCAATTTTTCTTATTTTTGTTAAATTCATCGCCAGATTATACAGTTAAATTCCAAACGGAGTTAAGATTCGATCAGGATGCCTATGCCTATTTTTATTCACAAACACAGTTGACATTAAAAAAATATTATTCTTAAATTATTCTCAATTTCTTATAATAAAAAAAAGTCGATAATAATAAACTTAACGATGATTGATCAAAATAACAGGCCGAGCATTTAATTATTTTCGTGTGCAAGATTCTTTTTTTTTATCATTTTTTTTTCTTTCTTGGAAATGGAGCCAGTTTCTCTCCAAAGTAGTTCCCATGTGGCGTGTAGTGTAGACGAGAGGCTGAGAGGACCGTTAACTCTCTCACCTCTAGCAGTGCTCTCCGGTGTGCTTGTTGAGAGCTTTCTCTGCATGAGAACTACTACCGCTAAGTGTGTGTGTGTGTGTGTGTGTGTGTATACACACAGGAGAGGGGAGGGTTTTGGTCGAAGAGTGGAGGCAGAGAACCGAGAGCGCTGGACACATGAAAGAGGGAACTCTACCAAGCATCGTTGTCACAAGTTCAGAGAAACAATGCCAAGGTGCAGTCGACGCATTCCGCGTCTCTATTGTACTATCCTGTTTTGTATTTCTCTTACTGCGTTCCTCCCTAAAACGTCCGTTCGTTTTAACGAAATATTACCAAGATTTCGAGACTCTCAATTTAGTTGGCAGCAATCGTAACTTCGGGGAATTTGCCACCACTTTCAAAAAGAAAGAAAAATAAATCATTTGCAAAGGTTTTATTTTTTTCAGCTGCTCTGTTCAGCTTAATAAAAAATTCCAGATCTTCATTTATCGGGTCAGTTTTATATTACTTTTCTTTTTTACATAAGTATATTTATTTAATTAAATCGAAGTATCTCCGAAAGTGTGTGTCTGGCCGAAAAATATAGGCAAGGCATATGATGATTTTATCGTTGGGGGGGGGGGGGGGGTTGGGGGGTGGGAGGGATCCGTTTAATCAGAATGGGAAATCACAACGAGGAATCAAAATAGTGAAAAATAATTATGCAAATATGAAATTGCGGGTAAATATAGAGGATAGCGGATGTGTGCGACACGGCCAAGTGGACATATATTTGGAAAAAGAAAACATGCGCTGACCCGGTCGGGGCAATATCAGACCCCGAGCTGGTAAAGCAGAATTTATCCGAGATTATTCGAGGCGCGGCTCGCTCCGATCGTTTTTACACTGATTGCCGGCGGTGCATCGAGCAGAAAATTTCTCGTTTACGTTCAATCGTATTCTCGGTGTGTATAGGTTGGGCTGTGAATTCCCGGGGCGGCACGTCGTTATATAGTTATATAGTTATCCATCGATCGGGCCGAGAACAATTTCTTTATTCGGAATCCGTCCCTCAGCGGCTTCTCGACATAGCGGGACGTTATGTCTTGGCTCGCGGTCCTGTGCACGGCAAAAGATGCGTCGACACTCGGAAAAACATTTTTTGTCGACAGTGGTCAGCAAATGCTTTATTTTTTTTACATTTTTTGTTTTGTTTTGTCGCCAAAAGGTGTTTTCAACAAAAAAATATTTATTTGTTTTCTAAAAATAAATGTACAAAACTCTTTTACTGTCTAGTCTCTTTTATTCCAAGTTATTTTATCTAAATTGAAAAAAAAACGATCACTCGGATAAAATTAATTCATTTCCGGTATTAACCCTACGTGTGTACACTGGGTCTTTGAAGGAATAGTCAAAATTTATAACTTTCCATTTTTTCCGCTTTTTCGACTATTCTTCAATTTTCATTAACGGTTTTAAACTTCTGACTTTGCCAACTTCTGGGCCGTGAAAGCCTAGAAAACTTTGAAAACCCGACTATTCCCTAAAAGACCAAGGCGTATACACCGGATCTCTAAAAATATAGTGTACACACGCTGGGTTAATATCCAACAGACCCAATAGCAAGTAATATATTTTTGTCAGTATAATTTTGTTCCAATTTTGACTACAAGATCAAAAGTCGCCAATTCGCGGTCAGACCATTTTTTATTTAACGAAAAAACTGTACTGTCGAAAAATAAAAAAAAATAATAAAAAAATCCTGACGTACTTTCTCGGAGAGGTCGATATTCGTCTCTCCATGAAGCGTCGAGGGATCGAAGCCTCGTGAAAGTGTTGCTGTCAATTGCGTCGCAGTGCGAGAAAAGCAAGTAAACGAGTTCTTCCTGCCGGGCAAGTTTCTAAGAGAGAAACAGGATAAAAGAAGTTGTCTCTTCGGCCGTCGAAGGCCGAGTCGCGCCGCCGTCTCGGAATTGCTTATTCCTATCCTCCGGCGCGCCAACAGTACAGTACAGGAAAAAAAAAAAAAAAAAAAAAAAAAAAAAAAAAAAAAAAAAAACAGGCAGACGCTCGGTGTATTCCCAAGCGTTATTCGCCCGGAAGGGATGTTCCGTAGCGCACAGCTTTTGGGGGGAGGGGGAGGGGGTGAAAATGAGAGCCGCTTAACAGTCTCCGCTGGCATCGCCGCACTGCGAAGCTCGGGCCAGGCGAAAGCTCGTGTACCAGCCGGCCGAGTGTTGCATAGCCCAGAAACACGCGGCCGGTTATACACGCTATTATTCTCACTCTTATGCAAACAGGGCCGTTGCAAAAATAGCAGAACGATCGATGGCCGGTGCGGTGCGGTCGGCTCCGGCTGCAGCCCGACCTTCTTACCTTACGCATCGCCGTCTGTGTATCCAATGTCTGTCACTACTTTTACTCTCCCTCAGCCTTTCCTCGGATAAGAGTCAAACGATGCCTTTGAGAGGCTTTCGAGAGGAAAAAGAAAACGTATGAAGATCCGAAGAGCGGATGATTGCGCAGCTTCCTAGTACATAATCAAGCTTTTTATACTTCCCTCGAGGGTATTTCCTTTTCTTTTTTTACATTTTGTTTGACGAGGAACGCCGAGAATGGGTCATTTCACGCAAATTCGAACTCAATCTAGATCCTATAACCGAAAGACTCTATCACTGTCGGATGTGCATTACTGTTCGGAGTCTCCCATGAATCTCAAACTTTTTCGATTCTAAATCCGTCCCCGCTCGACAGTTCCGGTGGCTGCTTAAAAAAATGAATTAATTGTATATTTAATTAATTTTTTGTTTTTGCTGAAACTCTTTTCACAGGATTTTCGTCGAGGGTCGAATAAAATTAGTTGACAATTAGCGTGCACAATATTTATTGATTATTTTTTGCCTTCTCTTTCTACGTATGGCGATCTGCGGCGAACAGTTTCGTGGATGCATCTGTCATCGTCGAGAATTAGTCCGATCGTCCGGGCTCGGTAGATTTTAAGCAAATTTATTCCATAATTTTGAAGCAAGTTCATCACCATATGCAAATTTGCCTGGTCTGGGTTGGCACTCCGAACTTTGACGATTTGAAATTTAGACCAGAGGGATCACAGAGATATGTGTAACTATCTGTCTATAAAGACGTGACAACTGTTCCCCCGACGAGGCACGAGGGTACACATTTAATGGGCTACATGATTTCTGTAGAGCCTTCTTGGCCCGAAATATTCGCCCTGGAGCGTGAAACCTCCTCGCCAACGGTCTCACGTGATAACGGATGCTGAATTATCTAAGGATTAGAAGCTGCATCCGTTCCGTCACCGTGACATTAGTCTACCGACAAGTATGCACACACATACGGAAGAGCGGGCGAAACTATTATTAAAAAAATAAAAATAAAACACACAAAAAAAAAAAAAAAAAAAAAAAAAAACCACGGACCGATGAAAATGAATTGTAATTACTAAATTGTAATTACCGACCGATGAAAGTAAGTGAAACACATTTTTTTTAATTGAAATTATTGTTCAATAAAAGTAAATCAACACGGTATTTTAACTGAAATCACCGTCCGGAAAGTTATGGCCATACAAACCGGAATTCCTCTATTTTTCACAGAATACTGGATGAGGTGAAGATCCGCGCCGCGCGGCGATAAGTTTAAAACTGCGAAATGTGCCAGATAGAGATATTTCGAATGTTATCCGCATTCAGTTGAAAGTTTGGTGTACATTACACAGGTGTGCCTGTATAGGAAAGCAGAGCGACGGAGCGAAAGTATTATTCTTTATAAAAATAAATAAAGCGCGTTTATTGTTATTATAAAAATTACCTATCGATAAAACTAAAAATAAAACATATTTTTTGTTCAAATGAAATGATCGTCCAATAAAAATAAATCAAGTACGGTTTTTAACTGAAACCACCGTCCGCAAAGTTATGGCCATATAAATCGGAATTCCTCTATATTCCAGACAATTCAGGATGAGGGTAAGATTCGCGCCGCGCGGCGAAGTGTTTCAAACTGCGTAAACTGCCAGATAGAGATATTCCGAATGATATCCGCATTGAGTTGGAAGTTTGGTGTACGTTGCATAGGTGTGCGTGTGTACAGGAAAGCGGAGCG
Source organism: Stenichneumon culpator (assembly GCA_964017025.1). Classification (NCBI taxonomy): domain Eukaryota; kingdom Metazoa; phylum Arthropoda; class Insecta; order Hymenoptera; family Ichneumonidae; genus Stenichneumon; species Stenichneumon culpator. Next base: position 165,150 of record OZ024769.1, on the reverse strand, counting down.
ACGTACGCGAACCGAGGCCGGCGACCCTCTTGGCGCGGCGGCCCTCGAGCAAGCCTCCAATTACAATGGAGAAGCTTACAGCCTTGCGGCTATGAGAGTGCCAACGAGAAACAGGAAAACGAGTAGAACAGGAATGAGAGAGGGAGCGTGCGAAAGGCTCGGCTAACTAAAGGGGTGAATGGATGAGGCAGAAGGGTTGGTCGATCAGTACGAGGTGGAGAGAGTGTGATGCGTCGAGCACAACAGTGAAGTTAGCCTCTCGTATCTGTGAGAGACCGGGCTCTCTTCTCCTCCGGACGAGAAAACGAGCAAGTTTCTCGAAACCTACGAAGCTGGCGACTCAATCTGCATAACGGAGTTCGCACCGCGCATACAATATGCAATAGCCTCTTTTTTTACTCGTGTAACGTAATGCATTTTTTTCTGTCGTCACATCCTTATGGCTTTTGTTCAGTTCAGCCGAGTAATTATGGATTTTCGGCTGTAACGAGGTAGCGGAAAAATTCGACAGAAAAATTCAAATTGGAAATGTATCTCAGATATGGAAAACGTTATACGATTTTTTTAGCTCAGCGATCTCGATATTTTTGCCTATAAAGAGGTGTCATAAAAAATCGGAAACAAATTGTTAGGTATCCCGGGGGTCGTGAATGTTGTCTGAATTTTTTCAGATTTTTCACACCAAGTAATGTCGAGCGATGGCTCGAGAACGTCTGATCGGGCGATTCACCGGAAATGGTTATTTATCTTTAAATAATTGTTTTTTATTATCGAATTTACTGTCCTCGATAAATTTATCTCACAATCCAAGAGTGCATAAGCCCATCCGTATATAACTCATACCTAAAACAGGTACCGCAATCTTGAACAATATTTGTCATTAAAGTTGCACGAATCCGGCGATCTTTATCGCAAACGTCTTCGATAATATCGTTCCCAGCCACCAGCGCGTTGTTTCTTTTTCCCTTGGAGGGATTCACGAGGAAAGTTTACCGATAAATTTTCGCCTACGGTAACCGGGCCAATGGCTATTTTGTTTGCCGTGCGCTTTTCATATTTATTGCCCGGCCGTTCTCATCCCGCGAGACACGGTAAACGAGGCGAATTTACCGTCGGAAAATTTTCTCGGAAGCTTCCGTGTCGCGTGGACGTTGAATGGTTTAATCGTCCCCGTAATAGCTTTCTAATCCCTGCCTGGACGCCGGACCGGCAATGAAGATAGGGTTTTTCGCGTGTGAGATTGAACGGGAAATTTAAATATAAACGTGTGCGAGGTAGAAGTTGGACGATATCCGTCGTGATACGCGGTCCGGTCACTAAAATTGGATGTTTGTCATCCGGTGTGGGCGAGCAGTTCCGTTTCCTGTCGGCGGACCGAGGTTGCGCGTTCGCCGGAAGGGTTGAGGGACAAGAAGAGGACGCGCAAGGGGAAGGAAGAGTAGGGTCAGTGAGTCTGATAGCGCTTGATCTCGCAAAATAAAACGCATATATTGGATCCGCGGCGAATCGATCGGCGAGGCCCTAAAATATAGGATGCGAAAAGCCGAGCTATCCGAGATATCGGCCCCGGGATAGATTCCATGGCGCAGCCGACTACGCCAGAATAAAGCAATTAAGCTCCCGACGAAAGCCAGACAATGAAAGCATCGCGGGGAGAAAAGAAATTAAAAAAAAAAAAAAAAAAAGGAAGTGGAGTCAATTTATCGTAATAAAAAAAGCTTTCCGCCTCTTAACGATCAAATCACACGATCATCGGCGTGATAAATTTATCCTCTGGTTTTCGTGTAGGAGATGCCGGGAAAGTAAAAAAAAAAAAAAAATCTACAAAAATAATGTCTTTCCAAATATGCTTAATAAAATTACTAGAAAATTATATGACTCTGAAGATATCTGCATTTCATCGAATTTCATCCTTGACAAGTCTCTCAATGCGAGTCACAAGTCCCACAAGTCTGTCGATGCACTGCTTTACTGAGAAAAAAAAATTGTTCACTTGTAGAATTCTGTTCTCCAAGTGAACTTCCCCGAGCGAAGTTTGTGCGATGCAAAACACAGCCATTATAACTTGATGAAGTTCAGTCTCATGCAGATATCTTCAGGATGATCGACAGACAATACGTCTGCCTGTCCGTCTGTCATTCGTCATGGACTTTATAACAGAGTAGTTGATTCATGAGGGTTGCCCACTCAATAGCAGGGCCCTGGAACTCGACGACCTCCTCGATTCCAGGCCTCGGACATATAATAAAACCAGAAAATTATAAACTTGTAAATTAAAAAAACAAAATTTGACTTCTCGTTTAAATTATTCAACCTCGGTATATAAATATGTATGACGATTTTAATGTTCTTTTTCCACTTGATTCCTTACGATTGATCAAACGATTGTATTACGTTCCGGAAGGTGAGCGTGACTGTGACTCTCGTATCGTTTGGCTCGTCGGTGGTCGGAGGGTAGGGCGCGACTCGCGGAAGTCTCCTTGGACTCCCTCGTCGGAACTTCGTTTTGGAATTTCGTGGGCAAGTTGGGGTTTCTCTCGAAGATTTCGGTGAGTGAGAAACGCTCGTGCAGCGTCGGTGAACTTCTCGTGATCGCTCCCTTTTCCCCTGCGTCGCGGCAAGAGCGGCGGCTCACAACGGCAGGGTAGCGTTCACGAGCGCATAAACGTGCTGCCGAGGCATGCACGAATCGTGTCAGGGGGCCAAGGCTGACAACAGTGCTGCTAGGCTGCTACCTACCAATGCACGACGGGTCGACCGTGTCGACGGTTGCAACACTGGCCAGGGGGGAAACTTCTACCCCCATTGGACTCTCGCGCTCTATATGTATATATATATATATATTTCGCTCCCGCACTTTCGATTCTCCATAACGCGTCCCGACAACACGGCTTTGACGCATGCCCGACGGCGTCCAATGTATGTCGTCATCGTTCCTCTGCATATGCAACTGCACTTTTTGTGCGTGCGTCGCATTTTATTTGCGACACCAATAAAATTGTATGCGCGGACTGAAAAAAAAAAAAAAAAAAAAAAAAAAAAAAATTACTGACATGTATTTACCGATATTCCCGGTGGCGGTGCGCCTCGTGGCTGACTAAACCATGAATCTGCAGCGCGGTATAAAAATCATCGGTAAAAAAAATAACTATCGCAACAGTGAACATTTTCATGCTTCAGCTGTGACTGCTCGATTGGCACTGGAACGAACAGTAATTCTTACTCACACCGGCATTTATTCATTTATTTTTTAACAGACTGTATGAAAATTTTTGTCGTTGCTTCTTTTTTCTCGTTCAAGTACAGACTGCACGAAACCTATTTTTTTATTTAATACATTTTTTATTATAAAATAAAAATATTTAATAAGTAAATTTCGTATTAAACTTTACAATTATATTTATTATTATAAAAAAATGTATTTATTTTTAAAAGCGGCACATTCACATATCTACCACTCACAATCCTACCAGAAAACATCTCTAATAGGGGTGTGCGAATAATCAAAATATTGAATAATTCACTATGAATTGAATATGAATAATTTAATTCGAAATTTGAATTGAATGTTCGAATATTTGGAATAATTCAAATTTTTATGAATATTCAAGAATACTTATTAATAATTCGAAAAACAAAGTGTAAGACCATATGCGATCAGAGCTGGGCAAAATACTCGAAAATACTCAAACTACAAAATACAAAATACTAGGGGAGAGCGGGCAGAATGCTGCGGTGGGGCAAAACGGGGTAAAAAATCGGGATGTATCGATGCGGCAAACCAGGACAAGACATCGGAATGCTTCGGTGAGGTAAAACGGGGCAAGAAATGGAAGTACATCGGTGAAGCAAACGGATAAAGATGTATCGATCGGACAAAAAAATGGGGATGCATCAATGGGGCAAAACGGACGAAAAATCGGGATGTGTCGGTGCGACAAAATGGGCAAAAAAAATGCCCCATCGATACATTCCAATTAAAAAAAAAATATTACAATATGAAATCATTATTAAACATAATAATTTTTTATTTATAAAGATTGTTTTTTAGGCACAGTTACATCTCTATCACTCACAACTCTACCGTATTAGAGCTCTACCAAAATTTCTACCAGAAAGTAAAATAACTCTACCGGAATACAAGGCTACCGTCCAACCTCGTATTCCGGTAGAGTTTTCTTTACTTTCTGGTAGAGGTTTTGGTAGAGTTGTGCCTAAAAAATCAATCTTCATATATAAAAAATTATCATATTTAATAATGATTTCATATTGCAATATTTTTATGTGGGTATGGATATATAAATATTTTTAATGTAAGCAATGCTCCTTAACAGGAATAGAAAATTCCGCTCAAGAAAACACTTGCACACCGTGCCCTACTCTTACCTACGTCATGATAATAGCTGATATTGGCGAGTGGTGCGCATCGATATAGACGGAACCCGGTGAATAGACTTTCCGTGCCGGGCCAACGAGCCTTCGACTGTGACACCGGGCAGCGAGCAGTCTCGGGTCGATTGCAGCAGCATGTCGTACACACGGTACCGTACGATTCAATTATTCCCAAGACTTCCGACGCAGCGACATTCGCAATAACGCCGTCAACGATTGCAACGAATTCACCGGATTCGACGGAATTTGTTTTCTTTTTTATCGTACGAAGAGCTTTTTCATCGAGTTTAAACTGACTAAAAGATATTTTTCTCGTTTGTCTGGACAGCGCGAAGCACGCCGGTGCTGCCAGTACAAATACATTTTATTTCATAGAGATAAATTCGTTTACATAAAAAAAATGTATATATGTTTTTCAGAGTGCTCACGGTTGAGAAGCTGGGGAAAGTTCGAAGCCTCATAAAAGTCTGCTCTCTCGCCCGTGCTTGCCGATATCACGTAGACGTGGGTTATTTTTATGGCGGCAACACAGACGGAAGCTGTGACGCTTTCATGCGGATTTTACGGGGTTATTTTACTGACTATGATAACCGGTGGCCTTGCTCGGTCATCCGGATAATCCAGAAGTAATCCGAGCCGAGCCGTGTTTTGAGCCCGACTCGACACGACGCCGACCGATTAAAAGGAAGCCTCAAACCGCCAACACGAGCTTGTTACATTTTCTTTTCTCAGTGTTCATGAAATTATAAAACCATCATTTTTCACCCAAACACACCAGTAAATAGATAGGGTAGAGGTCTACACAAAAAGTATGCACGAAATGACTGTATAGTTGGGCAGTGTAAAATTTTCGGTGCACGGTTATTTGGTGTAGAGTTGATTTCGTGTAGCCATTCGGTGCATACTTTTATTGAGACCCTTCGTCGTGTATAGTTAAGGTTTTCAGCGCAGAGTTTTTATATACAACTGCTTACGTGTGCAGTCGTTTGGCGCATACTTTTTCTGCAGACTGTGACTGTGATTGCTCGATCGGCACTGAAACGAACAGTAATTCTTACCCACACTGGCAGTTATTCATTTATTTTTGAACAGACTATAAAAATGTTGTCATTGCTTCTTTTTTTTCGTTCAAGTACAGACCGCACGAGACGTGCTCTATCACTTCATACATTTTGTAATAAATAAATTGAGTATTAAATGTTACAATAATATCTATTATTATAAAAAATGTATTTATTTGTATATATAAAAAATTATCAGTTTTATTAATGATTCAATATTGTTATATTTTTATTATATATATGTAGGTACCTATATATATATATATATATATATATATATATATATATATATATATATTTTTTTTTTTATAAAAGGAATGCTCCTTAACAGGAACAGAAAATCCCGTCGTTTGGTGCATACTTTTTGTTTAGACCTGTTTTCGTGTAGACTTGGCAGGTGTACAGTTGGTCTCCGCCCGATAGATAAATACGTAAATATGTTCCATCTATATTTTTCCGAATGGAAAAAAAAGTAATAAAAAATCTTTTTCCATTCTGTTTCAGAAGCAGCGGGTCAAAGTGATAATCGAGTCTGTTGAGTGTAGACATGAGGCCTTGAAGAGTCAGAATTGAAAGTGCCGTAAGGACATCGTGAGTGGTGCAGTAGTAGAACGTACAGCAGCGAAGCGCCGAACAGACGAAGAGAAGATAACGGGAGACGGAGATGAGAGGGTGCAAAAGTTGAAGGAGTATAGAACAACGAACAGCAGCAACCTGCCTCGTCCATTGCGACCAGCCACACTTATCACGCTAAGGTAAGAAACTTTATTCACGGCGAACTGCAACGATATCGGAGCAACCCCGTTATAGCTTATTGTCGGGCCAACGCATTTTGGCCCCACAAGTGTTATGGGAGAGGGGGCGAAATGGTTCAGTGGGGCAAAATGGGATGATGAGACAAAACGCAATTTTACAATAATTTTTGGATGGTGGCGATAGTGGTCCGTGGGGCAAAACGGGGTTGAAAATCCGGATGTCTCGTTGGAACAAAATGGGGTATCCACAAATTATTGGAAAAATGAGTTTTGCCCCCACTGTCCCGTTTTGTATCTCTATCACTAGGCGTAAATGTACAGTGAAATCTCTCGTGCGTTATCGTCAGTCAGCTAGCGATCGCAAGTGGTGGGGAGAATCGAGTGTTCCTATTGGACCGGACGAAAGGCAGGACTGCATCTTTACGGGAAATGGTCGCCAGCGGTGAAAAGAATTAAGGTAGTCCTTGCGAATAGTGTTTTCTTCGCATAGATTTTAGAGAAATGAGAGGGCATTGCAAACACACCAAAACAAAGCTTCCTCTGCGAGGAAGCAAAAATTCGTGATATTTTAAGAGGGAATCGAGTTTCTGTTGAAATGTAAAAAAAATTATAATAACATTATTATTATAAAAAAAAAAGTTGAAAATTGATAATTTCATATCTGTTTCTCATGATGTTCCTTTATTATTTTTTAAATTTCGAGATAGCGAGGTCTAACCAGTGTCATTGGTTCCAAGTGGCATACTTCCCAGCCGATTTCATTAACGAAAAAATTCGAAAAAATTTGTTTGAAAAAAATCATTTTTGTCGAAAAAATTGTACGGGTACAAACAAAGCTTTCTCTATGAGGAAGCAAAAGGAAATTATAAGCTTATAAAGTTATCTCTATCTGTATACATGAAAGGCGTGAAATATCGACAAGCTCTTGAATCATGGATCGTAAATTGTTCGCACGTTTCTTGGACTGTTTTTTTTTTTTTAATACGGTGATATCGATGACATAAAAAATATAGCTTGATGAGTGTCACACCGCGTGCGTTCCTTCTCCGCTTGTTTCCCGATTGAGTAACATGTGCGAGGTTTCACTGTACATTCGATCGTCGTCGTGCAATATTGCGATCGGATGTGGATTTGGCTGCCGGACTATTGGCGTTGAAATAGACTTTACTTCGGTATGCATGACAGTTCTTCGACACGGAGTGCGAAGTCCGATCTCTGTTATCGCGAATGCCCCACCCTAATTTTCTTGCATTATTCGTTCTGCTTACTTTCGTCACGAACGTGTACTCTTTCCTTGCCAGTTAAAGTAGAGTATCCGTATAAAGATTCTCGAGAGGTCGAAGCAAGACGGTGCTTTGAATTTAAAATTATTCGCTCCCGACGAACAGGGCGCCGAGATTGGCGAGAGGAAAACTAGACTCGAGAGGGGAAGGGAGAGGGGGAGGGAGAGAGTAAAGAGGATGAAAATGAGGGTTGGAGACCGGAACGACCGGAGAGTCGTTGAGCAGCGTGGATCGACAGAAGGTAAGATAACTAGTATGCGAAGACTTGAAAGACGGGATGTAGATTTAAGGGACCGAGGAGTCTTTGATTTAAGGTAATGCAAATAGTTGCTCGGTAACGAAATCTTTAATCTATTTTTATTTATGTTGAGCAAGAAATTGTTAAAAATAGTCCATTTAGCACCCGTCCACTGTTGTTTCGATAATAATAGTGTGCTCTATCGGACTCGCTATACTAACAGTAGCATCAGACAGTAACTAGTACCTACGTGAAAAGTTTAATGACGGAATGTAGATTTAAGGGACCGAAGAGTTTTTTTTATTTAAAGCAATGCGAATACTCGGTCGGTAACGAAAACTGTAATCCATTTTTATTTATGCCCCGAAAAAAATTATTTAAAATAGTCCGTTTTGCCCCTCCCCCCCACATAGTTTCCAAAACGATAGAGGGCTGTATCGGACTCGCTGTACTAAGAATACCATCCGCGAGTACCCTTTTTTCCCATCCTTAGACATTTTTATTTGCTTTTACACGAAAAGCCTTTCTTTATCGATTACTTCACACTCTGGTTCACTTAGCAGACTATATAAGCTGTTAGCTTGTGAGAACCATCGGTGCGCGTAATTCGCGTCCAATCCACACGCTCGCGGGGACACGCATTCGTATACACGATAAAGCTCGAATGCCTCGAATAAAAGGCACACACATAAATACCGGTATAAACGTGGCCTATTTCCGTTTCTCCGCTCGCCGAGACTGTCGCGACGACGGGAATTGAGCAATTATCAAACCCAAGGCCATCCGTAAATATATCCTGGATTCCGAACCAACCCATTTTACACGATACCGATTTGTTTGGCGTTCCAAGTACCAATTGCATTAACCCTTTAGCTGCCAGCGCGGCATATTTGCTACATCGGCAAAACAGCTATGTTTTATAGTATTTTATTAAATTTTAATTGAAACATTCTGATAAAAATCTGACACATGTTAATAAATTTATAACGAAAGTTTTTTCGACCGGGAATTTCATTGAAGGTCTTTTCTTTATTTGGGTGTGAAAATGAAAATACCGAATTAGTCGAGAAAAAAGATATTTTTTAGTCGGAAATAAGCGTTTTTGCTGTTACACCGTTAAAAAGGTTTACCCGTGTATAGTACGAATATTAATACATTTTAAAGAAAGTTCTTCGACCAGGATTTCATTAAATATCTTTTGTTTATTTGCGTGTGAAAATGAATATTCCGAATTCGTTGAGAAAAATTATATTTTTTTAGTTGAGAAGAAAGGATTTTGCGTGTTACACTTTTGAAAAAGTTTTTAGTCTGAAAGCAAAAGTTGAAAGTGCAATCGCGGCTTTAAGCTGTTCCGAGCAATTTATCACTTTCGAGAGGGTTTGCTATATGGCATCAAATACCCTGTCCCCAGTGTGAGGCCGGATTTCACCCTCGGAGCGAATCCGCATCCCTAACCAACCGTCAATATACACACGAGCATCCCACCTATCGCGCCCAAAGCCACTGATCCCTGCCGGCGGGATGTCTTAACGTCGAAGATCAGAAGCTTTTGGCTTTCACAACCAGCTCAGCCATCCCCAGACTCGCACAGCCTTTACCGTGTGCTTCCGGATTTGTCGTCTCCCGAAATATTACCCGCATCAAGTTTTTTTTTCGTGACGCTCGTTTACCGCGTATTGTAGCGCCAACAGGTGCTGGCGGCTCATACTTTCCATTACAAATGTTTTTATTAATACATTATTATAAATATAAATTATTAATTTTTTGAACATGATTCAACGAAAAATTATAAGATTCTATGTGCAAGGGTCAGTATTATATGCCACGTGGCCACATTCCCCGCAATTCCCGGCAAAACATTGTATTCAATGTGAGTATACTGTAACGGGTGTTTTACACAATGTCCAAGACGAATTTTCCATACAATCGGTATAACTAGAGCACGTATAAGAGGAATGCCCTTGGAACACATCAATCGAAGAGCAGAATAAATTGCTCAGTCAATCAATTCAGTACTGGCCTACTGGCCTACCATTTACTTTCTCTCACACTCGCGCAGTGCCGTAATTGTTATGTTTTTTTAACCACCTTTCTAGGGTTTTAAAAATTAATAACAATTAAGAGAGGGCGGGTCTCACGGCGATGACTCGCTTAATCGATTGTATATGATAAATAAGTGATCGTGTGTGAATTTTAAGCAAATCGCTCTTTGATATCACTCCTTACAATTCAAAGTATGTACAGGTGCCCGGGCACCGATTCGGCCCTGGCCGGGAGCTGGCTCGTTGCTAGCTGCCGCTGCTAACTTTAACTACATTAATTAATCCAACTCGGTCCGTCGCAGTTGATAAATATTTTTCGATTATCTAGTCACATAAATTCTACGAATAAAAAGTTTCTCCTCTAAAATAAGAAATTTCCGACCGTTTAGTAAAATGTCGGAAGGAAAACGAATATAAAGTTTTACGTACGCCGTTCGATCCCCCCCCCCGAAAAAAAAAACTTGGACAATTTCGCGAGTGTTCATTTCCCATGTTTTTCAATTTTTATAATCTTGACCTTTCAGCAAAATTTCGAGAGCGAATCGATCGCACTTCTCGGGTCAACAAACGATCGGTCGATTTTGTAAAGATAAAGTTTTCAGTACCTTCCGCCTGGAGCGATACCCCCAAAGGTAAAGTTATCGCTTGTATACCCGACGGTATTGCATGAAAGAAATACCAGTTTGAGTGAGGGAGGGGTGAGCGGCGAATTCGACGCGCTTGATCGTGCGACTCTCTGTTCCTCTCCCCGTAGCTCGTATTTATACGCGCCACAGATATCTATAGTAATAACTGGGTCAGAGTGCGAGTTCCCTTCCCGGAGGAGATCATGAATTCAGCGTTCCTCGCTCGTTCGCTCGCTCCAGCTCGGCACCCAGCGCCAGTAGAGACCGGGTGAAATTTTTCAACAAGCGGTAACCCCTTCTGTTCCGCCCGCTGTGCCGGAGCTTCTCGTCTGCCGTGGAGCCCGATGGAGAGAAAAAAAAAAAAAAAACGCCCCAAGTCCGCGGGAAAAGAAAGGTCTCCGGGATGAATATGAACGGGCGAGCGGCGAAAGAGAAGAAAATCAACGAAGCGAGCGAAGAATTCCGGGTGATTTCAACGCCGAGTATCCGAGCGCGACTACTGTATTTCTACATTCCAGAGACGTTTGACTCTCAAAATATGTAACCTTCAATGTGGTCGCTGTGAAACGATGTTAAAGAAAAAAAAATCTTTGCAAGCCCCGGCAGTGAATGCAGGGAAGGCGTATCCGACTTCCGGTCGGAAGAAAGTTAAAAAAGCCCGGGGCACGTCCGTTCTGGGGCTCTTGGCTCAGCGATATGGCGAGACGTCGACTACAGTCGGCCCGAGCAAGTTCGAGCCTCGGCCGATATAGGTAGGACGAAGGAGGCTCTATTATGGAAATTAATTCGATCAAGGGTCACACGCCGTTCGCGCGCGCATCCTACACTGCGCACGGATGGAACTAGCCAGCGCCGGCGAAACGGCTTTTCCCAGTCCGTGGCTACAGACAGACATAAAAATAATCACCGGTATTTCGAGAGAACGACTATGGTAACGGTAACTGGCAACAGCAAAGTTATCGTTGATACAGCAACAGCAATTGTAACAATACAGTGCGCCACTGCATCCAACTGTTAAATCCCTCCGACATTCAGGATTATAAGTACATCGATTTGCATTCACGCTCGTCCTCCTTTTCATTCCGATTCTCACTCTCGCCGGGTCGTTACTGGGCTTGTGTCTGTCTTCGGCCGAGGCTGTACACATGTCTTACAGTCAGTCAGCAATGCGTGGCATGCCTCGGACATTATGATAATTCTCTCGCGTGTTCTATCGATTCGGCCTGAATACACAAAACTGGCGCATCGCAAACGGTGTGTGATAAATTATCATAAAAAAATATATAAGGGCAAAAGAACAAATAAACATAAAAACTAATAAAAGTTACATTCTGGACTAGGGCTGTACAGATAGGCCGGCCTAGCCGGCTAAAATATTTTATCGGGCTAATGGATTTGATAGTTTGGCCGGCTAAGCTCATACAATCTTGACATTTTTTGACGAATTGTCATGTTTTTTTCTAATGTTAATTTCTAATGTCTAATACACAACATAGGGCTTTATCTGAAGTTTTAGAATCGTTTTATCCTGCCGTTCGAGGACGTTGAAAACGTAAAAATGGACAAAAAAGGGGTAGCCTTGCGATTTTTTGACGAAATTTTTTTTTTCTTTCCTTTCTAATTGTCTACCACGTATTCCAACGTATTTTCGCGCGCTGCACACGAATCCGCTGGCCTTTTTGGAATAAAGTACGATACGACATTATGGGGCTCGATTTCATGCACGTGGTCAGCGAAAATAGTTTAGCCGGCTAAGACGGCTTAGTCGGCCAAACTATAAAATCCATCAGCCGGATAAGATATTTTAGCCGGCTAGGCCAGCCTATCTGTACAGCCTTATTCTGGACAACTGAGAGTGAAAAGGAAAATATCGAGTTTCTGGAGGGAAGGAAAAATGGATATTTGAACCGACGATTTAACGAATGATGTTTTTTTCTTTTTTCATTTTTTAGCGAAACCGTGGCCGTAGGAACTTTTGTTTAATCATACCAACTTTTGCCCAATTATGGAGCGAGCTCGGTAAAGTAGTGGCGGTGAGCTATGTCAAGCTAGCAAACTGAAGTCTCAGAATTAAGTCTAAAATAAGAAGGGATTGGACGGGGCAGCTTGAAATTGAGGTAGCGGAACAGTGGTTATAGTGAAATTAACAGCTATATAAAACATGCCAGTATTTAAGTATTTATTTAAGATGGAGTGATTATAAAAAAAAAATCTCCGTTCGTTCAGCCAAACTATTATATTAGCGTTATCATTCGATCGAATTCAATGGAACTTCTTTATTACACCAAAGTCCGAATCTTCGAACTTCTCAATAAATTAAATCTTAATTATTAAGAATTAATTCTTAATACATCGAACTCCTTAATTACGCCATTCGAATAAAAATGTTTTTTACCAAGTAAAATCCCCGCCAGATTTCCGCTGATTTTCGATGGAAAAGTCCGTACATCATACAAGTAATCTGATACGATATTCAAGTGCTATATTTAGATGCTTCAATATTCCGAAACCCTTTAACGAACTTCTTTTTTTTTTTTTGTTCCCGGCAAATAACATTCCCTTAAAGATTTTCACTCGTATCCGATGGACTTCACATAAAACTATCCGCGATATCATTGCCACCTCCAGTTTTTTCGTTTCTCATCCCCACCCGTCGTTCTATTTTTCTCTGAGGATGGAACACGAGAAGAGGCTTGAGAGAAAAAAAAAAGAAAAAAAAACCCCCGATAAAAGGACGCAGGAGTAGTTTCGGTAGAGGCCCAGGGTATGAGATAACAGCGCGGTGGTTATAACCGTACGAATTGCACCCTGCGGAGAGTTTTTGGCGTCCCGTTTCCAGCAATGCCGTGTTGGTCGTCGCCTCGTCTCATTTCCCTATGTTCGTCATAGACGGCGCTGCTCTCGACGTGTTACTGTACATCCAGCTATCCGGACATTCCCCGCCTCCATTTTCTACTTTTTCTTTCATCTATCGAGTACGTGTATCATGCCATTTATGTATACGGAAAGAGCCGAGGAGAGTGAGCTGGAAACTCGGGTGATGACCTCGGAGCGTTGGAACATGCTGTGAAAAAAATTTCATTACCCGGCTTCCTTCGCGTCCGCCCACATCGCCGAGAGCTTGAACTTTTTCTCACCGCACACGATCCCTCCGTCCCGGTGCTCTCGTCCCTTCATTTTCATTCGCTTGTACTCTCGAAAATATCCCTGTTTGCAGTTACGCTCTCGACGGTTGCCCAGTTGACCCCCCCAAGCGTCGCGAGAAACCTCGGATCGGAAAGCTTTCGCGAATTCCCACATTCTGAACGTCATCCTCGCTCCCGGTTCAGCCGTACCTCCGACATCGAATTCCGTCGCTGCACGAGGTTGAGGAAATGGGGAATGCTTTTGTCCCAACGAACGACCCTGCGAGATGGACACGAAAAATCCATGCAGGAATAAATTGGCGAGACATACTGAAATCGCCGGAGAAAAAGCTCTGTAGAAAATGTGATCGGCGGTCTGGAAAGGAATTTTATGCACTACTGTCTGTTGCGCAAAAAGGAAAATGCAAAATGTTTTGCAAGCTGTTTTGATTGAAGAAAAATGTGGCACCAAATTGGACGAAAATCCTATAGAGGACTTTGATAGACAAGACCTATAGAGGAGCTTTGCCGAGATATTGAATCTTTTCTAATTTCAGAAAAGATAACCATCGTTACTCTCGCGCTAACGAAATCTCCATAAATCGAGCCGCAGTTCTATACAAATGATCAAAAGAGTCGAAGGTGTTTTGTGCAAATCAGTCTAGCCTTTTTGAACGAACAACATTTTCAACTACGACAGAAATTGCAAAAAAAAAAAAAAAAAGGAACGTTATCTCGCAGTTATTCGCTTGCTAACTGCAGGAAATACGTACCGCTCTATGATTGACCAAAGTGGGTAAATTTTGGTTTTTAAAATGTACATAATTCATACCTCAGACTTTAAAAATGAGGAAGTAATGCGCGAATTACATGCCCCTTTTTGTTTCATACGTTTATAACACAACATAAATTTCCACGTCTCTTCACAGATGTGTGTGAAGTGCATTTAATATAATATACAGAGTGAGGCTAGTCGAGGGTTGTGTAAAATTGATCGCACATATGTGCGGCAAAATGTACATGTGTATGTGTGACTCGTAAGGTAGGAAGTGAGTACAGTGGCGTGCACGGTGTGAGGGATGAGAAATGTGGAAAACTCGTGGAATAGAACGGGTTAAGCCACGTGACTAGTTCTATATAGCGTATCATGCCGCAACGCCCCGTATTGATCGGACGAACATCAGCTGTACGGTTGGTAGCATTGCCTGACTACAACTCGCCTTTACCACTAGGAACGTCGCTCCCGTCGCGCTTCGACTACTAACACTATTTTCTCTCACCCACCACTCTCGGCCCTGAACCAACACCACGAGACCCGAAATGTTTTACGAACAAGTGCCGTTACTACTGTTTATTTCTTCCACAACTACGAGAACAACTGCCGCTTCCCTGGCATTAATGCTTGTCACGCTAGCCGCTTGCCAGAACAGGCATCGCTCCTTTGACCATTACACTGTGCTGGGCCAGTAGTGGTTTAGCGTACTCCCTACCACTTTATACCGCAAATGCACTCAGGCCGCTCGGAAATTTTTATCTGGAATGTGAGAAATTCGTTTTAAGGTAAAAATAAATGAAGTTAGTTAGGCTGAAGGACTTTGGTCGATGGTGCGTTTACAATATGTTGATGCAAATATAAATGTGTAAATGTATAAATGTTTAATGTCTGTAACGGTCGTTAACGCGTCGTATGTATTGTTAATAAATAAACACTTAGTACCACTAAATAAAGTTGGGCTGCACTCTTACTGCTAGTAGCAGTAAGAGTGCACTTATTGGCAATAGCGCACAGTTTTCTACAATAACTTAAAATATATCTATGCAATATTTACGCCATAAACATTGCCAATAGGTCATCGACAGGAGTCCTTCAGCCCAACTTTATTCAGTCGTATTAAGTGTGTATTTATTAACAATACATACGACGCGTTAACGACCGTTACAAACATTAAGCATTTATACATTTACACAATTGTGTATGCATCTAAATGGTGGAAACGGATCATCAACCAAAGTCCTCCAGCTTAACTAACATTATTTATTTTTACCTTAAAACTAATTTCTCACTTTTCAACGTAACATTTTCGAGCGCCCTAAAGTAAATAAAATCATTAAGTTATTGTTTATCTAAACGTGCCATTTTTTTCAACTTTTCCAAATTGTTTCGAAATTCTGTCGGGACCCTGGTAAAATTTTTTAGATGCGTCGGCGGTTTTGATAAGGTCATGAAAATGCCTGGCCTCGTCAAATTTCTACCAGGTTTGTGACATTTCGAAACGTACGTACATAAATGAAACCTCAGAGCGAAAGGTCAGGATGAAAAGTGAGAAAACTGAGATATCTATTTTGAGGGTAAAAAAAAGAAATCAAATTAAATGATGCATAAACTTATATTTTTTCACAATTATTGCAAAAAAAAAAAACATTTCAGAATGGTACGTAAGGCCCTGGAAGGGTCTGGTCCGGCTCTCGCTAGGGCCGGGCGTGACGCCCTAAACACGTTCGCCGTGATCGTGACATTTCGAAACCTGCATACACTAATAAAAACTTGAGGGCAAAGGGTTAAAAATCTTACAGTTTTCTTAACATAAAAAAAAAAAAACTTAAGTTAGCAGATTTGACTAATTGCATGTGGCTCGTTGAGTCGTTCCCGATACGTTTCAAGAAAATTTCGTTTTTTTTTTTTGGCGAGGTTCCCGTGGGTTAATAAGCTCGAATGACCGGACGCCCTGTACGGGTAACGTGTGCGACACCCGTCAGTTGCGATAGCCCGATATGAATAGCTATGCGCGGCAACGACCGCGGGCCAAATGGGCCAACTCTAGGGCTTGGCAGGATACGCGTAGTTTACGATGGGTTACCCTGCTGCCCGAGTGACCTCCAACAGACTCAATTGCCACGCTCCTACTCCTCGGCACTGCTGCACTATACCAACGGTGTGCATAGCCGACAAACACCCCCCTCCCCTTATCCGTCCCTTTTCAAAGCGCCGGGCCGGCTGTCGTGAATCCAGGTGCCTCCGGCTGTCTGACCCGCGCACGTCTTTTCTACTCGATTTACATCGTTGCTCTAGACGCTTCGGCGAATGTGCATAGCACACACACACACACATACACATATATATACAAACAACCGCGCACGGTACGGTGGAGAGGCTCAGAATGTGTACGGATGTGTTGGAAACCTGCTCGATATCGCTCGTCTATCGAATAGCGCTTAGTCCCGCCCGTCTGACCACTCTCTGCACTTTCCACTTCGTCTCCGCCCGCGCCCCCCGAGACGCGCTCTCCCACACGCGATTAATCGTGTTCGCTGGATGGCCTTTCCTTATACGGCTTTCACGAAATTCCCACGGATAGATTTTGCTACACTCCTTTCGTTAATTTATTTATAAATCGCCTATCGAAAAAGACGCGCGCGTGTGTGTGAAAAACATCCGTTACTATTTTGGGATTTATTTTATTTTAGTTTTCCTTGCGAATAAAAACAGGTGGAACAAAGAATTTCGTTTTTTTTTTTTTTTCATTTGTATATATTTTTTTAACCACCCGTGGGTGGCTCTGAAAGCTCGCCAATTATACGCGCGACTATCCATATTTCCTGCGTTATCCCTTTTCTCCGTTTCACTTTTCAATTCCCTTTCACTGTGGCCCTCTTGTGCGAGCTACGTACTGGGCAGCGTATTCTGTTTTTTATTCTTCTTCCCTCTGCCGGTTATTCCGGAAACTTTAATTAACATTCGTTTCAAGTCCCCGCGTGCATGCTTTTGAATTCTCGTTGTTGGAATGCCCGTTTATTCTTCCCCCACCACCCGCTTCTTTTTTTTTTAATTAATAGACCCGTCCCTCTCGCTGTGCGTCGACAGTGAAGAAATTTTGCATTAGCGCTACCGGCATTATTAATTTCGTCGCATTCAGGGCGCGATGCTCGTCTTTTCGTTCAACGGACACCTGTGGTGGAGATCGCGGACACTTTACTCAATTGTTTTTTCGCTCCTTGTAATACGCTTTATTGGAAGTACAAAATAGTATATTATGCTACAAGGGAGGGAAGTGCGTGATTTTCACACAAAGTGAAAATGCACGCCCTCCCATGTAGGATACCATACCTTTTTTTTCTCGACTTCGTCAAAATAACCACATTTGTTGCGTCGCAAAATCGTCATATTCGCCAATGACCCTTACTCCCCCGGGAGTAATAGAGCTTCCAGAGGGAGTAATGAGCCCTATTACTCCCTAGGGAGTAATGAAATTGTACTGCGCATGCGGATAGGTTAATAATTATCATCGGCCAATAATAGACTATTTTCCGTCCGTATTGAAAACAAATATTTTACGAAATTTACAAGATACAGGTATGGAAATAGCGTTAGCGAAGAGACGGATAAAAAACGATTTTACAACGTGAATACGAGGCGGTGGCGGAGCAGAAATGTTTGCTCGGCGAAGCGACGAGCGGAATAACCGAAGGATTTTTACATGGGCAGAGTAGCGGCGCTTTTCATAGAAACAGAGCCAACAGTGAGAGAGTTGAGAGACAGAAAATAAAAAGCGGCGTGTTATCGCCTCGTTCTCAAGGGAGTTGTCGTCGGCTTTGGCGCCGTTGCCGCTGTTGCTGCTGCTTTCACTACGCCTTGCTACTGCCGGTCGCTCGCTAAGCCCGTGGCTCAATGGACGATTCATGAAACGCGACGAGAGTGAGGGTGAGTATAAAACGGATATGAGAAAGAAACGGCGAAAGTGGAAAAAAGCAAGCAGCACGGAGACCCCTACTACGAGGGGGAAACATCCGGATGGGCTTTGGACGCAGCTAAAGTTCGCGGTATTCCAAATTTATTCTCAACAAACATTTTTTTATTTGAGAAAAATTTGAGTAGCATGAAAATTTGAAAACTAAAACACTGGTAAAAACCACTCGCATCATACTAGTTTTTCACTGTAGTCCGACGACCGGACGAATGACGAGAGCTATCAGTCTCACTGAGATTCCAATGTTTGCCGATGCGGTTTCATTACGTCTCGACAGATTTCGATACAAGTTCTGTACGGTAGGAATAATTCTTTGAGCGATTAATAATTCGTGGCCTTGTTCTTCGATATTCACTCTTTTTTGTCAGTAAACAATTTATTATCCAATATTAACATTGATAAATAATTCAGATAAGTTATGATTGAGAGACTTCTCGTATCGTATTAGAATGGTATTTCGCGATTAGATGTACATAGGAACAGCAACCGCGATGTGATCCGCAGATTTCGAGGATTAAAATGATATTCGAAAATATTTGGGTTTTTTTTTTACCGAACGTTTCATTGAGAATTCTTTCATGAACTTCGGTTATTAGTCCACCCGCGGTAGTCTCACTCTGCATCAATATCGACACTATGAATTGGGGAGCACTAGTTTATTAACTGTGTCGAGCCATTGGCTTAGACCGATAGGCCGAAAGCATTTTTTATATTTGTTCCATTCTTCCATCGCATACCCTTCTAGGTTTTCACGGAACCCCATGCCGATTCCCGCTAACACTCCCTACATACTACTAAGTTTCTGCACTTGAGTAAAGTGCAGAAACAAAAAAGTTTCAGAAGAAAGCGCCTGGCGCTCAACGATGCACAAGCACTGACCGCGAACGATCTTGCTTGACTTTGGGAGCACCGGAGCCGTGCGTCAACCGCACATCTACCGCTGTCGGTAGCCCGAAAGTATATTCAACTCCGTCAAATTTGTATTAGAATCAATAATTTGCAAATTCATTATCGATCGTGAAAGTGTAGTGAATGAACTTTCTTCATCATCAAAGAGTGTATACGACAATCTGTACCGTGGCTCCGTTATCTACTTAGGCCTATAATAATCGATAGGAAAATCACGAAATTCTTCTTGAAAATCATGAGAGATACGGTGGTGTATAGGAAAAATAATCAAATTGGTAAACACGATGTATAATGGATGCCATTATGGAACAAGCGAGATAACAAGTGTAACAACAGAAGCAAAGCGAATAAGGATGGCGAATTAGGTGAGAGATATTTCACATTTAAATGAACAAGATAACACATATAGTGGGGAAGAGTAGCAATGATTTTCCTAACAGATTAATAGTCCTCGAATTCAACAATTTCGTTGATTTCCTTGAACTTTTTGGATGAAGACAAGTCTTTGTTTAATCAGTCATTAAATTTCTCTTTAATCGTTAATTTCGATTACCGAATCCTATACTGAATGGAAAAATCTAGAATCAACGGATATAACGCTGGCCGATCAATTACTTATTTGTTTCGCTGCGATTGGATACTTTCGCGATAACGACGAGCAACGCTCTCTACGAGCTTGCACAACATGAAAGGCTACAGGACAAACCTCGCGATGATATAAACCAGGACTTGCCGAAAAGCAACGGAGAGATAAGTCTATACGAAGGGATTAATAAGTCCATAAAACATCTTAACATGGTATTTCAAGGTACAATTTTGCAGCTGCTATCATCCAACAAGGTGAGGATGGAGGGTGATAATGTTACAATATTATTGAAATACGTTTGACTTTTTTTTAGAGACTCTGAGAATGTATCCACCGGCTCATCAATTCATGCGAAAGTCTATGGGACCGTATACTTTCGCTGGTACGAATGTGACTATACCGGAAGACACATTTGTGATTATACCAACGTTTGCAATACATAGAGACCCCTTCATTTATCCGAAACCGGAAGTATTCGATCCCGAAAGATTCACAGACGAGGCAATCAAAACCCGACCTCCTATGAGTTGGATGGGCTTTGGTGAAGGTCCGAGAATGTGCATTGGTAAATTTTATTGATTAAAGAATAAAGAGAATCCCCTATATCCTCCTCGGGTGTTCGGATGTGATGGAGTTTGACGAATAGGCCGTTGGCCACGACCGTCGGGATGATCTCGATTGACGCGCCGGCAGGCAAAAGAGAACGATAAACTTTCTCGAGGATCCGGCGGGCCGTACGGAAAAGTGCCTCTGGCAGGAAGCTCAAAGCCGCAGAACTCTCGCTCTTCTGCGAAAACGGGTCCTCCGGGATCGTGGCCCCGGAAAGTCTGGGATATACCTATCAACGAAATTTAATCGAGCCGGATAACGAAGCCCGGATAACGGCTCGCTTCTCGCTCTCTTACATTTGGTATTCTAATGGGATTTCGTATCTAATCGCGTCGTTTATTCGCTTCACTCGAGAAAAAGAAGTCACACTTTTTGTATTTTTAAAAATATTTCCGCTCCCTTCGCTTTTCCGACCCACGTGTCCTGCACTATGCGCTCTCGTCCACTAGCCCTTTCGTCGTCTCTTAACTCCCATTTTCACCGCAAGGAAATTGTCGGAATAATTAATTCCCGTGCAATTTACGATCTTCCGGTGGCACGTGAACTCGTTCCAACTTAATGTTCATTCATCCGTGATCGTCGAACGGAGACTTATTTGCATAATATTAATCAAGACATTCTTCTTCATTCCGTTTTGCGAATTTTCAACGAGCCATGTATATAACAAATCGTGAATTACGACGATATAGATGTATAGCGGACGAGCTTTTGATAAAATTAATGTAAACGGCGCAGAGGAGCCGGAACGCGTTGCGATTAGAGCTTTATTGTTGTAATCCACGCTGGTGACCAACCCCCGCTGGATTATACGGTAAATTATGGCCACGACTAATTTAAACTAGGGGGGGGCGGGGGGGGGGGGGGTCGCGGGAACGCTGCTAATTCGTTTGCTCGTTAAGAGCTAACAGTTGTTCCGTCGGTCGAAACGACTACTAACCGAAAAGAGAACCTCGAGCTTCGAGTTCTTTTTTTAAAAGAACTTTTTTCGTCCAATCCTTTTTCACCGCTCTCACGCCGAAAGGCCTGAGTAATGGCGGAGAGATGTATGAGATACGTCCGAGACAATTTTGTTGATGGGCGACACGTGTAAGCTCTGTGAGGTGCTTTCGCCAATTCCATCTACGAATTACTTGTTACCTTCGCGGGAGCACTTAGCGTTACGAGCTGCTGCAATCACTTCCGGGGGATTTTTTTAATTTTCTGTGAACACTTCTGCCCTGTCGATTGCCCTATGCCCAGGCCAATCGACATTTTAAGACTTTTATTTTTTTTCAGCTGTGAAGGTTATTTCTCATTTGAAGTGATTATATATATGTATATAGGTATATATATATATTATATACTTTGTTTCGAAACCGAACAGCTAGTTTAAAATAACGCTCCGTGTTATTTTTTTGTGTTCCAGATGACATAGAATGGGTTGGGCGGCGCTAGGGCGGCGTGCGGGTAGTGGCGGCCGCCTCTCACCCATCCTCTCGCTGTCTCTCGCCTCCCTCGCAAGTTCCCTCATCCTCACCATTCTCTGCGTCCTCACCCTCGCTCTCACCCTAGCAACCATCGTGCGTGCCGACGACATGTACGTATTTGTATCTATGCACTTTTATTTGTCACATACACAGACACACACACACACACATACACACGATTCGTAATGAACAAGCCTCAAATTTTTAGACGAATTTCATCTATATTTATCATACTAAAGAATAATTTTATCTATAATGAAATTCTTTTGCATAAATTCGTTCATAATTAGAGTCGAGGCTGAGAGAGCAACAAATAAAAATAACTGTTGTTTAAATAAAATTTCTTTAGACTCAATTTTTTAATAACGAATAAAAGAAACAATCTCTCAACGTCGACGCAGGCAATATTCAAGTAGATGTTTATTCGGAGTAGGGATGATTTTATTTTTATCTAATGATTACCATATGATTGAATAAAAAAATGGATAAACCATAGCCGCGATATAGCAGCCGATAAAGGAAGCAAGCTACTGTTTTATTCCTATAGTGCACAAAATCGTTGAAATGCTCCACATTTTTTTTTTTTTTTATTGCAGCTAGTTTGTCAGGTCGATCATTTAGTTGATTGAATATTAGATAGACATTTTCTGGTAATTAAAAATTCTGATAAACACTCGATATACGAAAAACGTAAAAAAAAAGGTATATAAAAATTTCTCGACGGGAGTCGTGCGATGCGAAAAATCGAGCGAGAGCTTCTCGGGTCGAGTGTTGCAGAAGGACCCTTCAACGGATGACGCTCGTCCCAGTTGGCTTTATAAATATTTCGTCTCTTCGAGTGACTCGGGAAGAAAAACAAAAAATCATTATAAAAAATAATTTAAAAAATGAAAAAAAAAAAAAAAAAAAAACCAATGAAAGCTCAAAATTAATCGTTTGACGTTTGAGTGACGAGATAAAACAGAGTATTGTTGCAGCTTCGAGGAGGGCAAGTCGGACAAGGAGATCCTGGACAACCTGCTGCTTTCGACGCGGTACGACAAGCGGCTTCTGCCTCCGGTCCAAGGTACACTGAGGCCCCCGCCCCATACTCGCCAAGATGACTACACCCCTGACCTCGAACCCAATGACCCCGACGACCCCGAGCACCTCAAACATCACCGGCACCATAACCATCACACCAAAGCACCACACAACCACAGTTCACTGCTCAATAATCGTCGAAAGGGTATTCATCAACAAGAGATACGACGCACGTCGAGCGTTCTAACGTCAAAACGTTTATCCACAGACAGAAAGTATTATACTACGATATTGTCGATTATAATACTTGTTAAAGTCTGCGTATAATATTTGGAGCAAGTGCTGGACGCTATTTTGAAGTAATTAGTTGGTCGAGGCCAGATACTATATATATGCGCAGCACCGCGAAGACACCGGAAACTGACTGACGATCTCGCCTACATTTTTTTATTTATTTTTTTTTTTTTGAGAACCCGAAAAGCAAGTTATTTTTATACAGTCTGAGGTGAAACTTTCGAGTCCTGACTGAGGGACGGGGCTGTTAGGCGGCTTAGTGCTATGCAGATAGGACCGACATTCAATTTTGTTTCTTTTTAAAAAATCTTACAGTCAAATCAATTTATTAAAAAAGAATTTGAAATTTTTTTCTTGTAAGTGCAAAGGTAAGCCCTTGAGCTCAAATTAGCACTTGATGCGCTTAATGATTGTCTTCGGTATCTGGACTAAGACGTTCGGGTTAAGGATTACGTAGCGACGAGCGTCTGACCATAATTGACAATCACTACTTCCGCGTTCGAGAACAGAAAAATCTCCGCGCTGCGATCTGTCAGCAGCGCAATTACTGTTCACAATTTAACGAATCGAAACATCGGTGCTCAAACCACAGAGTGGATGAGAAACTATAACAGGGGAACCGAAACTTGAGCCTCTCGAACTTCGTTCTACGTCCGCGTCTGACTTGAATCGGTTATAACTACTGGGGATGTCTCGAAACCAGCTGGCCCCGTTCGTTAGCCCCGTTACAGCTTATAACAGGTGTCGGACTCGTGACCGTTGCCACATACTCCCTTGTTCGGCCAAAAATTCAGTGAATCCAGTGTCGAACCATTGGGACACCGCATAGTCAAACTTAGTTGCGAGAGAGTAAACTCAGCTTGAACGCCTACGTACTACAGACTGGACGTGGACAAAATCCAGACACAAATTACTAGCGAGACGCTCAAACGCTCATGCGAATTAGTGGAAAGTTATAGAGACACCTAACAATTAGAGGGTCAAAGGTGTTACAATAATTGTCGAGTTTAATTACCAACGGAAATGGATCGCCATTCGGTATGCCAAATTGATTAACGCACATTCAATTGCACTCGTGATTAAACGAATTTCTCATCGATATTCAAAGTAGCAATGAAAAAAAAAAAAAAAAAAAAAAAAAAAAAAAACAGAAATTGATTGTTCCACACGCCGGAGCGCGTCGAGCAATAAAACCATTTTACCATTTTTCCACCGTGAGATCGTCCGAAAGTTTCCGGTTCGCGCATCCACACATTTCGCACCATGTTGAAGATAATTCCGACCCTCACTGGAGCTTCTCGCCTGCTCAACGAGGCTTGTTAAAATTTAATGTCGGATTATCGAAAGTATAAAAAAGCCCGCGAAAGCACCGCAGTAAAGGAGGCCTGCTAAGCAGCTGCTTGTAGATAATATGAGGCGCAGCAGTTGGCGTGCGAAAAATTCATCAAAATAATCACGAAGATGTTTAACGTACGGTATCACAAATCCAGGTTCATGTGCCATACTTGTTAAATCAGAAAAATCGAGTACGCCCATTTGGTATCGCATTCGCTAAACTGGAACACTCTTGCTACCGTTGCAGGAGCTTGTTGTACGAGGATTGAATTAACCGAATGATTAAATCACTCATGAGGACCTTCCTATAGTTCTGGAACTATCCGTTCAACAACTCTCCAAGATGAAGTTCTGTACGGACCTATTCACCGGATTTATTAGTTAGCCAAAGTGACTAGCCATGATGGGCCAACTCCCCAAGAGCGAAATCCTCAAGGGCCAACTCAGCGATCACGAATGGGGTTTCCCACTTAAGTTGACGATTGGATCAACTTACAGGCAGTTGGCTGAGTTATCAACTCGGGTGGAAAGCGCCTTTCGCAATCGCTGGTCAGTCAGATTTTGGTGAATCCAATCTTTCAGTTCGCGCGATTGTCAGAGCTTAAGAAAGCAGGAAGCCTCGTCCTTGGTCTAGTGAGTTTGACCTCAAGGAGTCGGCTCTTGGTGAGTTGGCCCTTGCGTATTTGGCCCTTCGAGGCGTGACCCTCGGTGAGTTCGCCATCTGATCGATCGGACCGAAGAGAGTTTCGTCTTGGAGAATTTTCCCACGCAGTTTCCCAATCATGGGATTACCTTGGCGAGTCTGACGTCTGGCAAATTGCGACCCGCAGGGACAGCTCTCTCAACGAAAATAAAATTGTCGGGTTAATACTACCGCGAAGAAACATTATCGCTATTCTGTCTATGCCAAGGGAGCCTGTCTCCGACAGTCTCTATTCATCCTGGATGACATTCCGCGCTGACACGAGCCGGATCCTATCTCGTCGATCAAAGCTCGAGTGACTTGGACGACCCGCGTGATGACTCCGCTGTCTGGTCTATCGAAGCTTGCGGTATCGTCGTTGACGATGTCAACGACTTTACCGCAAATTGATTATACAGTAGCCGTATATTTTCCACTCGGAACCGGTGTCTCTCGTCATTAATGCGGAGCATGAACATATTCCCAAGCACGGATGAGACTCGTGCTCCGGTATCCCTCTCAACTATTTACAGGCGCATCGTTCTCTGCCATACTTTATCCCCATACTTCTACCGTACATTCCGAAACCATTTGCTCGAGCTCGGCTAGAACTGTCCTTCGCGATTCTCTCGCCTACACCAAGATCCAATTAGCACGCCTCGGGTTCGAGGTGTTCGTACGTCTAGAGCTAAGAAAATATACCTGACGGCATTAACCGAAGACTCGGAGAACGTTTTGCTTCCTCGGCTTTTTTATGCAAAATAGAGTTTCCAAGATCGCGCGAGATGGTTATACTGAGTTTGAGGTAGGAATAAAAATATTGCTGCAAGTATATTTCGATGGAATATCTCAAGAAAAAAATTAAATAAAAAAATGAATTGCATGAATCGAACAGCTGTCGATCGTCGCGCGACTTACTCTGTTTGCAATTTTAACAATCGAAGAATATTCAAAGAACTAAAAAAATTGCACAGATAGCAGGAGTGTTTCAGTTTTGGGAGCAAGAGGGGAAACAGGAATTTTCATCCAACAGGGACAACGCGGAGGGGCTTTTGTGTCTTTTTTTGTACGAGTAAAATACAACGACGGGGGTGCGCATTATCCTTATTTTCCCTTTGGTGAGCTTTTCTCTCAACACTCTGTCTTTATGTTCCGCTAATGGAAAATTGAGTTATCGCAGCATAGCTTTCCAGCAAGCGTTTTCGTTTTTTTTTTACGTATAAAATGTAATGTCATGCGATAAAGGGAATATACGACGATTGAGGTAGGGAGCAAGGCTCGAGAGATTGTCCACCCTCCTCGGAGACGTCGGGAGGACAAAGAAAACTACAGAGTATGCGATTTCTTTTGTGATACGGCTATAATGACACACGGGGCGCTCAGACTTCCTGAAGTGTTCTCTATATGTGCATTTTTTATGCAGTCGTAGATTTCGAGAACCCCCGGAAAGGTCGGTCTCGTATGCTATCACTTGCGAAGAAGACAATTAAGTTTGAGTTTCATGCCCATAAAAACATGAAAAAGGAACTATTTGAAAAAATACGAGTGGTACTTCACGATAAGCAGTAAATAGTTTTACAACGGAGATGGAAGTTGTAAGAAAATTCAGAAAAAGAAAAAATCAGAACAGCCTCCATAAAAAAATGCCCGTACCTATCTGCACAAAATCCGATAAGTTGCTATAGCCCAAATTTCAGGATTTCAAAGTGGGAAAACTTTCGAGGAAACTTGCCTTGGATTTTTCGTATTACTCAACAGCGCGGTATAAAAGCGCACTGTAAAAAAAATTGTCAACTTAATGTACCGGACTGAAAGTTTTTATGGAAAAACTGTACATTAAATGTAATGTACAATTCTGATGAAAAATGTATATACTTCTTCATTAAAATCGAAGTAAATTATTAAAAACAAAGTATTTCCAATGTTTTTAATATACTGAACATTAATTTTTCGTCACAATTTTAGATAAAATTTAATATACCAGTTTCTGCATACAAACTTCCAGTCCGTAACATTAAGTTCAATACAAATTTTTTTTTCACAGTAAAACTGTGGACTATAATAATGCGCAAATTCAGTAGCTTCAAGTAAAAACAAAAAATATTTTTAAAAATAGATTCGAAATCTTCGGCGAGAATTTTTCAAGATATGAAAGGGATACTTCGAAAGATACCTCGTGCTTCATGGGAAGACCATGAAGTGTGCGGGTCGGTGACAATGTCAGAAGCAGCAGAAGTATGCGGTTTGAGTCGATTGAGAAGTTCAATTAGTGGACTGTAAACCGTACGCACAACTCACTTTAAGTACGCGACAGGGTTGGTTGTAATACACAGATAGACGTATAAAAAAAGCTGAATAGAAATTGAAGGGGGAGGGGAGGTTAAAAAGTGAGAGAGCAGGGGGATACCGGCCGAGGAAGCTGCATAATTCAAAGTTCATTACCCAGAATGCCACGGTCCGTCGTCGATGTGAACGGGCTTTTAACATTCAAATAGTACGTCGACGCTGCCGACCGTTCAGGCCGACCCAATTTTTTTCTTCTCCTACCTCAAACTCTCTTGCATTTTTCCTCTTACCTTTATATCCTATCCTCGAACAGGATCTAAAAGATTCGAAACGCTGTTACCCGTCTCAGTTTCATACCGGAGATGCAGGGTTATATAAATTTAACAACCACGACGTACGTCCGAGCGCCTCTCGCCGAGACCCGAATTATTGTCAAAAAGCTCGGCTCTGACGAGAGGACCAAAATAAAAAGGGCGTGCAAGATATTTAAAAAAAAGGAGTCGTCCGGCAATAACAGATCTCTGGTCCAAACATTACGTATGAATTTTATTTACCGTAGTGCATTTTTTTAAATATTTCAAAAACAAATTGTTCTATTTTTTTATTCAAGAAAATTGAATTATTCACTTTGACGATTACCAGAAAGAGCAAAAAAAAATTGGATAATAACAAATGACGGGTAGACAAGGATCCACCGTACCTTGTTAAATATCGTGAAATTCGAGTCGGTTCATTGGTAAATTTTTTTGTTAGAGATTTTTTTTCTATTAATTTATTCCTACACAGCCTCCGGACTATTCGCATCGGAAAATCCCCTCCGTTACTCTCTCTTCATCTGTCGATGTATTTATATCTATGGATCTATATATATATATATTCCCTTTTTTCCCCACCCTATTTTCTTTGGGACACGAGTCAATCAGGCTTCTCGCCTGACCTCGGTGCCTACCTTGTCAGCTCACCCTCCCGTTTGATCTATAAATTATAAATAAATTCACTCCGGGGAGAGCAGAGGAAAAAAGACTACCCTGAACCCCCTCCGCGTCGGCCTTGGCACCGAGAATCGATGATTCGCATTCACCATGCCAAGAATCCTCGGATAGAACACCGTTTGTGTACCTTGTAAATAAATACGTGGTAGACATAAAAAAAACGAAACGCGATTCCATCAATCGATTTTCGTGTTTGTCGTAGCCAATCCAAAGCTTCCTGTCGCATTCATCATTCAATCGAATCTCTAGGAGTAGTTTCTATGAAAAATAAAAAAATTATCTCGCATAAAACTTTTAGGACCCTCACATTCATCACTTATCTCAGCCTCTCACTATACGCAATAAATTATGGGAAAAATAAATAAATTAAAAATTAAAAAATGCTCCAATCGATAACTGACAACACAATGCCACAGTATTGATATATATATATATATATATATATATATATATATATATATATATATCACAAAAACTATTCCATCTACACTCATTCGACGAATATGCAAAAACATACACAACAAAACACACCGTTATCCACGCACTTATCGACTTTGTATCCCGTTAAACTTGCGCCTGCGCTTTTGCGCCGAACCCTCGTCAATCGCTTCGCTGTTCCCCGAGTGTACGAAAAATCTATAATAATTTTTTTTCCATTCGCATTTTTATAAATCCGCGTATCGAAGATTCGACTAAAATTCGCGCCGATTATTAATTCGATGTTGTATAATAAAAAAAAAAAAAAAAAAATGGGAAATTTCTTTTTTCTTCTGTTTTCAAGTAAACCTTAGTCGATCGATCGAGTGCCCTACACCTAGCCCGATCTTCCTCTCGCTCGCTATAAATCGTAGAAGGCAGACCGAAGGCCGATCTCGGTAATAATGTGGAAATGTAGCGCAACCGAGTCGACGATTAATTAGTTAATGGAACTCGGACGTGTGGAGAGTGAGGGAGGGAGGCCGAGTTCGTCTGGTCGGGAAAGGCCGAATTAGCTTGATGCCCGAGCGAGATTGCGAGTTGCGGGAGTTGAGGGGGTTGTTCTCTCCTGGACTCGGCGAGCGCTTTACCGTGTAGAAGACTCGTCGGTTTTCATGCAGTAAACAGGAATGGTGTGGGGTTCTCGGGCTTCGAGAAAAGCTAATGCCACACGTATAATGCACTCGGGAAAGCGAACGAGGTGAATGACGCAGAGCAACGGAAACGAAAAATAGCATAACATTATTGAACAGACATAAAAAAAAATGAAAGACATTTTTTTAGAATTCAGAATACCGAAAGGGTAAACGGGCAAGAGGTCAAAAATATATATATATTTTTTTGTTGATTTGTCGAGAATGAGACGTGCGGCAAGGGCTATTGGGTGTTACAGATGCGGATTTCTGCTGCGGATTGCGATGGCCTGGTGACACCACCGGCTTCACTAACCGGTCGACGACCCCAAACGACCCCAAGAACCAGAACAAGAACCAGAACAATAACCACTACACGTCGCACCAACACCTTCGCACTCACCTTCGCGGTCCGTCCCGATGATACATTTTTTTTTACGTATCAGAGACAAGAGAATATAATGAAAAAAATATTGAAAAAAAAGTGTCGCAATGCAACTAGCACCAATGAAAATACCTGTGCAGATGGATACGATCCTTGTCACTATAATTGCCATTCGGAGACACGCGTACACGTACACGAGACATACAAGCTCACGGAAAACATGCAGTTCGTTCGGAGAACGACGCCAGGCTGTCTGACCTATAACGGGACTGCACTAGTGGCGTCTATTATGTTGCCTGTGCTTTCCAGAAATATTGACCTATCGCGAGGCTCGATTATCGCTCTGTGATTCGTTTTATATATTCAACGATTTTAGAACACATGCGAATGAATTCTCGGTAAAACAGCTCACGTCTATAAAACTGACGCTTGTTTATGAACGCTTTTTTTTAAGCCTTTTTATAAAAAGACTTCTACGAAAGTTTACAGTTTACGGTTTCTAGTTAGCGACGACTTTTCGCGTCTTCTCTGTTCTATCTATGTGCACTTCCCGACAATACGCTCCCCCTCTCGCCCCTTTTTGATACTTTTTTTTTAAGGACATGTGAAACGACTCCGTCGGTAATCAAAATCTGTAATGAATGCGATTCAGAGACTGTAGAGTTTTGGGGAAAAAACAAAGCATTAGCGATGATGCTTCCGTTTTCTCCGAAATGTCAACCGATTTTAAATGACATTTATTAGAAAAATTCATCTATTTCTCTCGCACTCATATGTCACGTGGTACATCTTTCACATGGCCTTAAGGCGATGCGACACTCTTTACTTTACGACCAATCTAGGCTCAGTCGGTAACAAAAACTGTAATTAATTTTTTTTCGATACATGCTAATTTTTACCGGTTGAAAGCAAATTTTTCAATTAAACGGATATCAATTCAGCTTTATGGAAGAATTTCCTTTTGAACTAAAATGGTCAGCATGATTTTAAAGAAATCATTACAGTCTTCATTACCGACCGCGGTATTCGCAGGCTCTAAACGAATGTCTGTTGAAAAATTTTTGAAGATATTTTTCGTACGCCGTAAAGCAGTGGATTTTCCATAAGCGCAATGTTAAAAAGTTTTAAATATTGAAAGTTTAAAATTTATACAACATTTGATTCTAATAATTACTTTGTGCATTGATTTATAACGATCTGATTCTTCAACTCGAAAAGTAGCGAATGACCTAGTCAACGTACCTCCTTAACTGCCGTCAAAGAAAAAGAGCAACGTTATTATTTATTTAAAGGTAATTGACACCGATCAACTTGCCGAGCGTGCCGTGCGTGTTGAACGCGCCACAAAACTTCTTTCATAGCTCCGAACGAACTGCGTGTAATATTGATTTTACGGTTGTGAGGTTAAGAGGTCGGTCGATGAAAATAAAAAACTAAGTACGGTTAAAATTCTACATTTTACAGTATGAGTGCAATATGCATAGCGAGTCGTCGGGTCTATTACGCTATTTTCATGTCCTGCGATAACTACGATTATTACCAGAATTAATCTATGCGGAGCGTTTCAGTACAAACGAGTTTAAATTTTATAAAGAAAAAACATGCTCATGACTCATCGTTGGTTGAAAAATTAGATTTTATTAAGATTCATTCTATGAAGTATAAAAAACAATTTCAATTAAAATAGCGTCGATCGAACTCTCACCTCGTATATTTTTCTATCTCTCACCGTTATCACGAAAATCCTCGCTAATCGATCGGCACCCACATACTCACGAAAATACGATATACTATACACACATACAATAAAAGGAAGCGAAACAAACAATAAAAACAATTATGAAGAACATTACGAAGATTCGACTTTCGACACAAACCCACGCAATTTGTTGAGTTTGTCGAAATGTCGATTTGCTCTTTTCGTTCTCGTTGTTGGTTTTTTTAAAAAACTTGTTAACACGTGTGCAACGCAAACCCGCACAGGGACTGTGAGACTCCATATTGTCTTCGTTCTGTTAAAGTTTTATGTTAAATACTTGTACTAGCTATATGTTGCTGCCTGCGAAAACTATATTAAATCCTGTCCACTTTCGTTCTCAAAGATCACTGTCTGCAACACAGGTCAATCAATACCTGCCTATCTCTCTCTTTCTTTCTGTTTAATTTTTTTTTTTTTTTTCTATTTACCGAATCATTTGATCTTTTCTATCGATCTTATTTACAACATTTCGTTTGACCCGTAGTTCCTCGAAATAATTTTGATCGAAAAAAATAATTATTATTATAAAGAAACGCGTCGCGATTCTTTGGTTCAAATTTTTTATTGCAAAAAATCAGCTTTACACATTTTGATAAACGAATTCTGAAAAAAACACTGATGGACCCTAAAGTATAGATTTTTTGACGGCACAAGAAAAATTGACTACAAACATCGGTATCGTCGTTGCAGCTAACAGTCCCTTGATGATTGGCATTCGTGTCGCAAAGATTTATTTATATCTGCGGGTAAAAAAATGCATAAAAAAGTAAAACACGAGGAAACCTAATCAGCAAAGCGACAATGTGAGTATCGTGTTTTCTATTCCACATTCATAAAGAACGTGACATGTGGCAATGGAAAGCTCGCGATACTCGTCGCCTTATCGGAGAAAATTTGCTCCTTCGTGTTTTATGCATCGACCGACAACTATGTTTTTGCATATACTATTATCCTCGCGTTACACGCGAAAGCGTACGTATGCGGTCTATCGCATATCATAATCGCTATATGTATTTTTAATTTTGTCAATATTTATCTCAAAGTTATTTTATACTTTCTAGAGACGTCGGGAATTGTGAACGAGGTCGACGCGTACTGGGGAGGCAGAACGGACCAGTGTTTACCGTTTGAGACGAGACGTGTTTTTTTTTATATATATATTTCACAAAAAATTGGTAATAACGGTCCGTTTTGCCCCGCTTCTCCCATAACGCCAATGTAGGACGAATAAAAACCGCGAAAATGATGAAAAACGAAAAATTGACCGACGCGGAAAACGTTATACCTCAATTTTGTATTCAAACGAGTCGCAAACTCGTCGCGAGTCTCGCTCTATTTGCCGTTCAATATTTACTCGGAGTGTTTTCGCCCCTCGTGAATCAGTTTCAAACTACCCAAATAACGTCACTGCGAACGTATACTCCGTACCGAAGCGCAGAATCAACCTCCCGTCAAAGTTCCGAAAAATCTCGATTTAAATCGTTACGAATTAACATCAATCAGTTATTCGTCTCGCTGTTTGTAATTTTCAGTTTCAGTAATTAATTATAGTTAGATAAATTAAAAGAAAAAAAGTTACTAAAGAATAGCAATATATTTCGTAATGAGAGTAAATAATGTTAAAGGCCCCTTAGAACCGCGATTGAAAAGCGCCTGCTTGGTAAAACTATAGTGTTTTTTTCCTTCGCCGTTATTGCCGAGAGCCGTAGCATGCGCACAGCATGGCCTTAAAAGAATCGTGATTCTTGCAGATTTTAGTAATTGTAGTTTAGAAAAAAAAAAAAATTAAGAACTTGAAAGTTCTGGCAATGCTCATTGGGGCGGCAGTCGAAGTGCACGGGCGAGTGTAAAAATGCAATCATTTTATTTAATGTTCCTGCCATTGGCTCAATAATCCTGGCAAAGATTTTCTTCATTTTTTTTTTGTTTTCTTCTTTTTCTTCTTTTCCTCATGAACTGCGGACCTCGCTCTGGCACGACTGCATACATAGGTAGAAAAACATACATATGGCAAACTCGAAAATGCAGCACGCTCGCACGAAAAGGTTGGCCGGCATTTATCGCTATACATAAAATATTATATACCACAAGATATACTTTTATGAAAATAAAATACACACAGCAACGAGCCGCTTGCACGTTATGTGTAATTGTATGCTTAAGTAAATTTTTGCGTGAGCGTTTGATGTGTCACTATACCATGTAATGCTCATTCTATGTATTGTATGTGTTTAATCGAAACGAAAAAAACGTTTATTGTGAGTGAAAGCGTTTTTTGCCGTAAGAATAAAAATTATTTTAGTATAAATACATGGTATAGGGCGCGCACGTAATCAGCGTGCAAAGATTACTTCGATCATTGCCTCGGTGCAGAGTTTAATTAATTCATGACATAAAAAAAGTTCAACTTAGTTGAATCCGAGAAAAACGGAGCAAAGTTAAACAAAATAAATGTTCGAAATAGTCTTTGAAATCGCTTAGCTGAAAGCGCTGTTGATGTCAGTAGCCGGATGAGAATTGACGTTGTAATACGCTCGTTTCTCGTTATAGCGGCTTTCAGAGACTTGTACTAATGGATTTCATCATTGCCATGTTTCAGGAACCTTAACCGTCAACGTGAGCGTGTTGCTGTTAAGTCTGGCTTCACCGGACGAGTCCAGTCTGGTAATTTAGACTTTGGAACACAAGAAACACATTTAAAAAAATAGCCATTTTCTCACATCATAATGAGTTCAATTACGAATGAAATAATTCCCATATACAACACACTACCATACTATTAATAAAACCCGAATAAGAAATTCTTCAATCTTTTCTTTACCCAAATTTCTTTAAAGAAAATAAAAAACTGACTACCTTTCTCAATATTGCATGGGATGTAAAAAAGAGTCTCATCTCAAGTGAAGAACCATTTTGTCCGCCTCAACCCTAATTTGTGATTGGCAGTCGAGGCAATAAAGACATTAAAAAATCAGTAACCCTAAAACATCCCTTCGAAACGACTGTGTCTTCTTCTCTTTTATTTTTGTATATCCCGCAGAAATATGAGGTCGAATTCCTCCTTCAGCAGCAATGGTACGATCCTCGGCTGCGTTACAGTAATCGATCGCGTTACGAGTTCCTCAACGCGATACACCATCACAATGACATCTGGCTACCGGACACATACTTCATCATGCACGGTGACTTCAAGGATCCCCTTATACCGGTCCACTTCGCTCTGCGGATATATCGCAACGGCACCGTCAACTACCTTATGCGGTATTTTCAACCCCCTCCCTTTCAACCTTACACCATCCTCGCTAAGCCTTTTACTCAGACCTTCCGCCCCCCCCCCTCCCCCACCTTCGTTTAAAATAAAACCTCACCATTTACGTCTCGAATTAATGCCAAGTCGAATTACGCGAAAAATTAGCGAGTTCACGTCGATAAAGATCTTTTTTTTCCACCGAGCCGCTTCGCCACGTTCCTATTCGCGACGTGCACGCTCAGATTCCAATTAACTGCGCGTCGAAGACCCAATTTTCCTTTTGCGAAATTCCGTTTTAATTTTTAAACAAATTTTACATTATAATTTCTAAATAATATCGGTGATGCGTTCTCGGTGATGCGTTCCTTCACGAAAATGAAGGAAAATCAAACTTCCTTGGCGATCTACGCGAATGGAAAAAGAAAAGATAGGATTGTTAGAAAAATCGAATTTCGCGAAACGTGAACGAGGTTCCCAATAAAATCGTGCTCCCGGGATTTTTCACTCCGCGAGTTTCCGCCTTTATAGTGGCTCGAGGTTTATTTTCTTATACACCTATTGATAAATCGCGTCACGTTGTATTGTGCCTTATTTTTTCTTTTTTTCCTTTCAGGAGGCATCTCATACTCTCGTGCCAGGGTAGACTTAATATATTTCCCTTCGACGACCCGCAGTGTTCATTCGCTATCGAGAGCAGTAAGTACACGCGTAAACCTATTACATTATTAAAGTTGTATATCAAAGTGCGCCACTAACTGTAGGCGAACGTGGCGCGCACCGCTTAATCACCGTGGAGTTGACTCTTATCGGATCTTTATAATATACAAGTTTACTAAAATCGTATTTTACCCTCGGGTAATGTGAGGGAAGAAAAATTGCATTTTAATCTAAGTCGTTCGTAATAGTTTTTTTTTATTTTTATTTTCTTCATTCTGCGACGAGAGTCATTAACCCTTCAAGTCCGAAGCCTCTCTGTCATTGAAAAAAAAAAAAAAAAAAAAAAAAAAACTATCAAATCCTCGACCCTTTTTTTTTTATTGAAAATGTTTGAAAAATGTTTTCTTTTAAATGTTTTTATGTATTTTTTCGATTCTATGAACAAAAAATTTTCACACAAAATATGTTCGACCAAAAATTGAGATTATATAAAAATTACTGTTTTACCGACGTGGCGAGTACGGTAAATTGGGCATTAAAGGGTTACAAAGCTAAAAGTGAGATAGCGAAGATTTTGAAGCAGTTGATTCGCGACTTATCGGATGAGTCGCAAAACAAAAAAACGCATTGAACGTTTCGTTATTAGAGCTCGTCCAACGTTGTGCACCGATATCCGATATCGGAGCTTCCGCGTACGCTGTCAAAACGGTTAGCCGTCGCGCGACTCGACGACTCACTCTGAATTTACTATTCTGTTTCGATCCTCGTGGAAATTCGGGCGTGTACAGCATCGAAAATGAATTAACGTGGATGGAAGGATAAGCGCATAGCAGGGGTGCACGGCGAGGTGAGCGTGCCGTTCCTGAAACGCGTCGTGACCCGGAAAGATACGAATTCCGTGGTTGTACACAGTTTCTACTACGGCAAAGCATAAGTATACGCTGTATAACGTTGAATATCGTACGGAACACGAGGGAATGCTTTATACAGTACATGTTATATACATACTGTGCATATAACATGTGCACATAATGTGAGCTACGTAAGCTCCCTCTCTATATACCTAAAATAACGTCGTTAACACGTGGCCCGATATCGAAAGAGTCACGATCGACAAACATGATTCATAACGTACACAAAACTTGCATATTTATGCAATATGCATTACAGTTGCAAACGTTACATTGTAAAGCAAGCATTGACTCTTTAGTCGCGTCGGAAGTAAAACAAAATAAAATAAAAAAGGTGCATAACTTTCGCTACGTGAAAGTTAGTTGATCGATTTTGGAGATCTCGTACAGAAAGCTACGCAGAACAATGTAATAGAGGAGGAAGCCATGTGCAAATTACTTCGCACTTCTTTTGGTAATATAGAAAGATATTTAAATCTCGTTAAATTGAAAACGTCCAAATTTAGTGTAAAATGTCGGAAACTTAAATTTGCTTCCTCTATGAGGACTTAAAACATTATTTTTCGAAATTACCAATGCCTCGCTCGACATTACGCTAAAACGGCTATCAGATTCGTGTTCGGCGCGAAAAAAATACATATAATCAATTGGCCTCGAGCATTTTTTTGAAAATAAAATTTGTAAATTGGTTTACCCCATTATATGATTTACCCCGTAAGAGATCGATAAAACGTTTCTGTAACTCCGGCAAGTGTCCTATTATGTACATTTTCTCCCATAGAACATGATAGACACTTCGGTTTCACCGTAATTCCATCGGAAAGTCATCGCCTTTTTGGAAAATACGAAAAATCGAAGCTTTTTGCCAACCAAAAGGTGTGATATTAAAAAAAATTGATTTCGACGATCGACGTAGGGGAGAGCGCTTAATATCACCGGCAGCATCCAAAAGTTATTGGAAAATTGCCGTTTGCCCATTATCCCGTTTTGCCCCACTGTCCCATTTTGCCCCGCTCTCCCCTATACTTGTGTTAAACTCTCGGAGATTCAATTTTTTTAAATACAAAAGAAGATATTTTCCGCGATTATAGTGAATTTATTGAATTACAATTAAAAACTAAACCCTGTTACAGTATCGTACGAGCAAACGGCGATTACGTACGTTTGGAAGAACGACGAGGCTACGTTGCGCAAGAGCCCGAGTCTAACGACCCTAAACGCATACCTCATCCGGAACCAGACAATCACGTGTCCAATAAAAGCCAGCTGGCGAGGTGAGTTGTTAGAGTCGCTTAAAACTTTAAAATTTCTCTGCTGTGCTATATACCAATCTCGAACCACCACTTTACATATCCACCCTTTCGGATGGTAACGATAATTTCGTTTATACATACCTTCGATCTAGCGGAATTTTTTTTTATCAAATTCTTATTCCACCTTATTATTTATCATCGTCCTATCCGTTAATGATTCAAAAATATAGGTACACCCACTATTTGATGCCACTGATATTACAATCAATTGATCTTATCGAGCACACGAGCGTACTCGGCTATAATATTTCTTTCTATTTTTTTATTATACCGTCGAGCTACGCCCGGCTTTTTATTGCACTTTCACAATTTATTTTACATCACATATATTATATATACGTAAAATGGACGCTAAGTAACAGCTTTTGCAAATCTGTTTTATTAACGTCGGTTCGACTATTTGATTTCGCATATGACGAATCGGCGCCGAGGTTTCATCAATCATCGTCGAGATTTCGTCATTCTATTTATCAATCATTATGCATTTGTGGTTCCATAGTTGATACAATTGTAAAATCACAAGAGTGAGAAAAAAAATGATCTAACGCTAACCATCTTTGGCGATGGGATAACACAAATTAATCGGAGCCTAAGCCTTTTCCTTGTGGGTTTTGATGCCTCGTTATAGCTTCTGATTTTTGCACCAGCGATTTTGGATATCCCAATTTCGTCGAAATCGGTGAAACTTGCAATATCTCTGCTTCTCGATACCGAGCTTCCTGCTAGCTCTGTTCGTGTGTTGTAACACCCTGCGGATCAATACGACGGTAGCGACGAAAAACCAAGCCAATTTAAATTCAACGCTCGCTCGTCCCTCGAGCGGGCGTGATATCAACGCCGGTGGTACGAGATCGTCAGAGGCGAGGATAGGATGAGAAAGATAGGAAAACGAAGGAAGGGGACACAGTTACACAGAGGTACCGACGTCGAGCGTCCGAGCGTTTCCGTTTAAAAACCGCGCGCGAAACCACCAACTTTTCATTTTTCATTCATTTGTTATAAGTTTATTTCTTTCAATTACCTTTGTTTTATGAATGCAATTCCCTACCACCGTTTTAGAGCGCGGCTTTTGCAAACGCAACTACCATATCCTCGTTTGCGAAACCGCAGTAGGAAATAAACGTTCATACGAACGCTCAGGCGTCGTACGAATCCGCGTATAAAATCAATCATTTTATCTCCTAAAAGCGAACGACCATGTTCACATGACGCTCTGTCCATAACACAGTCTTGGACATTACCGTGTATTTCGAATGCCCTTTTACATCTTCGTTTTACAACGTTCGTTGAATACCTCAACCTTCCCATCCGAGAATTCCCTCTTGAAAAAGACATGACACTCGAATGATCGAGATAAATATATCGAAATAATCGAAATCGTGAAGCCAGTTTTTATAGCCAATCAGAATCGTCCGTTTCGTTAGTAAGGTCGGCACACCTAACCAAAAAAAGATTGAATAAGCGCGAGCGAGTAATATATGTTGCTAGTAATATAAATGAAACACCAGTGTGCCGTACGATAGCTTTTATAATGACGCGCACAAAAAAAAAAAAAACAATTTATCGTGGCTCATATATTTTTAGATACGCATGGCGCGATTTTTTTAACCCTAGACCTCATGCACGGGGTAGAAAATCACTCCAGACGATATTCGAACTGCGCTCCTAAAGAAGAAATTGACATTATCGACTCGGAACCTGAACAATAATTTTTTTTTGCGTTTTCATTATTTTTTTCCTTATGAACAGTTTTCGGTTTTTCCTCATTTTCATGTGTCCAAAGAAACAGACTTTTTGAAAGGAATGCAATGGTACTATTTTTTCCTAACAGCCTGGTGTGTTCGCTATAAAATGTCGTTCAAAATTTGAAAATCGGGACATTTGAAGGAAAAAGAATAATTTTTTCACAAAAAACGCGATTTTCGCCACTTTTCGTTACGTTTTGGGTTTTAAGTGTGATTTTCACTCCCTAACTTTAATAGAATTAAATTTGCCGCAAGCCGATCTCTTCCTTAGTAGAAAACGAAGAAATTCATGTGCGATAAACCCCATTTACTGCTCATAGGACCCTCTTACGTTAAAAAAATGCGATGGGGTAAGTGCGAGATATCTACCCCAAAAGTGCGAGATATCTACCCCAGTCGTGAGTTAGAAGGTAAAAAAAAAATTATACATGAGTTCTAGGGATAAAAACGACATCAAGTTCGTGGCAAAAAAAAGTTGTTCCAAAAAAATTGCACTCTCGTCAGGTAAGTCTAGAAATTCGTTTTTCGAGGTACTGTGTCGAGATTTCTTACTTATATCCTTGGATTTTACGCTGCTCGTTTCCTCTTAATCTGACACATCATCTTCCCGCTCGTTTCCGTACTACAGCGTGGAAGCGATGTGAAACAGACTCAGTCGGTATCAAAAACTCTCAACCATATTGGACCGTTGAAAAAAAATGTATTGTATTTTTCATTACCTACCGAGTCCGGAACGGTCGAGGGTGAGAAGCTTTCACATTGCCATAGTATTGTTACATCCGTCATCCTGTCATAGGTTGATTACGTAATGCACTGCGTCATTGTCCCAGCAGCAATCGTGCATCCTGTTGTTCGGCAAACAAACGCACACATCATCCGAGTCGTCTGTATATCTATCTACGCTAAAATTATAGTGCACCGTACACGGTGTATTATTGGAAATACATAGGATATAAACCTACATTGGCTGCAACGCTACTGTCTCGTTAGTTCCAAAAGTCGAGCTCGCTAAGTCGATCCACTATATTAATTAAACGCAGATAGGATATCGCCCACCGATCCTATCGCGAATACCGCGAATGCTTCATTATTACTATCATTGCCATCGGGATACGGTGAATTTACGTTCGAGCTCACTGAAACAAAAAAGAAAAAAAATGTTGAGCTGCTTCACACATGGAAAAAAGTATTTATATATCTGAGTGAGATATCTTATATATATTTTGAAAAGTTGTTTGTCCCAATTTTTAAGAGTCCAGGGGGTCCCCACTAGGCCTCCCGCCCCGAGGCCCTGGAGTAATCGAAAAATTAGTTTTTGAGCCAGGAGTAACATACTTCGGGTGAGATGTCAATTCCGGTCGAAAAATAAGATTTTCTAACCGGAAGTATAGTATTTATGGCGAATATATTTTCTCCAAAAAATTGACATTCCAGATATATTTTTGAACATATCTTTGCAAACATCTATTTTTAAGTGTACACCAATTTATGTTGCAATGTATTTTTTGTCCTATATTTTCTTTTCGTTAGGGGTAAATTTTTCACATAGAACGCAAATATGTAGGATTTAGTTTTTTCCCTCTACATGATTCACAACCATGTTCTTTATTCGTTG
Organism: Stenichneumon culpator; assembly: GCA_964017025.1. Taxonomy (NCBI): domain Eukaryota; kingdom Metazoa; phylum Arthropoda; class Insecta; order Hymenoptera; family Ichneumonidae; genus Stenichneumon; species Stenichneumon culpator. Next base: position 123,957 of record OZ024769.1, on the reverse strand, counting down.
CGACACTATCGTCGCGAGCTCGCCGATAAGGTGCAGAATCGATTAATAATGAATGTTGCACGTCACCGATGCACGTGAATGCGTGTGCACACATTCGATAGCGATGCGAGCGAAAAGCAAAAACAAGGAGGAAAAAAAATTATTCCAGAAAAATAAACGATCGTGCGTCACATCGCTAGTGTTACAGCGTTCCCATTTATCCCCGAGCCCGGTGAATGTCGGAAATGCTTGTCGTGTGCACGTTGATATTATTAAATGTCAATAAAAAAATGCGTGTAACGTTTTGTTTTGTCACTATATAGATTGTACAATAATAACGATAGAGGGCTGTTGCAAGGTGTGTGTATAGGTTTTTCGTTGTTCAAAAGCGTTCTAGAATGTTTGCCATCTCCTCATCCCGTTGTTATTAGAGGTGTTTCATTGGCAATCTTGGTTCCTGTCTCGCTTTTCTACCAGGCCGTCGTGGTTTGCTTCGGCTGCGGGTTATTGCTGCGAAGATTTATCATTCATAAAAAAAATTAACAAAAAAAAAATACTAAATATAATGCAAAAATTGTATCAAAATCGCAAGTCTCGAAGAAATTTTTTTGATTCAAGAAATACAACAACAACAAAAAAATTGCAATTTTACTCGGTGACACGACGGTAATATAATAGCGCTGTGCACAGGAGCGATATGACCTTTTCAAACACATCATGGTGGAATATAGTCACGAGTATAATTATTAGGGTGGAAGTGAAGTGCATATAAAGGTCAGGGGAGATATCGAGCTTGATGCTAGTTCTCTCAAGTCCCACGTCTGTGGAAACTATACTGCTATGTTACCACGGAGTTCCGTAACCAGTTTATAGAGCGCTGGTAAAGTTTATCGAACGATCCATATAGTTTGCTTCCGCTTCTGATAGATGCGAGTTCAGTCATTCGATATCAGTCGTAGAGGCCAATGATCATCACAAATCATTCGAACCGATGTCTAACCACACGAGTATTGTTCCACTTCGCTGTGGCGAAAAATAAAAAAAATAAAAAAAAAAAAAACGACTCCCGAAACGAACCACGACGGATATCCGGTACGCTTGGTCTAGTTATAACGCCTCGAGACGCAACTCTCTTGGACAGGAAGACCCGACGTTGACGAAGAAAAAAAGACAGTAGCAAACATTTTAGTGAAGAAAAAAAATATTGAAATTTTAAGAATACGATCAGGCGACACAGACAGTGACAAATTGAGGCAAAACACAAAAAAAAATACCGAAAATAAAATGAGAAGGAAGAATCAATTCGAATTCGGTTTAGGATTTTTGGAAGAGGAGGGGGGGGGGGGGAGGGGTGACTAGTAGTAGACACTGGGTTCGCAAGATCGGGGCTGTTCTGTTGCAGCTGTTGGAGGACAACTGATCGTCGACGACGAGGACGAGTTCGACGAATTCGGGGACGCTAAGTGCTCGCTGTGCCAGCGCAGGTTTGAGGAGCAAGGTAAAAAGAATCAAACAAAAAAAGACAGAATTACAAAAAAAAAAAAAAAAAACCATCGTCAGATCGTTTTAGTGTAGATGTATTGATGATGAAATTTTACCATCGAGCTATTGTGTCCTCGAGACGAGAATGAATGAATGGTGAGAGGAGAACGGGATAGTGGTTGAGAGATTAAGTCGAGAGTTAAGAGACGGAACCAAGCTTACCAACAGACCCACGAATGATCATGATATAGACCTTAAACCCCAGCCCACCCCATCTCCACCTATATTAAAGTAGCTTCGATGTCGCTTGTTAGCTCAATGTTCACCGGAATTTTGAAACGTTTATATAAATTGCAACTTACGCCACGTACCTGTTAAAAAAAAAAAAAAAAAAAAAACTACAGTTACAGACTCAACTATCAGGCCGGACGGAGCACAATGCTCAAGAAAAAAAGCTACTAAATGATGTCCAGATCACTTTTTTTAATTGGAAAATGATTTATCGACCGACATTCAGGGATTATTTAAGAACGAACGTGACATTGTTCAGACATCATTTGGCAACGAATTTTTTTGTTGCGTAGAGTCGTAACTATGAAAACGATGTCAATGCCTCAAGAATATTTCGATTGCGAACTACCAACAAAAAAAAATTATGTTTACTAAACTGCATTTCCTTTGGTGCGATTGCATCCGAGATTGGAAGAGTAACATATGTTGAACGTTTTTTTCGTTTCAATTTCGTATGGAATAGTAAGAATTGTAAGTAGAGTCGATCCAACATTTTATTTTTTTATTTTTTTTTTTTTTGGCAGTTCCCAAGCGATTTTTTCAGTAGATTTTTCCACTGCAAGACGTCTCGACGATGTTATATCGAGTTCAAAAATGTCGATGCCTAAATCTCGTAATTGATGGAAAAAAATCGTATACGCACGCGTTCACACATTTCCGTGCTTATGAATGTTGTTGTTTTTTTTTAAATTATTTAATTAATTAAATCCATTTTTCCTCTGCTCGCGATGCGACGCTCAAACTGGACGAGAGACTGTGACATGTCATCACCGATTGGCTATCGATTGCGACCTATTTGCCAGAACTTTATCCTACTGGACCGTCGATTGTACCAGCTCTTTTTTTATTTTAATTAACCGTGAGAAGCGCTTTTTAATTTCTACGTGATAGTTTTTTAAAAATTATTTATAAATTTGTATCCATTGTTTGAAATTTTTTTCAGATGAAATATTTTGTTATAGTGTACTTTTGTATGTTTCTGTCGTATCTCCCTGGAGCCCCTCTGATTAATCCTCCCAAAGCCCGACGAGCTCACAAGTTGAAGTAGAAAGTTTCGACATATTCTTCTGCTATTTCCAACAAATTGCTTCCGGCAACTGAGTGGCACGTTAATAGGACCCCGCAGCATCCGAAAGATCGATCAGCCATCGGTCGCTTCGTGTCCCCATCTTCATTGCATCATTTCCGACTGAATCCACAGGCTTCGGCGGCGCGAGCTCTTTGTTTTCAGAATTTAATCCACTCGAGCGTGTCCGCCTTTAACACCGGTTTATCGATCCCCTGGGATCAACTGGAGAGTGTGTCATTCAATTATTTAGGAAATTTGGTACGTATACGGATAATAGCAGGCGGCGTGTGTGTAGGGGAGAGGAAGGCAAAATAGAACCCCGAAGCAAAATGAAACCGCGCCATCCGTTTGCATCTGGTGTCTAGTGTAGGATTGAAACCAAATTCAAGGTCCCCAAGGATGTAACAATGATTGATCTAAAAAGGAAGTTTCACCCTAAAAATAAAACCTTTTATCTGACCCAAAAATAAATTTAAAAAATCGTCTGTATAATAAGGGCTTTCGAATATATTCATAGTAAAGATGAAATCGCCGCTGCAAAAATGAATGCAAATTAACGAAAATCGAAAGAAAATAAACAAATTTCGAGGCCCTACCAAACATTTCTAGGCTTTACAAAAAATCAAAGCTAATTAACAAAAATCGAAAAAAAATGTCGAGGATCTACAAAAAATTGAAGGTAATTTACAGAACTTTTCGAGAACTTCAAGGACTTGAAGCACCGGTGCACATCACGCTTGACATTAAACTTTTTTTATGCCTTGCAATAAATTGATAGAAGTGGTCCGTTTTGCCCCGGGGTTTTAGGCCGCTCTCCCTGGCCTCAAAAGCAACGGTACACATACCGTCGTGTTTGAGTATACGAGAAAGGTGGTGCGATAGGAATGGCGCAAAGGAGATGAGGGAGAGAAGCATCAAAGAGAAACGATTGCAGTTAGAGTACTCGATTCTCGAGTGGCAATCGAAAGTTCGAGTGGTAAGCGACAACGACGCTTCGCACTTGGCTAGTGGAATGAGTCGACCATCGAGAGGGATATTTTATTGATCGTGCTCCAAACGAGACAAATAGCCAACCAGTCATCAATTATTATTTTTTTATTGTTTTCTTCCGATATATGTAAATAATGCTTCAAGGGTGTAATTGAATCGGGAAACAATTGTAATGAGGACATAGAACTGATTTAGAATTTGAAAAAAAGAAACGACACGCAGATCTTGCTGAAATATGAATTCGTTTTTCGAATCGAAAAGTTGATATCTCTTTTTGTTATTTTTTTTTTTTTTTTGATATTCAGGTAACTACAGCTGCCTTAAGGTTGATCTCATCTTCACACGAGATCGTGCCTTCTACTTCACCACAGTCTTCATTCCGGGAATAATACTTGTCACAAGCTCGTTCATCACATTCTGGCTCGAGTGGAACGCCGTGCCGGCTAGAGTCATGATTGGTAAGACGTTACATTATTCTTAACAAGAAATGTTAAGTGGCAATGAAAGTCATAAAAAAAATAGTTTGTCGTTTAAAATCAGCTTTTACTTTTTTTACATATAAATATTGTTACTACTGTAAATTGAAATCTCTCCGAGATAAGTGTAATTTTATCGGAATCAATTTAATTTTCGGTAAAATTTTCCCCGTCGAGTTGTTCAGCTGGAAAAAATTTCGACGAAGCAGTATTTTGAAAAAAATATGTTCAATTTTTTCCAGCGTATAACCTTCTGAGTTTTTACGGAACCCCATCTCGATTCCCCCCTAACACTCCGTACCCGCACTCAGCTAAGCTACCTAACTTCCAGTGCGTCCGTAGCCAACTTAGCTACACTGTACCACATTTGCCGGGGTCACAAGGAAACTACGGCAAAACCGTGCCGGTACGGACGGCCATATTCAACTGATCCTCCAGTATTTTTGCACTTGAGTAAAGTGCAGAAACACCAAAAGTTTCAGAAGAAAGCGCCTCCCGATCAACGTTCGATGCGCCAGCTAGCGCACGGCTAAGCGGTCACCCATCCAAGCACTGACCGTGAACGATCTTGCTTGACTTGGGAGACCAACGGAGCCGTGCGCCAACCGCGCATCTACCGCTGTCGGTCGACGAGACGGTATTTCTTGTGAGCGAAGAAGAGAGCGGTGAACATTGCCTGACGTATATTGAAAATTTCAGGCGTGACGACGATGCTCAATTTCTTCACGACGTCGAACGGCTTCCGGTCAACGCTTCCGGTTGTCTCGAACCTGACTGCGATGAACGTTTGGGACGGTGTTTGCATGTGCTTCATCTATGCAAGCCTCCTCGAGTTCGTGTGCGTCAATTACGTCGGTAGGAAACGACCTCTCCACAACGTCGTATATCGTCCAGGCGAGAATCCCGTCACCCAGGTACATTGCCAAACTTTCTTACATAGAGACACTAAATAATTTCTTACCGATAATGTTTTTGGCGTTAAGCCTCTATCTCTTTCTGCTGCTCCCACGACTTCTTTTTTTATTTATTTTTTTATTTCTTATCCTTTCCAAACGCGTACAAGATGATAATTAGCTCGTTGCGCAGTACAAAAAGTTGGTACATAAAAACAAAAACATTTTATTGGCCATAATTTTGTTCTCGTTAATTTTACAATTTGAATGAAAAAAAACGATTCGTTAAGGAAAATACATTTTTTAATGAATAAGAAAAAAATGTGGTCCTCTGTGGACAAGACATTTTTGTTGAATGTACAATCCTTTTTAATGTGTAAAGGCTAAACGTTGTTTTTTTTTTGTCGTGAGGATACGGACGAGTTCGACATTTACAACCTCCATAAGTAGATTTTGAGTCGAATAGGCACAAATCTTTATACTCGAGGGTACAATGACTTCGTAAAATTTAGAATAACGTTAATCCTGTAGGTTACTCTGTCGCGGGTTTAATGAAGAAAAAACGAAAAGCACCGAGTAAAAAGGCGTTAGAAACACGCAAATAGCATGAATTTCGGTGAACCTTGCCTAGGGTTTGTTTGCGACTTTAACTTTTCAAAGTAGCAAAAGGGACTGGCTGTGAGTGTGTGTGTCTGTATGTTTGCGTATACCCAAGGAAACTCTCGAGATCCGCATACAATTCGTAATTGCATAATTGGGAGAAACTCTGAAAATCTCTGCGCTCGGCTCTCTGTGGGATAACGAAGTGCCTTAACGGGGGAAAGTGACACGATGATGTGTTGCATAGACTTCCGATCCCGTGGAGAATACGCTGGTAAATCGTGCTTTGCGATGCGTCGACGGACTTCGTCTTTAAGGTACCTACTTGCCACGTCGTTGAACAAAACGGGAAAACGGGGGTTGAGAATAGAAACAACGTTTATTGGACTCGGAGAGCACAAACAAGCGCCCCAAGACAACTTCGCGCATCGAAAATTCTCGCGGCAAACTTTATCCGGATATTCATAACGGAGCCATAAATCCACACTCTACAGCAGTGGGTCAAACAAACGATTGCAAGTAGTAAAAACGTGTACCGCAACTCTCGGGAGTAAACGAAACGCTGTTTGAATAATTCACCGTGGCTAAAGTGGCCGGAAATTTCACGGGACGACGGATGAATAATGGTTTTTATTTTTTCAAAATTTAAAGGGTGGAAGAGAAGAAATTCGCTGTAACGAATCTTTTTCATTTTCTTTTTCCTTCTTCCTTTTTTTATATTTTTTTTTACGAGACGCCGACTGATTATTCTTATACAAGTTTTCCATTCAGTTGGTTGGACTGTTTAAGATGGATAAGGTAAATGTAATTAAAAAAGCGTAAAATCATGCCTCACATCACGTCTCATCTGTGCCCCGTAACCCGTCGTCGATGCCGATGCGATAATGGTCGTAGCGTTCGAAAAAAAACCATTATCCTACCCTCTATTTTCGAAGGTTTTTTTCTGATCGTAGAAGAAACCTTACGTTTTTCTTCTACAAATTGCCTATTTCTGCGCTAAAAACTTTTATCGCATTCGCATCGTGCACCTGTGAACTTGTTGGCGTGACATTGCACAAACACGTATGACTTGTTTATCTTATATTATCATAATACTACTGCTACTACTATTATCATATGAAATCGCTGTATTGAGAGATGTCGGCATCACATAAATAAAAAAAAATAGGTATATCATCATATACTATAAACTATTGCTACTTACTATTGATCTGAATATTATTATGACTGTTGGAAAGTGTGCATAACATATTAGTCCGCCAGAATCTTATACCTAACTACTATTTAATATTTATTCCTAATTCGAATAAATTTAACCCTTGGACATTCTCTAGCCCGGACATGACCCTTCGTCTTTCTTTTTCTGTTTTATATATAATTTTTCCTCGTCATTTACAAAAGAAAGAACTAACATAGTTGCTCATTTTGCATGTCTACCTCTTTTGCTATACTACTACTCTTCATCCTATGTCTCTTTAGATCTATTTTTATTTTCACACGACCTGTCTATGTTTCTATCTTTTTCAAGTTTTATTTTGTCTCTCAAAGTCTCCGCGCCATCTAGTATATTGAGCCTATTTTTCATACTAGCACACTCAAAGCCCGCAATTTTTTCAGAAACCACGTTATCAAAATATTCACACTCTTCCGTTGCGTACTCGCCGGCACGTTTTTCTAATTTCCCAACAGAATTTAATTTTTTTTTTGTGCAAATTATCATTTGCAACATTCTATACAGTCTATAACCATATTATCTATGGACCTCCAAATACAGTAAACGCCACGATACTCTACTTATATTATTCATATATCACTATTGCAACTATAGAAATATCACGGATACTGCAATTAATTACCGATAGTGATGACGAATCGTGTTTATGTTGCATGAGTGAATTATACGTACATGTCATTACGACACTGCCAAAAAAAAGTCTTCAGAGAACCATGGGCAAAACACATTTTTCGAATCTTCTCAGAGACAAAAAAAAATACCTCTTTACAAACGAGTCCCTCTTGAAGTTCCGTTAGAGATTTAAAAAAAGCTCGAAAACAGAAAATACATACGATTTCAATGTTATTATAACTTCAGAAATATCTTCCGTAAATTATGGAAAAAAAATAAGATCTCGTTATTATGACAAAATACGAAATTTGCGATGGATTGAATTATACATTTCTGTAATTGCAATAATTATTTGCGTATCGAGGTCGATTTGTCAACTGTTTGGGAGCGCTAGTTCATAATTTAGTCCGTCAACCTCCCCTGACCGATCGAATGGGCGCGAAATCAATTAGTAAGTTTGGTTGGTGGAATGTTGCGGTGAGTAAGTCTCTTTGTTTGGTGTCTGTGATGTTGCAGCGGCTTCCAGCGGTGCTCAGCAGGATAGGGATAATATTGGCCAGCCCCTTGGTAAGATCCCCATTCGCCTTGGGGCCCGATAAGAAATCACGTGCATCTTGCCCAATTAAATTTTTATATGAATTCATTGAAAGAAACAAAAAAGTTGCTGATAAATTATTCTTTCAAATATTGTTTTGCTTATGTATTATCTTCGCCATCTGTATAGTTAAATTATTGCAATATGCGAGATACACGTGGTCGCCGATCGTCCCTTGACACGTACACTTTGACCTCCGGGCCTTAAGCCTCATCTCTCTATCTCGATCTCTCTCTCTCTCTCTCTCTCTCTCTCTCTCTCTCTCTCTCTCTCTCTCTCTCTTAACTGTCTGTTTTATCCTCTTGTAAACGTACACGGCATGACACACTTTGCATTCAACAACGCAAAGCTTTTTTTTAAATTACTCCCTCGTTTTGTTTCCTGTGTTATTTATCGACTTGTTTTAAGGGAGTCCATGACCCTTGGAAAAATAAATAACAAATCGTGATAACAAAAAATATGATAATGCTTATGCACAGTAAAATTCGATTCAACAATTCTTAATACGAATTAATTTTTCGGTGCGAAAATGGTCATGAACTCACCTCGTGTCTAACCACTCACCGTATGGATCAACCGTTTAACCACTCACCGTATGGAAAATGTTATCATGGATGCTTATCGTTGACGCATTTCACGTTTGAATATACGAAGCTTTGTTGTTATTTTTTTTTTTTTTCGTAGATCCATTGATTGTTCGAACGCCAATTAATTCACGCACGTAAGATACTTGAAATTTCCCATGGGCCGGAAGAAACGCGATGTATCGTGTACCGAAGTTTAACATAGAATAAAATAATAATAATGTTGATGAGAGATCTGTGATATGTATGATAGATAATTTTTTGGGATTATCTATGCATAGTAAGCATGACGAGGTAAATATATTTGTGTGTCTTTGCTCGATGAGAACTTTTTTCTCTCGAGGACTTAGCTGCGGTTTGCGATACAATTTTTTGAGATAAATATTTGAACGCTCTGCGTACATTTTTTTCACTACGATATCTAACGTTTTTTATTTTTTGTATCGTTAGTTGAGTCGCGCCGCGTTGAATATGACCCGCTTTTTTAAAGACGAAAATCGCTCGATGATCGTCGTGCATGTACCAATCCGCCCCATGCTTATAAACACCACCACATTGCCGCCGCTTTTGCGTTCGTCAAATTTTATTAAAAACAAAAAAAATACACTCACGCACAGCTTTCATCTCGAATCGAATCATTCAAACTAAAAAGAATTGTCTAAAATGATCTAACAAATGAAACAAGAAAAATGCAAGGTAGCGAACTTCGGTAGTTACTAATAATCTAGTTACGATATAAGTATAACAGAACTGATACGAGTAATGAATAAAAAAAAACGACGATTTTTCGTTGGAATGACAAGAATCGCGAGAGCTTGAGGTGCCATGCGTCATTCGGCCGGTATAGAAGCATATGCTGTCGGCTTTTAGGTAGATTCATTAGCTCGAAAAGCGTAAGGACACGACAATTCGCTGATAACCGACACGTGGTATTAACAAGAAAAACAACAGAAAAGGAACAAGAATCGCTTTTTTTCGTAAAATAAGCTAGAGCATTTTTTACTTGAATGATTGATACTGTTAATGAAGAAAAAAAACACAAACGAAGTTATTACATCATACTAAGGAGAAAACGAACGTGCAAGAGGGATAAACGGGACCGAAGGGTTACTAGAAACAAAAAAAAATTAATAACGCGTCGTCGTGAAATCCTCGACTGTAGATATATATACTATTATTACAGCATGTAAAACGTAAATAAGCGGTAAAGGCATGAGAAAAAAGAATAATAATAAGTTCGTTGATCGATGATAATGAGAAGAGGAAGAGAGGCGAAGGATCCGCTTTTTCTTAACTTGACACACCGCTTTTTATTGATTCGTAAAAAACAATTGAACGAGCCTTCAAAAATCACTAGCTTGATTTATACTTTAAAATCGATTTTTATATTGCAACGAATCTCGACGAAGGGCGTAAGGCTAATTGTTTTCTTAAAAATCCCACTGATGAAACAAATTTTTAAAAATACAATTTAGTTGTTGCATTCGTCGATGATACAAAAAAATCAAAGAGGAAAGAAAAAGTGAATCGCTTCAGGAATTTTTGTCGAGTATAAGTTTCTGCTACGGGGACCCTGTCTTAGGGTGAAAAGAAGCGAGAGGGTGGAAACACAACCGGGCCAGGACCCGGCGCCAACGAGATCATCGCCTGCACGAATTGCGGTCCGAATCCTTGCACGCACACCGCAACGAACGGATGCGCCGCCGAGGTATGTAACAATCCTTTACACGAATAAATTAAATATCGATTGCATGATTGGATATCTTAAGCTTTTGGAATGTGTGATTATGAATGTTTCGCAATATTTTAATGCGGTTTCAATGAAAAAAATAAAAATAAAAACACAATTTCATCTTATGCAATGGTGTGGATTTTTTTTTTTCGGAGTCGCAAAAGCGAAATTCAAGTCACATTTCGCAACGAGCATATATAAAAAAAATCCATTTTTCTATATAACCGACGTACGAGAGAAATTCGAATAATAATCCATGTGGAGCATCGAGCAGTTTTCGTTTTTATTAGAAGTAAGCATTTCAACTACAGTTCGGTCTGTGAAGAAACGTGATCGAGTCTATACTTGGAAAGAATATTAAGAGGTCATAAATCTAATTATTAAAAAAAAAAATGTCTCGATCTGATTTTTAACGCGTTGTCTCACGGACCGCACTGTACTGAATTATTAAAAGTACCGATATTTTAGATAAGCATAAATTTGATTTTCATTTGCAATTTTGTTTACTTTTTATCGCTTCAATGTAGCCAAACGTGCAGGTCAGTGCATCGGTAGAAAGATAGCTATCTAGCATATTATTATTGTTATTATTATTATTTTTTTTTAATTCAGTAATAGGTCCTCATTTCTTGAATTGGCAAAATATTGTTTAAGTGTGTGTGTTATTGCATGCGTGGGTGCAACCCTGTAATGACCCTGAGTAGTGCTGCTTTGTGCAGGTACGGAAGAAAGAGCCACCGCATCCAATAAGAGTGGCGAAGACGATCGATGTTATCGCAAGGATCACATTTCCGGTCGCCTACTTCGTGTTCCTCACCTTCTTCTTCATCCACTACAAGGGAGCCTCGTAGATCGTGCTACGGCTTCAACACGGTGTCTCCGCGTCATCGCCATTCGGAAGAATCGTCGACAACTACCGGCTGTTTATCACCACCGGAAAAAAATTCTCAACGATTTAAAAATAATAAATAATGTTATGCGTTTGAGACTATAGTCTTTCAGTTCTCGTGCACTCGCATCCCTTCGAGATAAAGGAAGAGGACGATAGGGAAAAAAATACAGTCGAACGAAGAATATTCGTAGGGGAAAGGGAACATTGTTGAAACTTGTAATTGCAGTTCATATAAAACGATTATATGTGTGCTACGACGGAGGTTGATGAATAAAATGAAAAAGAAACTAGGGACAAGAGAAACGTTTGAAGGGAAAGTGATATAAAATGCTTCGACGCTAAATAAAATGCTTAGCATAGTTAAAGAATCAAATTTCACTTACGTAATTAATTATAGTTTAACTAGCAGGACAAAATGAAAAAGCAATTTCAGACGTACACGAGGTTCGTCCGTTTCGATGTAGATTTATTTTTATTCCTTATATAATCATATTATACGAGAATAGATATTGATCGTGTATCTCTCTCGTTCGGGCTCGGGCCAGTTACGCGAATAAAAATTAACGAAAACAAATTAATAAGTGGTTTAGGCCGAATGTTGATCGTAGGCGACTGGTGCCCAGAAATGGACGATGGAAAAAAATAATGAAAACTGATTTCAAGTTCTAAATTTATAGTGAACGGTGCGACACGAGAGCAGTGATGAGGTATTTAAATATCTACTCCGTTTATCTCGTGATAAAGCATATGAAAGTAATACACGTGGTGCTTTTCGGAAAAGCTGGAAATTTTACAACGGAGAATTGAAAAAAAATGTGAAAAAAATACAAAAAATGAAACAACAATTCAACAACAAGGAACACAAACACAAATTGAATTAATCAAATGTAATTATTTATCGATTCGTTAATTATATTCATAGCAATATCTCCGTAGAAAATTGTATTTTTAGGGATGCAAAGAAAAGAAAAGGCTACTGATTACATCTAACTATCATTATTGATTACCAGTACTGTTACTTGTAAATTAATACGATATAAACTCGTACCTATCAATTGATATATTACCGTTTACGCCATTCTTACGACTTACGATTATAAAATCATCTGTGAAGAAATTCGATTGTATAAATTAATACGCGAGCGAACGGTAATTATGCTGCGTACTCTATTCGTGCTCGATAAGTATACAGCAATATTTACAGACCAATCTATAATTAGCGTAATAACGATAATCCGCAATGACGATAAGCGTGTTATGATAAACTATTATTGGACAAAAAAAAACGGAGAAAACAAAGACAACAAAAAAGAAAAATTGCATTGATTATTAGCAATAGACTTTAGTCGCATCCGACGCGAAAATTGCCCCCTTATCGCCTTATAAATAATTTATTTCCGATATAAATTAAAAAAAAAAAAACAAATCTAAAAACAATAACGAAGAATTGGCGAGATAAAATAATAAATAAACGAGAAGGACGTCCTACCACACATTAAGTATGTACGCGTGGGTCGTAAGGCGTACGCTAATTATCTTCGTAAAATCACACGAGACACGATTTATTCGATTCGAACACGAACATTATAGAGGATGTATAAAAATAAAATCCGACTGGGGAAATAATTATCTGTCGTTATCGATCCACAACGTGCGAATTTACATCACTGCGTAAATTATCTACTTTATAATCTATAATATATATACATCTCTCTACACACTTCGGATGTCGTCTGAAACTGACTGCCAAAAGAAAATTCAGTAGATGAGGCGCACTTTTTTTACGTAAATACCTACGATATTTATTCGTTGTACTGACACACGTTTAATACTCACGATTGCGTACGTGCGAGAATGAAAATAATTTTAATGATTATCACACGTGGCATTTGGTGAAACAAGGGAGATTGGATGAGATAAAAAAAAAAGAAAATCGCACGTACGTTTTTTGTAACGAGAGTGATGTAGAAAATTTAAAATATCCATTACTGTGTACATGTATAATTCAAACGTCCATTCGATAGTAGACGATACGGGGAATAACGGCTCGACCTTGTTACCACGAAATTAAAGAGAGAAGGATAGAGACCTTCATTGTCAGAAGTACGATTGACGGGTGGGGCAAGTTTGTTGGCACATTTACCTGTCCTTGAAAAAAAGCAATGATCAGAACGGGATACAAAAACAAACAAAATGATCCAAATTAATAGAATCGAGAGAAAGAAGGTGAAGAATTTTTCGCCTCTTAGAGGTTCGACGAGGGTGAACGCGGCTTTTTTATGCACCGGTCAAGCGGTATCCGTAGTTCACAGTAAAATACTATATTATTTAATAAGGAAACAAAAATATTACATATGTTGAATAATTAAAAGAAAGAATACAAATAAAACGCTGCAACGCGAATTGGTCATGCTGCGTTGTGCGCTTTTTTTTAAGAAAAAAATAATAATACTAATACACATGAAAAAAAAAAAAAAAAACAAATTGTACTACTATTATGATATACGTCGCCTCGGTAGAGAAGAAGATAATCCTTTATCAATATTAACTGCAAATGTTCTGTATAAATTTTGTACACTATTACGTCCATTCGAGAGATATCTCCGCAAAATTCCTCGTTTTCGTGACTTCTTCGGGTGAAAGAAGAAGAACATCCGTCGGGTTTTGTACTCACTCGAGAAATCTGCAATATACGAACAGATTCGATTGTACAGTGGGTTTTTTTTTTTTTTTTTTTTTGAAAAATCAACGAAGCGATGTGATGAAAAAAAAAGTTCACGAAAAATGCGAAGCAGAGGTGTCCATTGTAAATTGTTCATTCTAGCAACGTAATTTGTCATACATTATATACGATAAACGACACTATTGTTACGATACGGGAAAAAAAGAAACACACACACACACGTTATATTCAGCAGCCAAGTAAAATTTTTCATATGATAACTGGCGATAACCGCGCGCAATAACTGTAAGAGATACTTTAATTTTATTAATCGAGCACTTAAACACACGCAAAGACACAAACGGCGATCCTTCGCATTGTTGTTCCAAAAAAATTCGGTTAATTTTCGTTATCGGCCTTTCGTGAATAAATAAATTTTAATAATCATTATCGAAAGCTCGAGCTATATCTCGTGCAAGCGCGATACCGCCAAGACGCGCACGCGAACAGCCTCAAATTTATCGTATAAAATTGTTGTCGATTCACACAACGAATAATGCATACGTAGAACGGAAGCGAATGAAGGAACTAAAGTGATACTATTGGAAGAGACTCAGCGGATCTAAGCGAATAAAAAGAAATTACAAATTACCTTGTTTAATTAATTAAATCGTGAACCATTGGACGTAAAGCGATTGCGTATAATAAGAGAAAAATCTCGCCACGGTAATAATCATATAAAAGAAAAACAATTGTTTAAAGAAAACCACGTTGTATACCTCAAAACGCTGACGTCGAAATGAAAATAACCTTAGTACGTAGGTTAAAAAAACGCTATATAATTAAAATATATTTATTAATTGACGATAAAATTTAATGCTCCACGGACCAAAACACGTAATCCTACGAAAAAGTTTATTGTCGTATTAGCTGCACTTACTAGGCTGTGGCCCATATGTGAAAAATACCCGTATAACTTACATGCTTTCATGTTGCGCATTGTTTTCAATAGATATATATTTATTACCCAACCGGCAGTACCTAATAGCATTATGATACGTACATAAATCAATAACCAAACGATACTGCGTATCCCGATACACATAATGGAACATGAAAATACGCAGCACGCGCTCGCACGATTTAGTTTAAATAAATTTTCGATTATAAAAATTTACGAAGATTGACGAGTAATGGAGAATGGGTTAAAAAATGATTATTCGGATGTTCGAACATTCGCGTCTAATATAAGGCAAAGAAACTAAAAAGAAATTGCGTTTGTTGAGTAGATGTTAATAAAATGTGAGACGTGAATCGAATTTTTTATCACGTCGATCCTCTCACTTAAAAAAAAAAAAAAAAAAACTCGTTCCACTTCAGTTTGTTACCTCTGCTTTACAGTTGATTGTTAATTGTACGATAAATGAACACACACACACACACACACACACACACACACACACACACACACACACACACACACACACACAACACAATGTGATAAGTATTTCGAATCGCCGTTGAAGCTCACTGGCTGAGAGTGGAGGAAAACAGATGAAACAAAAGGGAAAGAAAAAAATAATAATAACGAAAAACTTGGTGCTCTCGAAGAGCATTGAATATGTACCGAAGTTCTGCGTATATTAATCCTGAATTATGTATACAAAAAAAATCATCGTTAAACGAAAAAATGAAACCACTGGATTATTATAATGCACATAAGTTCTGGCTCCCTTACATGCTGCTTTCAAAACAATATCTCCAAACGTTTTCCGCAAAGTAAAATGAAAAAAGTGAATAAAAAAGTACTTTGCACGGCTTTAATGCGGCTTCGCAAAAAGTGCGAAATATTGAACGCCGCGGTCTGTTATTAAATACGCATCCCCGATAAAACGTGGGGGAAGTGTGGTTGTGCAGAGAGGGGGATGGGAGGGAATAAAAAAAAATTGTCCGGTTTACTCGCGTATGGAAAAATTTGGATAATGTTCGGCGTTTGCTCTTCGCACTCTATCCGTGCAAAAACGCGATAGCTTTAATGTGTCTATATTTGTGTCCAGTCGCCAATTCTATTCTTGTTATTTTTGTACCTTTTCACCGCTTCGGCAAAACATCTTATGCGCGATTACCATTAGAAAAAAAAGAAAAATAAAAAACGGTGGAGCGCGTGATATCGGCCGAGGTGATTCGAATAAACGGTCTTAAATGACGAAAGAAAGAATATAATAATGTGACGATATTCGAATGTAGGTTCTTGTAAAGTTTGAAGCATTCCATAGGGAACAAGGAACGTGGAACTAAAAATAAATTCGCGTGCTTGATAATGTTTGTTTTCGAGATATTCGAACTCCACTCGCCTGAAATCATGCGGACGCTGAATTGGAACCGCCTACATATACATATGTACATAATAAGTAAAACAAAAAAGAAAAAAAAATAATAAGAGACAGTGAGAAAAATAGGGATTATAATGTGAGGATGGAGAGACAGGGAGAGAGCGAGATTGTCGGGACGAGCCTTATAAAATATATTAATTACTAATCTAGGCAGCGATCGATATTACTCATTACGCGTATTAGAATTTTACAATACTATATTTATTGTTATCGTATTTTTTAATTTTTATTCCTCGTTATTAGCTGATATACGAAACCATCACATCATGATTATTCGTATAAAATATGTGAAATATACATATAATAACAATAATAATAATCTGCACTTATCCAACGCCCTATGAGTACGTCGAATGATTCCCGAGCAAAGAAAGTGTGGACACACGAAAACCTGTGATTAACTAAGCCGAGACACGGCGCGTTGTGCCGTTACTATTTTTCGCTAACATGCAGATAATATGCAAGTTAAAACAAATGAAAAAAATTAATAAAAACAAATTAAATAATGATAATGCTAACTCTAATTCTAACTCTGTGCCCCGAACGCGATGGAGGGCTTTGCAAGACAAAATATTATAGTATAATAACATGCATACATATATATATATATATATATATATATATATATATATATATATACATACTCACACCCATATACAAGGACACACCGAAAACACGAATGTATAAGTGCGATTTTAATGCTAAAATGATTACGCGAAATAAAAAAAATATCCAAGCGATCTTGAATCACCACAATGCATAATAATTATACATTGGATTAATAATTTATTAATAATATACGCGAATTTATTGATTAATGTATTGTAACGATGATTGATTATCTGATTTTCTCGGCTGTGTTTGTAATGTACGTGATTACATAATAAATTGATTAAAATAGCCGCGTGCTCTTGTGTTCCTTTTTGATCTTTTCGTCATGAAAGGACATCAATAAAGAATTTTTTAGTGATTAAAAAATAGTGCCCTAATTTGCGGATGACATCGAGAGCTTGCATTGCAATGCCAGTTGACCTTCCGCGGGCAAGCTCGGTCTTCGAGGGTACAGTCGATATTGCAGCTCCTTATTCCAACTTTTCGAAGATAACTTATCGGCGAGGCCGCGCTCTGTTCCCTTAAAAAAGTTAGTGGTTACTAGCGTATGGTAGCGTTCTGTATGCTTGGGTACGCCAAGATCCGACAGTTAATTTTGTACCTTATCATTGCATTACGGACAATCAGGGTCAGTTTGGCGCACCAATCGACTGGTTGTGTTGGAGTCGATAGTTAGAAAACATAATCAAATCCAAATCAAAGTTTTACCGTTGCTTGGTCCGCGAGAGATGCATGCAACTCCGAGATGTCAAATGGAAATTGTATTCCAGACCCGAAATTTTCTCATTGGACTCAAACGATTATGAGAGTCATGGTAGAGATTTAACTTTCGGTCCTCTACATGTTAGCCACATCTCGCTCGCGACTGGCAGTTACCGGTGTCATCTTCTTCTTCTTCTTCAATGTGTATTGGAACTTAAGCACGGCACTCAAGTGTCCGATGTTGGCCTCAGGTACAGAAGGGCGCCGGCCAATACTTTTTATAGTTTTTTTTTTTTATATTTGTGACTGGTCAGATCACTTTTGGAGTGTACAGCTCATTTCTCTTTATAGAGAGTATTCGCTGACAGGTTGAGACGCTTGTCACGGATGGCGCCGTCTTCCAGGCGATCGTTCGTAATATACGAGATTTTTTATTAATTGACCGGAACTAATTAATTTAGAAGAAGAGGACTCGATTTATCAGCAGTTTTTTCGGTCGCATCATCATCAACCACAGAAAAAATGTATAGAAAAATTCTATAGCTGAATGTCTGCAGATGTCTTGGCCGGGAATCGAACCCGGTCAAGACCCTGCTGCTTGTCAGTCACGCTCCGATTCGACTCGGCCATGCTCATCCTAATTGACAGTTTCCAATGTTATCGATACTCCAACAATTTCGTTGCACCGCAAGTGGCGCCCTCTTCGTAGGTCTCGTAAACGAGCACTCGTTGGACTCCATAGTGTTCCAGGCAACTTGTGAATATGCCTCGGCGCTTCGAAACTTTCAGTAGAATGAGAGACGCTGCGGTGAGCGCGTCGACTCTGTTTCAATCCGCGTCGTAAAGGGAAGTGAATTTTAAAACCGTAGTTTATTTTTTTCTGAAGATACGTGTCGAGGAGTGCATGTGTTTTTCGTGGAACGCCAACGCAAATTCTGGATTACTCGTAGAGAACAGTCGGAGCAGCGAAAAAAAAAAAGTAAGTAACGAATGGAGCCCGTCTCCGTGCCTCGGCGCGCAATTAAGAATTAAGATGCGAGGTCGACGCGCATCGCGTCTGTCTGAAGAACAGGTTCCACGTGTGTTATATATCCTACTTCGCTGCGGTACAGTGCAATAACATTGACAGTACTGTAGCACATCCTTGTGCGCTACTTTCGCGGACCCGATTGGATTCGAGCCACGACACCGTTGATAAAGACAACGAGATACATCACCTACGTAAATAATTCTAGAAAGTGACCTGGCGATTAATCAACTATAAAATAATAACTCTAAAACAATGTAAAAACACGAAACAAGAAATTGCCTGTCGCAATGCCACAGTGGATGGATGCCAAGGTCCAAAATACGTATGACATTGAATATGAAAGCGGTACGAATGGAGATTAAGACCCAGAAAGAATCATCTCACACGGTCTCTATAGTGGATGGGTCGTTCGTATTATAAAACAGATTTGGGCAAAATACTATATGTATTTTAAATATAAAATACTTTTGTGTACTTAAAGTACATTGATAAGTACTTGAACGTCATAAAAGTCAATGAAATTTCAATATCATTTTCTCTAATTATATTTCAGTTTTGACATTTTTTAAATACTTTAATTTTGTATATAGGTATATTTATATATTATATATATTTATATTTGTTCCATTTTCCACCGTATACTCTGTCGGGTTTTTACGGAACCCCAGCCCGATTCCCCCCTATCACTCCCTACCCGCACTCAGCTAAGCTACCTAACTTCCAGTGCGTCTGTAGCCGACTTAGCTACACATTTGCCGAGGACACGGCGAAACTACGGAAAACCCGTGCCGATATAGGCGGCCCTATTCGATTGAGCCACTGGTATTTTTGCACTTGAGTAAAGTGCAGAAACACGAAAGTCTCAGAAGAAAGCGCCTCCCGCTCAACGGTCGATGCGCCAGCTAGCGCACGGCTAAGCGGTCACCCATCCAAGTACTGACCGCGAACGAATCAGCTTGACTTGGGGGACCACCAGAGTGGTGCGCCAACCGCGCATCCACCGCTGTCGGTTATATATATTTATAATATTTTAATTAAGCAAATAGATTTTATTTTTTTCTAATCTCAATCTAACGATTTGACTTTGTATTTTCAACTAAGCATGAAAATTTGGCATATCGCAATGAAATTTTCAAGAATGTAACATAACATTTTTATTCCTTTCTGTTGACATCTTCCAAATATTTTGGCTCTGGATATTCCCATAATGATTTTTTTAATTTAAATTATGAGGGGTAGTAAAAATATTTTGTATTTTATACTTAATTGGCCCAAAACGTACTTTCAATACCGGAGAAGTGTTTGAGTATTTAAAGTGATAACTATAAAATGGTGTAAAAACACGAAACAAAAAATTGCCTGTCGCGATGTCACAGTGGACGGATCGCCAGGGGACAAAATGCGTACGATAATGAATATGAAGACAGTACGTAGAGAGACAAAAAGTTAGAAAGAATCATCTCGCACGTTATCCTACAGAGGATCAGCCGTTCGTAGAGTTAACAGGAAGCTGTAAAGTGGTTAGCTTAGGCGTACTACTAGCTGTACCCCAACGCGCTGCTGGTCCGCTGTGTAATAACACGGCTAATAAAGCTATGATACGACTGCTGCTGTTCCCGGGCATACGATCGGAGAGGGAGCGAGAGACAGAGAGAGAGAGAGAGTAAGAAATTTTACTGCAGCGTGCGGGCGTTACGTCATTAATGTTTTGTGTCAAACGCAATTGCCTAGACTCTCTCTCGAGCCTGTACAGATATACATCGAGCGATCTTTGAAGGGGCCTTGTAACCGTAGACGTCTAAGTATGCGCTCGACGCCACGGCGACTTGAAGTTCCCAGCTGCGATATTCTTTTATATATTAGTCTCACCCCGGAGCCGCGAGCGAATGATTGTCGGTGCGCTCCAAATCGCTTTACTTTAATCGTTGAACATTCATTTTTCGTAAGTCGATTTTTTTTTTCATCGCAAAATATCGTTCCTTATAAAATTTATCCTCACTTTTTCTTAACGTTTTTTTATTATCTCGAATAGAAAGACCGATGATAGATCGATAAGATTCGTAGGTATATACTTCATAAAAAATAAAAATTTCTTAGTTACATATTTTGAAATGGTTTCTTCAAGAAATCTTTTATTTCTTGTCAATTTCATTTTTGTGGGTTTTTACGAAGCTTTCGAGGGACGGATATTTACTGCCACATGTATTTATCCCACCAGTCTGACGACTGGTCTTCCCGGATTACACTTAAGAGCCAAATTTTCGAAGCGCTTCTATTTTCACCCCGGAGGACGAAATTTTCTCCAGCCCAGGTACGTCCGAGAGGGGACGGGACGTTGAGCAAGATACCATCGGTCCGTCAATAAACTCCAAGGAATGCATCCGAGGATAGTCGCATATACCTATACAGCAATACCTCGGAGAGCCTTTTCACCGAGTCTTCGGTAGAGATCAATCTCCTCCGTGCGGACCGGACTCTCGACTCTCCAGTTCGCCTTGAGACGAATCGGGATTGCTAGATAAACCAGCAGCAAACTCGACATCGACGGATATATATTACTGTTGTTATCGCGCAGCGCACCATATTGCCACATTAGCGCTCCCTACAGTTTTTTTTTTTTTTTTTTTTATAAAATTTATTATTACTATTTTTGTAAAACACCGATTAATGTTGAAGCAGCAATACCCTAACGGAAATGAGGTGAACGTCGGTGGACTTCGATAGACTAATGCACAATGTTGAAAATTTTGACTTGCTCTAGACTCGCGTGTAACCATTATTTTAACATCGTTTTTCCTGTAACCCTTGCCACCATCGTTGTATAGTCCTATTTATTTGATTTGTAGTTGCATGGGGATCGCTCGAGTTCATCAAAACAGAGTTGCAAAATGGTTAAAAGTTTGAACAAAGCGATCGGTCTCATTTTAGTATACCCGGAGTCTAGTCATAGTCATTGCAACTCGCAGATGCATGTCTAGTCAACCATAGTGCGACTGCGAATACGATGCAACTCCGAATCCGTGGTTTCACCAGTTCCGCTAGGGTATACTCTGAAACCTTAGTTTAACAGGATTTATTTTTCTTTCATTTTAATTTTTATTCATTCCAAGCGTAAAGGTCGCCGCAAAAGCCCGTTCGTTCGTCCGCCGGGTCGGAGGTCGCAGCGAGCGAGCGCAAACGAATGCACACTGCAACAAACGAATAAAAGAGGCTCAATTCGAGATAACATCGGGCAGAAAAGAAATGGCAGCAATGAAAGATTACACTCGTGATTGACGCTTCAATTGGAATTTGTTTGCCTGCAATGCTATAATATCCGTCTGGCTGTTGTCTCAGTCTCGTCGAAGGAAATCCTACGATCTATTAGTTGAATTTTTATTTGTTTAATGTTATATTTATTTTTCGATATCTCTCGCCCTCTGTCCACACTACAGTTATTACTACATTACTGCATACAATTATTATCACAATTATTAATACATTACAATCGCTTAATTATTTCTGTAAATTTAATAATTTAGATAATCTAATTCTTTAAAAAATTATCTTTCTATCGAATTTGGATGGTGGCATCGGGGACGAGAACAAGCTGGAAATTGCTTGTTTATACGTGACTCTCATGGACGCGAATTAATCTCGTAAATACACACGAGCATGATAATTGTTAGCCTCCCCCTTCGTTTCGAGAGAGCCGGTGTCACGACGGAAGTGAATCATTCATGTTTTTTTTTCTTTTTTTAACTTAACGAGCCGATCTACGGCGTTCGAGTTAGTCACTGGTTTACTATGCTGTACCGCGTATCGTGGAAGTATACGGTAGCAGAAAATACCCATGTGAGAATCATCGATAGTAACCGAGCTCGGAACGGTGGGTCCGAGAGTGCAGTTCGAACCCAAAGCTGTTTCGCCTCGCGCTCATCATGAATGTACCGGATAATAACGTTCGTTAAAAATTTTACCAGTATATTAAGTAACCGGTTACTAAAGTAACGATCGTGCAACACTGATACAAAAATGCGATTGCATCGACCAATGATTCGGAACGGGTTCAAATAATGTTTGATAATAATTTTCAAATTAATATCTTGTTGGTCGAACAAAATATGTTAATGCTTCAATAATATTTTGGTGAAATAATGAAAAAAAGTTATTGAACCAACCAGTATATTAGGTGTACCATCAAGATATTTATTTGAACGTCCCCGCCCGAATTCTTGTTGATTTATTTGTTATTGGTTGATTTTTTTTATTAGTCAAGGATTTGTAACATGATTTATTGAAATAATAAAATAAATAAATGTCTACGTTACTGCGTATCGTTTAATCAATGTTCTATTTATCGAATTAAAGATTTCACGCAACTCTTAAACAATCCTTGCTCTTTCAAAATTACAAAAATTTCTGTGTAGCGCGAAGCGCGTAACGGGTGATTCCCGAAAAAATACGTTCGTAGCTGCGGTTAATTGACCGGCCGTTTACGGGGTCATTTAACCGGTTCTTTACCGATTTACATAACTATCGTCACAAGCTCTTCTCGCTGCGATAGAACAAATGATAAACATCACTCGACGACGAGACGGGCCACTCCTATGGCTGTGTTCGTGCTTCTGGCCGGCTCGTTAGCAGAAACGCAAACGCCTGACCCAGACACGAATATGCCACCTCCGTGGGGATTGATCATGCAACCTTGAAAGATAACCGACCGACCTCGATTCATAATTAATATGTTATCACGCGACATTTCGTTCTCGTTACAATTGTTGCTTGCAGAAAAAAAAATTGACGGAGAAATCCGATGCTGAATAATCGTCCGAAGTCCACTCATCGACACGTAATGAAACTATACAGTAAAAGACGTTTGAAATCTTTACAACACCTTATTGTCCACAAACGTCCACAATTATGCATTTATTAATTTACTAGTTTTACAAACGAATGTAAAAACTAAAATTGCCAATGACACGGGAAATAAAAGAACAGGTTTGTATAGTCAAACCTGAACAATCGAGTTTTTTCACTTATTTGACAAAATTTTTTTTACGAAACTTCGTATTCCAATTCTACCAAATTATTTGTTACTGTGTATCGATCAGAAACTATCAAAATAATGCATTGTTTTGTCCATCATTTTTTCAAGCCTTAACTGCAAAACATCGTAGCCTCGAAAAAAAAATCGCTTTTCATTAATTAAAATAACATTTTTTATGGCAATATCAAGATGGAATCTAATCAAGTTCTGTTAAAAAAAAAAAAAAAAAAAACGCTATTTGAATACATTATATTTGAGTACATTACTGGTTGGGAACATTTTTAATATTTGATTAAATGAAAATTTATCATGTCTTAAAAAAATTGCTGTTCTGTGAATGTATAGCGTTCGCTGCAGTGACTCGTGAAGCGTTAATGCGTCTGTACAGTTTTTAGTATAGGAGAACATGTATAGGATACACAGAGAGAATGGCGACACGCATCGAGGAAGCCGACCCTCGACGGGCCTTTTCAGTCTTCCCGACCCGCTTGGTCTCGATGTTTACGATGTTTGTAGTACAGTTCCCCGGGCCGTGTGACGAGGACACCGTTAATCCATTGACGCTTCATTCAGCGTAAACAACGGATCACGAGGTACAAGGTTCAATGTACGAGAACACTCGATACGGTACACGTCGATCCTAAGTCTGCTAAAACAATCCGCGCGGTCTATTGTCTTTGCAAAGTCACAAATCTAATATTGGCCTTAACTACGGTCAATATTTTACAACGAGGAACGTGGAGATTCAGGGTTCCTGCCGATTAAGGTATAATCGAAAATTCTAGTCTTGGGCAACGATGATAAAAAAAAAAAAAATCCGATGAGCTTTAGGTTAAATAAGGGTAAACGCATCACTAAACGTCAAGAGGAAAATCTTAAAATTGATTATTGATTGAGTATTCAAAAATGAATAAATCTGAAAGAAGAGACTTCTCAGAGTGAAACTGTTTCGTGTTACGTAAATTATTATAGTCGCTGAATGCAATATAAAACATTTCCGAACGACCCCTATGAGTCGCCCAATTACATTTCGTAGCAAATTATCTGCAGTGAACGCAGCAACGGAAAAAAACATTTATTTCACTCGGTGAGAAAGTGGCGGTTTTTGCGCACGCTTCTCGTGCGAAAAACCCCATTTTCACACGTCGTAAAATAAAATTTTGTCCGATACACGTGCGAAAAACATTTTTTTCCCGACTGCACTAAAATAACGACATTTCTTGCGTGCGATACGGGCGGAAAAGAGCCTATTATTGACCGATGATCATTATTAATCAGTGCGCATGCGCAGTAAAATTTCATTACTCCCTAGGGAGTAATAGGGCTCATTACACCCTCTGCAAGCTCTATTACTCCCTGGGGAGAAATGGTAATTGGCGAATATGACGATTTTGCGACGCAAGAAATGCGGTTATTTTAACGAAGTCGGAAAAAAAAATATCGTATGGCACAAGGGAGAAAGTGCCTTTTCACCTCGCGTGAATTTCTGCCCTCGCTTCGCTCGGACATCAAACTTTACGCTCGGTTAAAAGACGCACTTTCCTCCCTTGTGGCATAATATACTATTACACGCTCGTTACTTTTTTGCACACTTTTTTTTAACACCCTAGCTACTTTTGCGCACACTTTTTTAACACTATAGTAACTTTCGCTCACACTTATCTGGCACTCTCGCTATTTTCCCGCACGAACTTTACAGGCACGAAAAGCGGAAATTTTCGTGCACTTGTTACAAAAAATAGTATGCGATACTTGTACGAAAAAGCGGTCTCCTGAAGGCGGTTGGGAAGTAGGCAGCACTTGCCTCCTCGCGAGCTATAAACGTCACTCGGCTTCGCCTAGTGCCGTTGTAGCTCTCGATCCGGCTCTCGTGCAGCCAACTTCACAATCTTCGTCGAAAGATCGCTTTTTCGTACTAGTATCGCAAAGTACTATTTTTAAAGTGCTCTCTATAACGCACGGTACAACTATCAACTGAACTGCTCGAGGTAGCCTTTATCGCGTCTAACATTTTTTCTTTCGTTTTTTTCACTCATCGATGCTTGCACAGCGCACTGTTTCCTCTTCCGACGAGCAGTCGCTGAATAAAATATAAATTATTTCCGAACGACTCCTATGCGTCGCCCAATTGCATTTCAATGTAATTATTTGCAGTTAACGCAGCGACTAAAAACAAAGTTTTCAAAGTGCTCTCCAGGGTGCACGGTACGACTACCAGCTCAACCGATCGAGGTAGCATATGCGCCGGTGAAGAAACTCTGCGCTTGATGAAATGAAAGACCCACGTGTGCGACACTATTGAAACCACGTTCAGTGAGCCTCGTTTGTTCCCAACAGTTTCTGGGACAGCATTGTGTGCATTTAAGACTGTAACTGTAACCAAATGGCCTCATGTGCCCGCCTCGGACGCACGCACCTCGATTCGAGCCTCGTACCAGCTGCATCCGAGCGACGAATTGAAAATAACACTGTCCACCGCGATGGCGACGAGTTCCACGAAGGAATGACTAAATTTCCCAGACGAGAGACAATATCCGCGTAATAGGTAGTTTATCGCCAGGCGAGCGAAATAAACGCAGCGTGCGGTATTATTTTTTTTTCTTTTTTTTTATCCTTCCCGACAATAAAGTCCAACGTACCATTGTACTATCGAGCAATGTACCATTATTATTCTTTTTGTTTCTCTCCCCCCTACCGGGTGGAATAAGTAATTCACTCGATCGAGGAACGAACAATGAAACGCCCTTGGTAACATTTTCAACGTCCAATTAAACAGTCTCCATTTGGGAAAAAACAAAACACCTATGAACTAATAGAATACCTCGAATTTTTATGTGGTTTGCAATTTTTTTTGTTTATTTTTTTCTACCGCGACATTGGGCTGGATCGAAAAAAGTGAACAATTCAACTGGTCGTCAACTTTTCCGAAATCCAGTAAACAAAATTTGCCATTTACCGAAAAAAGATTTACGAAATTTCTTACAGTAATTTGTGATTGTTCTCCGGCCGGTGAAAACTAACAATGGCGACTGAAAAATAATACGGCTGGCTTAATTTTCCAAAATTCAATTAAAAAAAATGTCCGTATCCAAAAAAGAAACATCTAAAAATACCAGTCCAATTGTGATATCCTGTTTTTCCCACGTCCCTGAGCTATCGGAGGGACGCGACGATTTTCCTCGTACGTACCAGCGAGCACAGCGAGTTGACGTCAATTAAAAAAATATCGCATAATCCGCGGCTCGTCGTAGCGTGAAAAAAAAAAAAAAAAAAATCCTCTGTCACTCGGTTATCGGAGGACGGACGCGCGGCGGAAGAAAATTTCTCGGAGAATCGAGGAGTTCCCTTGTGCTTTGAGAGCGAGAATTCGTAATTAACCACGGCCGGACTCTCGCCGCACCGATGACTCGATCTTCCTGGTACATAAAAGGCTGCACGCACGGCTGCGGATAGTGTTGCATTAAGGCTCCAAATCATACCGTGCGGTACCGGTATAATCATTGATGAGCTGTAACTCGGCCGATTCAGCGGTTCGTTCTTACAGGCTCTCGAGGTCGTCTCTGTGCGGGCTGTGGCCGTCCATACGTTCATCGAGCGAGATGCGCCAGAGATGCACGCGAACGGTAGGTTTGGCGTGAACGCGATATAGGTGCAGTTTCGCAAATGACGCACGGAGAAAAAATATTGTTGGGACAACAAGAATTTTGTTACCATAACTCATTTACCTGGTTAACATAGGGACAGCAAATATTTTGCTGTGGCAGCAAATATTTTTGTTAGAGAAACAGAACTAGTTTCTCCATGCGATAACGCTACAGATACATATTAGGTATGACCCTTCGCATCTTGGCTCTGGTCCGCAATTTTTTATATTATTGGACTAACTCTCAAAAGCATTTGGATATTTTTTTAGATTTTTAAAAGATTATTTGTAATTCATAATTAAAATAACTAATTTATTGATCGCCACAATTTCAAAATCTGAAAAAAAAATCTAAAAAAGCATGTGTCACATATAAAAACTTTTAAGGCTTGAGTTGAAAAACAGCAGTGAAAAAGATTAGAAGAAAATATAGGTCGATTACAGACTATCGGTTGACCATTTTTATATACAACACTGCATTTTTGGCAATGTTTGCAGATTTCTCCAAAGAGTTTTTTTTTATTCAACTTAAATAAAAATAAAAAAATCTGACGATTTTTGAAAGTTAGTTCAATCATATTAAAAATCGTGGGCCAGATCCATGATGTGAAAGGTCAGGCTCAGATCGATGTGCTATGGAGTACCTCGTATATATACATAGTCCCACCGAGAATTCCGACGTCCGAGTTTCACGAATAACGATAGCGCGAGGGCTAACGGGAGAGAAGCTCCGCGACGCAGCGCACGCTCGACCGGATCGCGTGGGCGATCTTGAAAAGCTCGCGTGCCGTTAAAAATTCGTATTCCTCGTGCGCGAAAAGCTGGACGGCTGGACGCCGAGTTTTGCATGCGGAGGCGAACAGAATTCGTTCCGCGAACTCGGCTGAGTCAATATCTCGGCTAAATGATTTATTATGATGAGGCTGAATTAATATAAATTTTATGCGGTTGGAGGGCTTATCTATACCCACTGGACGATCTCAACCGGTCGATCGAAATTTGTCGCTTCATTAAAAAATGAAAATTCCGGTTTTTCAGTTTTTAAATTTAAATAAAAAATGGCATGTATGATTGCTTTAAATTGTCTTAAATAAAAATTTAAGACGACATTTCATGACCCAGAAAATATTGACATCAAATTTCATCTTCGACAAGTCTTCGTCATGCACTGCTTTAGGATGAAACAAAAACAAAAATGTTCGCTTTTAGAATTTTATTCTCTAAGTGAACTTCCCCGAGCGAAGTTCGTGCGATGCAAAACACAGCCGTTTTAACTTTCTGAAATGTAATGTTCATTTAATTTGATTAAATTTAATGTTCAAGTTCATGATATTAAAAAAATAGCGTTTGACCAATGTGACAAGTATTTTACGTTGGACATTAAGGGATTAAAATTAGCCCGACCGTTATCCGCCCACTCTTCCCTAGATATCAAGTTCTTGAGGGGAAAAAAAAGAGTATAGAGAAACTGGGCTATCACCGAGAGATGATAATTGGAAAGACGTGACGAGCACGAAAGATATGAAGGTGTCCGTTTAGCTGTATGCACAGTCGGAGAAATGAAACAAAAAAAAAAATTCTTTTCGAAACAACAAAGCTCAAGCGTGAAGAGACTTCGTTGTGGAACGAGGTCGAGGCTCTTTCAGCACACAGTCGATCCTCATTACTCTATATATTACGTGCTGGAGAGGAGCGGAGCTGCGCTTGCGGGCTTCTGCTGCAATCTTGCTCCATCGCCTCTGTGTGCCCTCGGCTGTACGCGTGGGTAATGTGAACCGGGCAAACATTGAAGCTGAAAGAGCGTATAACAACATAACAAAATGATTATAAAAATATGAACATGCAATCATGATTATTTTACAATCCCGTTCCGAGTCGATCTGTAAAACCCACGCTCTTAAAAAAACTTTTATATATTGTATGTTTCATTAAAAATGTTCGCATATGAAAGTGTGTTGAATGAAAATTGTGTTTATCTTGCAAAAATAAAAGTCGAGGGGAAAAATCGCTAATCGGGAAAACGATGAGTCACCCGAATTCTCACTGATCGCCAGCAGCAAGTAAAATTTCATAGCCCTCTCCCGTTTTCTGCCGGGTAAACATCGAATTTAAAGGAGCGTATAAAAAGAAAACAAAAAATTATAAAATATAAATGTAGAAACATGATTATTTTACACTCCCATTCCTAAACGATCTGTAAGACCCATGCTCTTAAAAAAATCGCTTATGTATATCATTGTCAAATTTTGATTCCAAAAGGTGTCATTTTGATGGTGCGCATTGCATTTTTAATTAAAAATGTTTATATACTAAAGTGGGTTGGATGAAAACTGTTTTCGTCTCCCGAACATAAGCGGCGAAGCGAAAAACATTAAGTGCCCGAATTTTCGGTCATCGCCAACAGCTAATGAAATTTCATAGCGCTTTCTAGTCTTCTGTTGGTCAAACATTGAATCTAAAAGAGCGAATAAGAGCATAACAAAAAACTTATAGAAATATAAACATGTAATCATGATAGCCGATCTGTAAAAGCCACGATGTTAAAAAAACCGTTTATATATAGCGTCGTCAAATTTGATGTCCAAAGAAATGTCATTTTTTTAAAATGGTATTTTTCATTAAAATTGTTCGAATATGAAAGTCGCATGGACGAAAATTGTTTTCGTGTCGCAAACGTAAGCGTCGAGGCAAAACGACGCGAACCACGAAAAACACGAGGCGCCCGAGTTCTCGCTGATCGCCAGCAGCCAGTATAATTTCATAGCGCTCTCTCCTCTTCTGCCGGGCGACAGAGACAGAGAAGGAGAGGCTGTATGGAATGCACGAAAATAGTTGTTCAGCGTAGGATCGATGGTTACGTCGCAGTGCTATAAGCCCGAGAGGTTCGCCACTCGAGGCCATGGCCATCATCAACTGCGG
The DNA here is from genome assembly GCA_964017025.1 of Stenichneumon culpator. Lineage (NCBI taxonomy): Eukaryota > Metazoa > Arthropoda > Insecta > Hymenoptera > Ichneumonidae > Stenichneumon > Stenichneumon culpator. The sequence goes on along the minus strand of OZ024769.1, from coordinate 93,538 downwards.
CACATTTGCGCTACACAGAAACACGCGAAAAACGAGGCTAATAACTGTACAGCAGCCTAGCTGAGAAAAAATGATGCTCACAGATGCATATATACGTATAATCGTACCGAGAATTCCGAGGCGAAATAATGCCGCGATCGATCGTAAGAACATTTGCCAAAGCATTCATTGCTCCAGTTTCCGGTTGTTTTAGCAATATTTTTTAGTAATTTTTTTAGTAATTTTTTTAGTAATTAGTAATTTTTTTATTAACTGATTTCTTCGTGGCGAGTATTCAAATATAGATGTGTGTTGTAACTACTTAGATCTATCAATTGCAATAGAAAAACAGTGAAAAAAAAATCATTTCAATATAAAACATTTCATGAAAGCAGACTCTGTTCAGTTATATATTAAATTACTTAAACTTATTTGAACTCAACTCTTTACTTCGTAATGATTCCGTATAAACGACATTCCTCTGCCTGTGTTGCATCGGTCTATCAATCTAATTTCTAAAATTCTATCAATCTGTCTCTCTAAAAAAAAAATTCGACCAAATTTTTGTTTTGATTTTCTACGGTGGGCGTTCTGCCAACCGCACCTCTGTGTTCGCGCGCCAGAGGTATTTCATTTTATTTTTTCCTTCGCCCGAGCTTTTCCATTCCCGCGGAATCTCGGGACAACTCGAATATATGAATATGCCGCAGGTGCACGGAACGAGGTATTAGTTTACAACATAGACACACCAGTTGCAGAGACTTTCACCGGTTCGCCGCTGTTAACAGTCGCTCGTTTGTGCTTGCGCAAGATGTTCATTGGAAATTCATTAGACGCATTCCACACGGCGATATAACACGCAATATTTTTAATATAGACTTGTCAAGTGTTGAATTAACAAAAAAATATATCTTCTCAAGACACAATCCATCATCTTTCCTGATTATTCATCTTTTTTTTTTTTTTTTTTTTTTTCATCGCTATAATAAATGGACAAAATTTTGGGCCAAGAGTTAATCGAATCCGTCGGTAAGGTCGCGCGCCAATCTGCGAGCAATTTACTTCCCGGTTGTCCAGGTCAACACTCTACAATAGAACACCGATTAACCGGGAAGCGGATTAACTGTGCGTCTTCCGAGGCTTTATTTATTTATTTATTTATTTATCTAGTAAAAACGGGCAAGCCCCATTATAAGTTGATAGGTAACCACAATTAACCAAAATGATTCACGGTACACATGACCAGACGCCATAGGCGAAAACTTAAATTCATAATTGAACAGAAAAACTAACAAAATTTTTTTATGCTTTTTTTAATCCTTGGAGAAAACCGAAGTCACTGAGTACTTCTGAGAAAAAGACTAGCTTACGTACTATTAATGAAAAAAATATTCAAAGCTTTGCATTCTAGTTCACACTATTTAACAGTTAAGCGCAAGTTGTACGAAATGTCATTGTAACTCGTCGAAATAAAGTTGTACCATTAGCCATTATTGACATATACTTTCGCTGTCCAATTCGGATTAACCGGAATTTCGATTAGCTGGGGACTCTTCGGTCCCGAGCATCCCGGTTAATCGAGGTTCTACTGTAGTTCGGGAAAAAATTTTCCGTTGAGATTGCGCGCCGAGAGGCAGCGAGAGCGCGCGGCTTTGTTGAATCGCGGGCTTATAAATGCGATATCAGCGCACCGAGTTCCGAACAAGTCGGTGTCGCAAGACGCCTAAGAAACCCGTTGTAACACCGAGTGCGAGACACTTCACGTGCAAGAAAATCAGCTGACACTCGTTATCTCTTCATTCCGAGCGTTATTATACGCATGTCTTATATGTTTCTACGTGGAAGAGACAAAGTCTCGGGCGATACGAACCGTGCCAGGCACGACTCGAATATCGTTCTTGTTCATCGGCGTTTGTGGTCGGTAAAGAAATTGGCTCGTTAGATAAAATCTCTTTCACTTTGCGAAGCCGACGAGCAAAGAGAAGTTACGTGCTGCATTTTCTTTCGAAAACAGAACATATTTTGTTATTTTTGCTTCCTCATAGAGGAAGCTTTGTGATGGTAAAAATGTTTTTTTTCGAGATTTTAATGAAAACGTGTTGAGACTGTTCAGAAACGTGTTCAGGAAGCCAAAAATATAGTAAATGCTTTCTCATAGAAGGAGCTTTGCGAATAAAGGGCCATTATGAGAAAGTGATATAAAAATGTCAACTTTCAACATTTATGAAGAAGCGATATGAAAATTTCAATTTTCAGCTTTTTAAAATCATTATTACCATGTATTTTTCGAGCGATTAGATGGTGCGTGCGGAGCGAACGGTACAGGATAAAAGAGAAAAAAAGAGTTCGTTGGCCCGAAGTTAGTTGAGGCGCGTTGGCTCGAAGAATGCACGAGGATGAGTAATCGCCGCTCTTTCGACTTCCTATTTTCGTTGTGACTTGGGCATTAACACCGGAAGATCGCCCACGGATCCGATGAACCCCCTGGTAAAAAATCATTTTGTTGAACCTTTGCGCTGTAGATTTTTAGTTACGAAACAGGCACCGGCTCTTTTGTAAAATTAAATCAATTTTTATTGTCGATTTTCGTGTCGCAATAAGAATTTTTGTCAAATTTATAATTATTTTTAATAGTACCGGAGCACTTGAATTCTGGAGTCTCTGATTGTAAAACCATTGCGTTCTGGCGCATCGATTTCACTACAAACAAGCCAAGAAGTATTGATTCGGAGCAAAGTAATGAAGCGACAAAGGCAAGGGTACGAAAACATACGTGTTTCAGAGTGAAGGTCCTTTCAGGATTTGGTCAATTAAATACTTATGGTTTTACATACTCTGAACAAGATTGCTGATTTGCTGATTCGGAGTAAAAAAAAAGGTTTGATTCGCAACACAGATCGATTATATTGCGCATGTAATTATTATCCACTGCAATATTTATCATCACGTCGAAACTAATATCTATATTAGTTATAAAAATATCTAAACTTTTCCTCTTCTGTATATCCATCTGTCTTCATAATTGATCAAAGTACGGTAAGATTCTCATATCCATGCCGCCCGTGTGTACGAGTTATATGAATAATAACTTATACACAAGTTTCTTTGTTTCGTATCCTAGCTGCTTCGGGGTCACTCGGCGCTCGTTTATCCAGCCTCCAAGGATTCGCACATTATTCGATACAAATGCAGCGCGTAATATAATCTATTCTTTGTCCGGACCGGCCTTCCAGCGTACCGTTGGAAATGAAAATTTGTCGGTGAACGTACAGTCCTGCTTACGGGATGAGCAGAAACGAGATATGTATAAACGAACGAATTTGTCGAACAGTGCGTGGCCATTGGTAATGTGTAGCATTGGACATGTGTGGTATCGGCAGAGTGCAGAATTAACAACGTGTACAATTGGTAATTGTACACTGAGAGAAGCATCTGGTAAAAATTACCGATAATCTAAGAAAAATTACTATAGCACATATTAGTACGGCGCCAGGGCGCAACCTATGGCAGAAAGTCTCAGGTTTCCAAGTATTTTTACCATAATATCTAAGGAAAATTCTTATAGATCTGGTACTTCCTACCGTAGGTGGCGCCCTAACGCCCTACTACTATGTGCAATGGTAATATCTCTCAAGCGATATAGTAATTTTTACTAGATCCTTCTCTCAGTGTAGAATTAGCCCAGTGCAGAATTGACCATGTGTAGGATGGGCCGTGTGTAGGATTGCCCATGTGTAGGATTGACTGTGCGTAGAATTGGCAATAAGCAGAATTAAACATGTGAAGAACAGAGAGCTTGCCTTGTACATTCGCTGCTCGGACGATAGAACTCACTCGCGCCGTTCAATCGCGTCTGATGGCCATCAACGCGATAACGATAGGGCTCGATGCGTGGGCAGTTTCAAGCTCTCTCGATCGCCGTGCCCCTGCACTCGAGCGTTATCGCGGATGCACATCCCACATCCTGTGAATCATTGGACTATATTTACAGCACCCCTGAGTTGGTATATCACTCCGGGTAAACGCATGTAACGTTACATCTCCCTACGGGCCAGACGCTGGCGTGGCTCACCAGTTCGATACGCTGGTCGAAGGGTCCAAGTCGAGAGCCCATCTCCACGAATTACATACCGGCCGACCCGACCCTACGTCCACACTACGATAAACTGATTCGATTACGTAGAATCAACGTAGCATTATTATATATACGAGATAGCGAAAGTCCCGTACGATTATTTCTTTCTCTTATCTCCGTTGCGGTGCACGTCGATAATCTCTTTTCCTATTCGTCTTTTCTCGTTCTATCTCCAGTTCCACTGTCGGCTCTTCGGACTCCGATAAAATTCGATCGAGCTATCGGCTCGTGTTACCGCAGTCGAACTGAGATACGACGCGTGAAATGCGAGAGGTAAAAAAACAAATTGAAATATCATACGGCAAATGTGACAGTGAATCAACGTTGACTGATGAATAAGCAATCCGTTTGAGGACGCTTTGTTTTTTAACAAACGGAGGTGCTGCGAATAAATAATCAGTTCTTGCTTCGCACGACCCTCGAGAAACGTGCTCACGCGACTTGTTTCTCGCCTTTTTTTTTTGCGGTCTCTTTGCGGCTAGTTGTCGCATTCATTTTTGTAACACGTGCACAAAAAAAAACCCACTTTTAGTGCCTCTAACGCGTGGCGAAAGTTGCGCTTTTAAGGAAGGCGTGCGAGATGAATACTGCGTATATGGAGATCACACGAGTTACTTCTTTACACAACTTTTTAACACTTCAGTTATTTTTTCGCACGCTACGGGCATGAAAAGTGGGAGTTTTTGTGCACCTGTTACAAAATAGATTCCGATACTAGTGAGAAAAACTTTTTTGTGACGAGTATGGATTTACAGCCCAAGCTGAAAGCGAGTGTTGCAATCACACGAATTAAGAAAACGTTTTTCGCATGAGTAGTGTACAAAATTTCATTTCACAAAGTGTGAAAATGTGGGTTTAACGCATGCGAAGCGTGCGTGAATGAAATAAAGTATAATCTTTTTTCTTCAAAGTATTTCCTTATATGCTTCATGCCCTCTTATATGCCTCATGCTGCTTATATGCGAGCCCTCGTGCTCAATTCCGATTGAAAAAAAAAACACATTTTTTATAATATTTATTAAAAAATGTATGACCTGAAAAACAACTACTCTTTACATACTTCGCTATTGATGACTGATCGGAAAAAAAATAATTGTATGTTACTCAGAGTGGTACAACCGAGTGTTTTCCAAGTGTGCGTTCATTAGCCTGTTTACCCTGTGCGAACACATAAATTACTCTTGTTAGAAATATTCTTGCTGAATATATATATATATTGACGGAACTCGCAGTACGTCTAGTACAATATGTTTTATAATATTTAGTGTGCGGAGGTACGACTGCACAAGTCGCAGTCTCGATCCAGAATGCTCATCGATCGCCCGATCGATGACGACGAAGCCCTCCGAGTCACATCAGCTCGCCTTTGTATAGACAAAGCTCCCTTGTGTCGGTCAGGAACCTTCGAGAGCCTCTCGTGTGACTATCGCGGAGTTTGTATATTTGGTAGTTCCGAGAAGAGTATGCCGAGAAGTCTCGGCTCGCGTTGCGTCGCTTTCACTCTACAGCCTGATAAACTTGAACGTCAACATACATTTTTGTACTTCATAATTTACTAATACCATGAATCGATCATAGAAAATTGTTTCCTCACCGTTCAGTATATAAAATCCAAAATGTAGCCAAATGAATTGCACGAATAGTTCAAGGCTTTGCCATGACACGAAACGTTAATATTATAATAATTAATTCGATCCGACGTTGAAGCGCCTCGGGAATGCAAATATTTGTCACGTTTCTGGTGCCCGAGCGAGCGTCTCCGCGCCCCTTTGTCGCATTCCGTTACGTCGCACACGCTCGTCAATTCCCTGCGGCGTTTCCATCGCATGCTTCCCCCCCCCCCCTGCCCCGTCTGCGGCAAACGAACTGAACTACGATGATTTTTTGTTTTAATTTTTTTTAATTTCTTCGCTCGGTAATGCGCGAGACTCACTCGTAATAACGCCCTAAGAGATTCAGCGAAACGCGATGAAATTTTGTCTAACGAGTTAACGCTTGCCCAAACATATTGCGCGACTCCAAAATCGTAAGGGCGTATTTTGTATTCCTACACGCAGAAAATACGTTCGTACGGTTTTATTCACGTTACATGTGGCCATCCAGTATAACCCAAGGGATTACGTATATACGCGCGTACCCGCTTTGCCGGGCCTGTCTCCCGCATCTGGCGTTTGGGGTTGAAACTCTCCTCGTTTCCTCGTCAACGCAATTTCCACGGCTGACTAATGGCTGAGCGTGTGGAAGCTGTGAACACTATCGCGTAAAGAAATAAAGAAAAAACGGGATATCGCATAGGGGACACAGATGGTAATTGCTTCCTCGTAGATAAACGCAACCAGATACACACAGGTTCTTTATGAACGTGCGCAATTAGCATTTGAATGATGTAACTTGAAATTTGTTTATTAAAGAATGTCGAGCCCAAGAATTAAATACATTTCTTTTACGACACATATATAGTATAAATGTGTATTATATATTTATTCATAATCCAATTCGCCAATTTTTGTGTTTTAGAAATTTAAACTACTTAACATTTTTTCATGGAGAAATCTGGCACATTTTAAGCCTCGGTAAGATTCGTATTTTACTTAAAATTTACTTAAATAGAACAGACTTAAAATAAACATACAGATGGAAATTGCTTCCTCGTGGATTAAACGTAACCAGATACACACAGACCACAGATACTTCTTCATAGACCTACGCTCTTGGCATTTGGATGCTGTAACTAAACATCTTTATATTAAAATAAAATATCAAGACTAACAATAAAATAAATGTCTTTTACGACACATACAGTATATATTTATATTTTTTTTTATTCATGATAAAATTTGCCATCGTTTGGCTTTTAGAAATTTCAAATTTTTATTATGAATAAAATTTTTTTTTTATGAATTAAAAAAAATATACATCTATACTGTATGTGTCGTTTGCAAAGTTTGGCAGATTTGTTTCTACAAATCTTGCAAACTTTTATCCTCGCTAAGATTCAAATTTCACTAAAAAAAAAATCTTGGCTCAGTATCTCGCTTGGCTTTGGGGATTTTCGTAGCACTCGTAGGGTTCGAATATTCTTGATTGAAGGAAAATGATAGTCACTAGCCTGTTGTCTTTTTCTCCGACTCTCTCGCCCTGGCGCGAGAACGCCGAGGAGAACGTGGTGCGGAAAGAACTCGGGTAGATAAACCCGGGGTGTTCGCTCACTCGCGCCCTTTCGACCCTCCCTCGACGAGGCCGCGTATGAACGACGGCCTTGTTCTCCGAGTTTACACACCCGGAAGACGCACACCTATGTAGGTGCACGTATGTACAAACACACGGACTCATCTCGCACGCTGTGGAAACCCGTGCTCGAAGGTGCGCGTATAACACACCGTTGAAACGCAGACGTTGCCGCGGAACCGCGAACGATGTCGAGCGAAGAATGAAGAAATGCACGGAAACAGAAAAAAGAACGAGAGCGAAACCGGAAAGGCTGCCGAAACGAGGGTGACGAGATGGCGAATAATTAAAACAAAAAAAAGGAGGGTTGAAAACAAAAGTTTCATCGGTGCACGCGAGACCTTCGCAGAGCCATGAAAATTCGACAACATATTTTTTTCTTTTCTTTTTTCATTTTTTTTTTTTTTTTTTTTTTTTTTCAACCTGGTCGTGCATGGTAGTCACCATTGCAGCGCTCGTCGCGTTCTCCGGCGCGAATGAAAGAGCCACATAGGCGTACACCGGAGACAAAAGAGTCAAGAGAGTGCAGGCTCGGGCGCAATTCGAGCCTCGAGGAAATTCTCGTTCGAGAGGCTTGAGCCGTGAAATATTTCGAGGAATTAGTACCGGGTTGTTTTATATATACGATGCAGATTCGTCGAACAAAGAGCTCGGGGCATGTAGGTGTGGGCGAATAGGGGACGCTTTTTTTTTCTTGAGCGAGGCTGTCGTCGTGCTCGAGATTGAAAGGGTTAAAACTAAGCCGAGGTAACTGGGATAAAAAAAATGAACCATTGAATCTTGGGTCCCCGGAAAAATATAAAACATTACAGATATATATTCCGCTTCAAATGGCAGATAAACATTCATTTTAATCTATCTTTGTACATCTAATTACAATCTTTTTTATCCTCATATGAACATAATTACAAATAAATTTTTTTTAAATGCATAAACGCCTCATTTATTTACGAGAATCGTGACGTAATCTTCGCATCCATGCAGAGATTTCCAAGAAGCTCGGCGACGATCCGCGCCAGAGTCATAGAACTAGATCGTCCCGCACACTTTGTGGTCCGACTGAGCATGAATTTCCGGTTCTTCGACACTCTTCTCAAGCAGATTGCGGTTGTGTCTATTTTTTCTTTTTGTCAATAAAGTCCGACGTCGACTCTGCAACATGATTCATCGAGGTCGGGTGAATCGCGTCACTAAAAAAACGTGAACGTCGCTAAATGTGCGTGGTCAGCACGTGCTGCTTTACGTGATTCAGACGAGAATTAAATTGCACTTGACGATATTCGAGTGGAACTGCCGACGGACGAACGGATATTGCAATTTTTTTGAATCGAAGAAAAATCCCAATCACGGATGGAGTTCAACATAGTACGGTCGTCGCAGCTCCGCAATGATCGCGTGATCGGATAGTAGAATAATAAAAGAAGCAGACTGATACTTTATCGATCTATTTATCGAGCCCAGAACAAAAAAAATCATTGGACATTTTTCCCTTGACTTATGTTTTATGCAAGAAAAGAAGAAAATTAATGATTATCGATATATCTATTGAGGCACGAATAAAAAAATATATGTATTTTTTTTTTATTGAGAAACGCACACAGATGAGTTGTGTTTCGGACGTTAAAAAGACGAAAATTAATACTTATTGATCTGTTTATCGAGCCAGGAATAGAAAGAAAAAAACATCTTCGTAAGTTGATTTTTCCCTTCACTTATGTTTTATGCATAAATTAAGAAAATTATTGATTATCGATCTATCTATCGAGGCACGAATAAATTGTTCTAATTATTGTGAATGGAACATCTTTGAGTTGTATTTCATACGTTAAAAGAAGAAAATTAATTTCCGAGCCACGATTATAAATTTTTTTTAAATGCTACGAGCTTCGAATTCCGTTGACTTGCGTTTTATACAGCAATTGAAGAAAATTGATGAAAATAAAAGGAAAATAAATTCTTGGGGTGTCGAATTCCCTTGGCTTGTTTTTCGTGCAACAAAAGAAGAAAATTAATACTGATCGATTTATGTATCGAGGCACGTATAGCAAAAGAATCCTTCTGGCGACTCGAATTCCTCCGCCTTGTGCCGAACACTTGCCACTCGACCCGATTTCCCAGCCTCGCCACGTCTCGTTCTTGTCTTCTTTTTCTTCTTTTTCTTCTTCTTCTTTCACTTCTTCTTCAGCACTGGCTAGATGAGTCTCTCGAAGAAGCGAGAACGGAAGCTCGCTCCGGTGTGACGCTTTGGATGCTCGGTAACGGGAAACCGAGTCTGCCTTAGCTATTCCGAAGCCTGCTTACGTGTAATGGAACACCGATTATGTGCCTGCGGTTCTTTTTTTTCGTTATCAATGACATCACGCCATCGTTTGCCAAGATATTCAAGAACTGCGATACACTGTAAAAAAAAAAAAAAAAAAAAAAAAATTCGTACGAAAGTTAATGTACTGCTAGTGGAAAAATGGATGTACAGTATATTGAAAAATTTCGAAATACTTTACTGTAAATAGTAACTCACTTTAATTTTACTATAGAAAGTACTTAAAATCCAATAATTTACATGAATTTCACTATAAAAGTTCATTCATTTTTTTATCACGATTGTACATTAAATTTAGTGTACCAGTTTTTTTTGCATAAAAACCTTCAGTGCAAAGCTTTAAATTTACCATTTTTTTACAGTTTAGTCAAGCTCGACTCGGCAACAAGCAAAAAAAAAAAAAAAAAAAAAAAAAAAAAAAAAAACTACACGCCTACTCATGTGTTCGCAGGACGTTGAATCGACAAATTAATTTAATTTTTCTTTCTTTTCCAGATCGGGCGAAATTTTCGATATCGGAGGGATCGATGGATCCTTGCCAGAGGAGTAACATATTTCCGATAAGCGACAGCAGGACGAGGAACCACTAGAAATGTTGTGTTGCTGAACCGATGTCGACAATCATAACGAGCTAGTCACGCGAATTCGAGAATTATTATAAATATCGAAAGATAATGGCTTCGTTCGTGTGGAGGCTCGCACTCGCGACGACACTGACGACCTTGGTGGTTCTCGTCGCCGCGCATCTCGAGGGACCAAATGTTTGCGTTCGACAAGAAACGTGAGTTGATTTAAAAATAAATTTTGCTTGTTCATTCATGAAGCTATGTTTTCGAAAAAAAAAATGCGGATTTCAATGTCACCATACTTGAAGTAGTAATATTAAATTCTATCCAAACGATCAGATTTGATGAAATTCTGATTTTTGTTTGTTTGAAAAATTACTACAAATAGTCTAATTTCAGTAAACATGAAAATATCGAGTTCAAATTTAGTAAATTGATGAACTAAGACTCTAGAATGTCTGAGATTAAATTTCTTGCAAATGGATCTAACCGTTTAAATTTTGTAAGATTTTGAATTTTTTAAATTTTTTTTAATTCTATTTTACGACCTACACGCGTTTCTGCATCAAATATCACTCTAGGAGTAAAAGAAGTTGCATATTCGTAATCGGCGGGGAATAATTCTGTAGACAAAGATGACAATGATTGTGAAAGTATCACCAAAGGCTCAAAGAAAAACGGTGCAAAGTAATTTGCACATTACTTCCTCTGTGAAAAAGTTCGGTGACAATATTTTTTTTACCTGGTATCGGGATGCGTGCTCGCGTAATTTTTGTGAGTGTATATGATAAATTCGTAATTTTTAAAATATAACATTTTCCGTTTTTTTGTTGCGAATATGCAACGACGAAATTTCTCATGTAGCAAGTTATGCGCAAAACAGTAAAACATGCACCATTGCACCATTTTTTTTATCATATAAAAATGAATTATTTTTTAATGAGTGTATTATTTCAGATATACAGTACAAGTTAATATATCAGAACAAAAGCCGTACAGGGTGAGGGAGAACACTTGGTGCTTCAGTTTTCCACCGAGATGCTCGACGTACAGGATGAGCTTTAAGACCGTCTACAGGACGCAGGTATATTTTTTTTATTCGGCTCATATTTCATCGGTAACCAATGTGAGTCTGTGTAATTTAAAAAATATACATTATTTTTTTAGACACTGACGAAACAGAGGCCGCTGGACGAGTGCTGCAAGGGCTACGGCGCGACCGCGGGCGGTGATAGATGCGTACCGATATGTTCCGAAGACTGTCGTCACGGTACTTGTGTCGAGCCCGACGTATGCAAATGCGAGACGGGATACGGTGGACCATCGTGTGACATCAGTAAGTACCACGATGTTCGATCCAGAAGCGCGCCTAACACTAAAAAAAAAAAAAAAAAAAAGTGAAAATCAAAATTTTTCCAAAGCTTCCTCATCTAATCTACTTCTGTTTACAAATCTTCAATAAAAAATCATTTTCCGTGATTATTTGACTTCGGGGAAGCTTCGGCGGAAAAAAAGAAAAATACGCACATAACATGACTATTTGAAAATTAAATACAATAGAAAAAAAAATCAGTCATTTTGGCACTATTTACTATAAAAATTTCGTATAAATTTTTATTATTTTTTTTTCACAACGGTCACGAATTTGCCACTTATTTTCCTCTTAGCTCAATATGCAGAAGCAAAAATGAGGAAGCCAAAAAAAAGATCAATGACAAAAATATGATTATCGATCAATTAAAACCTGATGCTCCAAATAATAATTTTTTTTTTTTTTCCTAACGTACGCATGTAAAAACAGGCTTTCTGTTCCTGTAAACTGTGCGTAAAAAGACACTTTTACGCATGGAGTGTTTTATTAGTTTCTAACGGGGAATCCTGACTAGCGCACTCGTGAAGATCACACTCATGAAGAACTACCTTTCTACACCCTCGCCATGGAAATAAAATGTCTATCTCTTCGGCAGAATGTCCACCAGGAAAGTGGGGCCGAGCGTGTGGCAAGGACTGCAACTGTCTAAACGATGCGTCCTGCGACCCGTTCGACGGCAAGTGCAGGTGTACGAAAGGCTGGAAGGGAAAGCACTGCCAGGATAAATGTTCGCCGGAGCGTTACGGCCAGGATTGCGGTGAGGAGTGTCGTTGCAGCAACGGTGGAAGTTGCCACCACATATCTGGGGAGTGTCACTGCGCTCCGGGTTACACGGGACCGCTGTGCGACGACCTCTGTCCCGAGGGGAAGCACGGCGACGAGTGCAAGACCGAGTGCACTTGCCAGAACGGTGGATCCTGCTCGCCGACGACCGGTGAGTGTTTCTGCACGCCCGGTTGGATCGGTAGCGTCTGCGCGAATCGCTGCCCGGACGGTTACTGGGGCGACAACTGCGCTGAGGAGTGCAACTGCTACAACGGCGCGAGTTGTCACCACATCACGGGCGAGTGCATATGCAAGCCTGGCTATCACGGCAAGCAATGCTTCTACAGCTGTCCCGAAGGTAAATTTGGTCTCAATTGCACGAGCAACTGCACGTGCGAGAACGGCGCGACCTGCTCGGCGATCGACGGAAGCTGCACGTGCAGCAACGGCTGGACCGGTGAGAAATGCCAGGAACGCGCCTGTCCGGACGGCCACTGGGGCGCGAATTGCAGCAAGGTGTGCGAGTGCAACAACGAGAACACCGAACTCTGTCATCCGTGGACCGGCGCCTGCATCTGCGCGATCGGCTGGGACGGCAGAACTTGCTCCAGACCCTGCGCTTACACATACTACGGTAAAAATTGCGAGAATCGGTGCAACTGCAAGAACGACGCTCAGTGCTCACCAGTCGACGGTAGCTGCATATGCACTGCCGGCTTTCGAGGCACCGACTGCAGCGAGGTATGCCCGAAAAATACCTTCGGCGATAATTGCGCGCAGAACTGCTCCTGCAAGAATCACGCCACTTGCTCGCCGGACAACGGACGGTGCAACTGCACGGCAGGTAAAATGCTCAGGGAGAACGGAGCGCTTCAGACTTTGCAAATGAGTGCTGAATTTTTGTTGCTGTGGAGATTTTTTATTTCGGCTTGTGGCGTTAAGAAAAGGGGGAATACCACGGTCGGTAATAAAATTGTAATCAACCTTTTTCACGGACGATGGCATCCGAGGTCAAAAGAAATGTTAATTACAGTTTTTGATACCTACTGGACACGGGAAGGATGGGGAGAACGGGTTTCATATGCGCTTAAGATAGAGAAATATTAATAGCATTGGACCTTGCGGAAATGTTAACTGGTTTGTGACGATTTTCAAAAGAAGCACACTTCTGTAAAGTTTTTTTTACAAGAATAATCGCGCGCCCCCCGCGCTTTTTTCCTCAAAGATTATTTTCGAATACGTCATAGAGATATTGAATGGTATTTACTTTTCAAAAATTCGTATGAAATTTAATGTACGGGTACTGGAAGTTTATATGCATAAAGTGGTATATTAAATTTCATGTACAATTGTGATGAAATATTAACGTACAGTAGTAAAACTTTAGAAACACTTTACTTCAATTTTCCTATAAAAGCCCTTTACATTCAATAATTTACTTTAAGTCACTGTAAAAGTTCATTAATTGTTCATCACCATTGTAGATTAAATTGAATGTACCAGTTTTTTCATAAAAACTCCCAGTCCGGTAAATTAAATTAAGCAATTTTTTTTTCTAACAATCTTCTACATTTTTTAATTACGGTTGATTGTTTATGAGGAATTTTCGTGAAAATTTCGCTCGTATTTGATTAGTCTGGAGCGTTCCAAACTCCTCAGTCAAGTCGTAGATGAGGTTTTTTTAAATGATTTTTTTACGACTGAAAGGGGAAGGGAAACAATGAGAGGAGAAGCGGAGGGAGGGAAAGAGGCAATTTTTTAAATCTTTTTTTACTTTTTGTGTGTTTCTCCTGTTCCTGCGATCCTGTTGTTTGCAATGATAATTTTTCACTCGAGATCGATACAAGGTGAATTGGGTAAGTGATAATGAACTCGATGGGTTTTGTTTTACGCTCGTGTGACATTTTGCCAGGCTGGGACGGTGTGCTGTGCGATCGTCCGTGCGCCGACAAATCATTCGGCAAAGACTGCGAAGGCAAGTGTCTGTGTCTCAACAACGCAGCGTGCAATCCGCAAAACGGTAATGATTTTTACAAGAAAAACTGCTCAGTTTTTAGATCTCTCCAAGAGCTTCTTTTCACAGTTCAAATAACAACGAAATTTAGTGACAAAAATCTGTAAAGAAAATGCACAATCGGATGTAGAGAGTAAGTTCTTCGATTGCGCGGAAGAAAAAATTGATCACGACTGTCTAAAGAATTTGATCAGGGGTAAAAAAATTGAGTAGTTTACCTTACAATCTTTCGAGGTGTCGTGGGAAACTCGTGAATCTTTTTGCACTCTTAAAAGCAGAGCTACGTTTCGTTTGTCTGAATCTTGCAGTAGGAATCTATGTTACCGGTATCTTCAGGGTCTTGTTTACTTCTCTGATCCAAAAAGATCCACGTTTTTGTTTGGAATATATCAAAATCGTTACATTGATAAAGCGCGAGTATATAGGTAACTTTTCGTAAATCTGTCGCTCGTTTGCACCTGCACAAAAAAAAAACAAAAGAAAAAAAAACACGCGTCGCCTTTTATGACGTTCAAGGCACATGCACGTGTGCCGCTGGTTTCACCGGAAAGCACTGCGAGGATCGTTGCAAGAAGGGGTACTTCGGTCACGAGTGCACGCAGGCTTGTGACTGCGACGAGGATAACACGGTCGACTGCGATCCCGCTACCGGACGATGCATCTGCAAGCCAGAATGGCGAGGTTTGTTACAATCGACAAAACACTTTTCCATTAAAAAATCGCTTCGTACTAATTCATACAGAAAATTGGGTAATTAAAATTTTAATACTCGAGCCAAACGATTATAGAGACAACATTTATCTTAATAAAGAAAAAAAACAATAAGAAAACCAAGCGTTTAACTCATAGAAATTACAAAAGCCATAACAGCTTGAGCATAGAATCTGGTAATTAACGCAAAGAAGACCAAAAGTTAAGGAAACGAAAAAAAAACATATATAATAAAAAAAAATAAAAATAAAAACAACAACAGGGATACGATGCGAGACCCAGTGTCCCGCTGGCCTTTACGGCGGTGACTGTCACTCTCAGTGCAACTGCGTGAACAATAGTTCCTGCGATCCCGACACCGGAAGCTGCGTCTGCTCGAGAGGCTGGGAAGGTCCTGACTGTTCGCAGCCCTGCAAACAAGGCTTTTACGGCGTGAACTGTAAAGAAATTTGTCCCGAAAAGATGCACGGTAAGATATGAACAACGAGTTTTTCGACACACTTACTCAGGGGGAGAGCGGGGCAAAACGGACCACCACTTGGGGTGACACTTTTTTTTGTATGCATCGCAAAAAATTGGTAAAAAATAGCTTCCTCATAGAGGAAGCAAAAAATGGTGCGTTTTGCCCCGCCCTCCTCCTATACACACTGCATGGACTCTGGCACGAACTGTAGTTGAGCTTGTTGTAGATAATTATGCTTGTGCGTGGGACGCTTCCTTTCTCTTACTCAATCTCATTGCTCTGTCTCTATCTCATACCCATTTCCTAATTCGTTAGTGTTTAAACTGTTTTATTTTTTTGTTTTTTTTTTTTTGTCGACGTAAAACGAAAGAGATGCACGATTTAACACACTTTTATGGACACAGGTTTAGTTAATTTACTTGCAAATTAGCGTAAACGTAGCGAGAATAATTCTTTCGGAGAACGGATAACAGGTAGTATAACGGTGAGTATTCGACGTTTAATATAGTGTTATGGTAAAAGAAAACATTACTTGGACTACGGAGAAGACATTGGAATTTTGGGAAGATTGTCAAGAAAATCTTTATCGATTCGTGACTTTTCATCTTTCGCTCTTTCTCTCCCTGCTGCAAAAATGAGATAGAAATAAATAAAAAATAATTAAAAAATCTGAAATATGAACACAAACGTTATAATTTCTTTTAGTCAAAGTGTTGTCGCTTTTGTTGTTTTTTTTTTTTTTTTTTACGTTTCTATCAAATTTTTAAGGATCTTCGGCTAACCGCAGTTCGGTTCTATGAACGTTGAAGTTAAAAAATTCTTTCTACATGTTAGTTTTATCTCGATTGCATTTCAAGTATGTACGAAGAATTGTATAATTTCAAGAAATCATTTGGCCATAATCGATCGGCCGAGGTTCTTCCAGCGGGGCTCATATCGCTTATCGCCGCTTCAAATTGCCTCCATGCATCGTGCCCCGATATTATGTTTGTCAATAAAAAAAAGCCTGTAACGTCCTCATTTCGTTTATTTATTTTTCACGATTTAATTCAGGCAACATGACGTGCGATCACGTTACCGGTCAGTACGTATGTCGACCCGGTTACCTCGGTCTGACCTGCGAGCATCCCTGTCCACCAGATAGATACGGATTGAACTGTAAGCATCATTGCGATTGCAAGAACGACGGAGAGTGCCATCACGTAACTGGTAAAGAAAATATCATGCATGTTAAACAAGCAATATTATCTTAAATAATTAATATTACTATAAATAAATAATATAATTACAAAGAAATAATTGTATTATAAATAGATGATTGTATCATTTAGATAATTTATATTTTTCTATTGAGTATAAACATTTTTAAAAATCGTTTGCTTTCCAGGTATTTGTCAGTGTCGTCCAGGCTGGCAAGGAGAGCGCTGCCAGACACCGTGTCCTCAGGGTACCTATGGCATCAACTGCACTCAGCACTGCAAGTGCCAAAACGGCGGACAGTGCAGATCGAACGACGGACATTGCAGATGCGCGTCCGGATGGACCGGCGCTAGATGTAACGAAGGTAAAAAGAATAATAATTAATTGATTTATTGAAGATTTTTTAAAAATTAATTACTGAATATGTTATTTTATTTTTTAAAGTGTGCCCGGAAGGTTACCACGGTGATCAGTGCATGGAGCCCTGCGAATGCAAGAACGATAACTTCCTGTGCCATCCCGCCCAGGGTTGCATCTGTCGGCACAGCTACGGTGGTAAGAAATCATTTTTAAAAAAGTGCATTATCAGTTTCAGAGATAAACCTTCACAACGGTAGAAATAAAATTTAATATTTTTTTCTCCATACTTTTCAGGACCAAACTGCGACATAGACTTGACGCAGCAAAAGGTTCAAGAGAGAGAAGATGCCGGCTACAGCAGTGCGGTCGCTGGAATATTCGCGGCGATAATGGTCATAGCAATAACACTCGCAGCGTGGATGTATCATCGTCGGCGAGTCGCTAATCTTAAGATGGAAATAGCCCAAGTTCAATACATCGCCGAGCCGGTGACGCCTCTAGGTAAAGAATTTTTTTAACAGTCAAATAACTCCCTGGGGCAATGTGAAAAAAAATGAATCGCATTTCTCTAGATAAAGATTTTTTTAAACAGTCTAATAACTCCCACACACTATGTAAAAAAAAAAGAATGAATGGCATTTCGGTCTCATCTATAGTAAATTAATCGACTACATGTTGTTCTTCGATTTTTCTTCAGATCGCAACCAATTTGACAATCCCGTGTACTCTTTCCAAAGCAACACGCGAACGGACGACGGCACCGCGTCCCTGTTGAACAACGGTTTGATCAGAAATAATCTTGGAATGAAGAACGTCAACAGCGAGAGGGCTAAATTGGGACCGGGTGCCTGCGGTGAGGACGACGAGGACAGTTGCAAAGGTCATCACCGTTGTTGCTCGACTAGCTGAATTTTTTCAATAAAAAGACAATGTAATTAATTTTTTTTCTAACAAAATGAATCCTTACAGGCTCGTACGGTATGCAGTACGACCACACGGCTTCGCTCAAAAACAAGGACGCAGATCTCGGAAATCCGAACGTGAACGTTTATCACAGCATCGACGAGATGGACAGCAAGAAAGCAGCGGAGCATCTGTACGACGAGATAAAGCAGAACAACGGCGAATTGGAGTACGATCATTTGGACTACACACGTCCGATGAGCGCGTGGAAGCCTCACTATCAACGCATGGCCAACGGATTCGGTCCCAGAGACGGCAGCGGTACGAGCAAATCGAGCCAGCAGGATCCCGAACTCGGTGGTACATAAATCTCAACGATCATCATCGAATTCCTTCCATTTCAATCGGAGACAGTGATTTTTTTTGTTTTTTTTTCACGGACGAGAAAGAAAGCTTTGTGCTTACAACGATTCGAGTTACTGCCGGTGAACGTTTCAGCCTGAATTTCACATACGCACGTTGACGATCTCTTACGATTTATTTAACTCGATTGCGCGTATGCCCGGTAGTCTCTCATCTTCAGTCGTAATCCCCTCCACCTCCCTTCCTACTCCTTTCATTTCAGAGAAGACGCTGTAGATCATTCATTTATAGATCGGAAGATAGTACGGAATAATCCGTAGTCAGCAAAAAGAGTAAGACAACGATCGTCATCGAGTCTCATCGGCTTCAATCGGAGACGATGAATCGTTATTATTTTTATTCACCGCCGAGTGAAAAAAGGAACCGTGACGATGAACTTTATGCTTACAACGGTTCGAGTTACTGCCGGTGAACGTTTCAGCATGAATTTCGTATACGTACGTTAACGATCTCTTACGACCTTAAGTCTTTATCCCCTCCTCCCCCTCTTCCTGCTCCTCTCTCTTTAGAGAAAACGCTATAGATCACTCATTTATAGGTCGGAAGATGCGCACCCGATACGGGACAATCTGCAGTTTCGTGTGTATCTTAATCTTATCTTAATATATTAGTCTCATCAAGCCGATTAATTCGTCGCTACATTGTAAATACGAGGCGGAAGAAACTAAGCGCTTTAACGAATATGCATCTATAGCTCTTGTAAATAACTATCATAATCGATTGTTAATCGCGTTCGTCGAGAATCGTGCGCAAAAACATCGGGACGGACAAGTGTCTCCAGGATCGATGTTTTTTTTGGGCAGCTTTCGTCTCGATAGAATCTCGGATGGCGTCGATCCACGCGACTCATCGCGGCAACAACGCTTCCGCCACTCCCATCCACGATTCCAGAGCCAGAAAGGCCGAAACTCTTCGGGAACGGCGCTTGGAAGCCTAAAAATCGCGAATTATCGCCCTGTGGATGCATTCAGATTTTTAATTCCTGATTAATTAACGAAGACAATCGATTCGTACATCAGAAGACATATATATATATATTCTATGTATTTTTAACGAAAAAAACACAAATTATGTGATCCGTGTATGATCATGAAGTGAGAAAGATGAATGAGTGTTGTGAGAGTATATTAATTATCGCGATGCATCGAGGTCCACTCAATCATGGGCAGGAGCATCGCGATACGCAATTTTTTTTACACTTGATTAAGTTGTGTCTGGCGTTGTAATGTTTCTTAACAAGTGCGAGCGAAACTTTGGACTTTAGTGATGTAGAAGAGAAAAGAAAATCATGTCGAACAAACTTCGTTAGTTGCTTAGCCGGCGAGTCTCACGACTCCGGGAACCGATCTTACAACCGTTGTTAGCTGTGATAAGAACAAATTATTGTTACGCGTCGAGAGAATGCAGTACGTAAATGTAGTATAATTATTATTAAAAATAAATAAAAACATCGTCTTCTTCGATGTCACGAAGCGCGAGTGTTTCTGGTTGCGGAAGATAAAGAGAAGAATTAAGCGAAATAAATTTGATAACCGACAGAGTGACGGAGATTTGTGAGATATTAAAAATTTGTAACGCATATCTATTGGGAGAGAATAAATCTATAATCGAACTTCAGACGTAATAATTACGGAACATTCGAACGATTTTATTGACGATTATCGAGGCCCATTTAATCACGAGGGTCTCTCAGAACGAGCGAAAGAAACATTTTTCTTTAATCTTTAGTATTCCATCCATAAATTCCGAGGATGGAAAAAAATCATCCACATAGTATACGCGGGTGTATCGTGAATACGACTTGTATTCGTATGATAATATACATTTACTATATATAGTCGTTCACTGACAGGATTATTGTAACTATGTTTCTACTTAACGGTACTGAGACGCTAAATAAAATCCATTTGGTGTACGTGGATCAGAATTTACTGCAATTGACAATCCACTTGCTGCAAAAGGATTTTTTTTAGAGCGAAAGATTCGGCTCACCGTACTGAATTTTGGAGCTTCGATGCTTCTATCGGGCGCAAGATGGATGTCTTCGTGCTTCGAAGTTGAACCGGCATTCACCTTGCGCCTTTCGATCGACAAGCTCTCGATACGACTGAACCGTCTCGACGCCAAAAAAATATTTACACACCCACAATGCTATTGACGAATAAATACCTATCGCGTATACGATTTCCGAGTTGCAAGGCTCGCCATTGTATCTCATGTGTTCGATCGACGCTTCGGCCTTATCATGCGTTATTTATTTTTCAGTATATGTTCTGTTTTTCCCATTTTCAGTTTTTTTTTTTTTTTTTTTTTTTTTTTTTTTCCAATTATCATTAGACGCATAACTTACACGAAATTTTGAAAAGTAAACTTGACAACGAGTTCTAAAGAACGACGATCATTCAATTAATATTAATTATTGAGACTCAATAGATCGACGATCCTTTGGTAACACACATTGATTTTCTTTTTGTTTGTTGATTGTAGGCATAGCTTCGTTAATCAATGCGAACAAACGCATGTCACGATATTTTTTTACGTTTGGTTTTCATCTAATCACCCTATATTTTTATGTAATAGTGATATACTTTTATATTATAAAACGGCACGACGTCGACAGTTCTACATCTAAACTTTTTTTTCTTTATCTATGTACAATAAAATCACTCACAAAATCCGATCGAGAAGATCGATTAAATACGATCTCACCAATTGTTTGATTAATAGATTACAGCATCGAATTATCGAGTTTTGTCTTCGATATAACTTTTCTCCAAGTTTGCTGGTTCTCGGCAGTGTCAAGGATACTCAGATCATTGTGTGTTTAGTCGTATCTTTTTTTTACGACTTTCTTACCGAGCGCTACTCGCGATAGTCACGGTTCAAAAACCCGCAGGTGGAGCTTAAACAAATCATCAAAAATCTAGAGATTTCTCGGACGAAGATTAAAGTCGCCGTAATCGAAATATATATATATATATATATATATATATATATATATAGTTTCTCTAATGCACCATTTTTTTCTGATCTGGACGCAGATTTTTCTTTTCTTTTTTATAAATTTTTACAAATTTATCGATCGGCGATCAAAGTGACTGTAATCGAGTTACACTTTTTCCGTAGTTTTGCTAATGCGCCATTTTTTTTGTTTAATTTCAAGTGTTTCATGAAAACTTGCAGTAGAGCGACCTTTCGAATTGTGACCATCCCAAGTCAATGGGGCAGTGCCAATGGAGAATAGAAATCGACGATACTTCGATAATCCTCAAATCTCCCACTCTATTCTTCCTCCCCTTCGTTATCTACTTGTACGACAATTTCCTTACATATTGAAATTAAAAATGATACGTTCACTCCTACTTACAATTACATGGCACGTTTGAGTCCCGGAGCTTATTAAATTGTTCGGGAGTTTCTTCTCGGCTTCTATCAGGATCGATCTAGGCGCGAAGGTCTGCAGGTTCTTCGCATCCTGCGAGAGACAATCGTCAATCGGAAACATTAACGGCTTGAATCGTTCAATTTTTTTTTTAACTGGCTCCTACGGACGAGAGCTAACTTGAACATTTTTAACACATTCAACTTGTAACCCGACGAATAATTGTTTGAAAATTATTTGAATTTATCATTTGAACGACGATTTACTTGAGCGATGCCGCGAAGCGCATTCTCTTTCGCTTGTAACGCAGACGGTAATTGTCGTCGATGTTCGTTGTAGAACCTGCCAACCTTCCGCGTCTCGATCGTCCGCCCGTTATTTCCGGTCTGACTCGACGAAGACCCGGTAGTACCCGCCGATACGTCGTATCTACGCGACGACGCTCGTGCGAGCGTTCATAATCGCGCGACACCCCACGGGTTTCCAGAGAATTCGCGAGTCCGGTCGTAGATCAAAGATTATCCTCGTCAACGCCACCGTAGTTCTCGTCGCTGTCCTGACGATCCACCGCAACGAAAGCCATCGAAAATCCTTTGTCCGACACCGTCTCGTCCGTTCGGAATCTCACGAGTAAAGCTTCGTTCATCGACACGATATCGCTGATGTTCTAAAAAATTAAATAAAATGAAATAAAAAAATAATAATTTCCTTGAACGATCTTGAAATGGTTTGTTTTTTTTTTCTTCGAAGATACGAAGTTGTTTCGTGTACACGAAATTGAGAATGGCTTACGGAATTTCCGCAGAGCTTGCCGTAGCTCGGACCAGAAGAGTCGAGACCCGAGTAAACTTCGACGAAATCGTAGCCGCAATCCTCCTCGTACTCGACTTGGAAGGACAGGAACGTGAGATGAACGTTTTTGCCGATCGGCGCCTCGATCGTCCAGTCGCAATCGGTTCTGTGATCGTACTTGTGACTTCCATATCTCGCATGGGAATATATATGCTTCACTCTCTCAGTCGCCATGAAATGGCCGCCGCAAGCTGCAACAGACAATATTCCGATTTTACGATCGAATTTCTCTGCAATCCGAGCGACGATGTAATATCCGACGGTACGAGCAAGCGAATAGATTATTTACAAAAAAAAAAAGTTTAACCTGTCGTGTGAGTAGCGAGGAAACCCTTCCTTTGAACGGAAGTGTCGCTCTTGAACACCATGAACATCTGATTGGAAGTGGCGATTATCGGATGGGGCTCTTTGCTACCACAGAATCGTCCGAGAGTGTGACTGTCCGGGGAATCCCCGTCGTATATCGCAATGTGATCGTAGGCGCATTCCTGATGTGGCTCCATCTCGAAGACTTTGAACATCTGTCACAGATATGTAAATTTTTTAATTTATTCACGCAATACTTGAAATTAATTAATTGTAATATTTCACGCTTATAAAAATAATAATTAAGTATAATCATATAAATAGCAATTAAATATAATAATTAAAAATAATAATTCATGCTTATCGATGTATCGATTTGTGATAGGTATCGGCTTTGTTTTTCGATCATACCAGTTTAATGCGATGACCCGGTGTCGTGGTGAAATGCCAGACGCAGTCTTTTCGGCTTGGATAATTGCTCGGATAATTTGGTGACATTATAGTGCCGACCGGAGCTGTGATTTCGTACTTGCAACCGCCCTCTTTGCAGTCCTGACCGTTTTCGTGGAGCGTGAAACCGTTGTGGCACAAACACTCGTAAGAGCCAATAGTGTTTCGACACTCGTGCTGACAACCGCCGTTGTTGTTCGAGCATTCGTCCATGTCGGTGAAGAACACACCAGCGAAGCCGGACTTTTGGATGCTGTTGAATGATCATTTATTAACGTTAAATAAAATACTTTTAGGGCGTGTGAAATACTGCTGTCGGTCACGAATCGTCTTCCCAACTGTTTGCCGAAACTGTTAATATTGCGAACGAAAGCAAATTAGGCTAATCCATTAAATTGGACGGCTCAGCGCTGGGTAAGACGGAGTTTCGCATCGCCTTAAGGCATGATTTTTGTGAAACTTTCTATCTTTTCGCGGACGAAACGAAGCTCTGAAAAATAGGGGTGGAAAAATATTAACCTGTTATCGGAGGTAAACGTGACCCTCATGGAATTGCCCTCGGACGTGAGAAGGTGCGGAACCCTCGAACCACAGAAGACACCGTGCTTACGAAGAATGTCGTCGCCAAGTTTGCTCGCAACCTCCACAGAGTCATACTCGCATTCCTGCGGGAACATCTCGCTTCCCTCGAGATCGAAATGCGTGAAATTCAGAGTTATACGGTACTGGGGCGGAGCTATTATTTCCCAGACGCAATTCTTGTTGCCGGGATAAGTTTCGGGAAACGATGGGCTCGTGATTGTACCGTTGGCCACATCGAAGATTCCACCGCAAGCATCTGAAATCATTAAGACGATTAAGAAAAAAACAATAAACAAACTAAAAAAAACCAATTTCATTGTGTGACTAGATGAGAACAATATCAGTTTAGCTTCAGCGTCTTCCCAAGGATAATTGTTTTGTAATTTTTATAATGAATATGCTAATTTAATGTAATCTCGCGATGCTGCTTAAATTTGTTCCGATTAGAATGCATTTGCATTTATGCCTCAATTATTACAAATTGTCTCGATAAATTTAGAATGGTACGAAGGATGGACGAATAATCTGAGTGATCGATTAATAAATTGATCTCGAATTTATGGCTCGAATTGTAAGCACCTGCTACATTTTAACTGATTAAGAAAAATATTTAATTCTGTGACCAGATGGGAAAAAAAGTAGTTTAGCTTCAACGTCTTCGCAAAGATAATTTCTTTGTATTCTTTACAATGAAAATGCTAATTTAACGTAAGCGTGCGATTCTGGTTAAATTTGTTCCCATTAGAATGCATTTGCATTCATGCATCCATTATTACAAATTGTCTCGATAAATTTAGAACGGTAGCATAGATGGACGAATAATCTGAGTGATCGCTCTCGAGCAGCATGTCGATCGACTAATGAATTAATCTCGAATTTATAGCTCGAAAGCAGCGAGAACGTGACGGCAATATGTGATGAGTAACGTCGACAGGTGCGTCCTCATCAATCACGTTTGCATCGGCTTCGGATTTTGACACGGGATTCGCCGAGCTCTCTGTCGGTTCTCCGATGCAATTCCATTACTACGTACTGCTATGCCGTTCATGTAAATTCCATAATTTCTTTACCTTCGCAATGTTTTCCGTCGGAGTGAAGCTCGTAGCCGATTCTGCACGAGCACTCGTAACCACCCAGAGTGTTGATGCAATCGTGCTCGCACCCATGATCGGTTAGAGCACATTCGTCGAACTCTGAAAAAATCATAGATTTGTTAGATGATTCTGAAATCATAATCGAGAAAAAGTGATCTCATGTACGATTAACCCTGGAACTCATACGGGGTAGAAAACAACCCTAGACGGTATTCAAACTGCGCTCCTGAAGTAGAAATTGACATTATCGACTCGGAACCTGAACGATAATTGAGTTTGACAATCTGATAATGTGTGCCGGTCGGTAGAGGCCTCAGCTGTTCGCAGGTTTTTACATATTACAATAACGCACCGCGCTTAGGGTGGAAATCCACCCCATTCTGGAGTTCCCGTCAGTGTTTCATCAGATAAGTTACATCAAATGTAACTTATTATTATATAATTCGGACGTATATAGTCGCCATTTTTGAATTTTTTTTTTTTATAATTGTCATGATCTTTAATTACCTAGAATGTTTTAAGAAAAATAAATGTTAAATCCCATGCAAAACTTTTCATGTGTGGATTCATGTGCGGCAAACCCCATTTACTGCTCGTAGAACCCTTGTACGTAGAAGAAACGCGCGGAGTAGATATCTACACCAGTCATGAATTAGAAGGTAGAACAAATAATATATGAGTTTTAGGGTCAATACATGATCGTGCATGAAATAATTTTTTGCTGATTCATTGAAAGAAATTCATAAAAATGTACAGGCAGACACTCGCGTACGAATAATGTAAAAATTTAATTGAAGAAAAACTAATATTACCTTTCATAAAAGTAGCCGAGAATCCCGCCTTCTGTACGGATCCGTCGCTCACGAATTTAACGAGGAGTTTATTCCCGGTCGACCTCAGATCCGAAGGGGCTTTGTATCCGCAGTAAACGCCGATCAGCGGCGAGTCGGGACTGTGGCCGTCTCTTACCTCGACGTAGTCGTACACGCAGTTGTCGTGATTCTCGATCTCGAAAGATTGAAATTTCAGTGCAACCTGATAGTCCTGCGGCACCGACAGCCTCCAGACGCATTCCTTGCTCGACTGATATTCCTCTGGATAATTCGGCGACTCGAGATGACCCACGCCATCCAACTCCACGTCACCACCGCAAACAGCCTCGTACGTTGCGGTAAAACCTCGATGATTTCCCTGACGACTCGACGTAACGTATGTAACGAGCATTCTGCTTCCAGTCGAGACGATCGCGTCGTGAATTTTTCCGCTGCCGCAGAATCTTCCTAAATATATTTAGAGACAAAAAAAGAACGATTCCGTGAAATAAAATACAATATTATTGCAAAATACGCACGACCAAGTGTAAATATTATTTCTTTATCTGACAGTCACGCTGTTTAAGGGTCGAATTTTAAGACGTTATTTTGAAGTTAAGATCGCTGTTGAGATCGAACGTACGATTGAAGTTTGGGCTAAACTTCATTGCGTGCTTAAGATCTATCTTGAATTCGAAATTAAGATCGAACTCTAACTACAATCGAATTTCAGTTCAGACTTAAATTCGAACTGAGGTTCTTAAGTCCAAACTTAAGATGAAACTTAAACACGCAATGAGGTATGGGCCAAACTTCCATCTTAAGTTTAAACTAACGTCTAAAAAATCCAACCCTAAGAAGTGCAAAAAAAAAGGAGCAAATAGTCGATTATCGGGGACAAGTGGGGACTACCAGCGGATAGCTGAAAGTCACGTTTAGTTCGAAACGATCGTGACATTTTATTATTTTTAATGCTACTAAAAAAAGACTACGAAACGGAGGAGTTAGCAGTAGGTGTCGATTGCTCACCCAAAGTTTTGCTCTTGTGCCAATAGCCGTCTCGAATTTCTATGTAGTCCGTACGACAGTAGTCACTCTTGAGAATATCGAGGGACGTGATATTGAGAACTATACGTTCTCCGTGAGTCGCGGTTATTCTCCATTCGCAACGTTCACCGTCGGGCGGTGGAGAATTGTTGAGATGTATAGGTGAGCCGAAGATTCCACTATTTTCCTGAAAGGTCCTGCCGCATTCTGGTAGACAAAAAATGTATTCAATAAAAAATTAATAATCAATAAATAAATAATAACATTAATAAAATTGCATTGATTTAAACTTGTGAATAAAAAAAAAATTCTTTTGAGTTCGGAGCATGTCTACTGACTGTGACATTTGTACAGAAGATTGGTCTGCGCTATGTCGCCCTCGCTAAGACGAATTCGTTGCCCGATCTCGGGTCTCTTCTTTCCATGATTTTCCATCGGCAGTATCGTGTCCAGATAAGTTCCCTTCGAGAATGTATTCTTCGCATAATGCATTATCGAATCGTAGTCGTACGGTAGACCCAGGGAGTTCACCTCGTCCTCCGTTAGTTTATTAAAATTGTATTCTTGACCTGCAAACCATTATTTAATGCAAGATGTGTTCCTGTTTTGAACGGAACGGTGTTCCCGTTTTCAAAGAAACATAGCTTCTTTCTCCCACAAGAAGCTATGTTTCCGCGAAAAAAAAAATCAAACAAGAATCTTCGCAAACAAAATTGAATAGCAAGGAAACAATCCAAGGATTAAAATGTATAGAATTTTTTCATCACTTTTTTTTAAGCGCGTCGCGACATATAAATTTACCCTAACGAAAACATGTTGATCGATTCCAAAACTATCGAGGCTTCCCCGACATTGCGGTTGTCCCGGAGGGGCAAATGGAAATTTGCGGAGAAACTCCATCGAAACTTTACGGATTAGCACGCATAGTTCTCGTCTTCGGAAGTGACGATAACATTCCGACTAGACCGAATCTAAATCAACGTGAGTCGAGTCAGTCCCGCGGATTAGCTGATGAAAACTGGAGGCGTTGAAGACGTCGTGGAGGGAGTTGGAGGTTCCTGTGCACAGAGAATTCTCTAGTAGCACGCAGCGTTGGCGAGGGCAAGTTTAGGTATGTAAATCGTCGATAAGCTACCGCGATAGAATACCGCAGTCGTCGAAGTTGTAGCCAATGACCGTGTCCGCACTTGACAAATATTGAACCAACGTAAACGCTCCGGGCCCAGAACGTTCCGTTATATAAGCGTTAACCTTCAACGATTCGTCGTTGGCTTTACTTTGCCCTACCGCAAATTGCGTCATTAATTCGAAGGAAAAGCCATTTCTCGCGGCGGGTCAGACGGCAATGCTCACTCGACATTTCGACCCCAACACAACACCCCGCAGTTTCAACCCTTCAACTGTACCGGACAGTGTTGGCCGGGGCGTTACGAAATTCGCCAAGAGTCACGTTGCGCTCTCGGGGACAAAGAGGAAGATCACAGTTACGGAGTCCTGATCGTTTACGTGTTTTGGCATCGAGCGGAGAATAAATATCTGTTTGCACGCTGGATCTTCGCCCCCAGCTAATATTCAATGTGTCTCTACTCTGAGAGGTTTACTGCTTTGTTTAGAAAACAATTAATGAAATTGTATGAAAGTACTTTAATATAATGTTATTCCGATTGAAAGTGTAGACCATTAACGAACAATTTTTTTTCGATCGATTTAAATTTGTTTTAAATAAATTAAAAGCAATTCAAAAGTGAGTTCTGAAAACCCAGACATTTAAATTTGATTATCACACAAAAATAAATAAAATTGTATGAACTATTTTTTTTTTTTTTTTTTTTACGATAAAAGTAACAATAATACTTTTGAAGAATATTCTTTCGATTGAGAGTGTAAGCTTTTAACGAACGATTTTTTTCGAGCGATTTAACTTTGTGTTGAATAAATTGAAAGCAATTTAAATATTATTTTTTGAAAACCAAGCATTGAAATTTGATTATCACAACGATATTGGGGAAATACAATCGAGGAACACCAATGCGTGAATTCGCCATTCGTTGATGGAGAAGTCGCCTTTTCATTGGGGGAGCTTGACCCTTATTGTATGACCATTATCGATTTCAATTCGTGGGTGGGTTTGATAGCCCCTTCGTTCACCGTGCTATAATCTTCCTAAATGACGCTTATGGCAAGAGGAGCTTGACCTTATATCCCCGATTATCCCACTACATCCAATTCGCGATCCTCGATTCGCGATTTCCATATTACAGCGAACAAGGATAATGCCGATACTAGAACGCATCAACTCAGTGGGACAGCTTCCAATTACCAAATCCATCGATTATCAGTTATTAGAAGCTGTTCCCCGAGTGCGCTGTGTACGTTCGGGCACACAAACGTGCCGTCGCGACGGGTATTGCGCGACAGTTGAGATATAAGCGGCACTATATTGCCGGTGTAAGGGTTTGAGTTGGAGAACAATGCTCACCAGCCATTATGTTGTCCCGGATGATCTGCACGTGTCGGTCACGATCCGGCCTGGTATGCTCGTGCCAGAAACCAACAACGTGACCCAATTCGTGTACAACTATGCCAAACTTGTCGCAATTCTTGCCGATGCTGATTGCCTGCGGACCGTTCCCTCGCTTTCCCACGAACGAACAGCATCTGATTTTCATATTGAAATACATTAATTCGCAGTCGTACAGGCAGTCATTTAATATGGTTCGATTGGCCTGTACGGCAAATATTAATGCATTCAATTAGGGCCAATATTTTCCGATAATGGGAACCAATCGTTCCAATTAATTAAACTTTGAATCACGTACATCTAGTCTACTCTCATTAATTAAAGCAGGGAAACGCTCAAACAGCTCGACAAACTGTTACGAAAATTTCACTAAGTTTTTATAACGTTAATATTTCTATGCAAAAAAAACTCAAATTTTTTCTATAGCTAATTTCGAAGTAGAGTTTTTCACGATCAATCTCTTCGTGGTCACGCTGCCTGCTGGGTGAAATTGAGCCGGCTGATTTTCCAAATGGTTCTTATTTAATAACCATTTAATATACTAATATAATAATAATAATGAAAATAATGATAAATTTAAAAAATTATGAAAAATATTATGTTGAACAAAAATGTATGATGAATGTAGCGGGTCACTTTGACCCAGAGTTAGCACGGTTGACCTTTCAACTTGATTATACTGTACTTAATGTTTTTTGTTTTATTTTCCCGTCTCACCCGCACGGTCTCTCTGTGAAAACTATATAATTCGGGTGCTGACTGCCGATTCTCTCGACAAACTTGACGCAGGTGAAATTCTCCCAGTGACGCATGGCCTGCTTGAACAAAGCCTTGTGAGCACCGGAGAAATTGCCATCGATCTCGTACGGTATAACGCCGTGATCCCAAACTCGTTCTTTTCGAGCTGTAGCAGCCCGTCGATTTCTGCTCGGTGCCGAATGTCGCGTAGCACCTCGTCCATGGTTCACCAGATATTTCGGGTTGTACTCGTTGTAGAACTCGATGGAACGGAGACGTCGATCGTGAAGAGATATAACCTCGTCGGACGTATCGGCCGAGTCACGGGGAAACGGAGTCTTTCTACGTTTCGTCGACGATTGGCGTCGTCTGGTCACTCTGAAAAAAAAAAGAAAGAAAAGAGTCCATAAAATCATCCACAAGAATTTCATTCGAAGACGCGCATTTTTCAAATTTTGATCAATTTTGCATAATTTTATTAATTTTTTTCTTAAATCAAAGTATCTAAAAAAATCGATGCAAATTTTCGACGATGCGGTGAAATTTAATAAAACTTTTCGTATATTTTCATGGATGATTGATATTCCGACCGGAGGGTGCGATATTCTCGTTCCCATGTTTGCGTTACTCAGCAATAAATGGCTCGTCTTTTTTTTCGTTATTTTTTTATTCGCTCGCAAATAGCCTCTAAATTTTTCCATCGTCCACGGGTCTCTCGTTTATTCGCGGTGCCGCCCTGACGCATCTGTGGGCTTCACGCGCTTCGTTGAAAAACCGCGTAAACGTTATACGCTCGCGGTAAAACGCCTCGCGATATAAAAAAGCGCTGTAACGAATTAAAAACGGGCAACACTTGTAACAGGAGAGAAGAAACGACGCGATTCGTTGAAGATCGCTGCGAAAGCGCGGTGGTTTCCAGCACTTTAACGACGCGGATGTGAAATGACCAGAGGCGTAGAGAGAAAGAGGTAAACCCGCCTGATGTCGCGGTCGCCATTAGCCGAGTGAAACGGCAGCTGCAGAAAGCAAAAAAAATAATTGCAAAAAATATCACGC
This sequence comes from Stenichneumon culpator, assembly GCA_964017025.1. Classification (NCBI taxonomy): domain Eukaryota; kingdom Metazoa; phylum Arthropoda; class Insecta; order Hymenoptera; family Ichneumonidae; genus Stenichneumon; species Stenichneumon culpator. The sequence continues at coordinate 62,259 of OZ024769.1, read as the reverse complement.
GAAAATATTGGAAGCGTTAAAAAAAGTTGAAAGTTGAAAGTTGACATTTTTATATAACTTTCTCATAATGAGCCTTTATTCGCAAAGCTCCTTCTATGAGAAAGCATTTACTATATTTTTGGCTTCCTCGTAGAGGAAGCTTTGCGAATAAAGAGCCATTATGAGAAAGTGATATAAAAATGTAAAATGTAAACTTTCAACTTTTATGAGGAAGCGATATGAAAATTTCAATTTTCAGATTATTCGATATGATCGTCGTATTTAACTTTTAAGTAAAACTGGTGGCCGACGCAGGTTCAGCGCGAAAAAATACACCAATCTTGCGCTTTTGGTCAAAACGGCTGTCGAATCTGTACTCGAGCCGAAATTTTTTTTATTTTTCACGTCCATTTCACACACACTCACAAACACACACAAACACACGCACACACACACACACGCGCGCGCGCGCGCGGATGTTTTTTCTAAATGTGATTTTTCGATGTTTTGGAACATTCTGAAAATGATTTCAATAAAATCTCGAAAACATTTTTATTGACCAAAACAATGCTTCCTCTATGAGGAAGCAAAAAAAAATGCATACTTTTATCGTTCGCCTCGCTCCAACCGTATGTTATTTAATTTCCATAAGATTATGGCAGATGATTTTTTGTTCTCTTTCGAGCCCATAACGTGATGGATTTTTACCTTTCTGTAAGGCAAATATATAGCGCATGGGGAAAAAATGAAATAAAAAGAAAAAGAAAAGTCGAGGAACGGAAAAATAAAACGCAGCATCCGGCCACAGTAGTATAATAGTAGCGAGGGTATAGTACGTGCGCGACTTTGTCCCCCCCACCCCCCTGTCCCTCACCTCCCTCTTCGTTTATTAGCAGTAATTACCGCGCCCGCCTGCCTCGACGAGTCACGACCGCCTATATAACGTTCGTCCGCACTCGCGCTGCTGTCCTCTGTACGCTTATGAACGCGTACGGAATCGGCACGGCATTACAATTAATTAACGGGTGGCTGAGTATTCGTCACTGCGTGTGCGGTTAAATACACTTAAGGGTGTGTGCACATTGCGTCTCGCACGTTTTTTTTTCCTTTTCGTATCTGTAGAAAGTTCTACCAATTCTTTTTTTTTTTTGTATTTTCCGTAGGCTTTGGTGTTCGCCCTCTTTAAGGGAAAGGCGTACGTCGATTTTCTGAAAAAAAAGAGATTGGTTTCATTAATTTTTCCATTCCAGACAATCCAAGATGATTGATCTCTTGGATAAATCCTCAGATCTGTATACAAAAAATGTAGAAGTATCAGCTTTTTAAGGTGAAGATATGAATAAAAATAAGATTAAAGGAAAATTGAACTCTTCTAGCTATTTTTTGGAATTCGACATTTTTTTGTACATGTTCGGAACATCATCACGAGTAGTAGACCATGCAGGGTTTTTGGACAACATTTTTATTAGCCCTGTAAAATTTTAAAAAGTAAAAAAAAGTTACACGTACGAAGAAAGCGTGAGTTAAAATTTTGTAAAAAAGTGTTTTCACATAACTCTCTGGATTCACCTTAATACCGATACGTAACCAATGCGAAAGTCACTGTAACGATGTTCTCTTTTCGCAGTCTCAAAATGTCACGGAACGTTCCGATATTCCAGACACGTAAAATCGTAGATGGGGAAACTATATGAAGATACGAAAAAAGGGACAATTTTACTTCTCCCCAACATTTCTTTAATTCGGACCTAGACATTTTTTGTGCACGATCGGAACATCGTCACGAGTAATAGAAGCTTGCTAAAAGTGACGAACACGAAGAAAGAGTGAGTTAAAATTTCTTAAGAAGTGTTTTCACCTTTAAAAACTTCATAACTGATACAAAAGTCACTGTGACGATCTTTTCGTTTCGCGGTCTCAAAATCTCGCGGAAGTTCCGATATTCCAGACACGTAATATCGTAGCTCGGGAAACTATGCGTGAGACGTTTGCGTGCGGTGTGGCCCGAGCGGGCTTTGTCGGTATGCGTCGAGCTCGATTTTGCACACCGTTTCTCAAATGTCGTCGGTACACCGTACCGACGACATTCACGTATGCACGTACGTATGTATTTACCTATACCTACAGCACCTATAACAACGTAGGTGGAGTATTGCACCGCGCTCGACGCGGAGGTTTCAAATAGTTCAGTGTGCACCACCCGTTTTCCGCGTCTCGACGCATAGATCATTCCATTAGCCTCGACAGGGGGGGCCCTAGTCGCTCTCGTTCGACGCCCAACGAACGAAATCCCCTTCGCACAACACCCCCCCCAGTACTCGATGTTGTATGCGCTAGCTGGTTTCTATATACCTCGTGTACCTATCGCCGTACTCGAATCAACCCCCTCGTTACTCTGTGGGCTCTCTCATTCGCGCCACGGCGAGCCTCAAGTACATAGAGCAAAAATTCTAAATTCCACACGATAAAAGCTCCGTCGTTATTTATATATTTTTTTTTATCGACAGCTCCGGATAGGTCGGATGTTTTATTTACAATATTCTTCTGTTCTTTTTTATTTATTTATTTTTACAGTCAGTGAAGCGCGTTACATAGTAAACGGCAAGCCGGAAACGGGAACTGCAGAGAGGGCGGGGGGAGAGCTTTGCAATTGAACGGAATATCGAGAGAAGAGTTTTTTCCAACATTGATACAGGGTATATTTTTCTGATGGGTCGAACAGCGAACAGAGTAAATAAAAGCGTCTAGCTGGGTAACGAGCAACGTCCGCAATGGTTCTGTAAAAAAAAAATGTCGATGTCGATACACTTTTAGCCGTTACTCTTGTGCGAAACAATTATCCGGGCGTGTTGTTGTTTTTTTTTTCTTATTGTCTTACCACGAATCAAAGGTCAATCTCGTTAAGCTCGTCGTTAACAGTGGGGAGAAAGAACCGTTTCAGAAATCTTCTCTCGGAATTTTGTATAAAAAATGTGATGGGATAACGATAATCGATAAAATTGTGTGCGGTTATGTGTGTGTGTTTTTTTTTTAAATTGACATCTCTTCGAATCGGTCATTTGCGTAATCGCTTATCGTCAGTCACGGGATAAACCGGATGTCAGGCAAAGTGGCGAATAGACGTCAGGATCAAGAAGGAGGAATCTCGATATTGAAAGTGGAGAAAGACGAAGTGGTGTCTGATAGGCATGGAGAGGAATCGAGAGGGTCGCCTCCCTTGATCTCCTCCTCTCTCTGTGTGCGAGGATCGAATTGGCCGGGATGAGTTACGAGAAGCGATCTCGGAGTTTTAGACGCGGAACATCGCGAATACGCTGAATAAGGGATTCCCCGATGGCGGAAACGAGTGCGCGCCGTTCATCGATCTCGATAAATCACGGCCATCTGCCCGCTGGATGGGGTGATGAGATCTTTCTTGCAGCTCTTACCACACATCTAATTTTCTATCCTTCGCACACACTGTTCATCTTTCATCCTTCACTCCGCAGCCTCTCGGATCCGCAAGCCCTGGCCGTTCATACCCTCACATCTCTATCGGTGTTCACTTCGCGTTACAAGGGAAACCGTATTGTAGCACCGTATTGTAGACAAATAGATCGGGCAACTTGTTAAGCTTTGTAAAGATCTCGGGTGAACGAGCCTTGGAACTCTGTTGCAAATTGAATGCAGTGATTGCCAGTAAAAAAAAAATAGGAAAAAATATGTCATCGAAATACTTGAATGGTGAATAAAATTCACTATTAGAGATCTGTGACATGATCAGAATCCTTCCTGCTCGAATCCTTCTGAATAACCAAAAAGATCAAATTGTAGAAGAATGAATAAAATGAAAGAAAAAGAATTATGTACTGAATGAAGTATTTAAGAGATGATTAGAAATAGACTTGACACAAACCGATATAAGACAAGATGGCATTATTTAGATCGGATTTGAAGAACAATGAGTATAGGAAAAAATGTGATTATTTGGCATTGTGAACACCGTTCTTCCTAAGGTTTTTCGGCAATTTTTTTAAAGCATTTAACATAAGTTTCGCCTGTGTGTGAAATAGATCTTGAAACTCTTGTCCTTGAAGTGAAGGGTCGGAGCTCCCGGCCAATCCAAGGTCCGCTCGCTTCCACGTCAACTTTTTTTTTCGTCTCCCCTGTGTCCTAATTTCATCTACGGGAGTTATTTCCGTCGTATTCAAGGTCTCATCGTCGAGCTCTGTAGGGGAACAAAAAGAAGAATAGATGAACTTTCAAGCCCTTTTTACGAAACTTTACCTCCGACCTTAATAACAAAATACACGGGAAAAACCATGTGGCAGAAGGATATTTTTCGACTCAGATAAAATGTTGAAATTAATCCAAGACTGTTTAGTTGCACAGTTGGAAAATAATAATACCGAGATATAAGATGAAGTAGCAGAAAAACACAAGGCTCTATCCGATGACCGGTAGACCGGCAATCCGGGCGGACCTTTGTCTTCCTATCATACGCAGCCGCACAAAAGAGAGCAGGGAAAAATGGACCCGAGTCCTCAGTTTCAGACGAGACTCCTTTTGTCCTGGGAAAAATTCTTAAAAATTGTCAGTCTTGCCCCGTCGTTCCGTTTTGCCTCGCCACACCCTATATCCATTAAAACTGTAAGTAGTGTAGCATTATTAGACTATACAGCTATCGACATCACTGACAGGTTATTGGCAGTTTGGGGGGGGGGGGGGGGGGGGCTGAAAACGCTCGGACTTCCCGGTATCGGAGACCATTTTTACCGCTCTTTACGATGACGGGCATTGTTATTGGCACCGGACCGGTGTTCTATCCCGAGCACGCTATAGCGGTCGGGTCGGTTTTGCCGCTTCCACGACTAACTCCGCACCGCCTGGCCACGACCGCTAGTTTTCAAGCACAGAGAAAGCGACGTTCCTTTCTTTCTTTCTCCTCACGGCAGTCGCTATATTCTTTCCTCTTGGCTCACCGAAGTACGAGAGAACTGGGTTACACGCTCGAAATTCCTTACTGTTTTTATCCACCCCGAACCGCCAACGATCCCTTATCCGGCCTACCCGCTTCGCCATTCACTTGACTCGAGTGTACATAATTCACTTATCGTTCTCGGCAAAAGAAACTTCCGCCCGATTATTTCTTGTTGAAATATTTCTCGAACTTCGTCGTGAAAATAGCGAAAGAAAATAAATAAGGCGTCTTAAAAGTAAAATTCCAGATTTGTAGCTCGCACAACATACCGAAGTCGCAGAAGTATTCTATCGTGCAACAGACGCGAATTTAGTCTTGTGCAATTTTTTGACTGAGTGCTCCAATTGTATCGATAAGACGGAGGAGCTTTTCAACTTTCGACTGCGAATTAAATTTGATTTTTTTAAAAGAGTCAGCAGAGTGAGAGCAAAGTTATTTTTACCATACTGTTTTTATCCACCCCGAACCATCAACGATCCTTTATCCAACCTACCCGCTTTGCCATTCACGATGCTCGAGTGTATATAATTCACTTATCGTTACTCATACCACCGTACTTGCTCGGCAAAAGAAACTTCTGCTCGATTGTTTCTTCTTGTAATATTTTTTTCCCAACTTTGTCGAGAAATTGTAAGAAAATAAACAGAGGGTCGGAAAAGAAAAATTCCAGACTTGTAGCTCGCTGAAGTATCCTACGGTTGAATGGACGCGAGTTCAGTGTTGTGAATTTCTTTTTTACTCAATGCTTTAGTACTATCGGTAAATAATTTGGTAAAGACTGAAAATTAATTTTGCTTTTTTATTTGGGATTTTTTTTACGAGTCAGAATGATCAATTTTTTTTACGTTTGTGTGCTTAAAAATTAATAACTTTTCAATAGGCGATTATAATCAAAGCTCGGGACTTTAAAGAAAAAAATGCTCCGATCGTGTTGGCTCTAAAACTCAGTTTGCACGCGGAGAATAGAACTATTATAAGCCTTATTATAAGCGGAGTACACATTTACCTTCGTCGATGATGACGACGTGCACGCCGCCTCAAGCTAGGATCCGTCGTCGTTTCCGGCAAAGAAGCGGATGCCGCGGTTGTTTCCGTCACGAATTCGAGCCTCATCTCTCGATGTCCCGAGTGTCTCGTTCTCGGCGTGCTGGCTGGCGTGTATGACGTAGTTTCCTCGTGCACCACTATTGGTTTCATTCTCAAGCTCGGTGAGGTCGAGCTCTCAAGACGGTGGTGTCGATTGTGCTTCTTCTTCTCGTCAATCATTGAATCTTGCACCCTTAAAAATTGACGACACATTTCTTATTTTATTATTTTCACTTCCAATAAAATTGCGTTGCTCGTCGGTATATAAGTAAAAATTCGACGCTTTAATGTTCAGTCGCAAGAAATACACGCATGTGCGTTTTTTTAATCTAAAAATGGATTCTTGTATCAATGATAAGCAATTGAAAAAAAAAAAGATTAAAATCAATTGAAAATATAGCGAAAATGGTTTGATGTTAGTCCACTATTGCAGACTATTGGGTTTAACCCGATGACTCAACATTTGGGAAAGCTAGAGTACGAACACACTTTTTTTGAAAATTTCAAAATCTGATAAAGTCTGAACAAATGTTTCAATTATAGCGCAAATTTCAACCCGAGTAATAAAGCCGTTCTTGAATTATAAACGGTTGAATTTTACAGGCGTTACACAAACACACACATATCCATCGATTTTTTCTAAATGTCATTTCTCGACGTTTTGGAATATTTTTTCTGAATACGATTACATGAAAATCTCGAAAGCAAAAAGTTCACGGAAACGAAGTTTCCTCTATGAGGAAGCCAAAATAGCGGAAACGTGAATGAAGAAAGTTTTTCTATTTTTTATTGACCCTGAGATTTCGGGAAAATCCTCTTAAAATGCAATACATCGCCTGACCAAAACCGGAAAAGTATATGTTATATTCTTTATCCGCAGAAAATACGTAATTGCTATTTTGGTCGCGGGATAAATTATTAATGAACGAATCGTCAATAATTACTTGAACTCGATTCCGGTATCTTTGATCTCGGGGTTGCTGTCCCGATCCCTGCCGAAATCGTAAGCTCCAAGCGAGTCCGAGTTCATGCTGTACTGGTTTCTATCGGCTGTTATCGTTTCGGTTTTACCCGCCGCCGCCGCGGACGCCTCGGCATTCTCGTTCGCTCGCTGAGCGTCGTGTTCGTTCTTGAACTGCAATATTTCTGCAATTTCATCGTAGGAGAGAAAAATAAATCAAAATCAATTATCTCAAAAAAAAAAAGTAACTCGCGATGAAATACAAAAAAACAATTATTTTACCGACCAGTCAAACCCTCCTCCTCGATCTGCAGACCTTCCTTCAGGACCTCGTCCTGATACTTCTCCAATTCTTCGAGATAAGTCTTGTTCAATTTTTGCTGGCGCCATTCCGTCTCGTATTTCACGTTCGGCAAAGCTATGTCTCCGAGAAATCCTCCTGTAACAGAACAAACAAGAGAAATGACAATCCCGAATACGTTATCAAAAGATAGCGCGAATGGTTAAAGAAAGAAAAATGGATAAAACAAAAATAACAAAATATCGATAATATTTGATCGGATCTTTATCCTATAGTTGTGACAGATTTATATGTTATCTCGTAGCAATACCGAGACTAGAGGAAACAATCTCGTGTGTACGTTACTCCCGTCGGACCGGAGACTGAAAACGTCGATTTTTCCAGCGATTCGCTATCGGTTACCATAAATCACGAGAGTCCCCCACACCCGCGCTATCTGACTAGAGGGAGTTTATTGGAGTGGCCGTGTTGCAACCGATGTAAACAGCTTTGCTCGATACCGACGAGACGATATCTCGAGTTACTCGAGGCTAAGGACTCGAAATGAGGAGGGTAGAGCGCCCGACAGTCGTCAAATAAGTTTTTTTTATTTTTTTTATTCAATATTAAGGACATAAACTAGACAAAAAAATGTGGACGTTTATGGAAAAATTATGTTTGCTAAATTTGGAAAGTATTCCTAGTAAATTCGTGGAAATTTTTCGTTTGTCATTCTCTACTTTATTTTTTAATTCCTTCCCACCGTTCTCCCTTCGTAGTGAACTCCGATTCCTGCTCAAGGAGGGCGGAGCGCTTCAAACCCATCAAATAAGTCTTGAATTTTTTAAAATTCAATATTAAGGACATAGGCTAGACAAGAAAAAGATTTGGAAAAACGATGTTTCTTAAGTGTACAAGGTATACTGTTTTTTACCATGTACAATCGATCGATGCATAAAATTATTTATAACCGAATTGAAAAATTTAGCACTGGCCTGATCAGCATGGAAAGATCCTTTCTCCTTACGGATAAGAAACAAGGAATAAAAAATGCCTGGCTATTGTTCATTTTTCATTGCCCACTTTATTTCTTCCTTCGTAATTTCTCCTTGTGTAATCGAAGATCGATAATAAATAGAGATCGAAACAATTGGAGGGTTTTAAGAGAATTAGAATTGTCTTGATGGGAAGTTTGCACAGTTGGCGTGAACTCCGTTCAGGCTTCAAATAATGCAAACGAAGAGGACTATAGATTTCCGAAGTGAATCTCCCGGTCGGTGTGCGGCGGTGACCACTGGAGGGCTCTTGACAAGAGTACAGCGGAAGGACGCAAAGTTTCCGTACGTATCGCTCTATCAGCACTTCGACGACGGCGACGTCGACGAAAGTTCAATGTACGTTGTTCGAGAGTCAAACGCCTCCGTCTTACACACTCGTATCGAATTCAATACAAGCCTGGTACAACACGATTCCGAGACCTTTGACCGCTGGTAAGATCAACACTGTGGATTCCCAGAGATTATTTTTGCATCGCCGAATGTATACGAGTTTTTCGCGTTATCAGTGTTTTTCGTGGGGGAGGAGTGTGCTCTACACCTGCTGGGAAATATTCAGTTTTCTCGCTATCGAGGTAACGGTCGAGACATTCGGAAAAAAAAAAAAATTCAAACAATTTGAAATATAATTTTTAACGAAAACAGCGAATTTGCCAGGGAATCGATCATTGTAATGAAATATCGAAACTGAGCGTCGGAAATGTTTCCAATTGTCTTTTCACACAGGCGAGTCGGTTGCTGATCGCAACTATGCCGCCCCCCGCCTGCGCCCCCAGGGGGGAAAGATAAATATAGCACGATTGAATAGCGAAATTGTGCCAAAAAAAAGTGGTTTAAAAAAAATTTCGGAACTGATTCAATTATAAATTGCGGATATTGAAAATCACGCGGTGGCATAGAATCAACTTTAGCGAGCGATACATTAATAATAATAATAATAATAATAATAATAATAATAATAATAATAATAATAATAATAATAATAATTATGGGCACACCAACAAAAAAATTGATGTTCGGTATGGAGGACGTTAATTGTTGCAATGGTATAAATCTTTCAATAACACTCGGAATACATCGCACCATCTGAAGACAAATGATTAAGTGCCATAATAATCGTATGAATGAATTATGTTTCATAATAACTTCATGAAATAATTACACAGCCAAAATGCTGCCGCCTGTTTGATTTTGGGTGCTCGGAGCGGAGTCAAAGAGGGCCGGCGAAGGGTTTTACATAATTTGGCGATTGGTTGTGTCGATAAATAAATAAATACTGATTTGCCGTACTCGTTGACGATTGTGTTTCGTTTAATTAACCCGAAGTAGGTAGCGATGCAGACGCTCGCTGTGCTGGCAATGTATGCCTGGCGGAGGAAGGGGACAGAGATTTGCAGCATGCTAACGATAAATACGTTTTGGTCCGCAAATTGCCCCTGTGTCGAAGCGCCGCCGAGTTCTCCCACTCTAGCCGGACCTCGTTTGTACACGCACACAAGCGTGCGCCTATATTAGGTTGTACGGTCTACAGCGTGTTTTGGCTCACCGCCATTCACCCTCTTCTCCGTCGACTAACGATAACTAAATAACGAGACATCCGATCGGTTTGTATTACAGTCAATCAAATTAAATCATAAATCCACCCTCGAATCATATCAAATAGAAAAAGTAGATAACTCCGGGATTTATGGATAATAATTCGTCGGTTAAAAATCAACGCTGACGATACGAAATTGTTGTTTATGGAGCGTAATACTGCGCGAGTGAAAAACAAATAATGATAAAATCCCAATCTATCCACCGCATGACTCGAAAAAAATACGATGAATTAGTAAAAAATTAAACGAAATATTTCATCGAGAATAATAATGTGACGTTTCATGGTATATAAATGATGAATGTGGCTATAAATAACAATTTAATGCCATGAAATAGCATACTAAAACAAAAAATCACCTTTCAAAAATTAACGCCATACATACTAAAAATTCCGGAGCGTTACATCGGGCTCTGGCAAAGCCCCTGCGAAACCCCGATGTTGGGGAGTGCGGGCCAAAATGGGATAGTGGGGCAAAACGGGACAGTGAGCCAAAACTCAATTATCCAATAATTTCTGGATGCATCCGGATTTTCAAGCCCGTTTTGCCCCACTTACCACCACCGCCTCCATCGAAAAGTTATTGAAAAATCACGTTTTGCCCCAGCACCCCATTTTTCCCCGCTCCCCCTATCTTCAAAAAAAAAAAAACACCCAACAAGAACAATCGTGTGAAAAAAGCGAGATTCATTTGCCAAAAAAAAAAAAAAAAAAAAAAAAAAAATGGCCGTTCAGTCTTCTCCTCGTTACCGCCCATTCGCTGTTAATCCACGCACAACGCAAAGTTGCAGTCTCGTCCAGATCGGCGTGAACGAACGGCACGTTGTAGGTCCAGGGCATAAACAGCAATGACCATAAAGTTGATGCCGAATGGCTCGGGGTATCCCGTCGTACAGCGACTCGGTGTTTGAGCCACGTTGCGTGCACCCGGTGCTCTCTCGATTATGGGTGTTACGTAATACAGAGTACATCGAAGCCGACGGGGTTGGTGGTGTGGGAGCGCGCAGCGGTTTCGTCTGGTGGCGACTCCCTCCGTTGGGAGGCTCCGAAGTCGTGAATTCGATTCCGCGCGAATCGTAAATACGTACATACTATCGGGAATAACAGGACCGCGGAAATCCATAGTGGACCCAGTGGGGGATGAATTTCTGCACCGTCGTTGCGTTACCAAAATTGGCGTGTGTGGATGCGCGCCGGCTTATATGCGTGGATGCCCATATAAGCCGGCTCGCCGGACATATATATCTGTTAGTGTATGCGATGTAGACGGGTGAATTCGCAATAGGGTTGTTGGTAACCTGCATGGGGGAGTGAAAATGAGTGAGGGGAAGATAGAGTGAACAGACCAGAACCCCTATGCAGGCTCCGTTGTCGAATATCCTTCCCCGGTACCGGTTCGGTTAATTAATGCCACCTGACCGACCGAGGGAGCGATTGGAGAACGCGTGGCGGTCGCAACGTCGCCATAAACTCTCGCGTGTGCTCTGGCACGTGTTTCATCCTCTCGACATTCAAAGGACGATGGCTGTGTGAGGGAGTGTTGGTAAGGGAAGCTTCCGATATGTATAGGTACATATGCATCAGCCGAGGCCAACGTACCTGATGCACCTGCTGGAGACGCGGGATGAGATCCTGGCGGACGAGGCGGCGATTCTCTCGGCGGACCGTCCACGCGTCGCCTCTTTACGGCATGGTGACAATGTGTTATGGGGCTCTGTGTGAGCGGTGCAAATAGCGGTATTTATGGCTCCGAATGGATGTCCGTGCCGCTAATGTGTGTAGTTATGAGATTGCTGGTTACCGATGGGCGGACATGGCTGAGCGGGGTGGAATTCGGCTTTGGGATTGTTAACGAACAATGTGGATTGATAAACAAGAATATAAGTCTTAACTCATTTAATCATTTGAGCTTTTGCATTTGATCCTTCTCAATCAGAATCAGTCATTGTTTTATTTAATGATTTCACTTGAAAATTTGAGTTTATGATTTGGGTTAATGATTCGATTTAATAATTCGAGCCAATTACATTTGAGTCAATGATTTCTTACGTTCAGTGACTTATTATTTGTTGTTTCAATAATGCTGATGAAAAATAATGTTTGCGCCGGATTTCCCCCACGACGAAGTACGTTTCATACGCGTCAATATAACACAAGTTGTCGGTTGCGATATTTTTTTATTTTATTTTATGCTTATCGGTAAACGATCATCGTTTCGCAGTACTGGCGCGTGTGCTCCACGGGCCACAGTTCATCGGGGTATCGAAACTCGTAAGCGATAATATCGCCGGAGTCAAGGTCACTGCCAATTCCCGGAATCTAGATTTTTTCGACCATCCACTCGGTAAATAATTTCTTCTTTTTTTTGCCCCCCCCCCCGCACTCCCCCTCCCCTCCCCTCCCCTCCCAACCTATTTGCCTATTCAATCCGATACTCGTCACTTGCAGTGGTTGCTGATCCTGCAACGCGACACAATTGTCGCTATTGCGTATTTGTAACGGCGTGGTATACGATACATTCTGCGCTCTGACAATATTAAATAATAAAAAAAAACACCTACTAGAAAATATATTTCTTTAAACTGGAACAACTTATTTAAAAAGAAAACTGTTCACATTGCGATCGTGTGTTTAACGCAGGAAATGCATTTGATGGGTTAAAAAAATGATCGGTCAAAGCTCGTTTGCATTTTTATTAACGAAATGATTTTTTTATTTGTTCTTTATTTTTGACGAACCGTAAGGTCGTGGCCAGAAGCCAATTGCACGTGCCAGTCGTGGCGGTACCGGACGCTTTGCCAATCTCCTGATCGATCGGACGACCTTCTTCTTTTCCATTTCCAGGTCGTACAGGAGGTCGTAGCGGGCAGCCACGCAAAGCTCCGCTGGAGATATAGAGAGGGAGAGATGGAAACCGAGTGAGAGAAATCGTTTCGTTTCTACCCGTACAAGTACCCAAGCTTATGGTACTCGGCGGGCATAGGAAGAATTTCCGGTTACCGATAGATCTCACCGATGGAACTTCCGGCCACCGGTTTTGCTCTCCTGCCCCATCTCTTTGCCGGCCTCGCTCGGGACCTTTTTTTACCCTCAGCTTCCTCAGCTCTCTTCTCGTTCGTCCGTTGGTATGTCTTTTTTCTTTTTTTTTTCATTCTTTCTCTGCGCGAGCAATATCTTTCTCAGTTTCTCATTCCATCCGTTCGCTTCCATCTCCATCCAGTGAAAACTTTTACGACAAAAATCCCTTTCCTTTTTTTTTTTTTTTTAACACCGACCTACTTTGCTACCTTTCAGCGATTTTTTCTATCTGTTTACACGCCGTTGTACGGGTTTTCGAAAAGTTTTGACGGTATCGCGAATAAACATTTACAAATTGAATCACAAGTTATTGGAAGAATAAGTTTCATGTTTGTTTGGTTGGTCGTTGATAGATTTTGTGCATAGCGTAAAAGGAAAGATACTGACATGTATTTCTTTTAGGTATCGAAATAAAAATGTAATGATTTTTATATGTACCGAAACGTTTCGATATACCGGGGCAGCGAAATATCGAACTCACGATTTTTTTTAGATCGTCTTCTTCCAAGTGGAAGTTATCGAGTTCGGTACTGGACCGACTGGATAAGGTGTGAAGGAACGGATTTTATGACATATGCGCTTCATTGAATAAGGCAGCTGGATTGCTGACCCTTTCATAACGCACTGGTGAATTAGTTAGACGCTAACGCAGATGTCGGAGGAGAACTAGGAAAGTCAAAGGAGTTCTTCAGTTTTGCAATTCGGGGACCCAAAGGTCGATACGACCTTCCTGGCCGAATATTTCCCGTTGGGTGTAAGCCTACTCTACTCAGAGACACGTTCGTCGAGGCATACGTGCTTACGCACTCTATAAAATAATTTTACAACTGAGTCATATTCTGGGGTTACCTCGAGGAGGCATGGTCCATTCTTTGTGGTACTGGAAAGGATCCTAAGGTTTGGATAAGGTCCCCAATTTGTGACACTGTCCCAGTTTGTGACCGGGGTACCTCTAGCATAATCGGCTCCCCCCCCCCCCCCCACGCCCCGCCGTTTGATATGCAGCCAATGGGTAGCGCGCGTTTGGGGGGGGTCCCAAACTGCGACACTTGGTCCTCCTTGTTTATTCCTATGATTTTACACACTTAAAGTGAGAAGTGCCATAAACTGCGTAGAAGTGTCATAAACTGGGCCTCTTACCTTATCTAGAGCCTTTATAGCGGCCGGGGACCACTTCGCTTGCGCGAAGCGCTCCGTCAGCTCGCCATCTCGTGGCCAAACGTGAGACTACTGGGTGTGATGCTGTACCGTTGCAATACATAGAATAAATCGTAGAAATTATATAACTTATATATAATTATATATTTTATTCTATCTGTTTACACGCGAAATGTTTCGACGGTTTTTCGTTTGTTTGAGCGTTGATAAATGTTATGCGTCGTGGTAAAGGAAACATACCCCCATGTTTTTTTTTAAAGGTGTGAAAGTAAAAATCGTCAGGATTATGTGTTTACTTCGGCGATTTTATTCTGTCCGTTTAGATGTGATTGTACGTTCTCGAAAAGTTTCGCCGGAATTGCGAATAACCATTTACAAATTGAATCCCAAGTTATTGGAAGCGTAAGTTTTTGTTTGTTTGTTTGGTCATCGATAAACGTTGTGTGTGGCGGAAAAGGGAGAATAAAAAAGTAACAATTTTTTTTTTTTTTTTTTTTTTTTTTTTTTTTTTTTATAGGCGTAAAAAAATCCTCGCGTTCATGTATACATGTAGGTACCTACATATGATGAATATACATTGACTCGAAATGTGAGGTGTCGCGACACGAGTACGGTGCGTGTACCGCGTATTGATTCGAATGGTGAAGCCTCACGCGTCGCGAACACCCGTCGGATTAAACGCTCGCGTTCACTACGGACAGTTTCGTGTTTTTTTGTTTGTTTTTTTACGTTATTTGTTCCTCCCGCGGTTCCATCCGTCCATCGTTAAACGCAACACCTCGCCGCGAAGAAGCATTGAGCTCTGAAATTGGATGTACGGAATTCGACGATTTCCGGTTAGGTCTCGTGGGTCAAGAAATAAATTCCGCTCCGTTCCCCTCCTCCGTTCTCCCCCTCGGCTTCTTTATTCCTCAATGTGGATCGTGCTTTCAAAGGCCGAGACGCCTCTTCGCTACTGGTTACGTTCGAATATGTTAATACTCAGTCTAATCCCAACGAATCCGTCAGCCTCACGCTCAGCTCGTCGAAGACGACGAAAACAGACGATCGGCGTCTTCTATAGGGTAGTTTACACTCTCCTAATCGCGCCGATGTATACAGATATACCTGTGTCCATAAGACGCATGTAGTTAACAAAACTTTCGGGAACATCTACTTGGCATCAGCTCGAGCATGATTTACGATGTAATTTTACTTATACCATCGCAATCCTATAAATTTTCGCAAGTATAGTTGCAGCGAAGTTGAACCCTGCAGTCGAAGGAAAGCAACAAACTTGGTTTTTAGGGTCACCGGACGACACGAGCTGCCGTTATAAAACGCATCTGGACTTAAGCCTTTAATCGTTGCTGGGACGACCGAGGATTTTTTTTTCTTTTGCTTGAAATTACCAAATTTTTGAAAAATTTGGTCAAATAAATGAAATAAACAAATTGGAGAAGTAAATTAGGACAATTCAAATATTGCAATTCTCATCAACCAGTTTCAATTTAACTACAACGCAAAGCTCTGCTGAGGCAAATTCGATTTCTTTGTAATACCAAGATGAAGAAAAATAGAAGACGAGAATAAAAAATAAACTCGGCTTTGATCCAATACATTGGATGCATCGACTCTAACCGACGATGTAACGTCGACGGGCCACAGTTCGCTAAGTGGAGCGTCCTCGAGAGTGCTTCGAGAGTTTTTGAAGCGCGGCAGACCGGAGGGCAGGGCAGGGGCAGATCTCGCTGAGTGAAGTAAAATAGAATGAAAGATCTGGAAGGGCGAAGAAAAGCGCAATGGGTGGTGGAGGTCGAAGACGACGAGCCGGAGCGGAAGAGAAAAATAATAAAACCATGAAGAGACAGTCTGGAGTGCGTTTCCGCATCGCGCAATCGTTTCACCGATTTCCATACCATTATTTCGTCTAGGAAGTCGTTCCCGCTTCGTTTCGCGACGAAATACGCGCGTTTTCCCACCTCTTGTTCTTTCCGTTTCTTCGCGCGGAGACTTTCCTCAACCTGGCGACTCGGAGTGCCGCGGTGGACTATACAGTATGCTTCCCTATGCAACTTTTTTTTTTTTTTATTATTATTATTTTATTTTTATTTTTTCGCAAGACTTTCGCATCTCGGTGCAAGTTTGACGTTATAACTACGGGCGAAAATGGGGATACACGAAGAAGGCGGAGAGACAAGAGAATACGTAGTGAAGAGCTTTGCCTTTACACGCGAGGTGTCAGAGGCCACGGGGTTATCGCTCGGCGCTGACGACTCTCGATCGTACTTGAGCTCTCGAATGAAGAAAAAAGGCGATGGGAAGCAGCCCGAGAGAGCTTCGTGAGACTCTCCTCCCGAGGCCCGTAGACAATGCCAATGCGGAAATTTTATGTTTCGCGAGAGTGCAAGAGCGTCGTTCGTGAAATGCCATTATTGGAGAGGGATCGAAATGAATGCGTTATTACCGTGAGATATTTTCACGACTCCGATTGATGCGCGGGCGAAGCCGCCCCCATTTTTTCTTGTACGCTGATAAAAAAAAAAGAAAAAAAAAAAACGCGTCTGAATTAACTTAATATTCGGGCAGGGACGTTCCAATAAATATTTAGTTTGTCGCACAAATCATTTTGATGCTTCGAAAATATTTCGGTGAAATCATCAGAAAAATTGTTCAAGTGCCCAATCTTTCCGCTGTACCAACAAAATATTTATTTGCCCGAAATAGTTGATTCAGGCGTATTTTTTTTTTTTTTTTTTTTTTTTTTTTTTTATTGGTTCAGGGCGCAAAATTTTTCCGGGCAAAAATAAATTATCGGCGTCCTCTTCACAGTTAGGTAAAGACGCCAGTTACGCTCGAATAAAATTGTGGAGATCATTAGATGAAATTTATTACAGTTTTTGTTACCGACCGAGTAATTCACCGCGGCTTCACCGAACAAAAACGTATCGGATTATTTTTTGAAGACGACACTAAGTGAAAATTTGATTGAGTCTTGAAGAATTCAACGATTTGAACTGAGTTTTTCAGCATCCCGCGCGTATCTCCTTTATGTCATAAATTTCGTACGATGACAGCGAAAATGACCTCCCTCACTCATCTCTTCGCGGCCTTGACCGAAGAAAAACGTATCGGATAATTTTTACTGTTGAGCCCTTTTTTTCAAGATGTGACTAAGTCAAAATTGGATTGAGTCTTGAAGAATTCAACGCTTTGAATTGAGTTTTTGAGCAATCCGCACGTATCTCCTTTGTTTCATAAATTTCATACGTTGACAGCGAAAATTGGCTCGACTGCCGCCGCCCTGCGATCCTCATTTTTCCTCATTCCCGTAGGCGTCCGACGATGCAATCTAAATTTCATTACCAATTTCGCGTTTCTCGCGTCGTGATTTAGCCACGCAACCCCGAACGGGGTCTGTGCGGCGAATACGTGTGTGCCTTATCTATATGTATATTAACTGTAACTTACACACGTTTCCGCATCTATCCGCGCTATCTTGTTATTGCGGGAGATCGCGGTTGAGAGAATAATAATTTCACGACGGACGGGTGGGGGGTCGCGAGAAGTAAGAGATGATTCGTCTTCCGGGGCGCATCTGTATCCCGGCTCCCTTTGCGTCTGAGATGATCAAGGAAACTCCGTTGGAGTTAAAGACTCGCGGATACATCTTCCTCGTATAGCCGCAGTACGAGTGTTGAGTGTACAGAGTCAGAACTGTAGTACGATTGTATTACATTTTATTGAAACTCTTTTTTTCTATTCGCAAAATAATCCTTTCAGTGAGGATTTTGTTTGATCCGATTTATTAAAATCCCTTAGCGTGTAAGAAAATTACATACATGAAATTACTTTCATTTTAAAAAGTGAGTAAATAAAATTAATTTTTTAAAATTAAGTAAACAAAAATTATTACATTTTGTAATAAAATTGTGTGTGAATACTTGCTGTTATAAGTCCCATAAGGTCCCCTTCAGAGGTTCTGATTATTCCACGTGTCTTCAAGGGATCGTAAAGTTTTTCGAGTGCGCTTCCTGAAGTGCGCTTTTTGCCTTTCACGGACACTTCCGTCACGCTGTTCGAGGGCACTTTGTGCCTCAGCAGTCCCGCGGAATATGGTTTCGCATAAAAAATGTATTACAGACAAAAAGTGGTGAATATGGCCCATCCCTTTCGGCACGTGAATAAATGATGCATGGACCGGGCAATATTCACCACTTTCACCTTTGTTCCGTCTTGCTTGTTCCGTCGCCTTCCCCCGTTCGATACAGGTATTTTAGTACAGGGTTCACTTTTTTTTATCCACTTCCTCTTTAACGACGCCAGAGGCTGGCCCTGCCACGGGGGCTTGAAAAATTAACTCGCCCTACCTTTATTCCCCTTTTTCTCTATTTATTCTCCACCGCTATAATATCCCTCTCTCTCTCTCCATCTCGCTCCACCTCGTGCTCCCGGAAAATCGAAATAATTCTCTCCGACGTTGCGCGCTCGGTGCGCACCAGCCGAGTGCGAGCGACGCCACCCCTACCGAACATTTTTCATAACTTTTGCCCAAGAGTCCTTTGTTCGCGAAATCGCAGCGAAGCCCTCGCACTACATCCTGTACTACACACAAAAATATATATACATATACCTACCTACGTATATACATGTATGCGCGCCCTTACGGTAGGTAGGTGCGTAATGCAAGAGCTCCGCTTCATATACAATACCGAAGCTCGAAAGCCGCGAAGAGATGAGTGAGAGAGCCGAGGTAGACGAAACTCCGGCTCTCTCTGTGGTACTATATAATATAAGCTCATTTTGTTCTCCCTCGGTTTCCATCCTCTCCACGAGCCGCGCTCTTCCCGTATTTCTGAGCTAATCCCCGAGAGCACATACGATTCTCTTCATGAGCTCTCGCACTGGGCTTTGATACGTATTATTTACAATTGGTAGATATTACTCCGCAACTGCATCCCACACCACTTGTATTTAACCCTTTTAATCCCTACTGGGAATGGCGCGGTATAAATAAAATGAAATTTTTACCGTCGTTACTGGTATTGGTTCTTCAGACGATGCGGACTCGGTCTATAAAGAAGACTGTAATTCTTTTTTTTTTTTTTTTTTTTTTTTTTAGTTTGACCCTTTTTGCTTCCTCATAGAGGAAGCTTTGTTTTGGTCAAAAACATTTTTTTCGATATTTTAATGAAAAATTTATACGGGTATAACTCGAGAATGCCTCGACCGATCGAGCTAAAATTTCACACACAGTAAGTGTGGTTAATAGTCAATGTTCGTGCAAAATTTCATCCAAAAATGTTCAGTTGTTTTTTTTTGTACGCCATTTTTAATTTCTTCAAAAATGTCTGTTCGCGCTATAGCGCTCGCAATATTTTAGCTGTCGGGCTAAAGACGCGTACACAGATGGAATATCATCACCCGACAATCCCATTAAAATTTCAATAGAATCGATCTAACCGTTTAAATTTTATGCCATTTTGAATTTTTGGAATTCTTTGAAAATATTTGTACTTTAATTTAGATGCAATTTTCCTCACTAAATATCCATTTATGAATAAAAGAAGTGTCAGATTCATGATCCGCGTGAAAAAATACATAGAATACAATACCAGAGTGACGACTAGCGAAAGAGTTTATCGGACACTTGTATAGCCAAAATTACAAAAATTTGTGATTTTGGGTATTTTCAAATAGCGATTTCTTTGCTTCCCGATGGATACTCTATGATACTTTATGTATTTTTTCGCCTCGAGTACAGATTCGACAGCCGTTTTGACCAAAAGCGCAAAGTTGGTGTATTTTTTCGGGCTAAACCTGTCGGCCGGCAGTTTTTTTTTAGTTTGACACGTATATCTGCATCTCACATCACTTGTATTTTACCCTTTTAATCCCTGCTCTGAATGGCTCGGTGTAAATTGAAATTCTTACCGCCGTTACTGGTTTTCGTTCTTGTGACAATGCGGACCGACGCGGTCGGTAAAGAAGACTAATTTATTTATTTATTCTTCGTCCTTTCGTTTCGCTCATAAGATTTCAAAGATTTACAAAGATTTACAAAGATTTACAAAGATTTACAAAGATTTGTCCCTCACGAATATTCAATTCCCCGACGCTCGATACAGATAAAACATTTCACAGTGATAAAAAACAAAACCTCTTACTCAATCCTCTTCCGCGAGGTTCCCGCAAAAACACCGTCGCAAACCTTCGCTCTCTTACACTTCCCGGCTACAGCGGAAGCGCATATAACGTCTCATCAACGAGACTAATACACATAGCACACAAAAGCCATGAACCACCGTTTACTCCATGGTCCGAAACTTTGTCCAAGAGTCGTTTGTTCCCAAACAGCCTGAGAGAAGGAAAGAAGAAAAAAAAAAGGAACTCCACATAGGTGTGTCGGAGGGTATCGACGCAAGTTCCGCTCTACGCTGCGAGCGATAGAGCCCCGCTTCATCGAGAAAACAGAGAAATATAGATACGTACAGTGAACGACGTCGGGTATAGGCAGGTAGAGAGAATACCTCGAAGCTCGCGTTTCATTTAGTTTCGTCCTCGTTTCGCTGCACTTGGTAGGTTCGAGGAGCGAGCGGGGGTGACACAAGTGAGAGGGGGGGGGGGGGGGGGGTACGTACAGGCGGGAAGCTAGACTGAGCCGAGGGGTTTTGTACGCTTCATTCTTTTTTTCTACCTCTCTCTCTCTCTCTCTCTCTCTTTCTCTTTATGTACCGACACACACATCGGTGTGCTCGGTTCGCTTCCGGCACACTCGCGCCAACTCCGACACCGAGAACTATCGGCTGCTGGATTATGTGGGTCAGTGTAAAGACTCTTTCACCGTATTTTTTTTTTCAGCTTTTTATTTAATTTTTTTCTTTCTGTTATTTCCCTTCTTTATTTTAGCTTTTTTTTTTCTTTGTTTCTCGACCTATAGCACATATATACATATATTTCCTTCGGCGGATCGCCGGTGCCAGTTGCTGCTCGTCATACTCTCGTTCTCGTTATCCCAACGCTATCGAGTTATGTACACAACTGGACGAGTCTATTTGTATTTTTTTTTTTTGCACCGTTATTTTATTCGGCTGTCTCTTTAGCGGTGTTTTCATTGCCGGGACGAAACATTGGAACGGACATCGTTATTCGATGACCGGAGGGAAGCCGGTCAAACGAGCGCTTGATCGGCGGCTAATCCGACAAGTGTTTATGCGCGCGCTGCCGAAGCTATCGGTAGAGGTGGGCGCAGGCGCAGGCGCAGGCGCAGGCGCAGGCAGGACGGCTTCGTCACACAGTTCCGTTGGAACTGTATTATTACAAAATTATTTTTACGAGGCTTCGTATTCTGATTTTACGAAATTATGTTTACTGTGTACCAGCCTCAATAATCGAATCGGAGACAACAAATCAATTTAGAAATAGACTTGATAAAGTCTTTTCTACTTAATGTAAACGTACAAAGATGCATATATTGCAAGTTATAAAGTTCCTTTCTGTAAATAATAATAATAATAATGTCTCTTGTATTATTCTTATTGTGCAATTATTTTGGTGCTTCGTTTGCGGTACTCTTTATTTTTTGTTTATTTCAAACTCTTCGAAAAGAAACGAAAAAAAAGACAAAAGTTCCATCATGAGTTCGGTGTAAGTCGTTATAATTGTTCCGAATAAACGGAAAGGGAATCTCGGCCGGTGTTGTTTCGACGATCCAGTTGCGGTGAGGAGAGAGGAGCGGTGTAGAATGCATTGGTTTTCGCGCCAACTAGAATGGAATAATTATTAAATCACTGGGTCTCTCGTAGGTGCGCTCTCGGTGCACTCGCTCGTGCGCCGATTATTCAGTTTCGTTGCGGTCGAGCGATAAAGTCGCGGCGGCACGAGGGGAATCCGGTAGCGGGTTAAATAGTTGGAGATGCGCCAAGTGCAGGCCTGCGCCGAGACGAGACTGCCATCCTCACAGGAATTTTCTCCTTTTGTTCCAATTTTTCTTTATTATTTTTTTTATAAAATTTTCTTTTCTTTTCTTTCTAGAATTCTGGAACGCGGCGACGCTTTCGCGGAGCCTCTCAATTTGTTTAATCGATTAAACAGAAAAATGCCGGGCCGCGGCGACGAAGATAGAGATGATAAAAATAAAATAAAAAAAAATAAAAAAATAAAGTAACGAAATAAAATAAAAATTGAAGAAAAAAAAACACGGGGTACGATAGTGAAAAGGAAGAGAGTCCAGGGAGAATGGTCGAATGACGGAAGTAGTCCTGAAACGTCGGAAACCCTTTCATCCTTTGTAAACGAGGAGTAAAGAGCCGGAGGTGGAGGGTTCTTTCATTCTTGCGTTGCATCGCTCTTTCGCGCGCGCGTGTGGACCACTTGCACTCGTCGCGCGCGTGTTCCTCACCCCCCCCCCCTCCACACTCCAACCCCCGGAGTTCTTCGTCGCTCTTTTCCCATTTATCTGCTCTCCCGAGCCTGCCACTCTCTCCCTAACGTATACACTATACACTCGCAAAATTGTGTACATAGCGGGATGCGCTCTTTATCAATACTCGTTCTTTTCAGTCTTTCATTTTCGACTTTTTTTTATTCATTTAAATCTTTTCTCGGCTACTCTGCAGACACGTGTCACAAATTTTCTTTACAGCTGTCTTTTGTGTCCGAAATCAGTAAAAAAAAAAAAATGTGTAAAATATCGTTAAGTGATTGCGTGTACGCGAGCATTCGAAATTTCGAATAATTCGATACATCCTAATAAACGAATTTTCAATTCAATTCATACACTATTCACACACCCCCTGGTATAACAAGTACCTATATCAATAATAACAATCATAAGAAAAATAACAACTATTATTATCATCATCATCATCATCATTATTATTATTATTGTTATTATTATTATTATTATTATTATTATTATTATTATTATTATTATTATTATTATTACTACTACTACTACTACTACTACAAAATATTGATGAGTGATAAGGACGAATTTTATAGTATTAATCGAAAATGGTATCGACGGGAAACAGCATGCGGGAAGGACGAGAAAGGGAGCTCAGGCTGTATACGTACAGTGGCGGCACGCGAATCGACGAACCGGACCGTGCGCACCGGCCGCCCGGACGGTTTAATTGGTTGGCGTCAATTAGCGAGCGTGCTCGTTAGCGGTAAACGGCTGCTTGGATCTCCTCTATCGCAAGACAGTAATGCCTTCCCCTTGAGAATCCCCCAAGCGTTTATAGTTAGTTATATTACAGAGACTATGGTCAGATATAGGATGTGCGCTCGGAGTATGCCGTACCTACAGGACTCATCGTATGTAATCTCTCTCCCTCCCGCCCTTCTCTCTCTCTCTCTCTCTCGGCGAATCGGCGAAGCGATCTCGCATTATATACCGGTTTATGGTATGTAGGTACTATACATGTGTACCTATATGTAGGAGGAGAAAAAAATGGGCTAAAATGGACTATTTTTTACGAATTTTTCTCGGGCCTTAAAAACAATTGTATCCCGAATGGAAGACACCGGTCCATTTTGGACCTCTCACCCTTCCAGATAATATTTAAGATTATATTAAGGACGAAATCATTTCTCGGAAGCGAAAAAAATGTCTCGTTTCAAATGAAGGACATCGGTCCATTTTGCCCCGTTCACCCTTCCGGATTATATTTAAGATTATATTAAGCATGACATCGTTTCTCGCGACCTAAAAAAAGTCTAGTCTCAAATAAAGGACACCAGTCCGTTTGGCCTCGGTGTTTCGTTTTGCCGTGTTTTCCCCACCCACTCCCTCTAGATTACACTTAAGATTATATTAAGCACGAACTCGTGAGCGTGAAGAGATTCTCGCGTGCACGTGTTCACATACGCGTGTGCTTAAACCTTGTCCGAAACTCGAGTAATATCATCACACATCCTTTATAATCTAATGAATGCTTCCCATTAGCATCGGACGATACCCGACGAGGTTTTCCGTCTAAAGCGATATCTCCCGATTTACCAGCTAAATGCATCAAGGCGGTAGCGCCGAGTTTCTCTTGAAACGAGAGTGCATCTCTCATTTGTAATTATACACACATATGTACACACATAGATACATACGTATATGTACACATAGTCTGTAGTCACGCGACGATGCATCCGAAAGATTCATAAAGCGTTTGTTAAATCTCAATTAAAAAAAAAAGCGTCCGCGCGATAAAATTTCTTCGAAGCGTCGAGCGTCACGCTGAATTTAATATTCCTCGCTACGATGAACTTCCGGAACGATGACGAGGAATACAATTTTTTTTTCATTTTTTTTTTTTTTTTTATGCTAAATGCTGTAATTTATTTTTAATTGGCGACAATATTGCGATGAATTTTTCGTCCATGATCTTTTTTTCTCGATTCTATGCGTTCCGATCAGTAGATGAAAAGATGAAGGAAAATTAAATTAAACGGAAGTAAATAAAAAAGAGGACGAATTGTGAAAAAAAAAAAAAAAAAAAAATGGGACAGGAAAATTTAATTGCCCGTCGTAGTCAGGGTTACATTCTCGTGGAGGCGACAACAACAGTGCTATTTCGCTACGTAATTCGAGTTCACTGGACGTTATAATTTATTTTTAATTGGCGACGATCTGAGATGAAATTCTGGCCCAGAAGCTTTTTTTTATTCTATTCTTTTCAATCGGTAAAAAAAAAGATGAAGAAAAAAAGAAATCAAACGGATGTAAATAAAAAAAGGACGGATTGGTTAAAAAAAATGTTTTTTGTTTTGAATTTCAAGTCGGAGCTGAAGTGACGGAACAGAAAGATGTCCGTCGTTGTCAGCGTTAAATTTTCATGAAGGTGATAACAAGACTGCCATTTCGTAAAGTCACTCGAGTTTACTAAAGGCTGTAATTTTTTTTAAATTAGCGAAAATAATGAGATGAAATTCTCTTGATTCTATTTTTTTTAACGTAAATGAAAAGATACAAACAGAAAATAATTAAACAGATGTAAATAAAAAGAGGACGAATTTGTTAAAAAAAAATATATATAGAATAGATTTAATTGCACGTCGTCATCAGAGTTCCATTTTTATGTAGATGACAACAAGAGGGCTAATTCGTTACGTCATCCGAGTTTATGGATAAGCCGATAACGCTTGGCTCTCAGTTCCATATGGCTAATGGCACTAATGGCCTTTCTGCGTTATACCAGCTACTTGAATGACAGTATCCAGTACTAGACGTGGCTTTCGGTTCGCGCTCGGATCTCGGGTTGAATAGTTGGCGTAACTCACCGTCTGGCTATTCATCGCAAGGAGAGAGGGAGGGACACCCGCATTCCCGAACGTCTTGTAACTCGGACCTTGAAAGGGTTAAACCGTAGCGACGCACGTCGGGGCCATTCGAATTACTGGCGTTGATTCGCCGGCGAAGGATTCGCGTAACGCCGATGGAATCGTGCGGATTTTCCACAGCTACGGACGATCAATGATAGAGGATCGTACTGTGGTTAACTACTTTTTTATTTTTTATTTTTATTAAGCCCAAGATTTGAAGGACTCGGGAAAAAATTTAATTGCAGTTTTTGTGACTGAATCAGTCTGTTTAGAATCGCCTGAAAAGCCGATCCACACAGATTTGGTCCAAGACGATTTTTCTATAGACTAAAACTTGAGAAAACATGACAAAGGTAGGCTTTAATTTTTCATTTTTTTTTCTTTTTTTTTAGTTTTTAAGAATCCAAGTAAGTTCTTCTGGAATAACGAAATCGATGTATACTATCGCGTGCCGAAAATAAATCCGAAAATAGATCCGTATTACCCCAAAGTCACGTATATCGGTGATTTACAGAAACAATTATTTTCCATCACTTAGGGTCGAGCAATGACTCTTTTTTTTAACCAAAGTATATTCTGTATATCGAATGGCTTAACCCATTGAAGCATAGTGGAAGATATCCGCTGCCTCACCAAAGTATCGTACACTGTAAACAAAATTATAAACTTGATGTATAAACATGAAGTTTAAACATTTTTATACCATCCAGAAGTGCCTGCAATTGCCTCTCGTTTCTCTGAAACTTATGCAAAGTAAACGCTATTCGCAAGGACTATCTTAAAGGGATGAAGGCACGAACAGCGTCGAGGTTACGGATTATTGAAAGCTGAATTTACATACGTGTTACGTAGATTACACGACGTTCGATGCTTCGTGGGATTGCGGTTACGAAAATCTCGAAGACGAGGATATTCCGGAACGCTCGGAGGAAGCCATAGTCGAGCCGGATAGGATACAGAGCGGATTTACATAGAGTTACATCGGCGATTCACCGCGGTGCCGTTTGCATAGGTATGCACGGGCGAGGGTGTGTGTGTATATATCCGGGATCCTTACGATCGCGGAACCACCGCAAGCAATTGGTCCGCTGATCCGGCTCCGATCCACGAAACGCACAGCTTAGCTCCGCAACGAGGAGCCAGTTAGGCGAGCGGTGGCGTTGCTAGAAAAAGGATTAAGGTCAGAAGGGCATAACAGCGACGTTACTGAATGGATCGAGAAGCTCTCCCCTGTATCACAGCGTAGCACACGGCGCATTTTTTGCACCGCGTTAAGGTGAAGTGAAAGCCACTTGAGAGAGCCAGTAGTGTGAGGGAGAGAGAGAGAGAGCGACAGAGAAAGTCTTTCACTTCACCTTAAGGTAGTCCTTGCGAATGGTGTTGATTTGGCATAAGTTCCGGCAGGTTTGTTAAACAATTAAATTTTTCATCACTATTTGTGTAGAACGCGTCAACGTTTAAAAATATGTATATATTTTTTTTCATCAGACCGTTCCGACATCGGAAAGACATTTATGGATGAGAAAAAGATACTTTTTGCCGACGGAGTTTGACCAGTAATAAAATAATTCTGATTTGATTTGGTTTATTTAAAAATTGTTTGATATACGATCGAATGTCGAGACTCGATGACTTTCGTCAACATCGGAAACCTCGGGATATCCATTTGCCAATGAGATTTCGAGGTTTAACGAGGAACCGCAAGCGATTCTAACGTACACACGATGCTATAGACAAAAAGGCGAGCGAGGTTTATCCGAGCCCGAGACAACACGAGCAGTTGTGTCTATACCGTACGAGAGGGAAACTCGCGCATACCACAGGCCGGTTCGGCGTTTCGGCGGTTTGACCCCCGAGAGTCTGGCACGAGAAAGTCCGGGATTCGCGTAACCGCAGCGGGGCCTATGTTCCGATTCCATCAGAAATTATGAAAATCCACAGACGAGCGGAGACGCCGAGACGCCGAGACCGAATGAAACTTCGGCAAATCGTACCGACCGAGCGACTCCTCGATCGGTAACGACAACTGTAATCCCAAATTGTCCCTCACGGTTAATTTTTGTTTAGGAAAAAGAAGAAAATCTCAAGCCGCCTTCGGTTATTCCGCGGTTCACCGCTCTCATCAGTTGTCGAGAAATTATTTCCAAATTTTAAGATTGGTCAAAATGCAGCTTTCATTCGCTAGCAATCATAACCGTTGCGCGTCGCCTTTACACGCTGCACCCTGCTGCGCCGCGCACCGTTCGCCGCCGCTCGGGCAGGTCTTGATTAAAAATTAAAGCAACAATAATAATAATAATATAAACGTAATTTTCAAGTTGTTAATTTACGAGATTTAATATCGCACAGAGAAAATGGCAGGGACGCCGATGAGCCGCGTATAACGGTGGCGCCGTTAATAATTAGCCATTCTATATAAAGCGGCTTTTATACAATCAGCATGTAAACTGTGAGGTACTTGTACGTATATAAAGGGCTGCTTTTAAGCTGATTTAGCGAGGTCTGTCAAAGCCCAACGATATTCCCGACGTAATCAGCTTTTGTTATTAATGTTATCACTTATTACGTGCCATTCGTGGATGAAAAAGCGAAGAGAATTCTTTTCGATATCGCTCGTCGAAAATCGTCGCTATATGCGCCTTTCTCCAAGGACTCAAAGAGGAATTAAGGTCGTCCTGCGTACTAATACGCAGCTCGGTTAACGGGCCGAGACACTTACATGGCTACCTAACGGGGCTCTAACTTTACACAGAAATCCTAATGCTACGAACAGTCCACAATAGTTTCGGAACGGCGGGTACAGAGTAAGCCGCGCGGTGGAATATTCCGTAATGGATACTCGCTATGCATCAAGGATGGTTCATCCATACATTCCCAAACAAAACTTTCATTTCGGAGAGGCCAAAGTCGCGAGAAATAAAAAAAAAAAAAAAAAAAATCAATCTCAACCGCTGAGAAGTTATCTTAGCAAATTTACTTTATACAAATTGGTAGCACGGTATAATCGTTCGGACAATAATGAGGCAATCTTTTTAACTTTCGTACGAAATGCGTTTGTTCATTTTTCTGAAAGCTCATAAAAACGTTCATATCGACTCGAATTTTTTTATGTATTTTTTTTATTTATTTAGAGAAATGGATGAATCAGGAACATGGTCGTCGATCACACTCGTCGAGAACGATCGATTTTTCTCGCCCTTGTAACGGAAATAACTATTCCTATTAGATTCTTGTCTATGGAAATAATAAGATATTGGCACCGATTTTCGCTTTTGGCTGGGAATGTATAGGTGAAGCACCCTCAAGGAGTATCCGCTCTTAACTTGCGGACCCGGGCTTGTAAGTAATAGGAACACCGCGGGATACACAGGCTTCCCGTGCAAGCTCTCGGGATCTCTCGAGAGAGTAATAAGGCGTCGGAGCTGTTGACACATACAATTTCGTAACAGTGCGTTTCGATTAGCTTCTGAAGATGCTTGTCGGAGTCATTCAGACGAGTCATTGGCGGACTTTTCCTCCCTTATTATCACAAACACCTGTACGCTGTAGAAAATAATAATAATTGTAACCGTTAACAAAAACTGTTTGTCCAAAAAGTTGACAACAAAAAATCGTCTTAATTTTCATTAAATTTTTTCTTGAAATTTCATAACATACGGGCACGCCAATTTATATGAGGAGTAGCAGGAAGTATTTCACTCAAATTAATGCGATAAGGAAATTGGTGAGATCAATTTTACGAAATTATTGTTTACAGTGTGTCAATAAAAATTTTCATTCTCCGCGTTTCAGTATTGAAAAATTACTTGGAACAATATTTCTCTCTTTCATTCGAGTCTAATAAAAACATTTCAAAATTTCTACTGACGCGGCAATGCAGTTATGCAAGTGTTACGAACATTTTTCACAAAAAAACAAAAAACAAAAATAATAATTAACCCGTATTCCAATTAGCCAAAGGGCAAATTGAGGACTGTTCGTTAACTCTGGTCCGCCGTGAATGCTCCATTGCACTAAAATCGCCCCGAGTTTTATTTACTTTTACTATTTCATATTTCATCCCAATTTCCCATTTGCGATACGAAAACGATTCGTTTTGTACACTCGCGTCCTTGTGCCACATTTATTTCCGTCCCATCAGAGGAACGTACGTGACATATATCGCAATGTGTATATAGTATTGAGAGGAGGGGAGGGGGAGGGGGGGGGCAAAACGGAACCCCGGGGCAAAATGGACCATTGTCATTAATTCTTCAAGGTCCATAAAAGAAAGTCTCCTCAAATGGAAAAAGAGGTCCGTTTCGGCCCATCCTCCTACACAAATGATTGCCACGGAAATTCTCCAAGTGCTATTCCCTGACTATTGCCGGTTTTCCAGAGTAAAAATTTAATTTTTCCAGTCTATCGATCAGGGTAAAAAAGGACAATGAAAAATAACGTAAAATATAATATATAGTGATTATTAATGTATTAAACTCAGTTCACAATACTAAAAGTTCCCAATGAAAATAATATCCCGACATAGTCATATATATGCTGTATATAGTCGACAAGTTTGCTGAAACGAAAAATGCAGACGTCGTGCAGCGCGGAATTAAACGAAATACATCAGATTGAAAAAACTTGCACGGTTAAAAAAAAAGAAAAAAATTAATGGCTTTTCCAAGTTGCAACAAATGCCATAACTTTTGCCGGTTTTCCACGTTTTCCAAGTCCGTGGCGACCAATATACATACATATACTATATCCTTTTTATAAATTCAACATCGCGCATGTAACGATCTAAAACATAGCTATTCTCCCGTGAGGGCTCTTCAGCATGTAAATTTTCCGCGCTGATCCCGCGGATCCGTCAGTTTCATTGCAACTTCCACACCGTTAAATTTCCTCGCTTAAACCCTGTTCCACTTTCCAGTAGCACTGGACTATTATACACTGGCTTAATTACCTTTCAACGAGATACCATTACGCACGATCGGGTACTGCTGGATCGGAGAGCACCTCTCATCGCAACAGGGATGAGAGATTTCAAGAGCCACCGAGAGCACTCGGGAAGCGTTATCCGACGAGACAAATCAGTCCCCAGTGAATCCCTGATGGAAAATCGCTTCTGTACTGCTGGCTGACCAGTACGGCGCCGATATTTCTTTTTCATACAGCCCAACAGTTTACACTCAAGTTTCTGTGTATGGTAGGTATATCGATATTTAGAAATAATAATTGTATTATAATTCAATATAGTATTAAAGTTCATGTCGGATGGACACTCGTATTCAAGACTGCTCGCACATAAAACTACGTACGGAACGCAGACTGGCCGTGCCGTATCCACACACAGCCTTCATTGGCTGATGATGCTCGCGTGTTGGTGTCCGATCTGGTCCGATCGACTCGTCTGTGTGACGTAAAACGGCAAAGGTTGTTTTATGTGCGAGCACCTACACGCCGAAACTCACGCGGATACTTGTACAGATGCCTGCAGATTCTCACATGTATTGCGAGCGCGCGAACCGCGTGAGCCAATATAATCGCCAAGTACCTACCTATATATAGGTAATACATATTAAAATAATGTATAAAATATTTTTTAAAAGTAATATAAAATATATAGGTAATTGTGAAAACGATGGACCCAATAATTCAGCTGCCCAAAATCAGCACACGCGTACAGTATATGTACTCAGAGAAATCCCAGTGAATCGCTGCAGTTGCTGCTGGAAAAACCGTGCGAGAGAATCTAAATGCAAATTTCGAAATGCGAATATCGGCAGACGGTCCGCACGGAAAGAGGGAGGGGTGGTGGGAGAGGGAGAGTCCGATCAAAAAGGGGGCCGTTACCTTCTTTCGTTCGTTCACTTCGCTCATCTAACGCAACCCTCTAATTTTACACGCGTACGCTCCCGCGCTCTCTTTTTTTTTTTTTTTTTTTTTCGGCGGTCAAGACTTTTTTGCCGCTGCGATTATTTTTACGAGCCTCGGGGAATACGCGGTTATTAACCGAAAGAATTTCTACCACGTGCAGCTTATGTCGTGAGGTATATTTATATATATATATTTTTTTTTCGCTTCCAGTTGTCGACCTGACGAGAAAAAAAAAATCCAGTGTCCCATTTTACCCCACTCTCTCCGAGTGTGCCCATTTTTCTGACATTTTTTTCCTCTAACCCGTTTTGTCCCCTATTCGCCATGCTCGAACCGCAATAGAACCGAGAAAGCAGCGAACCACAGCATCAGAGTACTTT
This sequence comes from Stenichneumon culpator, assembly GCA_964017025.1. Taxonomy (NCBI): domain Eukaryota; kingdom Metazoa; phylum Arthropoda; class Insecta; order Hymenoptera; family Ichneumonidae; genus Stenichneumon; species Stenichneumon culpator. The sequence goes on along the minus strand of OZ024769.1, from coordinate 30,565 downwards.
CGGCTGGGAAGCCAAGTTAAAAATTACAGGAATATCAAAGTTGGTGAATAAGAAAAATTCATGGAATTAACGAGCCATCCGAGAAATGAATTGTTTAAAATTTAGTACAAAGTTCATTGTTTATTTGTTCACCTCCAATCCACCACAAACTACCACTTTTGTCCAGTTCCGCCATGGTCGAACGTCGAAAGAACCGAGAAAACAGCGCATCACAGCGTCGGGGCACTTTCAGCGTGCGGGGTGACAAGTTTGAAATTACACGGATATCAGAGTCTGGGGAATAATGCCGGGAAGCCGAGGAGTTAGGAATAAATACTATGGCTTACAGGAGGCTTTAACGGGGCGCTTCGCGCAGGCTGATCGCTACCGGCAATGAAAACGTTCGCGCTTAACGCTGTAAACTTCGGATATTAACTGCTTCGCGAGGAGAGAGGAGAGAATCCTCCTTCGCCGTGTCGCTCTATCTCGTTCGCCAAAAGGGCGGTTGCGAAATATTCTCGCCCCGTCGCGCAGACTGCAAAGTAGGTGCGTGATCCCGACACACCATTCAGGGTGCCTCGAGCGAAACGTTTCAAAAGTACGTAGGTACCTACATGTGTGCGTGTATATAGGTACCTACATAGGTGTAATAGTAACGTACGTAGTACGGTTTCTCCGGTTCGCTATCGTGCCGGGGCACTCTTCGGCTCGCGAGGGTCTTCATCTCTATATCAAGTGCTATACTGCGAGCTACGACCCAACTATCCATCTTACACACCCATTGTAGAACGGCGCTCTTCGAAAACTTCGGCCGGCACGAAAACTCGTCGGACCGAATGTAAAGCCATATTAAGGATTGAAGAATTTTTTTTTTTTATTGTTTAATAAACAAAAAAAAATAAACATTATTTCGTGCAGCCTCGAGTTAACTCACCACGGCAAACTCCTTTAAAGAGTTGAGGTCCCTCTCGGTGATGGAGATTTTTTTTTCATTTGAATTTTTCGCTGTACTTTTTGGCTGTATTAATAATGAAAATACTTTCGAAGCTTCCGACATTCTTCGTTCGGCTACCGAAATTAATTTGAGAGGTTCGCGGGCAATAAATAAGATCGAACGGGACGACTTTGGACCAGTGGCTGATTAATGCAAGCTCGCAGCGAAAAATCGAATTTCTCAAATGAATTAATGCTAATAACTCCAATTGATAATACTATTTACTAATAATTCATTAATAATTATTGTTGACATTAATATACTAATAATGTTATTGTTATATTAATAATAACAATAATGTAATTTATAACCCAACAGTATAAATTGATAACATACGTTTAGATTGTTTGTTAACAATAAAAATATTAGTCAATTCCTGCAGTCGCTCAGAGGTGCTTTCGATTTGCCGTTATAATGATGGTTGCAACGAGCGCTCGTGCGCGCGGTCTTTTTTTTTGGTACGAATTAGTATCAAAAAACGACCGCGCGCATGCGTAGTCACGTTGTAATAATCGAAAAAATATCAAATCGAAAGCACCACTAGCCGCGCTCGCAGCGCACGTGGAATTCCCAATGAACTCCAGAAATAATTGACAACTTCATTTTTTTTTTTTTTTTCTAAATAAAAAGAAAATAATAATAATAATTCCATCCTTTTCAGCCGCTCGACGGTGCACTCAACGTCGAGAAGGTACAATCTTCTTGCCATAAAAATAAAGAATGTACTATTCGAGGAATCAACATTATCAAATTATATATGTTTGCGGAAACGTAACTCTCCGCGAGGGAAAATATAATGTTGCGTGGTCTACATTTACTATCGGACGAATATAACGAAGGGGAAGTACGTGTTTCGGTTACGGAATTTCTGTACACCCAACGGAAAATTTATGGAATACCGGTCGGAGGGATTTTAATTCACGTTCGTCGAAGTGGATGATCGGATTTCGTGGTATTTGATAAAATTAATATGTTACGCATATATACGTGACGGACGATATAATTCATGGTATTCTATGTGCCGTGGGAAATGTGCGTGTGTATAGAGGGAGGGAGGGAGGGAGGGAGGGGGGTCGTATTCATGATATTCTGGATCGAGGCGATTTAGTCGCTATTTTGAGGACCCCTGGCAAGGATTTGCCGTCTATAACGTACGCGTATACCGATACCGCTTAAACCCATTCCATATTCGACATTAATCCTTCAACACACTGGCTTATAGCCATTAAAATTTATAAAGTTGACGGGCGGCTCCCGGATATCACTTTTTTACGTATCGGACGAAGAAACATCATTGAAAGCGTCATATCGATATTTTCCCATGTGGTACTCATTTTTTTTATTTATTTTTTTTCTGTAACGATTTTGCGTTATTTAACGAGTTTGTTGTTTTAAAAAATAACGACATGAGATAATGACATTGCATAATTTGTTTTATATTTTTCTAATTTCTTTGTTTCTGGTCGCTTAAACAGTTAAACTAAGATACAAAATAGAACCGAAAACAAAAAAAAAACATAGACATATCGGAAATGCCATAATTTTTGTTACACATTCTCTTTCAGGAACGATTTTAGGTAATTTAACGAGCTTGTTACTAAACAAATGCCATGAGATAATGCCATCACATAATTTGTTTTATATTTTTCTAATTTCATTGTTTCTAGTCTCATAAAAGGTTAAATTAAGATGCAAAGTAGAAGCCAAATAAAAGAAGAAGATAGCCATTAAAAAAAGTGCCATCATTTTATTTTTTACATAAAAATGTTTATATTAAAAGTCCGTTAATCCCTTTTGAAGCAAGGTGTATCACAACTAAACCTCTTCGAATTCAGAAAAAAATACATTAATAATGAATCCATGTAGGTATTGGAAGCTTGAAACTTGCAACAAAAAAAGAAACAAAAGATACTTTAAAGGGTTAAAGGGTGAAATTAAGATACAAAGTAGAAAAAGAAAAGATAAAAAAGGTGTACTGCGAACGAGTTCCGTTTGTTTGATATTCCACGGGTTACTAAAATTTAACGAGCTGCCCCCTCTGCCCCATCAGTTCCGGGGAGAGGGGAAAAGCCGGAGGCTCTGTATGCCTCCACGGGGGCTTGTGGATCTCGCGCCGCGGACGTCCCTGTCCGGGAATATCGTCAATTTAGATAGAGATCAAAAGCGATAGGGCTCGACCACGTCAGGCCGGACAGTGCATATCCTTACGTTATTGGGCCAAGGTTGTATCGCCGGTTAGTGTCCCAGCGACTTTCGACAATGTGCAACGATTTGTCTGCATCCCGCGATGTCGTTTTGCTGTATGTAGAGGCACAGTAGAGGAGATTGGGGCAAAATGGAACAGTGATGCGAAACTCAATTTTTTCAATAATTTTTCAATGGCCAATTTTGTCCCAACGATAGATCCGGATTTTCAACCCACTTACCGTCACCGTCACCATCAAAAAGTCATTGGAAAATTGCCTTTTGCCGCATTATTTCGTTTTGCCCTGCTGTCCGATTTCGCCCCGCTCTCCCCTATATGAGCGGGATGAACGTGCGGGCTGCACGGATAAGCCGTCGCTCGACCGCGAAAGGGGCAAAACTTCAGTGTCATATCGCACAGAGATGTGTTTTTGTCCCTCCCAAAGGACGAGACAGCCTCCCCTAATTGCCACAAATTCGTAACGATAAGCTCTCTCCGCGTGAGCGGCGTTGCAGAGCGAGAGAGAGAGAGAGAGACGGAATGAGAGACGACAAAGCGAATCACGAAGTGGGTGGGCGCATTCGTTTGTCCGATGGGATTTCGCTTTGCGTTTATCCGATCGGGCTTCGGAACTCGCGGATGTACACAAGCTCGAAAATAAGCTTTAATGTCCGTGAAAGAAAAAAAGGCAAAGAGCCTCAGGAAGGATAGATAGAGGGAGTGAGCCGGCATTCATATTTCGCTCGATGCCCACTTTTTTATGGGCGACAGTTTTTTTTTTTTTTTTGCTTTATAATCCATTCGAATGAGTACTTATGATAACGAGGGCTGTCCTTTAATGTGTATTGTCCTGGTTGATAGACTGACGCACCCGGAAAAATCATTTGTTTGACGGCCGTCCCGCAAATAAATATTTATTTTATTTAAATAAATATTTGTTTAACTCAATTGAAATATTTATTTAAACAAAATAAATATATATTTGCTGGCGCCCAAAAAAATAAATAGTTCTTCTGGGTGCGGCGACCGACGGACCGAGGAACGGAACGACATTTATCGGAAAATTTCAAAATCTCAACAAATTTCAGTATTACTCTTGGCCAAATAATACCAAACATTGTACATTATTGGGCTGTTACGTTTACTTGAATTAGACCGTTTTTAGTAATTTTTCAAAAAAAAAAAAAAATCAAAACCCATAAAATCTAACCGCTGGGACAGATTTTGACCGTATTCAATACCGAAGCTCTCATCAAAATATTATATTTGTGTGCAATTTTAGGACGATAGCTCAAAATTTACGTCAGTTAGAGCTACCACTGAGAATTCTTAAAAAATCAGAGTCGCAAAAAATCACCGTTCGGACCGCCTCAATCTTCATGAAAACTGCGTTGAACAAAGGGACTTGGCTAGTCTGCTACACTGAGAAAAAGGATAGTATTTCCTACTATAATGAATAGTTCCCAAGGGGAACGTAGATAGTTTCTGATATTTAACATTTAGTTGGCTCAACTATAATTATGGTTGAAAACTATTTTTTATGGCAAAAAGTCTGTATCGTTGCTTTTACTATGTAATTTTTTTTTTTTTTTTTTCACGATGCAGTGTATCAAATTTCAACTCGCTATCTCAAGCAGTTTCAAAGCTGCAGCCGTTTTAAGCGATCCAAATCTGTGCCAGCTAATAACTGCATTTCTCGACGTTTTAGACTGTTTTAAGAACTCTAACATTAAAATCAGAAGAAGCAAATGAGAAGCAAAACATTTTACGAAATAATTTTCGATATGAAAGCCCGCCATCCCGCGCTCGATAATACGAGACATAGTACACGTATATACGAGAGCCCGTTATACCGAAGCGCGAAGGTAAAATGCATTTCGGGCTTTCGGGAAGGTAACTCTGAGAATTTTTTATCAGTCAATTTTCAAACGAGAGTTTTACGGTGCACTTGAGGCGGATCGAGGGCGTGCGTGTACGCCACGCTATGGTGAAGTAGGGACAAAAAAAAACAATTTCTCGTTTTTTTGCCAACCCTCTCATCCGCGGCTGCAATCTCGCTTCCGGCAAAAATGGATGATAGGCCAAGGGGGTGTGTTGCTAGCCCTCGGCTGGATAGCCCCGAGAACCATACCGATGGCTCTTCGCTATCGGTGCTTCGGGGCTGCCCCTACGGTGGATAGATGAACGCGCGGATGCCGCAGCAACGTTGATAAATAAAGCTCTGAGAGATTTTTACAACCCCTCGCAGGGGAAAACCGCCTTCTTGCCTCCGGCTTGGATTACTCCTCCACTACAACTCTTTATACGCCGCGCTTTATATACAATATAACTATAGAAAGCTATCGTTGTACCGCGCATGGTACACGCCTTATTTCCGTCTTCCTTTCAATCTCACTTCCGGTCAGGCGCTCCGCCTCTTTCCCGCTCGCCCTGAAGCGGGAGGAGTGCGATAAGAGCCTCTCGGCCCTTTCTCAGATCGCTCGCAGCTGGCCGCGAAGACCGAGGGCACGGGCGAAAAAACGAAAAACTGCTAGGATAATCGTCCTGAGACGCTGTACAGTCTCGTGGGCTGAGTTGGCCAAATTCGAGGAAACAAATCAAAAATCGAAACGAGAAAGTAAATTTTATGTTTTTTTCAATTCATTTTATGGGAGTAGGTACTTGCGGAAAGTCTGACTCCACGTGAGTTTAGAGAGAATTGAGAGAGGAATTGCGAAGACTTCTCGATGGGATGAAAATCTTAAAAGAATCAAGCATAGCAAGGTACTGAAAATACTTTACTACTCGCATAATAATTATTCCAAAATTTTGTCAATATATCGATGAAAAACAAAAAATTGCTCAACGAACAGCCGGCTACCTGACTTTCTTTTTTTTTTATGCAAACGCTTTGTTAATTTCTCTTTGAAAAATTTTGGGTTATTTTTTTTTTATTGCATTTTTTAGTTAATAAAAAAAAATCAAAAATTAAATGAAATTCTAAAAAAAAAAATGCATACGTATACAGAAAACCTCAATACAGTCAAAAGGCCCCATAGCACACCCATTTCACAAGTTATGTATGGAAAGTCGATAAATAATATGTAGCCTACAAGAGATGTTAGCTTTCCGGCTGCTTCGGCCTCACCGATGAAAATAAATTTTTCGAAGGTTATTTTAATTAAAGAAAAAATGAAGATAAAAAAGAATTTTTATTTTTAGTTTTATTTTGGGTAAAACTTATATAATTGGGGTGAATTGATTGTGTAATCAATTGACGTATGTCAAGGGAGTCGTGAGTTCTGTCTTGAAAAATCGCATCGGCACATCCTGCGGACTGATTATTTCCAACGAGTCTCCGTCCGTTCGCGCCCTTCCAACTATTCGACCACTCGGTCACCCGAGAAAAATTAGCGCTCCGTGTGTATACATATATTCATGCGCCGTATACGTGACACCCTTCTTCCTCTCTCAGAGAGAGAGAGAGAGAGAGAGAGATATTGTTAGTACGAAGAGGTGACGAGGGATAAATGCCTGTCGTTGACCCTAACAAAAGGGCCTTTCACCGAATGCGCAGACCCCACGAATCTTCTGATACGGGATCCTTATCCTCCTTCGGTAGTCTCGTACCTACGTACGTATAGACGGGAACGAGAACGCGCGACAAGGGAGACTCAATCGAAGGACACCGAGGGAAAAGGCCTAATAGGACTGACAAAGGATCGACCTTTCGGAGAACCGCGACAATCGTCGAGACAGCAATCACTACTCTCGAAAATCCTCGACTCGAATCTCTTTCATTCCTTAGGATTTTTTTTTCATCTTCCTATGATGTAAGAAGACGCTAAATTATCTTTACGAAATCAATGATGTTGGTAATTATGATGGTATTATTACTTTAATGATCGAACATTTTTATTTTATTTTATTGTTAAATAAAATTGAATAGACTTGACAAAGGATCGACCTTTCGAGGAACCGCGACGACCGTCGGACCTTCAATCACTAATGCACCTTGGAAAATCCCCAACTTGAATCTCTTTCATTCCTTAGGATTTTTTTTTTTTTAACCTGAAAGAAGACGCTAAATTATCTTTACGGAATCAATGATGTTGGTAATGTCATTTCGATGTTCGAAAAAAAATGTTACATTTTCATAATCGTTTAGAGTATATAATAACAGAGGTATTAATTCAAATTGGAATTGTGATCATGAACGATTTATCTTGGTTTTGCATTTTTGCAATTTTCCTCGCTGTTTCGTTAGGAGGGAATAGCGTAATGGCGAAACACGTATGCAAGTAACTGCAGAAATTAGGAGCTATATACATTTTTAACAGGAATCCTAACTGTTGTAAAATTAATATTTTTGTATGTCATATATTACTTGACTTTCGGCCGCGATGAATATTATTCTCCACTTTAATTACCGTTAGCGATCAATCAATTTGGTGGATTCGGTGGGATAATTTTCATGTCGAGGCGAGTTTAATTCGGGTACATTGTGAAAATGTCCGTTCATGGGTCGGAAACTTTTACGAGGTGAAAATTCTTCGAATATCGAAGTAATACCAATAATACATCGTTGATTCCGTAAAGATAATTTATCGTCTTCTTACAGCAGAAACCATTCGTTTTCAAATCTTAGAAACTGCCCACATTGATATTCCGAATTATTCCGAAACATAAATTGACATTTTATTAATTGTACATTTTTTTACAACCACTGAATAAATAAATTAAAATGTTCTTCCAAATATTTACCTGCAGCAGTTAAACAGATTAAACAATGCTTAATTACTCCCCCCCCCCCCCCCCCCCCCGGATCGTTTGCGATAAAGGTGGTCAGGTTTGGCCGCCGTTCTTCTCGCCTACTGATTATTTGGAAGGAATATTAGAATACGATTGCCTGATCTTAATTGCAGTTCCCTTAATTGATAACCGCCTCCCACATTCATATGTATCTATATCAATTAAAAAAGAAAAAAACCTGTATTTACATGCAAATTGTGTTTCGTGTTTTGCTTAATTGCACCCGAGGAGATTAGAGAGATTTTGTAATTGTAATTAAGGCAGGCGGAGTAAAACGTACGAAGCGCACCGTTTCAATTATACCGTATCACATAATTTACGGTGCAAAAGCGTGCAATATGCAAATTATAATTGAGAGAAGGGGGCGCAAAAAGGGACCGAGGATACAGCGCCGAAAATGTCGGAAGCAAAACAAAAAAATTGCAATAAATAAAAAACAACGTACCAGCCTTGCATACATCGAGATCCAACTCACCAGTTATCGAGTATGAAAAATGTCGAAAGGACAAAAAAAATTAAATAAAAAATCTTTTCAACATATTACATATTTAAAAACTTAAATTAAAAAAATAAAAAATTTTTAATATTACACGGAACAGACAAATTTATCAATCATTGGAATTAAGGTGATGTGGTATAACCGGCGCCCAGTTGATAACAAAACCTGTACTGAATGTCGTTTTGAGGGCGCAGACCGCCGAGGAAAAAGAAAATTTTCTTTCCCTGCCGATTTGCAAGGGAAAAACAATTTAATTATTCCTCGACGAACTGCGATCTCAAAAGGGCATTTAGTATAGTTTTCGTTACCGACGGCGGTATTTCACATCACTTTGATGGTCAACGATAGTATCACAGAATAAAACCTACAAGCAATTTTAATCGTGATCTAAGTAATGAAAAGAAAAAAAAATTACGAGCGTAAGTAATTGCGAGTACAAATGCACAGCATTGGCAATGCATTTTTTTAATACTACTACTACTACTACTAAAAAATCAACGTACCAGCTCTGCAAACTCGACATCTAACTCACCGGCTATCGAGTTCGGAAAACGTCGAAAAGAAATGAAAGGAATTAAATAAAAAAAAAAAAAAAAAAAACAACAACAACAACGTACCAGCTTTGCAAACATCGAGATCCAAGTCGCCGGTTATCGAGTGAGGAAAACTGTTGGACATGAGCTCCTCGACGGTGAATTTTCGTCGATGCCTGCCAACGGTGAGATTCTCGGACACGGTCTCGTTCCGTTGAAGCACTCGCGAGTCGACGATTACTACAAGGATCGAGACTAACGGCAGCAAAATCATTTCGACGGATTTCTCTTACAGCCCGATTAAAAGTTATTGTTTTTTATTGGTTTTTTTTTTTTTTTTTTTTTTTTTCACAACATATCAGCGCGATTTTTCCGGCCTTTTTTTTACCTCCTCGTAAATTCGGCCGTGCTTTCGTCGATTTTTTTGTGACCGATCACTCGTTTCTGCTCGCCCTTTATTTCGTACTCGAAAACTACTTAGGCAAAACTTTTAGGCAACAAGTTTTTTTTTAGTTTGTTTGTTGTTTTTCCTTGAATTTGTTTTATTTATTAATTTTTTTTTTTTACGATTTTCGGTACAGAACTTGCAGTTGACGAAACGCCGAGGAAGTTTAACGGCCGCGTACCCCGTTCATCGCGGTTCCGAACGAGAAGAGCGACCCCCCGACGCGCTACACAGCTATCCCGCGCGCGCCACGAAGCTCCCGAAGGGAAACAGTACGCGGGATTAGACACGCTCCGACGGGCGCGGGCGCTGCAACGAATTCACCGCGAGCACTTCTTTCGGCTTTTCTCTGTACCTTCGATTTTATTTTTTCTACCGTATCCTTGTCGAGACTTTCGCCAACCAAGAATCAAAACGAATCACTTTTTTTTTATTTTCTTTAAAAAATCACTTTGTGCTACGAATATTCTTTGTCTTCAAAGCTTCTTTTCACTCGCTCGGTGAAAAAAGCCTCAAAATGGAGAGCATAATTTACTATCGCAATGAGATCCTTTTCACTGTCATTAAAATTCGTACATTTCTCTCGATGTCTTGAAAAAAAAAAAAAATTATAAAATCTCCTCGGTAAAATTCGTGTCAAATATTTTTTATAAAAAAAAAAAAAAAAAATGTTTACTTCTTTAAGATTGATGTATTATCGTTAAAATCGTGCCGACAGTAAGTTGTGACACGTCCAAGTTGTGCGTGTGTCGCAATCGGTCTAGGAGTCGGCGTTCGACACACCGGATCAAAGTTCATGGAGCGAACGAGCGAGGAACATCGTCGCCTCGCGAGCGTGGAGAACCGACTGATCGCGTTGTAGGTAGCGAGTGCAGCGCAGTCTCGGCTGACGGCCGGTCTCTCCGTTCGAAAGCGCGCGCTCGAGTAGCGAGCTGGGTCCTCGTGTAGAGTCGACGAGGAATCTCGTAAGTGGACGGAGGGAGGGAGGGGGAGAGCGATGCGTTAGCTTGGCCTGTACGCGTGTATCTTCGGTTTCTCTCGGTCTTTCGCGTCGGACGATAAACGAGGGTGAGGAACGCTGCGGCACTGTATAGCGGACGTTCGAACACGCTCGCAACCCCGTACCGTTCGGCGCGAGGGTGCCCGAGACACTGACCAGAGAGCCAGTCGACGCGCGGTGCGGAGCCTCCGATGTGCCGCGTTCTTATGCCGACAGACAATCCGTGCGCTTGGGCGTTCCACTTGATCGGAGAGTGATTTATAATTGCGGCCATTAGAGGCCAGTAATTAACGTTTCTCTGTTTATCATCGGGAATATTGGCAAACGCAGAACGAACGTCGAGTACCTCGGAGAGGATTTCATATCTTCATTCGATGCTTTTTCGTTACGGTCGGTTTGGAGGGACAATTTTATTATAGGCTGAAACTAGATCAGCACGAAGATATCTGCATATAAGTTATAGATATAATGGCCGTATTTTTCATAGCACAAACTTCGCTCGGGGATGTTCACTTAGTGAATAAAATTCTAGAATTAAACAATGTTTGTTTTCTGCCTAAAGCAGTGCTTCGACAGAGATTTCCCAAAGATGAATTTCTATGTCATGCAGATATCTTCAGTGTCATAATGAACTAGTCGCGATTATAATTGGTTAGTTAATTACGACTCTAAACTTTTCTGTAATACCAGTTATTTCAATACCTCCACTATTTTCACCAATCTTCTTTAATTTTCAATGCCATGCGGAGCTTAGGCGGTCAATAATTGGGCCATTCACTTTACGTTATGTACCTGTGTTCATTGACATGTTTATACACATGCATATACAGCGATAGAACATATACGGTTTGCATACAAGTCACTCGAGAATAACCTCCTGGAGTAGCCATATGTGATTGACAAGGAATGCAAAAGCAATTCGGGAGTCTACAATAAAAAAATCCGCGCCGACGGTGACGCCGCGAGAAGACAACGGCGGATCGCTGCACTCGTTTCCTACTTCTTCTTTCGCTACACGCATTATTATATTCTCTGTGCTTTCGCCACGGAATACGAAGCACTCGGGCCACCGGACCGACATTCTGCTGTAACCCGGTTAAGGGTTCTCGCAATATATTTTCCGCAATAATGTACCTATATACCGGCGGGGAACGAAGCGTGCAAATTTGGTAGTACTATTGTGACGGGAAACGGAACGCTGTTGTATATAGCGCGACGGGACTAACGCACCCTTTGCCGTATTTATAGTTTGCAATTTTCGTCGAGCTACGACCGCAGAAGTTCGTATGAATATTCAACGGTCGTTAATGACCAGTGATACATAATGACGTAATGGCAGCTTCAAATCGTGCGTTTATCGTTCGCCACCGTCCATGGGACATTCGACGCGAAATGCAACCTTACAAAAAATCCAAAAAATTTACCCTCTTGGGAAAAATGCTTGGGAAAAAATCAAAATCAAATTCCAGATAGTAAAACTTGAAAAAAAAAAATCATTAATAATAATAATAGTAATAGTAATATCAAAAAGAATATAAAAATTTAATGGTTTTTCAGAGGTCAAATTGACGTGGAATTCATTGTATACGCTATACAATCTCTAATTGTATCTCAATTGTGTATATATATATGTCGAGTGTTCAATGAATTACGTGCTATCAGTGTGCAAACATGTGTTACGTGTCCCACGCGGGGTATCTGGATCTGCCATAGCGAGAGTGTCGAATTACTGTCACGAGATCACCCTTTTGGAACTGGCCTTTACGCACCCTCTGCTGCTCTGCGTCGCCTCCCCCCCCCCCCCCTTCCGTCCGACCCCGTCTCGCTTATCGACGAACCAACATGTGTACAAGTACATGTCGACGCTGTCCAGAAACCCCGCACGAGTAGTATAATCTAGGAGCAAGAGACCCCATAAAAATAACAAAAAAACGTCCCTTGCACCCATCACCCTCCTCTCGATAATCCACGTGAGCTTATACCGTTCCTACAGTATAGTACACGAGTATACACGTTGAGGTCTGACGCTTCCCGAATCGACGGCCCCTCGCACCCTTCGACATTGAATAGCAATTTCTTTTCTACCTCGCCCGCCGCTATTTTTCATGCCGCATAATTTCGCCGTGAGGCACGTCGGTTTCGAGTTAAAAAAAAAAAAAAAAAGGAAAAATGTAACTCGTCGGTGAATGCAATGTATGAGACAGCTCTTATCGCCACAGTCGCACGCGCGTGATCGGCGTTGATCGAATAATGATAATATCGATGATGTATATTCGAAGCAGAAGAGAAAACGATTGGGAAAATGAAACGCGGACTTGTCTGCAGAGAATCTTTGATGCTGAAGGAGGTTGGAGCTCTTCACACTAGTCAATAGATGCGTAAAAGTTTGTATGAAAAACTTTAAAGATTTAACACTCATTTGACTAGGGTGAAGCGCTCCCCAACCTCCTCGAGGTAGCTTACTGCACGGTCGACTAGTGAAGCGAGTGCTAAGTTTTCATAATTGTTTATCCAAAATGTTTTCATAATTGTTTATCCAAAATGAAACGGGTTTGTCCGAACTTCTCTTTACCAAACTCATTGTTTCGTGTTGTGCGAAAAGAATTTTCAAGTCGAAAGAGATTTGTTTCGTTATAGTAGAACTTTTTCTAGCTGGGAGATTCTCGACGGGAAAGTAAACTTCCGCGGTGTCGATCAAACCGTTCGATCGTTGTGTCGCCGTTTACAAACCCGACAGGCACTTGCCTGACGGCCTCTTTCGGTGGCGGGCCGAAATAATTAACGTTGAAAGTTTAGAGCGCGCGCGGTCTCATTGAGGGATGTGTTGAGTGCTGTGGGAGGTCCGATAGGAGCAGCGACATTAATTAAAATCGGCTGGTACCTTCGCGGGGGCACGAAAGAGAGAGAGAGAGAGAGAGAGAGAGAGAGAGAGAGAGAGAGAGAGAGAGAGAGAGAGAGAGAGAGAGAGAGAGCGAAACGAGTCCGCTTCGTTTCGACTAATGACTCGTCGACCTGGGAGAGCAGCTACTTCTTCTTTTTCCCCCCTTTTTCCTGCGGCCACCGTCACGCGAAAGCCCGAAAGATTGAGACAAAACCTCTTCGAAACTTTACGGAATTTCGTTAATTGTCTTAGCGACCGAGTACTTCGAGCGGCGAAAGCCTCGGCTGATCGAACATCCGAAAAAGGCTCGATGAAAAGTTTCGACCGTATCGACCAGTTTAACTGCGATAACTTCGGAGCCCGATTGAATCGGGCGGACACAATTATTGCGTCGTCCGCTTTAACTTATTACTCCCTCGATCGTTCGTCTGTTTATTTTTCGGACGCGGATCGTAACTATGAAACTTGCTTGATCGCATTCTAGAAAATTTTGAAGCTTTTCCTCCAACGCGCACAGTGGCTGCACGATATACCAAGTGCATTCGTGCGACGCCTCTGGGAGCGAGAGCGAACGCAGATATTTCTTTCTCGGTGGGAGAGAACGCCACAAGAAGATATGAGAAAAAAACAACAACAAAAAAGACAACCGAGGGTACTTACGTCTGCAGCATGTTGAGCTCCCGAGGTTACTCCCAGCGGCAATTAATCAGCGTCAACCGTTAGCTCGTCCACGCTCTCGAGAGTGATCGGTGGGGCGGGGGACCAAAAACAAAAAAAACAGGAATTCATTAGCTTAATCGAGATTCAATCGAGTCTTTTGTACCGAGATTCACTTCTCGTGTCAATGAGTTTATTCAAACTATCGGGGTTAATTTTAATCGACAATTCTCGACATGCAACTCGGCGTTGTTGGTATGCATAAAAAACTACAATACTCGATGGTTCAGAATCGGGATGCTTCTCAGTCGTACTACTTGGAAATCAGCTGTGCGCGTAAACAACGCAACACCGGAAATTACCATAGCGAGAATCGAAACGACGATCGCGATATTCGAACTTACCGACTCGTTTCCTTTAATGGAAGTAAGCGAAAATAATGCTCTTCGAGATTTATCGCGAAGATCGTGCGTGTAAATAATAATAGGGTTCCGACAGTGAGAGTGTAGCCGCGGTGATTTGTGCGATGCGGCGAAAGGTTTCACACAGCTACGAGGTATCTACTCCATGCTCCCTCTCGTTTCGGAAGCAGCTTCCGGACTTCGCCGCCGGCGCGATCAGCTGACGGCGCTGCCGACGCTCTCCACGGTGCAACAAGTAAACACCGAAACGTCTCGCTTGTTTATCGCAATTAAATTATTCACTCAAACTCATCGACATGTCAGAGAGCATCTATTAACAATTGATTGAATTGGCGCAATTTTTTTTTTATAAGTTCGTTCCATATAAAAAGCGTCGCCGAACGTTCGTTCGCTCTGTACAAAAATTAGTGGACTAACTGGCCTAAAATTATGACTAAAATTCGAAAACAAATAGTATGAAAAGTATATCCGAAACATTCGAATAGTTCTTCGTACAGTACACGAATTAAATAGACCAGTTGATAACCCTTGAAGAGGAGTAGCCAAGAAAAATGAATACTACAATTCCCGATATCGAGAACTCGGACAACGGATGGAAGACTGTTTCGGTGGGCGATAAAAAATATTCGATTCGCGTCGTCGAGTTTGGCGGTGGTTGGACAATTTCACTCACCGACCTTGTCGAGATATGGACGGAGAGACTCGACCGTTCGGCGATCTTAAAAAAGTGCGAGGTATTGCATGCTTTTTAGTAGAGGTTAAAATACTATTGAAAAATAATTTTTTTAATCGAAAAAACTTTTATTTTATTTTTTCATTGCAGGACTTGAATCCAAGCTTGAGCATAAAAGACATCGACATTTACCCAGTTGTTCGTAGGCTGCTCGTTGACTTGCCAAAGTACACCACCAAAGTGTCCGCAGCGAGGATTGAACTCAGCTCAGAATTGGAGGGTGGTATTTTCTATTTTGCCATAGACTTGGCAAGGGGCAGTGCCCAGCAGTTGTGGGAACAAGTGACCATGCCTATGTGCCTCGCTGCTGGTGAGCTGCTGCGGAGACACGATATTTTGTTGGAACTTGTTAAAGCTAAGGACGAAGAGATATCGGAATACAAGCTCAACGGCGCAGAATTAGTCAGAAGTAAGAGATACGTATAGAAAAAAAAATGTGTTTTTTTTTTTTAGTTCAGTCATTAAAATTATCACCTTTTTTTTCATTATTTTTTATCGCAGAGCACATAGAGACGGAACCCTTCTTCAAGAATTTGTTTGAGAAAAACTTACCTACGCGAAACATTGACAGTTGCTGGGCCACCTTCCAAGCAATCGTGGGATTGCACCGAGAAGTTAAGACGGAAAGGTTTTCAATCAAGACGGAACATATGGAAAAATGGTAATGAAAGAAATTTGTCCAACGGACTCCGTCATTAACGGAAACTGCAATACATATTTATCTTTTCTCGAGGTTGCTTCAATAATCTGGGATAAACGTACAATTAATGGGACGCTAATAATTTGATCTTAATCAGAAAAGCTTAGCATGAAATGAATGACAGTTTTCGTTACCGACTGAGGTTTCACATCACCTTTGTAGGCCAGCCAATGTACGAGACACCGACCGAACTTCGTCAAACGGACTCGGTCGGTAACAAAAACCGCGATCCATTTTTCTTTTTCAAGGTTCTGCAATATTTGTCGCTAAACGTGCAGTTAAGGGGACGTTAATAATTTGATCTTAATAAGAAAAGTTTCGCAACTTTGAAAGAAAATGGATTACAGTTTTCATTACCGACTGAGGTTTCGCATCGCCGTCGCAGGCAACTCGAGCATTATTATTTGAAAACAAAATTTGTCGAAGATTTGAATCGCTGAAATTATTTCCGAACGCTGCAGAATGCGTTTAAGAGGTTTATGCCTGAAGTCGATTAATCGTTTAACGTGTCGTCGGTGATTTGAGGACAATTTTGTGTCGTCAGTTTCTCAGAGAGTCTTGTTCAGGCTGCGATAAGTAGCGCCGAGAGCGCGAAAAACGAGCGGTCAATTGGCAATCGTTATCGTCACACATTGACGAGCGTCGATGGGCCGGCTAGGAAAAAGCCTCGACGTTGCGTCGAGTGTTACCGGAGACCGAGACTGAGCGGCCTTTCGGCGACTGACGCCGCATCCTCGATAAAGCAAGTTAAAACTTACTGCGAGGATTGCCCGGATAAGCCGCACTTGTGTATGCCGTGCTTCAATTCTACACACGACGATATACAGTTCCGTTCTGCAGTAAACATTTGAATTTTTGAATAATAGAGCAGTAGTTACATATGATCTTCAATTTATTCGTAAACAAAATAAAGAAATTGTCATCCGGTGTAAAAAAAAATTGTAAATTTAATCCACAGGACTTGAAGTTGTTATGCAAATATATTGGTAATATTGGTACATTTAATTGTATAATGTACAATTATGATGAAAAATTACTATACTTGTCCATTTTTATTCAAATAAATTATTGTCATTAAAGTACTCTTATAGTAGAATAAAATTAAATTATTAAAAGTAAAGTATGTCTAATGTTTTCAATACTCTGAACATCAATTTTTCATCACAATAGTACCTAAAATTTAATATACCAGTTTATGCATAAACCCTTTCAATATCAGTACATTAAATTTTATACGATTTTTTTTTCTAGTGTAATGATTATACGGTTCATTGCTCTCGTTTCCGCCAGTCGATTTTGCATTAGTCACCGGTAGCTCACCTCGTGCCATCGTAGCTTTACGAGTCACGTGAGACTCATGAAAATTCTATGTACAATATATATGTTCCAGTTCCGTCGAGCCGACCGACACTCGAGAAGCGTCGGTAATAATTGAAGCCGAAGAAAAGCCGACATTGGCGAAAATCGATCTGGTCTCCGATGGCGGTGGATCGTCGGAATTCGAAAGTAAATCAACGTCGCCAGTTCAAGTATCCAATACAGTAGTACCAAAAGTGGAAACGAACGATTCGCCGAAATTAACGAAAGCATCGAGGACCTCGATCGAAATTCACAAGGACGCTTGCGATGTACCGAAGAGAGCTCGAACAACTCGATCGTCGCCGGCGAAACGTACGAAAAAAACGATCCACGATTTCATAACTTGAAAAACATGGTTTTTCGTTGGAAAATTTTAACGATGCATAGGTAAAAAATGGTGCATTTTTTATTATTTATTAATGACTCAAACATCAAGTTTTACAATTGTTCTACGAACTTAAAAGCTAATAACGCTAATCAATACACGTTTTACAATCGATGAAAATTTCGCCAACGGTTAAATTGCCCTGCACGGATAATCGATAAAACTTAACGTGTAGAGATTCGAAAAAGCTACTCGAAAGCTGGGGAGTTCGAGGCTTGGCATTGTGTTTATTGACGTACTCTTGGCAGTATCATTTATCAAAGTAGCCGTTGACACTTTGAATCTCGGCTTTAACGTAATCTCAGAACAAACACAATGTCCGTAACTCGCTCGACGATCTCTTCAGAAATCCAGCTCCGAATAAGATTTTTCATTCCTAAAGGGAGAAACGTACCCGCGTTCACCCGTTAACGAAAAGTCCTTTTTATACTCCTTTTTTTTTGTCAATCACTTTAAACGTCTCGTCGTTCCCAAAGAATATATATCCGGTTGAAAGTTTGGTCGTCTCGGTGCAAACGTTCGGCTGACGAAATAATAATTTCTCTTCAACGAGAAAAACAAGAAAGAAAAAGGAAAACAAACCTAGGCATTACGCAGCGTGCACAGTGGAAAAGGTATAAATGTATTAGGGACTAAATTTATCGTTTTCGCTCGCCGCCCCGTTCGGAAACTCTCAAAAGCATTATTATTATTTTTTTTTCTTCTATCGCAGAGAGGATAGATTCATATCGTACAAATTTGCTTGCGATAGTTATAAATATACAAAAGCAACGATGATATACATTATCATGTATACACACAACCGTAGTTTATCGCGATAGTACAAAGCCACAGTAGACGCGTTGGTGTGGTGCGACAATAAATTTTCTCGTCAAAATATTTATCGGGGGTGCTGTGGGGCATTGAGAGCGATCGAGTGTTTTCAGCCCTAAGGATTAATGCGCGACACACTCGTTTAGCAATTCGATAGCCAATTCCCGTTCAGCAAAACGCTTCCTATCGCATGTGCTCGCTCTAAAGTACACCTAACGATTCGCGACTCGATACTAAAACTCACCGCCATCTATATAATACACCTATACAAAGCGGCTTACTCATCTTTTTTCCTCTTTTTAATTCTTCATAATCGTTTATAGGCACAATAAAGGCGTTTTCTTTTTGTTTCTGCCAGCATAAACGAAGGTTACGAATATAACGTCAGCGCGTTCATTTAACCGGGAGAGACGAACGACTCTACGCTCTACTATCTAAATAGATTTTGTGCGATAGTTTGCACCGTTCTATTAATTTTTTTTTTTACTATACTCGAATGTCGATTAATAATTGTTTATCATCTTTTCTAATTCAACTTTCCTCCGACGATCGTTCGCTTCACGCGACAAACTTTACTTACGTAATTCGAGCAAGCATAAATTATCCTTTGGCCGCAATATTGCAGCTGGTCGCAATGTACTTATTAATCGATTTTTTTACCCTCACACCCGGCTGATCGTCGATCAGCCCGCCCTAATCGACAAAACAAAACTTACCGGCTGTGATAAAAAAAAATTCCTATCGAAATTCAATAGTCAAATTTTCAGCCAATAACTTTTATTTTTTCGTAGGGTCTCGCCTCGCATTCTTACTCTACTTTGTGAAAAAAAAGAAACGAAAAAAACTTTTATCGTCATTTCGAATCCGCCTAGAAAAAAAATTTAACGACGCGCCGAAAATGAATCTGCAGTCGATGAGATTCGATTTGCCTCGCGTTAATTGACTCATGACAGCGAAACTTATAGGATATCGTAGTACTTAGAATTAGGCAATCAGATCGGCAATGGTATTTTTTTTTTCAACACGAACGACGATTAACAATAAATCAGATGATAAAAACATTGATGGTCCCCGATTGGAGATGTAGCACGGCTGAATCATTACCTATTATACTCCCGCCAAGTTAATCGTTAGTCAGACGGTAATCACAATGCGCTTGATGAAAGTCTTATTAGTTCAGATACGTCGAGTAGCAACAGTTTGAATATAGTATTAAACGCGGCTGGCACGGCGGGTGTGCGATTTGTTTTTTTTTCTTCTACTTTTCTTTTTTACTCTCCCTTTCTTCCGTTAGGCCTCTCCGAGAACGGGTATTTTTTTTGCATTGTCGCAATTTACTTCCGGTTTCATGCCGGCCTAACATTACCACAGATATATATATTCCTCAAGTTTCGGGTTTAAATAGCACCGATCAACTCTAAAACGCTAACGTGTCCGTAGATCAGTGTGTGTGTTTATCAAGCTTGCAAATGTTTTTCGTTCACTTTCGCTTTTTCGTATATTTAGAAATGAACAAAAAACGCAAAAATCACGTTAAAACGTTCTGCGGTTAAAACTACTCGAGAATTGCGTGATAGACTGTTTGTCTAGTGACAAACAGTTATTACGTTTATATTTAGCGTTTGTCTTTCGGTCACGAAATACTCGAGATTTTTATCCGACTTCTCGCACGCATTGACTCGCCTCTATTTACACATCAATTTTTTTTGTATGTGCCGAAAAAGATAAATTAACACAACGTACGACGCGCTCGTCGAATAGCGAGACTGTAACGAGACTTCTCGGGCCCATTTAAAAATCCTCGCACACGTTTCGTGCAAACCGAGTGTTATCCCTTTTTTCCCCTCGATGCTTCCGGACTAACACGAGCATCTCCAAGCGTCTCCCTGTTGCGATGGTGATCGGGCCTTTATTACGCTGTCTGCACCTTCTCGCTCCGACGCTTCGAAAAGGCTTGCCTTTATTTGCAAAAAAAAAAGAGAAGGAAAAACAACACATACAAGTCATGCTCAACTGTCAATTTTTTTAAACTAAATTTTATAACACTAAGTTTTTAACAATAAAAATGTTTTGCTCACCCGCCGATCCCGCTGTTCGCGTATCCTCCGTGCGAGCGTGAGAAAAGCTTCCTCAATGTTGATGTTGTCCTTGCAGGAGACCTCGAAGAAGGGCATGTCGAAGTTGTCGGCAATTTTTTCACCCCTCTCGGCATCGACGGCTCTGTGCGTAACGGCGTCGCATTTGTTCGCCGCCAGAACTTTCACAACATCCGGTGAAGCGTTCTGCAACAGATTGCAATATTAATTTCTATCCAATGTGAGGATTAACTGATTGACTGTAAAATCCTTAATGGAAAACAATTTTTTTCCACCTTACAATTGTCGAGTTCTCGCGATGAAATTTGTTTTGTCGTTTGACATTATGATAATTTGACGAATATCAAAGGTTCAATATAGGAAAAATGAAATTTTCACGTGAGAGTATAAAGATGAGAAAAAAAATGAAAAATTCCAAAACTTGTCTCGGTCAGTTCTTAGAGCACGTAAAAAAAAATGAAAAAAATCACGCTTGACACTGGAGAGGGTAGAAATCGGGTGCAGCGCGGCAGAGCAGTTATAAAATGGTGGTAAATTATCGTTGAACGATTAACTGGAGTTAAAATTTTTGCAATTACCTCTTGAATGTTGCGTAGCCAATAGGACAGATGATTGAAGCTCTCGAGGCTCGTGACGTCGTACATGAGTAAAATTCCCATTGCACCGCGATAGTAAGCCGTTGTCAGTGTGCGAAATCTCTCTTGGCCGGCGGTGTCCCTGAAAGAATAATTAGATTCGTTGCAAACAGCTTTTATCACCCAACCCACATCGATTAATTTGACGAGACTCGGGCAACAAAGCTGTTTTTTTTTTTTTTTTTTTCACTCTACGCGTACCCGATGAATCATGCAGTAACAGACTCACCAAATCTGCAGTTTTATAGGAATCCCATCGAGGTTGATGATCTTCTGCTTGAAATCGATTCCTAACGAATTTTTGTATTTCACTATCTCAATATACATATTTAACGAGCTTTACGGGCAAGGGGAAAAAATTCAACCGCTTCAGATATTCCGCATAAATTTTCGGAGGTTTAAAATCAACCATGCAAAAAAAATTATTCCTAAATCATTAAAAATAATATATATATTTTTTTTATTGTTTCAACTTTCGAGAGCCAAGGGACACTTTTTCAATGGATCATCCCGACGAACAATGGACTTGTTGAGAATGGAAAGAAAAAAAGATTAAATGAAAAAAATAAAAAATAATGATACCAATAAAAAAAAAATTATCAAACTCACCTATGGTGGATATGTAAGTGTCGTAATAACGCTCGTCGCAGTAACGATGCACGATGCAAGTTTTTCCGACGTTGGAGTCCCCGAGTACGAGTACCTTGTAGGTGGCTGCGAAATCCAGCGCCATGTTTGGCTATCCGGGTGCTTTTGAACTGTTGTTAGGTCGTCGGTGTCGTCGGCCGGGGGTTGTTCGTGTTCCTTACGTTCGCGGGGGGGAGGGGGGTGGAGGATCGATTCGAAGCCTGCGCGCTCCAATCTCCCCTAAAGGTCCCTCCACAATAACCACCAGGCATGTCCCTTATCTGTTTTCATTCCTCGCAGAAAAATACTATTTGGACCGCAAAAATATAACGGAAAAATCAATAGCGTCCAATATCGTTATTACACTCCTTATGGCGATTTTATACCGTTAGAACTTACCGGCGTCCCATCGCTGGGTCTATGGGAAAAAGATTCTCTATGGACGATTTTCTACCTTCTATTTTTTTACCCAATAAAAAATTACCAATTACAAATTCGCAAAAGTAATGCGATCGGCGATAACGCAGCTTTTTCCGAAATTCAGTTTGATAACTGCAATCTTATCGGTCCCATTAACCCCCAACGGATTAATGCTGTTCAAACTGCAGTATGTTTTTATCATCCATCGATAGCTTTTCTCTTTTGGAGTAAAGCGCAATCTTTACTCGGTCCGCTAGAACAATTTCTATATATATATATATTTTTTTTTCGAAAGTAGAAAGTCGTCCGAATTTTTACCGTTTTTACTTTTATCCTGGAAAAATTCGCGGAACTAATTCGATCGGCGAGAACGAAGCTTTCTCCGAAATTCTAGCCTGACGACCGCCCAATTAATGTTGCTTAATCGGCAATAATGTTTTGTCAGCTATCGATAGCTTTTCTCTTTTGAATTGTAGTGCAATTTTTGCTCGGTTCGCTAGATCAATTTTTAATCTATTTTTCTATCGATCCGATACACTCGTCACTGTAGCATTCAAACTACAGTCCGTCTTGCCTAACGCGTGGCGACATTTATCAGCTACACTCGAACAAATTTCTACAGCCATTACATATTTCTTCAACATCAACAGAGTAAAAAAAATATATATCCATGGCTGAAGCAAATTCGCTTGCGGCCTACCAAAAAGATGTGTTGTTATTTTAACTCCGCTTCTAATTATTACAATTCCATACGGGATTGAAAGAATAAGATTTCACCTTGACAGTCTTGCCGTCGTTTATTTTAATATCACATGGAATTTTAATAATTGAAAAAACAATTTTTGCGTTGTCAGCACACAAGCGAATTATTTTTACAATGCATATATTCCAAAAATATTTTTTATTATAAAAAAAAACAAACTAATATACAAAAAAAGTGTATTTCACGTTTTTCATGCATAAATTTCAACACCGATCATTCCGCAGATGTGTACAGCGGAAATGTTTCCATTTGACGATCAGCAGTGGTTCGCGTCGAGCGACCCCTTCGAGTTGATTGGACTAGCTAATTGAAGTGAGAGAATTGGCAATTAGTTGGAAAATCGATGGACCGAATGGGACACGTGATGTAAATAGCGAATCGTTGTTGTTATGGAGTTTTCATCGTGACTGTGTTGCTCGGGTCAGTAGTTTGTCCCAGGCACATCTAGAAATTCGTGAAGCAATTTATGCGTAACGGGTAAGTAGTCCTGCGAATTAAGTGTCGCGTGGATACGTAACTGCCCTACCCAAACACCTGCGTAACAGCGGCCGGAAGGGTGAGGAGGTGATCGTTATCGTCGACGCACCGTGTGTGCACGCCAGGGTTGACTATGGAAAAGGGAGGGTTGCTGTGACGTCACGGAATTACCCTGAGAACTCGGGTCAAGTTCACGCCGAGGTCGTTCACGGTCGTATAGGGTCAGTCCGAGGGCGCTGACTTCGGTCAAGCCCGAAACTCGACGGCGCGAACGTTCGTCCCGAGTTCTCGCGAATTTTGGTTTGTACCGGCGAAAAATAAAAGACTAATTTTTTTTCATAACAGGGAATGTATTAACTACGGTAATGTAACAATAATTTACTACAGGTCACTCGTTTCGTTTCTACAGTGAAATAAACTCTCGAGGCTTAAGGAGCTTGTAAATTAGCTCGGGCGCTCGGGTTTATTCGCGATACAAATACTGTGCGCTAACTCTTTTGCCGGGATTTTTTTATGCCTAGTTTACGAGTCTACGAAAGCAATGTCGAGATCGGGCGAACGGAGAACCAGTGGATCGACCGTAATCGTATATTTATATATGTATGTGAAAGACTGATTTGTCCCAAAAAGTATTTGTTTTATTTGCGTTGATCGTCAAACACCGTGCTGCTGAAGCGGTTTCTCCTCCGGTGTTGAAGATCTTTGAAAAATAATTAAGAATAGAGTGTCGATTCACTGGTCCGTTCGTCCTGTTTAGTCTACGCCTCGTCTTTGGTAATCTAGGCCGCCTACAAAATTCTACACAATTCTACCTCAACGATGAACTATGACATAAAAATCAATACACTCAATGAACAATCGTTGACGATATATTCGTCGAAAAGTATTAGTCTTATCTCGGAGAACTGCGCTTTTAGGGCCGTGATATTGAGAGTTTCTGCAGGTATATTCGTTACGAGGATTCGTTCGAAGGAATCCTCGAGGATTTTTCGTACAATAAAGGGATTTCGTACAGTATATATATATATATATATATATATGAATCTGGGCAAAAACTAACATTGGCACGATATACCTCGAGGGTCTTTGGAAGTCTCTTGCCTTCGTGGATTTCTTTCGTCGAATTTTCCGAATGATAAATTAACGGTCCAGACATTATTATACGTTATTATGTCCCTAATGAGTATAAAACTTTGCGATGTATGATAATGAATTTGGTTGGTGTTGTTGTTTCCTAACGATTAACAATTGAGTATTTTATCGTCGTCGATTCGTAATGTTGTCGTTCGATTATGAGGTACTAAAAAATACGTGAATTTCAACGCTCGTGTCTATATAACAAACATAGCCCGATTTCGGTCGTCGATATATCGAGAATACTTTCGTCGCCGAGTGTCTCAGAGAATTGTGCACATTCCAAGTCCCATGAGCACCATACCGAGCATGCACGTGAGATCTCGCTTTATACTGGGATCCTTGAAATTCGCTCCCGGCAGAGTGTAGCCGTCTCCCCATCGCAGGGACCACAGCGGTATGAGAACGTGAAGAATGTCCGGTATCATGAAACCCAGATCTCGGACGACCTGGTGAAAAAAAACAAAGAAAAATTGCAATTAGTGCGACTGGTAATTCACACGACGCTATAAAATTGCCGAAGCTAATTCTTGCAAAATTGCTGAAGCTATTTTTTCAAAATTGACGAAGCTGATTTTTGCAAAAATGCCGAAACTAATATTTGCAGAATTGCCGAAACTGATTGTTGCAAATTTGGCAAGCAAATTTTCGCAAAATTGCAATAGCTTATTTTTTCCCGCAAACGGTAGAGCAATGACCGTTTGCGGATGACCCGTTCGGTGCCGGTTATCCGCAAGCGATTCTTAAATTATCGCATTAAGTTTCATGCGGAGAATTTCTCCGCTAACGCGCACGTACCTCGGCGACATAATTTCATTTTTCCTAACTCGTCGGTTCTAGTTTACCTGATGGGCATAGCCCTCTCCCCTAAGAACGTTTCTGATGAACTGATCCCAACTTCCCGCGAATATGTGAATCAGTGCAATGGCGCTGATACCGAATGCTTTTCTGTGTGTGACTTGTTTCTTAGCGTCGGCCAGTAAAACGACGAGAATCGTCGATATCAATTCCGTCACGGAGAAAAACATCTGATGGTACCATTGGGAGTAAAAATCGTCGTTCCAGTAATTTATGTAGACCCACCACGAGTAATAATGCGAAAATATGGCGCTGACGAACAGAACGAGCATACCGAGTCTCAGTCTGCAGTGAAGCGCCAGCCATGTCAAGTACTTCACTGTCTCGTAGAAGGCTATCACGCCAACTACTATTATGACCCATATCTTGAGAGTGTTAGCCGTAGCATTGAAGTACATGTGCTTGTAAGACGCAACGCCCGATTCATAAGAACCTGAAATAAAAAAAAATGCTTTTAAAAAATAGTCTTAAAAAACCTGCAAAGTGAGCGCAGAAAGGCATTTCCTCGCATTGTGGACAAGACAAATACTGTGTATGCGTATAAACGGAATATCATATTTTTTTCCTCCACTAATGCAAGAAAGTACCTTATTGCATATACTTCCCAAAAATCAAAAAGCATGGTTTACCTCAATTTGTTAGGAAAAATTATATGATCGGCAGGGCATAGAGAAAGGAGTCCTGATTCGTGTGAATGCTGCAATCGGGTCGTACAGCATTTTCACATTCGTCAAGAAATCCCTTGCTACACCCTCACCACACAAATAACTAGGGTGAAAAATGTTGCCGCACCTTTGAAAACAGTGTCCCAGCAGGAGCACGAACAATACTGTTTATCGACGTCGCGAGAAAACTCCTGCCAGAAATGGAAGAGAAACATAATGTGCAGCGGAGGCACCGCCAGCGGAGCAAGTACTCCAACAAACTTTGATCCGCAGTTTGCCAAGTTGGAGCACAGCGTGTGCTTCAACATGCGATAAACCATTTTCGATGAGATCTGCGAACACTTCACTTCGCTCCAACATATATACTATATATATATATATATATATATATATATATATATATATATATATATATAGTGTATTATAGTATGTAAAAAATCATAGGCCTGTGCAATTTAATACTATTGTTTGAAATTTGTCCAATTGTTGTTCGGCAAAACAATCTCAGTCGCGCTCGCGCAATGCCTTTGTGAGAAAATCATTTCTCTACCGTAGAAAAAAAATCGACGAGCCTTACGAATATTACCGCTTATTTTTTTCGTCGAAATACATATTATTTATAGATCCATGGTTTCCCTGGTTAATTACACAAACTCCACTGCCGCTCTCGTTTTCTGTTATATATACAAGCGGAGGTTTAGCGTGTGCGGGAAGGAGAGGAAACGTTTTCACGTAGATGGCGCTGCGCGGTATCGTCAGCAGTGTTTCGGTCGCTAAGCGAGTCGCTCTCGAACTTATCAGTTGCAGGTCAGCCTACTCGCCCTTATGCAAAAGTTGCGGTATTAGTTGCCTTGTTAGTAAAAAGCTCTAAAAGAAATATATGTTTTCCTAACGCATGCACACATAACCCCGCTTCCGTTCCTATGAAGTCCGTTCAGAAAGGCACTTTTCCGAATCGCGTGGGAGAAAAATACTGCGCATACGTACATACACAATATGACATTTTTTCTTACACGAGTGCGAGAAAGTGCTTTCCTGGGCACACTTGCCAAAAACGATTGTTAGGAAATATTATATGAATGAAAATGGCGGAAAAAGGGGAGTGCCGACTCGGGTGATTGCCGCAATCGCCTTCAGCTTGTGCGGCATTTTCACACTCGTCAAGAACTCCCTTTTTACGCCCTTGCCGTACGAATAACTTTTAAAGTTGCATAAGCGATTGTGGATATATTTTCTGTACCCTTGAAAACAGTGCTTCAGCAGGAGCAGGAGCAACTTCACGGAGTTTGAAGCACAGCTGACTGCGGAATCAGGGCTTTGATCGAGTTGTTCTCCAGCTTATCAGTTGCGGGCAAGCTTACTCACGCTTTTGTGAAAGTTGCGGGAATAGCGGTGTTTTGGTCGGTCTCGAAATAACAGGGATGAAAAAGCTTTTGAAGAAAAAAAGAAGAAAAGGTGGACGGGTACAAGGACAACGAAGGCCATTCTCGGCGTCTATTTACATCGCGCTCGCGAAACATTGGTGCGCACTTAGTCACTATACGAACATGGAACAAATACCTTGTGGTACGATACACCGATCAAAATATTATTTGTCCGAGGACGTAACTTATCTGGACGTCAATTGCACAATACATCAATTTATAATGGTTCATTCAAATGAACCTAAAATGGTGAGGTACGACACGGATGTTCGAACAAGCTGTAATTATGATACAAATTATCGTTAAGAAACGTCTTTTGCATTTTGCGCCTCTCCCTCGAGATCATAGATGTAGTAGCCTTACTTAGCATAAGTATCTTCACCAATTTAAAACTAGCACGGCAACATTTCGTTCGAGGTCCTCGAAGAATGGCTCTACGGTCCTTTTCTACTCTACACGGCCGGTGTAGACACGAAACTCGTTACTTAAAAATATTCTCGAACGCTACTCGTCGAGACGAATCGATCGGGCCCTGTCCCGCCCTCGCCGGAGCACGGGAACATTTCGTTCGAGGTCCTCGAAGAATGGCTCTACGGTCCTTTGTTACTCTACACGGCCGGTGTAACACGAAACTCGTTACTTAAAAATATTCTCGAACGCTACTCGTCGAGACGAATCGATCGGGCTCTGTCCCGCCCTCCCCGGAGCACGGCAACATTTCGTTCGAGGTCCTCGAAGAATGGCTCTACGGTCCTTTTTTACTCTACACGGCCGGTGTAACACGAAACTCGTTACTTAAAAATATTCTCGAACGCTACTCGTCGAGACGAATCGATCGGGCCCTGTCCCGCCCACCCCGGAGCACGGGAACATTTCGTTCGAGGTCCTCGAAGAATGGCTCTTCGGTCCTTTTTTACTCTACACGGCCGGTGTAACACGAAACTCGTTACTTAAAAATATTCTCGAACGCTACTCGTCGAGACGAATCGATCGGGCTCTGTCCCGCCCTCCCCGGAGCACGGCAACATTTCGTTCGAGGTCCTCGAAGAATGGCTCTACGGTCCTTTTTTACTCTACACGGCCGGTGTAACACGAAACTCGTTACTTAAAAATATTCTCGAACGCTACTCGTCGAGAGGAATCGATCGGGCCCTGTCCCGCCCACCCCGGAGCACGGGAACATTTCGTTCGAGGTCCTCGAAGAATGGCTCTTCGGTCCTTTTTTACTCTACACGGCCGGTGTAACACGAAACTCGTTACTTAAAAATATTCTCGAACG
This sequence comes from Stenichneumon culpator, assembly GCA_964017025.1. Taxonomy (NCBI): domain Eukaryota; kingdom Metazoa; phylum Arthropoda; class Insecta; order Hymenoptera; family Ichneumonidae; genus Stenichneumon; species Stenichneumon culpator. The sequence goes on along the minus strand of OZ024769.1, from coordinate 1,811 downwards.
CTACTCGTCGAGACGAATCGATCGGGCCCTGTCCCGCCCTCGCCGGAGCACGGGAACATTTCGTTCAAGGTCCTCGAAGAATGGCTCTACGGTCCTTTTCTACTCTACACGGCCGGTGTAGACACGAAACTCGTTACTTAAAAATATTCTCGAACGTTACTCGTCGAGACGAATCGATCGGGCCCTGTCCCGCCCTCGCCGGAGCACGGGAACATTTCGTTCGAGGTCCTCGAAGAATGGCTCTTCGGTCCTTTTTTACTCTACACGGCCGGTGTAACACGAAACTCGTTACTTAAAAATATTCTCGAACGCTACTCGTCGAGACGAATCGATCGGGCCCTGTCCCGCCCTCCCCGGAGCACGGCAACATTTCGTTCGAGGTCCTCGAAGAATGGCTCTACGGTCCTTTTCTACTCTACACGGCCGGTGTAGACACGAAACTCGTTACTTAAAAATATTCTCGAACGCTACTCGTCGAGACGAATCGATCGGGCCCTGTCCCGCCCTCGCCGGAGCACGGGAACATTTCGTTCGAGGTCCTCGAAGAATGGCTCTACGGTCCTTTGTTACTCTACACGGCCGGTGTAACACGAAACTCGTTACTTAAAAATATTCTCGAACGCTACTCGTCGAGACGAATCGATCGGGCTCTGTCCCGCCCTCCCCGGAGCACGGCAACATTTCGTTCGAGGTCCTCGAAGAATGGCTCTACGGTCCTTTTCTACTCTACACGGCCGGTGTAGACACGAAACTCGTTACTTAAAAATATTCTCGAACGCTACTCGTCGAGACGAATCGATCGGGCTCTGTCCCGCCCTCCCCGGAGCACGGCAACATTTCGTTCGAGGTCCTTGAAGAATGGCTCTACGGTCCTTTGTTACTCTACACGGCCGGTGTAACACGAAACTCGTTACTTAAAAATATTCTCGAACGCTACTCGTCGAGACGAATCGATCGGGCTCTGTCCCGCCCTCCCCGGAGCACGGCAACATTTCGTTCGAGGTCCTCGAAGAATGGCTCTACGGTCCTTTTTTACTCTACACGGCCGGTGTAACACGAAACTCGTTACTTAAAAATATTCTCGAACGCTACTCGTCGAGACGAATCGATCGGGCCCTGTCCCGCCCTCGCCGGAGCACGGGAACATTTCGTTCGTGGTCCTCGAAGAATGGCTCTACGGTCCTTTTCTACTCTACACGTCCGGTGTAGACACGAAACTCGTTACTTAAAAATATTCTCGAACGCTACTCGTCAAGACGAATCGATCGGGCCCTGTCCCGCCCACCCCGAAGCACGGCAACATTTCGTTCGAGGTCCTCGAAGAATGGCTCTACGGTCCTTTTCTACTCTACACGGCCGGTGTAGACACGAAACTCGTTACTTAAAAATATTCTCGAACGCTACTCGTCGAGACGAATCGATCGGGCCCTGTCCCGCCCTCCCCGGAGCACGGCAACATTTCGTTCGAGGTCTTCGAAGAATGGCTCTACGGTCCTTTTCTACTCTACACGGCCGGTGTAGACACGAAACTCGTTACTTAAAAATATTCTCGAACGCTACTCGTCGAGACGAATCGATCGGGCCCTGTCCCGCCCTCGCCGGAGCACGGGAACATTTCGTTCGAGGTCCTCGAAGAATGGCTCTTCGGTCCTTTTTTACTCTACACGGCCGGTGTAACACGAAACTCGTTACTTAAAAATATTCTCGAACGCTACTCGTCGAGACGAATCGATCGGGCCCTGTCCCGCCCTCGCCGGAGCACGGGAACATTTCGTTCAAGGTCCTCGAAGAATGGCTCTACGGTCCTTTTT